>CM053760.1:62845182-62979780 GCA_028658305.1 Pachyuromys duprasi
TAGAGGATATACAGGAAGGAGGACCCAGGTTGGTCTGATTAATGCTTGTTTGGATGAACAAATGGGATGGACATTGAGTGGAGGAGAAAACAAGGAGGACAGAGCATGCCAAAGAGGACCTCTGGGGGGGGGGTCAATGTAGCGATGTATCAGAGAAGATATTAAGACTCGGGATCAAGCCTTTGGCAGAGGGCAAGAAATAATGATAGATCTGGGGGAGGTTGGTGAGACTTGGGGAGAACAAGAGCTCCACAAAGACCAAACTGAGCAGGGCACAGGGGTCTTGTATGAGACGGTTTCTACAACCAAGGACCATGTGTGGATGTGGCCTGGAACCCCCGCTCAGATCGGGCCCATGATAGCTCATTGTCGGACTGAAGACCCTAATGAGGGAAACAGGGACTGTTTTAGTCATGAACTTGATGGCTGACTCTTTGACCCTCCCCCATACAAGCCGGGGAGTGACAGACTGGCTAGACCCCAGGGGAGGACATTGCAGCCAGCCCCGAGGAGTCAGGATAAGATGGGGTTGGATGGAAGGGAAGGAGGTCCTCCCCTGTTGGTGGACTTGGAGGGGGCGGGGAGGAGGGAGATGAGGGAGGGAGTGGGAGGGTGGGAGGGACTGAGGGAGGGGGCTACGCCTGGGATGCAAAGTACCTAACCTGTGATTGATATAAAAATAAATTAATTAAAAAAAAAGAAAATTCTGATTGTGATGTGTTTACCCATGGAGGTTTGACTACAGGGGGAGAAGTTTTCTAGTGATGTCAGCTCTGAGGGCAGTCTTTTCCTCATGGCACTGTCATACTTTGGAGCCATGTGACTGAGACTCAGCGTTGGTTAATTCACATCTGTCTGTTCTACACATTTAACAGAAATGTGGTTTCAGAGTCCACAACACTGTTTACCAAAACTTATGCCATAGGAGGCCATTTTCTTCAAGGTTATTTCCAGGGATTAGAATGATGGTCTTTTCCCTGAAGTCATGTTCCTTTGCATGTGTACCTGTTGTATGTGTAATTAGCTCTAAATTAATATTTTAGTTTTAGGAAGTTTAAAAACCTGTGACCAAAAGAATTGTGAATGTGGACAGGTATGCTGGGGAAATTGAAGAGAGAGTAACATGCAGAGAATGCTTGCTTTGAAGGCCAGGGTACTAGGTCAGGCCAGAATACCTTCTATATCCTTCTATAGACTGTTGGCAACATTTCTGGCATACCATTGTGGGAGAAGAAGGAAGACTTCCACGGAAGGGAATGTTTATTCAATGATAGCCAAATTTTGGAGGATGAGGAAAATAACAGCTCCCTATCTATATTAGCTTGGATTTGTCGCTACCCTGTATCATTAATCATGGCTCAAAACAAAGTTAATGGGAATGTTATGGCTCAATTTCTGTGGACTGGGGAAGTTTATCAATGGGCTGCTACTTCCTAGCTGCTTGTGGAATTCATCTGTGTTGAATCGGTTTACTCAGGGTTGTCACAAATGTTGTAAATTGTGTCCTGGGGAAATAATGATATAAAAATCACATAATTGGAGGGGAGAGTGTGAATTTAAAATGCAACTTCTGCCCTCCACTGTTTATTCCTGTCATTTAAAAATAAACATAGTAATAGATACTTCACAACACCGTTTTCTTTCATTTTTTTTTCCAAATACAGCTTGGCATTTGAGAGGTCATCTCTCTCTCTCTTCCTTTTGGTTGTAGGATTTGTTTATTTATTTGATTTGACTCAGGGTCTTATGTAGCCCAAGAGTCCATCTTGAATTCACTTTGTTGTAGAAGATAATTTGAACTCATAATCCTCCTGCCTCTACCTCTCAAATGCTGAGATTTTAGGCATGAGTTACCACACACTGCTAAGGTCATTTCTTTTGAAAAAATAAAAAGAATTGGACAAAAGGTCATGCACGATTAATTAGAGGTATAATTAAAATCGATATATTGAGAAGCAATCCTCAACAACTAACAGTTTGAATTATATATTCACAATTAGCTATTTTAAAATATATTAATGAAAAGTACTTAAAAAGTTATAACTATGACAGTTTATTTTCTCTTGAATTTATGTTGTTTCTTTTCCACTTCTCAGAGTTTTAGACTAATATATACACATCTAATTTTATTAGTTCTTTGAGAATTTTATACAATGTGTTTTGATCATAACCATCTAGCTACTCTTCCTACATCGAATTCTTCTTCCCTATTCACCCAACATTGTGTTCGTTTTATTTTTAACATGTCAAAACTAATCTATGCTTGGACATGTGGCCTTTCACTGGAGCACAGTCAATTTACTACGGGTATACTTTTAGGGAAAACTAACTCTCATTCTCTCAGTAGCTAACAGCTGCCAATAACTCCTCAGCTGAGGGGGGACTTCCTCTCTATTTAATCTCTCCATAGTGGGATTTATCCCTGCTTGGGCTTTCTCAGTTCTTGTCCATGCTCTTACAACTATGATTAGTTCTTAGATATAGCTGCCTTGCTGTGTCCAGAAGACACTGTTTTCTTGTACTCACTCACTACCTCTGGCTCTGACACTCTTGCCCTGAACTTTGGGAGGAAGAGGTTTGGTTTATACATCACCTTTAGGGCTGAGCATTCCAAAGTCCCTTATTCTCGGCACCTTGGAAAGTTTTTGGCAGCTAACAACCAACTGCTGCAAATAAAAACTTCTCTGATGAGATTTGAGAGACGCATTAATCTATGAGTATAATGATGTCATTAGCAGCCAGTCCAATATTATGTATATTGAACAAAATAATAGCAGTAGGTTCTCCCGTAGGATCTATGACCTGTCTAGCCATAGATTCTTGACATAAAAATGGTGCAAGGTATGAGTTTCATCTTTAAGGACTGGGATTTAAATACTAAGAGAAAGTGGTTGGCTACATCCCATGATATTTATGCCACTATTGCACTAATGGACCTGCCTTGCCAGACCAGTCAATATTGTAGCTCAAAGCATTTACAGCTGTGTAATATTGGCGACTTCTTCTCTACTTCAGCTGTGTAATATTGGCGACTTCTTCTCTCCTTCAGTAGTATGCATAACACTTTCCAGCAGTGTGAAACTAGCCAGGAGGAATGAAGCTTCTAGGTCAGGGTCATTTGATTAATCCATGTGCTAATACTCAAGTATGGGGTGTTTTCAGCAAGAGGATCTCACCATCAAGTTCTGGAGATTAACCAAGAACATGGGCAATATTCTGGAATGTTTGGGGTGTCTATTCATTAGGCATATCGATGTTATTTATGTTATTACTGCTAAGAAATCTTTGATTTCTATAACCAAGGAGAAAGACACACCATTAGCATCATAACTAAGATATGAAACATCGTAAATTTCAGAATACTGGTTGCAGCACTATCTTTCCAGGTAAGAGTATACTCATTGAGTTCACTGGGCAGCCCTTTGTTTTAATTAAATGATACTTTTGAGCAGGAATACACACACACAAAAAAAAAAACCCTCACATATTCTAAAGCTCTACACCATCTCCTAAAGGAGCAAACATTTGTCTTCACTATGCAGCACACTATTTGCCTGAATATTAGTGTATAGACAGGCCAGGTAGCTTTAGTCATTTTACATGTTACCATAAGGGTGAGGCAGAGGATTAGGCAAGAAGACACCTCACTAAAGAATTCACACACCCAGGCTTCACTTAGAGCTTTAATTAAAAAAAAAGAAAGAAGAAGAAGAAGAAGAAGAAGAAGAAGAAGAAGAAGAAGAAGAAGAAGAAGAAGAAGAAGAAGAAAGCAACTTTCAGCCTGAATTTCTTTTTTCTTCTTTTCTCTTTTTTGTCCGTTTTTTTTAGCTGTGAAATTTTTATATATAAACACATTTTTTTCTTTTTCCCATTATATTTTTAACATCCCAATTGCATTTCCCCTCTCTCCTCTCAGTTCCTCCTCTCTGCCTTCCATCCACTCCTCCTCCATGGGATCCTTTTAGTAAGACTGGGCATCTCTCCTCGTCTTGAAGCTGGATGAGGCAACCCAGTAGGTGGAAAGGATCCCAAAAGCCAGTAAAAGAGTCATAGATAGGCCCCTGCTTCCACTCTTAGGAGTCCCACAAGAAGATTAAGATATACAACTGTAACATATATGCAGAGGACCTAGGGCAGTCCCATGCAGGCTCCCTGGGTGCTAGTTCTCTGTGAGCCTTTATTAGCCTAGGTTAGTTGACTCTCTGGGTTTTCTTGTGCTGTCCATGACCCCTCTAGCTCCTGCAATTCTTCCCCTCCTCTTCTGCAGTATTCCCCAAGCTCTGCTTCATGTTTGACTGTGGGTCTCTGCTTCTGTTTCCATCAGTTACTGGCTGAAGAAGCCTCTCTGATGACAGCAAGGCTAGGCACCAATCTATTAGTATAGCAGAATAACATTAAAAATTATTTTCTATTCTAGGTGTCTGGGCTGTCTCTGGTCTAGGTCTGTGGCCCTCCAGGCAGCATCAGGGGTAGGCTCTATCTTATTGCATAGGCCTCAAGTTGGACCAGTCATTGTTTGGCCACTCCCACAAATTCTTCATTGCCTTTACCCCAGCTCATCTTGTTGGTAAGAAAAATTGTAGGTCATAGGTTTGGTGGCTGGGTTAGTATCCCAGTCCCTTCTTTGGAAGTCTTGCCTGGTTATGGGAGATGGCCAGTTCAGGCTCCCTAATTCTCATTGCTAGGAGTCTTAGGTAGGGTCACCCTCGCATATTCCTAAGAGTTTCCATTGCTTTAGTAAAAACCTAGCTAGTCCCAGAGATACCTCCCTTCATTCTAGTTGTCTCTTCCTATGCTCTCTCCTTCCATCTGCCCCCCACCAGGTAGTTCCTGTTCCAGTACCCAGACACACACACACACACACACACACACACACACACACACACACACACAATGTACCTGAGATGTCTACTTTTCCTTCACAGGAAATTCATATGTCCCCCATCCTTGAGCCCTCCTTGTTCCTTAGCTTCTCTGGGTCTGATGATTACAGCGTGGTTATCATACACTTTACAGCTAATACCCACTTAAAAGTGAGCACATACCATGTTTGTCTTTCTGAGTCTGGGTTAACTTACTCAGGATGATTTTTTTTTGCCAGTTCTATCCATTTGCCAGCAAATTTCAGGATGTCATTGTTTTTAACAGCTGAGTAATAGTCCATGTGTAAATGTACCATGTGTCCTTTATCCATTCAGTTGAGGGACATCAGGTTGTTTAACATCTTAAATATGCTAAGATATGCTTTGGAAAGAGATGTGTAAAAATAAACCAATTACTTGAAGTACCCAAATTCCACAAGTTTAAAGAGACTACAAATGGTGGTTTCATCAACATTTCTAGAAAAATAATTTTCTTCCCATAATGCCAAGCCTTGATTTCCACACCATTCACAAAAATGCATGTGGGGTGGGTAGGCATTAGGGAACACAACTTTTCAGAACACATTTTTTTAAAGAATGTTCTTTCAGTATGGAGAAAGAGGGGGCTTTATAGTGATGGTGGAAATGGAATCAAGCTAGATGCGTATGAACATGGGAAATGACAGTGAAAATAAAGTACATATACACAGTGGAAGTTCATTTAGCCATAAAAAAAGGAAGTTGCAGAATTTGTGGGAAAATGAATGCAATTGTAAAGCCTAGGTCAGATAGACAAATACCATTTGTTTGCTTTCGTATAGGTCTATTTTCTTAATTTTACGTATGTATGCTTATGTGAGAGCGAATGTGGGTAGCGCTTATGAGACCAGAAAGGGGAGCACAAGAAGAGAAACATAGGTTTGAAAGCAGGGCTTGGGAAGGGTAATAGAACATACTTTACGTGAAAGTAAAAAAGGGAATACCGAGGTAAAATGGAACACGTGGAGAGAGGGAACAGGGGTATGGAGAAGAAAAGCATCCAAAATTAAGTATTAAGAACATGCTCAAAATTCTATTGATCAGAGATGGTTGTGAAGACTTGAATTTAGCAGCAAAGAAAGCTACCGTAGGCCAGACATCTATTTTCTAAGCAGATGTCACAGGGATGCTTGGCTCAGAGTATGTCAAGATAGCGATGATTCTTTCTTTCACCCACAGATCACAGGTTATTACATATGACTGGAAGAACCAAATGCCAGGTGGTTACAATCTGAGCCCTGAATTACAGATAAGCTTAAGACACCAGCTTCTTGAGTCCTGAATTTGTTTTGACTGTGGAAGAGATATGGTGTGTTCTTCCAGTGTCTAATTCTGTTTGGAACTCTTGATTACTTAAAGTATGCAGAGTGTATCTGTTACACCTGCAAGCTGATAGGCGCCATTTATCACTCTAGACACCCTAAAATGGTTCGTGAGGAAAATGAGAATGGAAACCTATCAAATAAAACTTTACCTGACTATGCTCAGTGTTGAACATCATGCAGTTAATGAGTGTTGTCTTGCTATTGGTAAAGGCATTCAGCTCTGCTCTTAAGACAAATCCATCTTTCTTCTCTCCTTTCCTCATTATTACCCCATACTGAAATCAAGGAAAAGTAAGACTTAAATGGACCACCTGAAAAATGCTCACAGGTTCTGATCAGATGGATCTTCGAGGTGTTTGACTATAAGTTAACCTGAAATCAGAGGAAATATACTATTCTTTAAAAGTTTATTGCATTGAGTGCATGTGTGTATGTGCATGGTGAGTGGTGGTCAGAAGGCAACTCGTGGGAGTTGCTCTTCTTCTGCTACATGGGTTTTGGAAACTGATCTGAGATCATCAGGTTAGCAGCAAGCTCCTTTACCTGCTCACTACATCACAGATCTAAATTTATGCTTGCTAGTGCCCTTGTAGGAATCTAGAAATATGTGAGAAAGAGTGGCAAATATCCACGCAAAGAAGTAAAAGCCTAAGATAGGACAACAAGCATGAAAGGATAAGAGTATGTGTGTATGTATGTGTATATACTCTTATATATGTGTGTGTATCACATCCCTGAGTATGTCACCCAAACAATGCAGAAGTCATAAGATCAATAGGGTAGGCATAGATCTAAGATATTATTTGATTATTAGAGTCTTGTGTAGCAATGTAATGAAAATACTTCATTTTTATTGAAGATAGATTTTTCATACAATATATTCTGATTACAGTTTCCCCTTCTTCCCAGATCCTTCCCATCTACCCAAATGCACACCCTTTCTTGTGCCTTCTCTTTCTCTCTTGTTCTCTCTCTCTCTCTCTCTCTCTCTCTCTCTCTCTCTCTCTCTCTCTCTCTCTCTCTCTCTCTCTCTCATTAGAAAACAAGCAGTCATCTTTAAAATGCTGCATAGTAATTCCTTTCTCATCCTTGGAGCAAATAGATAGTATCAGATAACATCAACTCTGCCACCACATGTAATTCATCCCAAGGATTTCAAGGAATGCTGAAAGAGCCTGGTAATCATTTCTCTAACAGAGTCAGTCAGGAGTCACAACTGCTTCTGAAGTTAGCTTCCTGGCATCAAATATAATCACGTGATAATAAATTATACACCACATTAAAGTTTTCCCACCACTTTTTCACATAAGCTACTCAGCATGGTCACTAAATCAAACCTGTAAGGCTCAGCCACCCCTCCCTTCCTGGCTTTATACCAGAGTCCAAGAAAACAGCCTTTTCCTGGATCCCTGGCATCAACTTCTTAATAGGTCATTGTTGTTCAATGTCCTCTTCTCTGAACTCAAAGCTTGCATAGATAGAAAAGAAAAAAGGAAAATAGATTATAGATAGATAGATAGACATAAAGATGATAAGTAAAGACAAGATAGGTAAAAGATGATAGATGATACATAGATACATAGATAAGTGGATAGATAAATGATAGGTAGATAGATAGAAGATATAGGAATAAATAATAAATTGATGGATAGATAGATGATGTATAGAGAGTTAGATAGATAGATAGATAGATAGATAGATAGATAGATAGATAGATAGATAGATAGATAGATAGATAGATAAGTGGTGGGTAGATGGTAGATGAAACATGCATAGGTAGACAAATAAGTAGATTGAAAAATGGATAGACACATAGATAAATAAATAGATAGATGAAGAATGATACATAGATAGAAAATAGATATACAGATGTACATGGACAGACAGATGTTACACTCACTTCTCCAAGTTATTTCATTAAGTAAAAATTCAGCTCATAAAATAATGTATAGAGGATAATTTCTATTTTAAAAAAGAAAAAGCGAATTCATTAGTCTTCAAAGGAGTGTTAAAACTACACTGAGATTCTGTTTTAGTCACCAGAATGTCAGTCATCGAGAAAACAAACAACAGATGGTGGTAAAGTTGTAAGAAGGGGATGTTGGGAGTCAGTGTGGAGGTTCATCAAAAGACTAAAAACAGCTGTACACCACCCACTACACTGGTTCTACAAAGGACTCTAGGTCAGCATAACCAACCTATATACCCAACAATAACGGAGGAGATATAGAAAATGTAGTACACACACACACACACTCATGCATGCACTCAAGCACAGACAGAGAAAGGAGAAAGGATGAAGGGAGGGCAGGAAGGGGAAGGAAGTGAGAAATTTTTCAACCATAAAGAAAAATAAAATTATTTTCAGGAAAATAGATGTCCTGAAGATCATCATTTTAAGAGTATAAAGCTAGGACAAATACCATGTTTTCTCTCATATGTGTCCTGCAGGTATTCTATAGGTACGTAAAAGCATGTGTCATATGTAACATGAAAATAGACGTCTTAAGGATATGAATAAGAGGAGGTGTGAAAAGGGGGAGAGTAGAAAAGGTAGGGGGTATGCTCAACATACAATACATGCTTTGATAAAAGCATCCTCATGGAACTCAATACCATGCACGGTGAGCACACAGTGAGTTTTGCTTAAGAAACTGCTTACAGTAAGGTAGACTTGAGTGTAGAATGTAGCCTGGCACTTATTAGCACTTCACACTTCATGTGAAGCTGGCTTCATGCTGGAAGTGCAAACTGAATCCACCATACAGCACTGACTGTAATAGGTGATTTCTGTGCCCTCTGACCCTGGCTCTAATTCTGAAGGCAATATGCTACCGATATCTAGATGGAGACATGCCAGTTACTTGTATGGCAGTGTAAGGATCACTGCTGCCTTCCTGGCCTCAGGGCATGTGCTGTGACACCCAGGGGCTCATGCCAGCACCCCATTTCTCTACCTCCATGTGTGCTGACAACAACAATGGAACGTGGCTCTCTCCTGCTGGAGTGACTTCTCCAGTCATGTCCCAGCAGCCATCGCAGGCAGGGCAGCGAGGGGAACGCTGATGGCATCCATCTAGGTGATGAAAGGTAGGACCACTTTCTGGCTGAGGCTCTAGGATCCTGGAGAATGAATGTCCCATGGTCCATTTTGACTTTACTTACAAAACTTCAAATTAAATGAAAGAAATAATCAAGGATGTCAGGAAGGGACCACAGAGCTTTGATGTTCCACACAGAGCTTTTCTAAAGGTTGGGTCCCATGTTGCTGCTTGAACTGGTTACTAATCCATGAGGCCCTGTTACAAAGTCCTGTTTCTGTGATCTTGACAAAGATGCCTTCTTCTTCTTTCAGGCTCAGTGTCTTCAGCTATCAAACGGACACAAGAGTTACCTCCCCAGGTTAGTGAGACTTCTTGTAGCCTTCCCCTATGTTCTACTTTCCCATTTAAGCTCTGCTTCCTTTGTGCCACATCTATCCAGTCATCCAAACCTCATTAACAGCCCCACATCTTTACTTTTTCTAATGCATCTCAGGGTGTTAATGTTTTGCACACAGCAGCAATGTGCTTTATCATTGAACAGTTTGGAGAAGTGTTTGCTTACAGGAGTTTCTTCTTCTTCTTCTTCTTCTTCTTCTTCTTCTTCTTCTTCTTCTTCTTCTTCTTCCACTTCTTCTTCTTCTTCTTCTTCCTCTTCCACCACCACTTCTTCTTCTTCCTCTTCCACCACTTCTTCTTCTTCTTCTTCTTCTTCTTCTTCTTCTTCTTCTTCTTCTTCTACTACTACTACTACTACTACTACTACTACTACTACTACTACTACTACTACTACTTTTTCTTCTTCTTTTAATGTAGTTTGTATACAATGACATGGCCACATCTTAAATATACAGAATTGACCTTGACAATGCATATAATCTGAGTCTGTGTAGCTGTGTCAAATATAATCACCCTAGAAAATGCTATCCCCCTGCTCCTTCGCCCTAAAAGGGCAGGCCCAGATCCTAACATACATCTATATTTTTCCCAAGACTGATTTGTTTGCTTACTTGGGAATTTCACATAAGGAATGTCAAAGTGTGTACACCTGCATGCAAAGTTGCTTTTGTTTGCATATTCGGGGGATCCTTTGCATTGCATATCTCAACATGTACCCCGTTCTGCGGCTTGCTTGCGCACCACCTGTGCTGAGGACACTTCTTCCCGAGCCTCTTTGTGTACATGGGCTGTCATTTCTCCCCGGTTCATACTTCTAATGTAGAACCGCTGAGTAGCAGAGCAGGTGCAAGCTGAGTTTCCAAAGAATGTGCAGGCTCTTTTCCCACAGCCATTTTTCTGGGTTATCATCTCGCCAATGACATCCCACCAGCCTTTCCATTTAATTCTGAGAAGCCTGGTAGGTACTTGCTGGGAACTCACTGCAGTTTGCTTATTTATTTTTCTTTTTTCTGTGTTTGGTTTTTAAACTTTTTTTTATTAATTGCAGTTTATTCCCTTTGTATCTCACCTGTAGTTCCCTCCCTCTTCCCTTCCCAATCCCACCCTCCCTCTGTCTTCTCCACCCACGCCCTTCCCCAAGTCCACTGATAAGGGAGATCCTCCCCCCCTTCCATCTGATCCTAGTCTATCAGGTCTCATTAGGAGTGGCTGCATTGTCTTCCTCTGTGGTCTGGTAAGGCTGCACCCCGTCTGAGAGGGAGGTTATCAAAGAGCAGGCTAATCAGTTCATGATGAGACAGTCCCTGTTCGTATTACTAGGGAACCCACTTGAACACTGAGCTGCAATAGGTTACACCTGTTCAGGGATTGTAGGTTATCTCCATGCAGGGTCCTTGGTTGAAGTATCAGCCTCAGAAAACACCCCTGTGACCAGATTTTTTGGTTCTGTTGCTCTCCTTGTGGAGCTACTGTCTCCTCCAGGTCTTTGCTTTCCCTGATGACTCTTAACTACTGAAGAAGTTGGAGGACGGAGGACTCCTAGTTTTGTTTTGAATGTGTGTTGGGAATTTGGATACCTTTTTTTTTTTTATGAGGTTGCCAGTCAAATCTTTAGCTGTTCTGAGTCACACACACACACCCTCTTATTATAGAGTGGTAAGAGTTCTTTACATCCAGGGTGACCTTGCAACAGGCAAATGTCTTCTAAATACTTTCTCACCCTCCAAAGATTTTCATTTCACAATAAGTGTTTTTTGAGGAGCAGAATCCTGAAATTCTGACTGAGTTAAACTAAACCATTTCTTTGTATATGGTCAATGCCTGCAGTGTGGTGTTTCACAACATGGTTCTGAACTCACTCTGTCTGTCAGTCTCTTGTCTCTGTCTCTTCTTTCTCTTTCTCTGTCTCTCTGTGTCTCTCTCCAAGCCAAAGCATTATCTGGGAAGCCAGCAGCATACGGAGCCCCCCCACCCTCTTCATCCCTACTCCCACTGTGCACCAAACCTTTTCCACCATCTCTGTAAAATAACTCCTGGAACAGGTGGACCCATGGAGAAGCTTCTAAAGAAAAACTTTCCTGTGTGTGATGCCAGCTCTAAGTTGTTGGGTTTTAAGAGCAAACAGACTCTTTTTATTTCCTGTTGCTAATGTTTTCCAAACACAAGCTCCTTCCTATGTCTAGAAGTTATTCCCAATAGTACCTACCTCATAGCCATTACTTAAAGTATTGGTGGTTGTGCAACCACAAAGAAGGCAGAAGGGAAAAACCTGGGTGAGCACCACAAGTTCCTTAGGCTCCCCTCCTTACGCAGTGTCATGCCTTAGGAAAAGCCACCTGTAGAGCTTAGAACATCTGACAGAGTCATTATCTCCCAGGAGAAAAAGCAGCTGCAGGATAAAGGAATCTTGCCTGAGTCTACCACAGAAAGGTTGGAACAGAAGCCAGGCCCCTACCCTATCAGCAGCTCCAGGCCCTCAAAAATCCCACAATCCAGACAGGCAGAGCACAAAAGAGAAACCCACCACGGGAGAGGAAATGTTTTCCCACAAAAGCAATTTCCTCCAATTTGTATTCCAGCAACAAATTCGCTTCCAGTTTCAGATGCCTCTATTCAAAAGTGACCCGTTGCCTTTTAACTAGAAAGAAACCGCTCTCATTCTTCAATGACTTGCTTGTAAATATTTACCAGTGCAGCCTGGCCCTTCAACCCCTTTCCCCGAGTTTGTGATGCCAAGCCACCAGACCTGTCAAGGTTTAGCAGGCCTTGGTTGCTGTGAGGGCTTCCACAAGGGTCCACGAAGCTTCTCGGCTGGCCCCCGAGGTGCCATAAACATTTCTAACTGAACCGTCAACACGGAGAATACATGGATGCATGTTTTTACAGCTCACTCACCTTTATGAAGCTTTTTGTGCTTCTTGTAGTTCCAGAACATTAGTTTATCTCAAAAAAATTGAAGTGATCGGTTAGAACACATTAAATAAGTGACTCAATGCAAATCGCACTCATGCCCCAATTCTGCCCCATATTCGTATAATGTCATGTGCAAGGACTTTACCCTGTTTGTAATCTAAAGCCTCAGTAAATGACTCAGTCTTCCTCACATTGAGAATTACAGTTGTTTAAACAATGATTCTGGGATTATCTATGACATTGACCTCCAGGGAGTCAAAGATCTAGTTAGGATCTAGAAGTTTGTACTTCTCACAATATCCCTGGTGATGGCGATGCAGCCTGGTCTAGAAATCTGAGATATCTTGCTACGGTTTGGATACACAGCCCTCTCCAGTAAAGATTCCTGTGCTGAAGGCTTGTATTTTATCACAACAGAAACTGACAGTTTAATATGGTTCTTTCCTCCAAAGAATGGGGGGTATTTACCTCTCAGTGCACCACTGTATAGAGGTCCCAGTGCACAGTGGACAGAGGGCACAGTGTGGAGAGGTCACAGTACACACTGAACAGAGGGTCCAGTGCACAGTGGACAGACGGCACAGTGCACAGTGGACAGAGAGTACAGTGTACAAAGTGGGACTTTGTGAAAATAAATGGATTATTAGTGGATTCACCCACCTGTGGTTTCATAATTGGATGGTGTTCCTGGGAGGAGGTGGGCATATTGGGAAGTGGGAACTAATTAAAACAAGAAGGTGAGTGGAGGCAATACATTGTTCCTTGGCTCCTTCCTTGTTCTCCTGCAGCTTTCCATGGCCCCCCCATGAGGTGGGCAGCCTTCTCGGCCACCTGTTCCACTCCCATGATGTCCTGTCTCACAGCAAAGCAATATAGCCTTTGCACCATGGACTGAAACTCTGAGACAGAATCAGTGTTTTCCATCACAGCAATAGAAACTAACAGATTAATTTGGTTCTTCCCTCCAAAGAATGGGGCATATTAGGGCAAGTGATCACCTTAATCCTATATTCTGAGCTGGGCCAACTGTCGTGGCCTTTGTCTTCACTGGAAATGGGACTTCTCTCTGACAAAATTAGGGAATAAGTTATCTTCACAGATGAAAAGTCGTGGTTGAGGACCAGGAGCTGCCTGCTAATCTCAGGGGCACCTGGCACCACCATCCTTCTAATCTATCAAGTCCCGCAAAAGAAAATTCAAATCTGTTCTTAGACCCTTCCACATACCTACTTTCTTGAACATTCTTTAAAACTGCATTTAAAGGGGTGTCCCACTGCACTTCCACTTGAAACTGATTAAGTTACAGGAGAAACGCTTATCTCAGCTTTTAGTTATGCACAGTTTAGTTATACACATTGTCAGCTCAGTTATACACATCGGTCACTCTCTGCCCAACAAGGACAGATGGCATGGTGGGACATACAGGGTTGTCTGCTCAGGAGAACATACAGGAAGCAAGATGAAAGAGAGAAAGAGACTCGAGTCTTGATATACTCTCCAAATACACATCTCCTACTTATCCCAACTAGATCCTTCCTCCTAAAGTTTCCACCATTTCCCCATCATGCCATAATTTCACAGCAGCTTTGGGGAGACATTAAAGGACCAAACCATCAAAGATAGGCTATTGAGAACAGACTTTGAGCTGACTGTCTGTGAGGCTAATTCTTTTATGGACTTCTACCTGAAATCCAAGACAACCCCAGCCTTTTTAAAAATCAGTCACACTCCACTCCATCACAGCCAAACCCTACCCCACCCCATCCTAGGCCCACCCCACTCCACCCCATCAAATCTTCACACCATTCAATCACAGCTCCTCTCTACACCATCACACCCCATCACAGCTCTATCACACCCCATCACAGCCTCATCCCACCTCATCACAATCCCACTCCATCACAACTCCACCCCATCACAGCCACACCGCATCCCATCATAACCATCAGTCACACCTCTACCCCACACCATCACAACACCCTTTCACTCAATCATACCCATACCCAACCCCATCACAACTGTCCCCACCTCATCCTAATCCCACCCCCTAATAGACTCATCCTATCACAGCCCCACTCTACTTCACCCTATCATAGCTCCACCTCACCCCAACACCTTCCTGCCACATCCCAGAAGTTCAATCCTTCTCTGTGATAGAACATTTTTATTACCACATAATCCCTCAATACATAATCTTGTGCTTTTGGGCTTATGGGTTTTATCTTGAGGAAATTCGGGGGCTTTTCTAAACAAAGCAGTGTGTTATATCTATCTTCTGCAAGTTTTCATACACTGGATCACAGAACAAAAGAAAAACATGGGAAGGAGAAAATTGAGAGCAAGTTCAGCTGTTGGGGTATGAATACAGCAGCTTCTCATCCAAAATCTCACTTTCTGTGATTTCAGTTACATACACTCACCATGATTAGAAGACTTGACTAGGAGATTCCAGAAATAAGCAATTCATACACTTTACATAATTACAATATACTGTTAAAATTATTCTGTGCTGCTGTTATTGCTAATCTCTTTACTGTATGTGGTGGTCTGAGTAAGAATGGCTGCATAGCTCATATATTTAAATGCTTAGTTACTATAGAGTAGAACTGTTTGAAATGATTAGAAGGATTAGGAGGAAAGGCCATGTTAGTAGAAATGTCACTGAGGAGAGGCTTTGAGATTTTAAAAGCCCGTGCCATGTCCAGGCTCTTTCTCTTTCTGCTTGCAGATCAGAATGTAGCATGCAGCTACCACGCCTGCACCATACCTCCTTGTGGGCTGCCATGCTACTCCCATAGTAATAATGTTCTAAGTCTCAGAAACTTAAGCAATTCCCCTTCAATTAAACACTTTTTAAAATAAGAGTTCCCTTGGTCATAGCATCTCTTACCAGCAATAGAACAGTGATGAATACACTGTTGTTGGTACCAGGGAGTGGCACATTGCTATGATACACCAGATTGTGCTGCTTGATGGTGGGATGTGGAAGATATTGAGACTTTCACAAAAGTGGTTGAATGCTTTAAGTAGGGTTCACTAAGCCATTCTTATAGATGCAAGGACAGCAGGATAAGAGCACTGTCGGCCAATTTCAAGAGCTTTTAGAGGGGAAGAATATTATTAGCTTCCCTAGAGACCATTCTTTTGGTATTTGGGTAAATAATGCAGCTGCTATTTGCCCTTGTCCTAAAAATAGGCCAGAAACAAAATTGAAGAGTTTTGGATTAATGGTGTTGGTGGAGGAAATTTTAAGACAGCCTACTATTGACTGTGTTGTGTAGTTATTCACAGTCACTCTTGTGCAGATCTATTATAAAAAAGGTGCAAGCTGGAAAAAGAAAAAATTTTAAAAATATACAATTTGAGGGGAAAAAAGGAGCACGAACTGCAATATAATGTTGGAAGTATGTCCAGTGCTCAAGGAAACAAAAAGTTTAAATAAAAGCCTAATACTAAGTAGAATAAGGGAAGTGGCAACCTCAGGGCAAGATCCCATCCAGCAAAGTTTCCAAATTGTGATAGGAATTAAAGAAGAACTTTAGCACAGGAAACTATCACCAACAGAAACCTCATGTCTTGGGTGTTTTGCTTCTCTGTGAGATCAGCAGGATTCAGGAGAATCCTATGGATATGTTTGATGCCTAGAGACTAGAGTCTAAGATGAATGAGAATCATTTTGAAAATGATGCCTAATTCCCACAGAACTTTAGAGTATGTGAATCTCCAAAGCCTATGTCTTTTGAGGTAGAATCTTAATTTCTTTCTCTTGCCATACTTAATGGAGAAAACCAAAAGTTGTGGCTCATTACTTCCTCTTTCTAGTCCTCTCAGGTCACATATTATCTAGGGGTGAAAATGTTATGTGCTGAGGATGTAGCTCAGTGGTACAGAACTTGCCTATCATGCACAAGGTCCTGAATTAAATCCCCAACACTGTCAAGACAGAGAAAACGTTGCTGGTAAGTGCCATGGAGCTTCATGAGTGGCTAATAAATCAAAATTTTAGACAGTATATCAAAATCATGGAACCACCACATTTTACCTCATTTGCAACGAATTTTGGCAATCAAATCTGTATGTTCATACTCTACCTCCTTTGTCTTTCATGGAGCCTGAATCTCTCTGGGGCAGCCAGGGACTACATTGTTGTCTTTCTCTTTAAGACCCAGAAATCCTGTAACCGATTTTATAGTGAAGGCTGCTAGTCTTTGAAAGAAAATTTCTCAGTCTTAGCAATGACACCTCTTTGTAAGGGAGGCTGGAATTGCTGGAAAAGCCAGCAGCCATGCAAGGCTTCTCTGCTTAGGATCCTGATAGGCAAGAGAGGGAGTAATAGACCTTCTATCAACTCCAGTACCAGAGCATCCAGGATCACCTCCTAAGAAGAAATGATGGTTTTTACTTAGATTGGAGTTTATTTAGATGGGACACTCTGGGGATCAAATCTTTGCCCTGAAGAATTGTGTCTTCCTTCACAACAAGCAAAATTGATCCCAGAGGTCCCAGTTAATTCCTGTGGCTGAAAAGAAGCAAGACACAGATTTTTAATTACATATTCCTAATAGAATAATACCAGGAATTTTTCTTATACAAAAAAAACAACTCTACAACAAAAATTAATAACATTTTATGTTTTCCATCTTTTTTTTCTTTGGCTTTCACCTATAGGAGGACTTATGTCCAGTGGGGTACTCTTCATTTGTCTTCATGAGGACAATGGAAGTTTTTAGGCCTTGCTGAGTAACATGGTGGGTATGCCTGGAGTCTGCATGTCTCTGAACTCCCTTCTGAATTGTCCTGGGCTCTATTCATAAGACTCACCTAGAACTGAGCCACCTCGATGGGAAGTAAAAATCCTGTAGGTAGGTAAACCCTGTGACAGGTGCCACTGAGGAGACACAGACAGAAGATCCCTGGGATTCACTGTCCAACTGGTCTAGCCCAACCAAACAGTGATTTCTAAGTTCAGTGAGAGATTCTGTCTCCAAAAATGAATAAAAGAAGAAATCAAGGAGGATAATGGCCACCCATATTCAGCCTAATGAGTATACACACACACATACATACACACATACATTCTGAAATGAAATCTATTTACTCCATTTGGTCTAGAGATATACGCACATACTCTCATAGATAAATTCACATTTAATGGAGTTAAAGAGCTTCCATAACCACAGGCTCCTGATTCTGGCCTCCTATTTTACCCGTTATTCTTACAACAAGAGCTGTTTGCCAGGCCACCTAATCACCTCAAAGCGATTCTTTAAAGCTGGATAATGTGTGGGGGGAATGGAGTGAACAATGTAAAACTCCAAAGGGGAAGATTGACACTTCAGGCTTGACAGAAACATTCCTTTCCCAGCAAAATAAACATCTTTCTCTTCTAGATAAGTCGGGGGGGGGAGGGTCTTCTCCTTATCCATACAGTTTATCCCCTTCATAGGAAACCAATGAAGACAGTTTTCCACATCTCTTCCTTCAAGTTTTCACTATCAATAAATGCTTGTGATATCAGCTGAGGCTGTTAGCCCACACATCCGGCCTGTATCTTAATTGCACTAACTTCATGTCACAAACAGCCAATGCAGTGATACGTGGAAAGAACTTGAGCTTTTCTGCCCTCTTTACACCCTACCCCCCTACCCCCCAGCCCCCTTCTCTTCTTTTCCCATTCCCAAACTCACAGAGGCCGGAAAGTCTTTCAGCATTCCTAAAAAGTTACATAAGACAGCAGAAGCAGATAACATTGTATGTTTCCAGTTTAAAATGAGGAATGTTTATGCCTGTAGGGCAAGAAGAATGAAGGAATGTCCCTTTCAGAAGCCATATCTGAAGTGACTGCAAGGCTGACAAACGCTTCCCTTGCAAAAAAAAAAAAATGTTTATGGCTTTTCAGTATCCTTTACTACCTGATAAATAGCAAGCTCTCTGATGCCTAGAAAGACATCAGATGCCCAAAGCCCAGTAGCACGGACAGGTAGATTGAGAATTTCGTGTCTCACTTAAGTAGAATCAGATCTTGTAGGTCCAAGGGTGTTCTCTTCAACCTGAGATTCAACCTTTTGGAGTATAGCGCATCTGCATTTTGACCGAGCAACAAAAGAAGGCAAGCCAAGGTCTTGAGGATGTCCCTGAATGTCACCGATAGAACGGCGTCTGTTTCCACCCTCTCCAGCTAAGCACAAATCTCCTTGAAGAACAGCCTTGACTGAGTGTCAGTGTAGAAGGGAGGATCTTTTCTTTTCTTTTTTTTTTCTTGAAAAATGGAAGCGCCAAAAAAGGAACTGCAACATATGAACATATTTGCCCGAATCAACACACTGCACAGAACTCGTCCATCCCAGGCCTCCTGACCTTGCCCTTCCTTTTGGCCAGGTCACCGGCAGCAGGCACGTAGCCCCAGGGCTAATTTCAATACATGGCAACAGTCTCCAAGACAACCCTGGCTCAGGGTCACTGCAGGGCTGCCTTGTTTCCAGGAAGCTTCCTCTGTGTGGAACAGCCGAGTGTTTAACCTGAGCACGATGGGGCGGCCAGTGGGCTTTTGCGCAGCCTGTGTTCTTTTCTCCGGAGGGTTGGGTTTACGAACATGGATCAGCCCCCACCTCTAAAGTAAATGTTTTTGAAAGGCTTACGGAGTGTAGACATGACCTCTGCCCTGTGGATTTACCACCCATCTTGATAGCTCACAGCAGAAAGTAGATGCTCCAGACTCCGTTCTCTTGTCCTTAGAAGGGGAAGGAGAATGAAAACTGGTGACGTAAGAAGGAATAACGAACACAAGAATGTTTAATGAAACACTCCCCCACCCTACCCCTCCCCCCCCCCCACACACACATGTCTCTTGGCCTCTTTACCTCTCTTCTTTTTGCCATCTTGCTGGCCCTGTTTGTTTTATTTTTTCATAAGGGAGTCATGCCGTAGGAAGGATCGAGTGCTACTGAATCCAACTGAAATAAAATGCAGGGGCCTGCCACGGAGTCTCCTCCCAGCATCGCCCCCTGTTTATTATAGATATTATAAATACTGTCTAGGCCAGTTTTTTTTTCCCACACCTGCACCTTCTGCCCAGGGTCGTTGATGGTATTTATTCTTGCAGGCATTCACTGAAAGTTGGTGCAATCTCTACTGTTCACCTGGTACCGGGTAATTCCTGGGACAAAAGAATCACATACTGTTATCACAGTCTGTCAGGACCATGGGAGAGCCAGGAAAGCCCTGCTGATCCTACCTAGCATCTGTGGTGCTCTTGAGGGACAAGGATCACAAAAGGATCCTTAAACTGACAGAATGCTTAACCTCTTTGATCTTCAGTTTCCTCATTGATGACAAAGAGCCTCAAATAGTGTTTTCTATTGTGAATTTTTTTCTTTTTTAGCAATTCAAAAATTTTTATTATTTTTTTCATTCTTTTTAAGTAGTTTATTATTTTATTTATTTATTTATTACAATGTATTCTCTTTGTATCCCCACTGTAGCCCGCTCCACCTTCTCCCAGTCCTACCCTCCCACCCTCTTTTTCCCTTAGGCCCTTTCCCTAATTCACTGAAGGGGGGAACCTCCTCCCCTTCTATCTGACTCTAGCTTATCAAGTCTCATCAGAGCTGACTGCATCATCTTCCTCTGTGGCCTGGCAGGGCTGGACCTCCCAGAGGGAGGTGATCAAAGAGCCAGCCACTAAATTCATGTCAGAGACAGCCCCGGCCCCCCTTACTAGGGAACCCACTTGGAAACTGAGCAGGGGTTCTAGGTCCTCTCTATGCATAGTCCTTGGTTGGAGTATTGGTCTCTGCAGGCCACCCTGGGCTCAGGATTTTTGGCTATGTTGGTCTCCTTGTGCAGTTCCTGTCCCCTTGGGGTCTTTCTATCTTCCTTTTCTTCCATAAGGATTCCGGTACTCTGTCCAAAGTTTGGCTATGAGTCTCAGAAATGCTCAATGGCCTTAGACATTCAGGAAATGCAAATCAAAATGACCCTGAGATTCTGCCACACATCCATCAGAGTGGCTAAGATCAAAAACTTAAGGGATGACATATGCTGGAGAGGTTGTAGAGAAAGAGGAACTTCCTCCGTTGCTGGTGGAATGTTACCTTGTACAACCACTTTAGCGCTTTCTCTGAAAATTAGGAATAATGTTACCTCAAGATCCAGCTATACCACTCCTGGGCATATATCTGAAAGATGCTAAACCATACATCAAGGACATTTGCTCCTCTATCATAGAATTTTATAAATTACATCTCAGTTAAAAGTTGCTGTGTTTGAGGAGATTTCTTATTTATTCTGATTGTATAGAGGCCTAAGCTGATGTTAGAAGGTCTTTTTCATGGATAATAAAAGGAAGCTGAGCTGTCTTCATTTCTTAAGATCAATACTTCCTAGAGCCTAGGGCCTCTGTCATGTTCTAGGGTGAAGTTCAGTACAAATGTGGCATTTCTGCCCTGTTCTGTGAAAACCAGGTGGTATGTGGCTCAATCAAACTGCACTCTTTGTAGAAGTCACAAAAAAGTGAAAATTCTCTTGTCCTGATTTTACCCCGATAGACCCAAGTGTGAAGAAATGAAAGGATAATTTCGCTTTACCAAACAAATTAAAGCATCTTATCTCCAATGATTTAATTTCAAGTCACGATCTTTTAATATGGTGGCAAATAGCTTAATTCCATTCATTTCTCTGGCTGAGAAAATCACTGTGTGTGTGTGTGTGTGTGTGTTGACTTTTTAAATGACATTAATCTATTGATGGACACCTAGGCAGATTTCTGTAATATGGCTGCTACAATAAGGACAATTGATAGCTATCTGTGGTTCTTAAGACCTTTAGAAATAACCAGGAGTAATACAGCTGGGTTATACAGAAGGCCTGCTCTCTGTTTTTTGAGTTATTTTCATACTGACTGGACCCATTCATATTCTTCCCAGCAGTGTGTGAGAAATCCTTCTGCACACTCAGCAGCATGTATATTTATTTTGTCATCTTAATAATAAGCGCTCTGAGAAATGAATGGAATTAAGCTATTTGCCAGAAAACTGGATAAATCTGGAGATTATCATATTAAATTAAACAAGACTCAGAAAGACAAACATCACTGGTTTTTTCATTTATGGATCCTAACTTGTATACAGATACATATGACCAATTATATATATTATAAATAATATATTATTTTATATATTAGAATTACTTATACTATATAATACATTTTATAATCTATAATATGACCTTAGAAATTATATATAATATATATTAATATATAAATTGGTTCTGTGTATCTATATATGTATTTGCATATGTGTTTGTGCATGTTTGTGTGCATGTGACACAAAAGCAGAGAAGACACTGGGGGAAAGAAGGAAACCAGTGGAAGGTGAACATGAAGGAGGGAAGACAAGGAGAGTATAGGATGGGTGAACAAGAAGGAAGATATGACCAGTTTGAAGGGAATGAAGCAATCATGGTTACACAGTGAGTTCGAACAATAAAACATCAAGAGCAACAGCCCTTTACCACCACCTGATTAAGCAGAATTTCCAATGGGGAAATCAGGACTTAAAAAGATTGAGAGCTGTAAACGAGTTCATCTAGAATCTCCCCTCACAACTTTCAACACATGACAACTAAGCTAGGGTACTCTGTCATGTCAACAGCTCCCACACACCATGACTCAGTCATTTTTAAGGGGTGATGCCTGAGACAACTCAAGGCATCAAAGACGTCACCACAATGTCATCTTGTCTAATGTCCATGAAGGTCCTTTAAATAAAACTTCTACAATGAGGTTGGCACACTGCCGCCTATAACCAAGTTCTGATTGGTAAATCTGTGTTTGCAAGCGAAAATTCCATGAGGACATATTCATTTGTTCAGTCTATGAAAGGTAAGATTAAGAATTTTTCCATTCGTTCAACCCCCGCTGAATCATTGTCTGGTGTCAGTTTCAACCGTAAAAGGTGAGCTCTGTAGCTGCTGCGGAAACCATGCCGTGTGAGGATGTGAAATAATACGACCTTTTACAAGTTAGTGCAAAATAATCCAAATAGAATGTCCATGTCTGCATTCTCATCATACACAATATTTCACAGTGTTTGCAATATTACCCTTTGTGACTTCTTAAGAATCATCTCAATCATAAAAGACTCTAGTCTATTTCAATACAATTTTAGGATTAAAAATGTTTCGACTGAGTGTAGTGACACACATGTTTAATCCCAGCGTTCTGTAGGAAGAGGTAGGCAGATCTCTGTGAGTTCACGTTCAGCTTGACGTGCAGGGCTGCGTAATGAGACCCTGTCTCATGAAAGAAAGAAAAAAGAATAGATTATTTGATATCACTCCTTTACTTTTATAGACGGCATGGTTCTTTTATCCAACACATCATACGGCCTAAACCTCCTAGATAATTAAAATCTTCATAGAAAAATAACCTTAGAAATCTCTAGGATAAAATTCAAATTACTACAGTTAAGACCTGTTTGCTATTATGGAATCAGAAAGTTTATTCACTTCAACATGGCTTAAGCTTTATTGTCTGATTCCTCACTTATGCACTTTGACTTCCATTGCTTTCTACAGTTTTTAAATTTTTTCTTTATTATTATTGTTTATTACAATGTATTCACTTTGTATCCTGGCTGTAGCCCCCTCCCTCATCTCCACCCAGTTCCACCATCCTTTCCTCTTCCTCCCCCACTCCCACCCCAACTCCCCTCTCCTAGTCCACTGATGGAGGAGGTCCCCATCCGCTAGTATCTATCAGGACTCATCAGGTCTGTCTTGATTCTCTTTCTCTGTGGCCTAATCAGGCCACCTTGCCTGGCTTCTATGGTTTTATGGCAAGCACCACAGCTTTGCTTAGATAATGAACGAGTTCTTGCGGTCTCTGTTTCTGCTTCTAAAAGCCACACAGTCAGTGAAATCTTCTCCCTCCCTTTGGAGCACAGGTGCACTTTTGTCTCTACTGGTGATTGCTGTTGTCTTACCAACACGGATTCATTCCTCCCACCTAAATCGTTTTTCTTTCCCAGAAACTTCTATTGCCACATCTCTTAACACTTCTGTGAAGCAAAATTCCTCCCAAACTTTCTTCAGATTCTTTCCCCCTATTAACCTGAAAAGTTTCCTATCAGCCCTTCACCCTCCCCAGGCTTCTATCACTTCCCTGAAACTGTCCTCCACAAAGTTGCCAATGGCCTTGTCACCAAATCCTACAACAGCAGCATATAATACCTACATGTCTATTCTTTCTAAAATCCTCCATCATTTCACTTCCAGGATCCTACTCCTCCCTTACAAGTAACGTGTGCCTGGCAGCTGATGGGTAACTCAGGAAGTATCTCCTTAAGTTAGAAAACCTGGAACAACCAACATTATCTGCATCACAAGTTAAATTCACACCACTAATAAGATGCCAATAAATGCCATTTGAGGTTTTTAGCAAGATAGGCTAAATCCAAATGACTGCTCTTTGATTAAAAAACACCAAGTATGCTTACCAAAACAGCCATGCCTCATCAATGTGTTGTCTTCAGACTGCCCTCATTAAAGGTGTGTCAAGCATTCACTGAATCTTTATCCATCAACTGAATCATACTTCTCAGGTCTCTACTGAAATGCCACCTGTCATTAACAAATTTACACATTTTGCAGAAGCAATGATCTTAAAACTATTCTTATTTAGCATTGTGTTCAACATAAGTTGCAGGAAAACCCTTGAGAGTATGTCAGTGAGCTACATGATGGTAGCCATGTTGGGAAAGGCCTCTCAGATGAAAGTTGAGGACTGAAATAACAATGTATGTACAGAGAAACTTCCGCTGGTGGCATCTGTATCAGGGAAGCCTTCAGAACCACCTCCCCTTTTAAAGGGACCATAAGCTCACTGTGGACATGCAGTGAGGTTTTTAAGTTGAACTTAACTGAATGAACTGAGGAACCGGGCTGAATGGAAAACCAACCAGGCAGCTAACAGACAAATGGGCATACAAATTTGAGCTGACTTACATCTGATCTTAAAAGCATTTTAATTCAGTCTAACTCTCTGGGGCCCAACTATTGCCCTCCATGGCACATAGAAATGACAAATCCAGACTTGTAAAGTTATTCAGAACAGGTCTTGAGACAACAGAGTGGTTTCCCTCGGCCTCTGCACGTTAAATGAGAAGGAAAGCACGTAGCACAGGAGCGTTGTAAACATTGTGTGGGAAAGAAGCAGACTGTGATGCGCAGGGCTTCCTCTGGGTGGATGACATGCCATAAAGACAAATGACGTTCAAGCCACTCAATTGGGCAGTCCAAGATTATTAAACAATTTCCGTCCTGTTTTCTTTCTTTTCTTTTTTTTTAAATGTGCTTTAATGACCAGGCAAGATTTCGCTGTTTAATATTTAAACAAACTTTCTTATGCCGAGACAACAAGGCATTGTTGAGACTGTTAATGCTCTTCAGTATGTCTGACTGCCATTTCTGACGGAGTACATAGCCTAAACTGATTTCTAGAAATTCTCAGGGGAAAAAAAAAACAACTTCCATTTTGTTGACACATATGATTGAGTTGTGCTGAGGCTCTGTGCCCAGGGTATGTGCAGGCTTCTTTAAGGGATGAGTCCTTCTATTGTTGTGACACTTCTAACAAAGCACAAAGACTTAGCTGGCATTGCTCTTGTTGGCTGGACATGCTGACTTGCTTGCTTCCACAAGTAAGCAATTACGATGCTAATTCTTCTCAGCGTCATAAATGGCCTTAACAAACAAACAACAAAAAAAATGAGCCCCCTCTTCACCATCCATCATCAAAGGAGGGTAGTGGACTTTTGATCTGAGCTCCTCCATTGTGCCTAGTCAGTAAGATAGCTTTCGAAAATGACAGATTTACAAGCCTCTGACAGAGGGTGAGAAGTAACGATAAATCTGGGGGAGGTTGGTGAGACTTGGGGAGAACAAGAGCTCCACAAAGACCAAACTGAGCAGGGCACAGGGGTCTTGTATGAGACGGTTTCTACAATCAAGGACCCATGTGTGGATGTGGCCTGGAACCCCCGCACAGATGGGGCCCATGATAGCTCAGTGTAGGACTGAAGACCCTAGTGAGGGAAACAGGGACTGTTTCAGTCATGATCTTGATGGCTGACTCTTTGACCCTCCCCCATACAAGCCGGGGAGTGACAGACTGGCTAGATCCCAGGGGAGGACATTGCAGCCAGCCCTGAGAAGTCAGGATAAGCTGGGGTTGGATGGAAGGGAAGGAGGTTCTCCCCTGTTGGTGGACTTGGAGGGGGTGGGGAGAAGGGAGATGAGAGAGGGAGTGGGAGGGTAGGAGGGACTGAGGGAGGGGGCTACGTCTGGGATTCAAAGTACCTAACCTGTGATTGAGATAAAAATAAATAAATTTTAAAAAAAAGAGTAACACATAAAAAAAAAAAGAAAATGACAGATTTAGGCTTACTTAGTGTAAAGGCAAGTTTTTGTGTGAACTAAGTCAGATCCCAAAGTCCATTTTGACATAAGAAAACAGTAAACAGTAGCTATATCTTTTCCACTAGAACTTGGGTGCTCTATTATTTGGACCAGATGAAAGAGCAAGAAGGACAACTCAACAAAGTGCTTAGGGTCATCTGTGTGACCCTGAAAAAACTGTGAGGGGTGACTTGGAAAACAAACTTTGAGCACACTGCTGAGGGTCTTTCCCCTGGGATGGATGTAAGTGAAGGAGGCTGCAAGTTGCTGTAGAACTTTAAGGACCTAACACTGTAAATCATGTAGAATTTAGACACCACTCATGTTTGCCACATTTTGTCAAGTGTTGTTTAGAGTAGAGGCAGTCCAAGTCTGCATTGTTGTAAATGTAAAAAAAAAAAAAAGAAAAAAAAAACAACAACAATGTACATGTAGAGAACAAGGTAAATGACTGTGAATTGGACAACAGCAACAACAAAAGAGGAACTTGGCAAGCCTTAAGCAAAGAATATTTTTGGCTATAATCATTCGTTTAGTTTATTGCTTATTTCCTTTTTTTAATTTATTTATTTTTATATCAATCACAGGTTATGTACTTTGAATCCCAGATGTAGCTCCCTCCCTCATTCCCTCCTACCCTCCCACTCCCTCCCTCATCTCCCTCCTCCCCGCCTCCTCCAAGTCCACCAACAGGGGAGGACTTCCTTCCCTTCCATCCAAGTCCAGCTTATCCTGTCTCCTCAGGGCTGGCTACAATGTCCTCCCCTGGGATCTAGCCAGTCTGTCACTCCCCGGCTTGTATGGGGAAGGGTCAAAGAGTCAGCCATCAAGGTCATGACTGAAACAGTCCCTGTTTCCCTCACTAGGGTCTTCAGTCCTACACCAAGCTATCATGGGCCCCATCTGTGCGGGTCCTTGATTGTAGAAACCGTCTCATACAAGACCCCTGTGCCCTGCTCAGTTTGGTCTTTGTGGAGCTCTTGTTCTCCCCAAGTCTCACCAACCTCCCCCAGATCTATCATTACTTCTCGCCCTCTGCCAGAGGCTTGATCTCGAGTCTTAATATCTGCTCTGATACATCACTACATTGACACCCCCCCAGAGGTCCTCTTTGGCATGCTCCTGTCCTGTTGCTTGTTTTCTCCTCCACTCAATGTCCTCCTTGTTGTGTACTTGAGCATCTTTTGGATATATGTCTAAGAGTGGTATAGCTGGGTCTTGAGGAATCACTATTCCTAGTTGTCTAAGAAAGCTATTGCTTATTTCTTAATGGTATGCTGTACTTATCTCAAATGTAAAAACCAAAGCTCTTTGCAATATTGTTGTATATGACTTCCCTGTAAGTGTCATGTGTTGTGTTTAGTGTATATATGTGTGGTACATGCAAGTGAGCATATGGGTGTGTGCAATTGTGTGTATTCCTGTAGAGGCTAGAAGAAGATCTTAGGAGGATAATCTTCTATTACTCTCTACTGAACAGTCAGAGACATGGTCTCTCACTGAACTGGAATCAATCTTGCCCTTCCAGCTTGGCTGACAACCCAGCAAACCTCTGAGATCCACCTGTCTCTGATTCCCAGTTCTGGGATTATAGATATATTCAGCCATGCCTGGATTTGATTGCTGGGGATTCAAACTCAGGTTTTCCTGCTTATCTACAGGGCCAGCCCCTTAGTCCCTGTATATTAATTCTAGACCATGCATAATGTATTCTCCAATGACGAAGAAGACATAGCTTCTGAGACGGCATGAACTCTGTGCTTTTATCCTTTTGGTTGCCCCCAGTCCTCTTAGACTGATGGGTTCAACATAGCTCTCCAGGGTTAGAGAACAGTCTAAAACCACCTGGCTTTGGAAAGAAGTGTGTCTTCCCATTTGTCCCTTCGGAGGATTGCCAAGGAGACAATGTTTAAGAATGTGACATCTAGCATCCTCAGCCCTATTGGCTTATTAGACATTCATTGAAATCTAGGAGCATAGATTACTGGAAAGATTAATATGTCAGAAATGGCAATAAATGCTTCCCTAGGATGTGAATATCACAAAGCCATGACCTCATTAATTGAATGCATACTCATTTTATAGGTTCATATGTTTATAGGATGTGAACAAGAGAAACTGAAGAAAGGTTAAAATATGAAAGGCACGTATAAAAATATTTCATGACATAAGAAAAGAAAATTAAACCCCATAATCTGACAAGAGCAATAAGTACTAACTGAAAACACATTTTAAGTTTAAAGTGAAAAGCACTAGGAATGCTAAGGAGGATGTATTAATGTGTGAAGACAGAGGAAGAGAGAGGGGGCCGGGAAAAGAGGAGAAAACAGCAGGGTTGAGGAGAGACTAGTTGAATTCTTGCTACTGCAATTAGTGTGAGTGAGTCCTGGTCTCGTGCTCAGGTTCTAGGCCCCTTCCATTGAGATGGTATTCTGCCCATATGTCTGTCATGTATTGTAGTAGTGTTGAACCACCTGGATTCTAGTTATGCTCATAGTTTCTTTAAGTGTTTATTTTAAAGTGGAAATCATTAAGAAAAGTAACTGGAGGAAATATGATGATAAATGCCAATCACTTAGTAAACACTCAGATCCACTCCACACAAGGAATTAATGTGATATCACTTTATTGGTCTCATAACACCTCTCTGAGATGGGTTTTATTACTACAGTTTTGCTGATAAGAATACTGAAGCTCAGGGAAGTGGTTTACCTAAGGTCACATTATGTCCAGGTGACAGCTGATATTTGAACCCAAGTGTGTCATTAGTGAGATGGGGTGCCTCAGATTTCAATAGGTTGGATCCATTTCTCAGGGTACCCAGTAACTTTTTGTATGGATAGATGATGGTACATATTTTTTAACCTTAGGTTCCCTGACTTCATGATTTTTTTAGCTGGTTATAAACAATTTGAAAGTATCTCCAGCTAAAGGAAATACTGAGCCTCTATTTGTATTCCAAATCCAGTTCTAAAATAAGGTAAATCCTCCAGGAACTCTTTACTTACCATTAAAAGAAAAATCACAGTCATTAGCAGGTTAGAAAGCCTATTTAAAGAGCTGAGAAACTAGTGCCCAAACTTGGACCATTTTATCTGTTACCAAACATCTTTGAATACTCCATAGTCATAGAGCAGAGCTACGGTCTAAAACAAAACATTATGATCCAACTGGCAAAAGCAGAAATAATCTCCCAGACACGCCAGTCTAGAGTAACCACTCTCTAATGAGCCGCCGCTTTCATTAACTGTTTTGTGGTTCTGATTCATTCTCCTGGACTCATAAGAGACACAAACATAACCCAGCATGCTTTTCTACACAGTTGTTCTTTGTACGCTACATAACAAGGCCCTGGTGAATCTCTGGGAAAAAAAAAAAACAAAGCAGTAATATTTGTACCGATTTAAAGACGTTTGCAGAGAGTTGTGAAAGAATTAAAAATAAGCACACTCAACTCTGTTCCCTGGTGTCAAGGCGTATTCTTTGTAAGAGGGAGCTTGTGGATATGAAAAAGAACAATTAGTGGTAAAACAGATGTCCAGAACCTTGGGGACTGGCAATGCAATTGCTGAGGAAAAGAGCTGTAAAGTGAAAATGAGTCCAGGAAGGAGATATGATGATGTGACGGAGTGCTATCTTCTGGGTAGGTCCTGAGCCTGTGGGGGTTTCATTCTTTCAATATCAAGTCAGTGATGGCACTGAGAACATACTTGTGTTCCTTGTATTAATGGATGAATGCAGACTGACCCCGAGAACATGAAATTTCAGGATGACTTGATTCAATGTGCACAGAAACTTGGTGAAAATTTTTAAGCTTATGTTCCCAACAGTACAAACACCACCACCATCACCACCAACAGAAGAATGTATAATGAACTTCCAACTACAAAAGAAGTATTGATGGCTTCCCTTTCCTTTACCCAATGAAATACCTGAGAGAGAAGAGATGTAAATTACCAAGCGGCATAAGATGTTCAGCCCTGAAACTTGTTGAACATCAAAAACGTATGGTTAGGAAAGGAATTAGCTTCCTGGCAGGTCTTCGGAACTCAGAGTTCATGTGCAACAAGGGTAAGTTGGATGTCAAGATGGCTCCCAGCACATGTTCCATCCAGGAATGGAGACAATCATGCTGTTTGGAAGCTCCCCAGTCAGCCATGAGGAGAGCACACACTTCAGAATTTTGCATTCAGCTATCTGTTTTGCCTCCAAAGACTGGGGAAAGCTCCTATTTTTTTTTCATACTCTAGCCCCAGAGAGAAACTGGATGAATTTATTTCTTCTTTCCTTGAACTTGGCTGATGGAGGTAAAGATGCAAAGAAGAGGAAAAAGACAGGAAGGGAAGAAAACATAGGCAAGTACCAAGAGGTTGGCCATAGTCCCAAACCTTGGTCTCTATCCACACAAGAAGGCCCCCAATCTTAAACGCAGCTGGAGCTGTGGAAATGCAGCTTTCGGACCAATTCCCCAGGCTCCCTTCATATGGGTTCACTCCGCTAAACTTCAGAAACTCTAGAGCCTGAAGTTCTTTTCCATTATCAAAGAAGTATCCATTCTCTAGTTACAGATCACAGACACCCTGAGTCTGCAGACACTTGGAATTAGAGGATTTCTTCTAACAATTTGTTTTTATTCATGGGCAGCCAAAAACAAAGAGAGAAAATTTACAAGATCAAAACTATCCAGCAGAGCAGAACAATGGTTCCAGATTCCATGCACTCAGGACATTGTATAATTCTTTTCTTATCAAATCCCAGGATTTATCAGAGTCCCATATAAATATTAAGCACTGAATAAGTACCTGGATAAAAAAATTATTAAAAACTCCAGAAGAACCTTCTAGTGTTCTTCCTACATGTACACATGGTAGACCTCCAAAAAACACCAGCAACAACAACCACTTGAGAACTGACTCAGCTCCCTTCGCCCACCTCAAGCCCTGAAATGACCTCACATTTTATCTTGGAATGTTCCACTATGTTTCCAAAAATTCCTAGTATGTAGTGGTGTGGTTTGGCTTACTGCTGTTTTCACAGAATGCTTGGCCACACAGGTCCACTGCCAAAGCTCCGTTGTTAGCCCCGGATCAGATTTTTGCGGGTGGAAACACATCACCTTTGATTACTAATTTGGGGTGGTGATTCTCTGGCTTTCTCCTTAACCATTCTAAGAACTCTTGTCAATGGTGCTGTTTGCACAAGAGGAAGCTCGTGAACTTTAGCGTGCCACAATCCACATGCAGGTGGATCTTACCACTTACCACATCTCATAACAAAGACATTTCAGAGCTGTGGACATAGCTCAGCTGGCTGAAACACTTGCTTTGCAAACTGATGACCTATGTTTGTTTTCTGGAACCCAGCAAAAAGCCAGATATGGGGGCTGGACAGTGGTGGCTCATCATTTAAGGGTGAGCACTGCTCTTGTGGAAGGCCCTAGTTTGACACCTGTATCAGGGGGCTCACAATGGCCTTAGCCTCCATCTCTGGCAGGATCTGATGCCTCTAGCTTCTAATGGCACTGCACCTGCACTTATGTGCATATAACCACAACACACACACAAACACACACACACACACACACACACACAGACAGCACACCTCTTTGAGGAAGAGGTAGGCAGGTGAATCTCCTGGAAGCTTACAGGCCAACTAGCCTAAAATATGACATCCATGCCTCAACAAGATGGAAGGTGATAACTGACTCCCCAGACTGTAGATGTCCTCACACACAGGGGGAGGCTGACATTTGCAACCAGATGCTCACAGTTTTTAAAAAATATATCTGATTTCAAACCAGAAAAACTGCAGGTGAACCCAATTCTTTGTTCTGAGGAATTTCAATAAACATCTATTAAAATATTGGCCTGGGGTAGAAATGTGGTTCACGTTACAGTCACCCCCACTTTTTTTTGTAACACATCATGTGTGCAAATGAGGTAATATTTCTGAGACGACCATGAAGTAGGCAAAGAAATTCACTGTCACCCCATGTTTCAGGGGGTGACTCAAGGGATCTGGAGCCAGAGGGGCCAAAACCCTTCAGCATGTGAACTTGTTCAGGCCCTGGAGGCCAAGGGAAACCTAAAGACTCTCCTGCTTGCAAATACTCTACTGCTAGGTCCACAGCCAGTCAGAGCCAGAGATGAGAGATGAAAAGAATGCTTAGATTCATAGAGGGATGAATCTCTCTATGAATCTCTCTAGGATGACACCCTCATCCTAGTTGGCCTTGAATGACCTGTAACAAATAGTAATCTTGACACTGAGATGTTCATAGTCCACATTAAAAAAATAACGCAAGAGACAATGAAATATAATTAAAATGTTAACGTTATCCGTGCTCCTTGATGACAGTAGTGTTAAATTCATGAAGGACTACTGTAATTTGAAAACAGCACGTATCTGCAGTGCGTCGCTTAGTGACACAGCACACAGTAGACTGTCACTCCTTTCTCATAGTGTCGGGAGGCCCCCTGGTGAGGTCACTGCTACTGCCCACTGTCAGGAGCAAGAATAGCCCTCTGTGTGGCTATCCCAACAACAACGCCAGATCTAAAATTCCAGTATGTTTTGACACCATTGTAAGTCAAAGAAAAGTATACATCAAGCTATTGTAAGTCAAGGACTGTCTCTATATGAGAAATCAGATAGGAATGTCACAGTGGGAGACAATGATTACAATGTACTCTGCAATGTGTATCACAGGGGAGGCTTCCCTGTGACTCTATCTTTCCTGTACTTGAGGAGGGAAAGGGAAATGATGAGTTACCGTATTGATTTTCTTCCTAAAGTATTGTTTAGTTTTTTCTTTTTTTTTTTTTGAAGGACAGGAGGACACAGCTATAGCTCTCCCCACATCCAGTACAAAATTATTTACATTTTAACCACTGGACAATCCTGGCACAGGAGGAGGAGGAGGAGGCAGTAACAGCTGGAGAGAGGGGACCCCATGAGAATAAACAGTAAGACTTATTTCCTCCATCTCATCCCTCCAAAACCCTCCATCCCATCCTAACCTCTGGTGGTGGCTGGTGTTATTTGTCTCCTATTCCTTCCCATATTATGGAAGTAAGGTTCTTCTCACCAGAAGAAGAGCACTTGCGGTAACAGTAGAGCCCCTCACAAAAAAATAAATAAATAAACGAAAAAAGAAAAAAAAACCTCTGGGATACTAATTAATTACTAGGACATTACCTCCTGCCTTAGCCCAGAAATGATTATTCTGTTTAGTTCTTAATGATGGAGAAAGTACACCAGACAGGTACCTAGAAAGATAGGTCTTTTAGATCCTTGTAAAGATGGAACTGTCACACAAGACCTGAACATGTTCAAGACAGACAAAGCCCAAGCACTGAGAGGGGAGGTGGGCACAAAGATTACCCCTACCAATGAAGCTAGATACTAAAAGAAGAAAATTTCATTTTCTCCAATGATGTATCATTGGGTGTATTTATGTGTGTGTGTATTCTATATTATTTTATATTAAATAGTTATATGGTTACAGTAAATAGGTTATATATAATAGTTATAGTAAATAGAAAAACAAAGGGTAGTTTTTTTAAGCTCATAGCACAAAACAGAGAACAAACACATCAACAATGCAGCTTACCAGAGTGTCCTGAAGTACATGAGGAGCATACTGTACCTCAGGGGTAACAGTGGAGACCTTAGAAAGTTCTTAGCTATGAGAAACCAGATTGCTAGAACATGGCCCACGCTGTTAGAAATTGGCCTATTAGGTGAAAATAGGCAAATGAATGCACTAAGGATCAGATTTGGAGAGCTGCCTTGATGCACATAAAACTGTACTTTGGGGGTTGGGGACTTAGCTCAATGGTAGAGTGCTTGCTGGGTTCGGTCCTCACCTCTGGGGGAAAAAAAGAACTATACTTTGAAAAGAACAGGAAAGTATCTCTGGCCAGATCTGTGGACGCCACTGCCCTAGTCCTGATATGTCACCATCATTCTCTTTCTAAGTATCTCAATGGCTCTGGTATTCCCAACACCTTAGGAAACATGCCTTTTCTCCTGAGACAATCTCTCACCCTCAGCAAGACAACTGACATTTTGGACTTGATAATACTCATTGTGAGAACCGTCTAATGTACTTCTGATGTTGCCTTATACATTTCTGGTATTTAACAGGGCTCTTGATGTCTATTCAGAGTCTAGTATCATCCACGACATTATTTAAAAAATGTCTCCAGACATTGCCAAATTGTCTTGGAAGAGACAAAACCACTGTCTGCCCCATTGTGGAAGATCCTTTACCTGGGAACCATGCTCCTTAGGCTGTTCCTCTCTACAGTGCCCATGTGTGATATAAGAACAGCCTCTCTCTCTCCTCTGTTCCACCTGTGGAGTTAGGATGATGTTCACCTAGCCAATTTTATCAGCCCTACCAGATCTAGTTTTCAATGGCATGAAAAGTGTATAGACACCATGATTTCCAGCTGACTATCAGGAATTAGAGGATCATCATGAAAAGTCCTGAGAAGGGAGAACAGGTGCTTGATTCATGCTATAATTTACTGATCAATCAATAAAGGCATTATGGCTTTGAGAAAATGATCAGTACAATTCCCATGTCTCTAAATCAAAACAGCCTAAAAAGGAAAATGTTGAAAATTCTCATTCCCATCCTGTGCTGTCCCTAGCACCGCTCCTCATTGCAGATAAATATTTTATGAGTATATTTGGGCTCCTTCCAGAATTCCTTTATGAAAACAGAAGACAACATGCAAATACATGTTCATAATCTTTCATTTTTTACACAAAACATACAGTGCTATTTTGGGGGAGGTTTTCCTCTATTTAGCCCCTTGGAGACCTTATACAGATAGATTTCCCATCATTTCTTTTTGCACCTAAGTTTCTGTTTACCACCACACAGCTATGCACTGTGGCTTAGACAGTCTGCTCCTGGTAAACGCTTGTTTCTCTTCAATGCTGCAGCGATTATCCTTGGCCATGAATCATTTTATATGTCTGCTCGGTATCTTATCTGATGCTTGTAAACCTTACAAGATAGGCAGGAGAATGGTCGTCATCTACTTTTGTGTGTACAAGGCAACAAAATACCCTTCACCATTCTAAGTGTTAAATAATTAGGTTCAGTATTAAATACCCATATGCAATTGTAGCCTTCCATAAAATTTCACATCTTTTAGAACTGAAGCTCAATCCATTAAGGAAAAGCCTCCTCTTCCCCGCTCCTCTCAGTCCCTAGTGGCCATCTTGCAGTTTCTTGTTTCTAAGCTTTTGATGCTGGTGTAAATAGAATCACACAGCGTTTGTCTTTTGCCACTGGTATCACTTAGTTTAATAATGCATTGCACTGTGTGATAGGATTTCTTCACTTTCTTAGGTGGCATGGCCCATCATGATACACTTGCAATTGATTTGCTTGTCCAGCCATCCATCAATACACATCTGATTTGAGTCCACATCTCTTCCACCAGTTGTAACGGTTACTACTATAAATATAAGTATGGTATTTCTTTAAGACTGTGAATTCTGCTCTTTAGGCTATAAGTAGGGTTGCTAGATCATATCCTAATTCTACCTTTAATTTCTTTAAATTTTCACATTTACTTATTTTAAGTGGCGAACAGGAGATAACTTGGAGGTTCCAGTACCTTCTACCAAATGGGTTCCTGGAACCAAATTGTTGGGAAGCAACTGTTACCCGCTGAGCTCTCTCTCAGGCCTCTATTTTCAATTTTTCTTAGGATTCTTTCCATAACAGCTCTCCCATTTTAAATGGTCTCCAGTGATGTTTCATGGCCAAACGTGTTTTTTAAATACTATGAAGTTGGTATGTCACAGCCTTACAGGTCATCCCCAGCACAACTTGGAGATGGCATCCTGTCTTGGTGCAGTACGTTGACCTAAATCATTCTCTTTTTGTACAAAAATTCTGAAGTGAACACACAGAACAAACCTGATTTCCTGTCACCACTAAGTTTGACTCTCTGTTGAACGTCTCGGCAATAATTTGTTAGCGAGTTTGTATATCCTTTGAGTGTATTAGTCTCCCTCTTATTCCTCAAACTTGCGCATACTCTCCTCCAATACAACTGTGCTTTATACTCCTGTCATGCCGAAAGCTGATTGTACCAGCGCCAGCTCATGGCCTGTTGTTCATGACAAGCTCTGTCCTCCCTCCACTATTCATAAATCAACTAAAGTCTTAATTTTGGACAGAGAGAGAGAATGAGCATGTGTGAATGTGTGTGTGTGTCTGTGTGCGTGCGTGCGTACGTGCATGTGTGTGTATGTGTGTGTGTGTAATGCACCCAGACTTGGGAGAAGAGTCCTGAACAGTTAGCACAGTAACCCAGCTACATGTGTTTGCTGACCCCACAGGCTGTGATCTTTGGGCCAGGCGCGTGGAGTCAGAGGAAGGACTAACTTTTGGCTGTATTGTTAGTTTTTTTCCACCAAAGAATTATTGCAGGAAGACAGGTCACAAAGTCAAGGCATATATTACTGAGCAGGGAATACCACCAAAGGCAAAAACAAACAGCAGCAGGAACAAAGGGAAGTCTGACCCACTCCCTCTCACACATTTCAGCGATGTGAGTGGTTGGAGACTGTTTCAATAATGATAGCCTAAACGGATGACAGTGCTCTCTGGAACTGTCTATGTGATCCAATTTTTTTTTCATGTCAACTTGGTCAGGCAGCCAATGAAGAAAAGGAAGGTCACGGCTACAGGGGAGGAGGTGGATAAATATTGTCCAGCAAAACTAACACTTCGCTAATTTACACCTGCCTTGGGTCACTTTCAAAGCGATTTTATGTTGTTCATTGTCAAAGAATTTGTGCTAATTATAAGATAACGTTCTCTGACTACTCTGGTATAAAGGTGTGGCTTTCACACATGAATGGAATGGTACAATTACTTAGTTCTGGAAAATTTTATAACATATATATGCACATATATGTGTAAATTTAACTCCATTCAAACAACATTTCAATGTGAATAAAAAAGCTGAAAGAAGTAACAAATAATATTTGGGTGGCTGGTGAGACAGAAGAGCAATTAAGAGCACTACTACTCCTGCATAGGAGTATTCCTAGTCTATATTTCACTTCCAAACCCATCTGATCTCACAACCACGTGTAACTCCACTTTCAGGGAATCTAATACTGTCTCTCCTTCACAGGCACCAAGCATACATGTGATATACATGTAGACAAACACTCATATACATAAATAAAAATAAATTTTTAAAGAACAAAACAAAAAATGATATTGAGAGAAAGTAAAGACATTGCATGCTCATCTTTAAGTTTTTAGAAGGCTCTCTATGTTTTAGAGTCTACAAATGAACAGTGAACATATCAGATAGGGAAGGTGGCCTCAAAAAGCTTACATTTTAATAGGAAAAACATTTAAATGAACAAACAGAAAAGTTAATAAAAATATTTGAGAAAATAGTGATAAAATAGTTATAAAATCTGAATATTAGAAAGAATGGTCTTAGTATCAAAATACCAGGCTGGGAGTGACGCTCACTAGACAGCACTTGTGTAGTATTCAAGAGTTCTGGGCAGCCTCTCAAAGAAATAATGTAAATAAAAAAATACTATATATCAAAACATGTACGGCATACAAAAACTAATCAATTCATAGAAAGAGAGAACTCAAACTTCTACATGAAGAACAATTTGAAGCTAAATTCAAAACAGTTAACATTCAATTTGGGAAATTAAATAAAACAGAAGAAAACGCAGGAAAAAAAATGAAATTATTATGCCAAACTTGAAACTAACAAAACTAAAGGTAAAAATGAGATAGATTAACTAAAAAGTTTTTACTAAGTAAATACTACTAAAACTGACAGCACCCTGCCAGAGCCGATAACAAAAGACATCCTTTTTAAAGATTTGTGTTTATGTATTTTCAGTGTTCAGTGTATGTATGTGAACCTGAGTGGATCTGTGTGCACCATGCACCCCATCGGCCAGAAGAAGGTATCAGCTCCTTGGAACTGGAGTTAGAGGCAGTTGTATGTAACCAGACATGGGGGCTGCCATGTTCCCTTCAAAGGCAAAAAGTGCTATTAACTGCTGAGCAAACTCTTTAGAGCCAACAGCCTTTTTTTTTTCTAAGTGTAGTGCATCAAAACCAATTCAAGAAAGCTTGAAATAGAAAAATATCCACTAAAGATAATAAATCTATTAAAATCATGAAACAATGAAAACCCACCAAGCATGTCAGCACCAACCATTATAAATCCGCTGTAATAGATGATTAGAAGTGCCCTATATCCGGGGTTAGCAAATGTTTTCTGTAAAGACAAAAGGATAGCTTGGACTTTACAGGTTATATAAAATTTCTTCCCTGTACATTTAGGTTTTGTTTTGATTTTTACAGCCATTTAATAATGTGAAAGCCATTTTTAGCTCATGAGTTATACAAATACAGAGCAAGGATTCATCCAGCAAGCTGTGCTTTGCCAAGACTGCTCCAGACCAATAATTTTGGAAAGATGCCCAGAAACTCATGAAAGGAGTTTCTAAAGAAATGAGCACACCAGGAAAGGGGAAGGAGAGGGACACAGGTGACATGCGATGGAATCTGTGAGAGGAATGAAGGCAATTCTCATGAGGCAGCAATATATATGCACCCAGAAGATATTCATGCTGCTAGGCTGGAGGGCAGCCCTGTCTTATTGGAAGAGATGGGAATGGTCTCTTGAAACTTTCTTGAAAGAGTTGACTTCCAGAAAACAATGCAATTGGTAGATTCAACTGTATTATGACTTCATGAAAAGGTTTTTGGCTGATGTGTGGATGGGTGTGAAAACAGATTCTTGAATTCTTTATGACTAAATATATAAAGAACCCAAGAACTTAAATACCAACAAACCAAATAACCCAATTTTAAAATGGGGCACAGAGCTAAACTGAGAATTCTCACAGAGGAATCTCTAATGGCTGACAAGCACTTAAAGAAATGTTCAAGGTTATCTCCATGAATGGTCCTTGATTGGAGTATCAGTCTCAGAAAGGACCCCTGTGCCCAGATTTTTTGGTTCTGTTGCTCTCCTTGTGGAGCTCCTGTCTCCTCCAGGTCTTTCTACCCCTGCACAGATGTAGCCCATGGCAGCTCAGTCTCCAAATGGGTTCCCTAGTAAGGGGAACAGGGGCTGTCTCTGACATGAACTCAGTGGCTGGCTCCTTGATCACTCTCCACCCTCCACCCCTGAGGAAGCAGCACCTTACCAAACCACCACAGAGAAAGACAATGCAGACAGTCCTGATGAGACCTGATAGGCTAGGGTCAGATGGAAGGGAAGGAGGACCTCCCTGATCAGTGGACCTGGGGAGGAGCACGGGAGAAGATGAGGAAGGGAGGACGGGATTGGGAGGGGATGAGGAAGGAGGCTATAGCTGGGATACAAAGAGAATAAACTGAAATTAATAAAAAAATAATTAAAAAACAAAAAAGAAATGTTCAATGTCCTTAGTCATCAAAGAAATGCCAATCAAAATGACCCTGAGATTCTATCTTATACTGGTCAGAATGGCTAAGATCAAATTCGGATGACAGCACATGCTGGCAATGATGTGGAGAAAGAAGAACACTCCTCCATTGCTGGTAGAAGTGCAAACTTGTACAATCACTTCAGAAATCAATCTTTCTCAGAAAGCTGGAAGTAGATCTACCTCAAGACCCAGCTATAACACTCCTGGGCATATATCCAAAAAGATACACCATCATATCACAAGTACACTTGTTCAGCTACATTCATAGCAGCCTTATTCATTATAGCCAAAACTGTAAACAACCAGGTGTTCCTCGACTGAAGAATGAATAGGGGAAAAAATGTGATACATTTACAGAGTGGAATACTACTCAGCTATTAAAAACAAAGACATCATGCAACCTGCAGGCAAATGGCTAGAACTAGAAAAGATTATCCTGAGTGAGGTAACCCAGACCCAGAAAGACACGCAAGGTAAGTACTCACTTATAAGTGGACATTAGCCATAGTGTACAGATTAACCATGCTACAATCCACAGATCTAAACAGGCCAATAAGGGACCAATGGGCATCCCCAAATCTCACTCAAAGGGGGAAATAAAATAGACATCTGAAATAGATGAAGGAAGAGACCTGTGTGAGAGAGGGATTGGGGAGGGTAACAGGGGTGGGTATCAGGTTCTGGGAGAGGTGGAGAGCAGAACTGGGAAAGAGACCAAAAACAGGTGAGGAGAGTATCTCTGGGACAGGGGATGCTACCTGGGGTCTATGGGTCTGACCCTAGCAGTGGGGTATGGGGTCACCACAACCTGTGGTCAGGCGGGACTTCCAGTGGAGGGAGAGGAACACCAACCCACCCATAACTCTTCTACTTTGTCCTGCTTATAAGAAATGTAGGAATAAAGATGGAGCAGGTATTGAGGGAATGGCAAGCCAATGGCTGGCCCATCTTGAAACCCACTCCATGGGACAGAGCCAACCCCTGACACTATTAATGACATTCTGCTATGCTTGCAGACCAGAGCCCGTCATAACTGTCTTCAAAGAGGCTTCATCCAGGAGCTTATGGAAAGAGATACAGACTCCCACAGCCAAACACTGGGATGAGCTTGGGGAGTTTTGTGGAAAAGTGAGAGGAAGGATTGAGGGATTTGTAGGGGTCAGGGACACCATAAGAAGATCTACAGATAAACTTACTTGAGCCCATGGAGGCCCAAAGAGACTGAACCACCAACCAAAGAGCTTGTATGGGCCGGACCTAGAACTCCCTACACAGATGTATCAGATGTGCAGCATGGTCACCATGTGTGTTCCCTAATAATGGGAATAGGGCTGTCTCTGACTCTGTTCCATGCCTTTGGGTCCCTTTGCCCTAGCTGGCCTGCCCTGTCTGGCCTCAATGGGAGAGGATGAGCTTGGTCCTGCTGTGACTTGGGGTGGGTTGGTGGCCCTTGAGGTCCCCCTCCTCTGAGAGGAAGTAGAGGAGGGAATGGGGGAGGTGAATGTAGGGGTGGGACTGGGTGGAGAGGGGGAAGGGGGCTAATATCAGGCTGTAAATTGATAAAATGAAAATATAAATAAATAAGAAAAAAATGAGATTCAAAGTATCGATGTGAATACTGAACAAGTTAAAAAAACAAGACAATGGATAACTCCAGAAAAAAAAAAAAACCTAACATGTAGTATTCAACATAAGTCAATTACTAATAATTAGAGCAAGAATGGGAAAGGTATGTAAGAATATTAAACTCTCATTTTCAAAGCAAAAGAAACATTTTTAAAAATCAAGAAATTGTTGTTTATCACATTACTTAAAACATGGTCTGAATTATCAGAAAGTAGTGATGTTTTCTGATTGTACGTTCCTACTCACCATTCTTGAGATAAGGTCATAATAACAATGGAAAAATGGGTCTGGCTTTAGAAAAGACATTTATTCTTGAGCCCCCAACAATGGATTCATTAACATTTTGCACATGAAGCATAAATATAACAGTTTTAGAGTGATACAAATTTTTGTTTGATTTGTGACAGTGCTAATTGCTATTATTCTTTTGTATCTGGGTATTCCAGATGTCTTCCCATTGATCGGACAGTGTTCTTGAGGATGTGGGCAGTGCTCGGCCATCATCTCTCCATCCTAAAAATGGATTTCTTTTCAAACTCTCTATGCAGAGATGAAAAATAATAGAGACTTAGAAATCCGTGTCTCCTTGTTTCCTCAGCCTTTAGCTATGTGATCATGGTCTAAACTGTCTCCTATAACTATGGAAACCTAAAAACTATGGAAGGAAGTGGTTCTGTTACCCACCTTTACCACATCATTAGTAACTCTTTATAATCTAAGTTAAGAACAACTCATTGTCCATCCTCAGAAAAAGTTACTTAGGCAGATAAAGTGTCCACTAACTTATAGCTCTCTGTGCAACCCTGTTCAACATGAACTGAACTTGAATTATTGATTCTTATTTTCCTAACATTCTAAAGAATTACTTTTATTTTATTCTTTTCTGCCTTCTCCTTGCTGTTTACCTATGAATTTACATATGGTTATAATCATTTATTATCTACATAGAAATGTTTCAAGTACTGTAAAGTTATATGCTTGTGTTTAATTTTACAAACATGTGGCATATTTATTTCTTCAAGCTCATACACTTTTTATAGTATCAGTCATGTTGGAGGTTGATGAGGCTGTTGGATGCTTGGAGTTGCATGAGTTAACTAATTTGCCTATTGATACCTCTCACTTTCTAAAAGGTCACTTGTAGTGTCATCCATGAATTCATTTTGAAATTGACAACATGCAAATAAATCCAATACATGAAATCAAAGGTGTAAAACAACATGAAAGAATAGATACTTATGTCACAGAGCATAGGTACATTCTGTTCAGGAGAAGGTGCCTGTTAAGCAAACTACAAGGAATATTAATTTATTAACACTGGATGCTTGAATCACACATTGGCAAACAGTAACCTAACATATGCCAGTTCACTCATGTCTAGACTTATCAAGCTTATAGAGTCTTGATCCTATGCCAGTACCCACATATTTAAAATTTATACTGTATGAGCACCCTCCCATCTTATTTTCTGTACTTTTATAAATGTTAATAACATACTTTGTGGGAATGGTGTTGCTGAATGGAGGCAATCACCTGTGGGGTATCTATTCTGTTTGCCCCCTTCACAGCAGAGTGAGGTCTCGAGTTTGTGTGGAATCCTCTGGCACAGCCCTGGGACTGTAATATAGTGGACAAAGTCAGGAAGGTTCTTCCTGAGTTAGAAAGGCATTCCGCAATTTTCATAACTCTCAGCAGGAGGAAGAGCAAAACAACATGCTCATTGCCTTCTATAGGAATTTGGGTGGAATCAAGGGCTGAATATTAATTGTGTTTTTACAGGAAGCGCTACACCAGGAAGCTTTTCTAGCTGAAGGAAAAAGAAAAACATTGAAATGAAAATAGGCAATGTGTTTCAGAAAAAGCATACACAAAACCCCCCAAACCAAGAGCTCTGCAAATGACTCACCTGGAAGTCATGCCAGGAATGCCTGTTTTCTACCAGATGACTGCTGTGCACAGCAGACAGGATGCTTGAGAGCCCGTCAAGGGAATGAGTCTCTTCTTCAGACCAGACCTTTGCTTTATCTTCTTAAGCTTTGAACCAACTCAGATGGAGCCACTTTCTGGAGGCCTTGGAGATTGCTTTGTGTTCTGGCTCCTCTGCTGACCACTTAGAGTTCTTGTTTCAGCCCCCTTTTTTGTATCTTGACCAGTGAAAGCCACTCTGTCTGCCTCGGCAGCCCATTTCTAGCACAACATATCTGTGTATGGTGATTGAACTTATACACATATATGTAATGACACCATGTTGTCTCTCTCTCTCTTTTTTAAAAACATCATGTATTGCCTTATGAGGTTTCAGGTTTCATGTACAACCCCAGTTCCCACAAGAAGTCAGTGTGTGTTCACAGAAAACAATGGCTGTGTGATTAAGTCTGAGAAATTGTGCTCACTCTTATCACTTACTTAAATAATTCTTAGTGCATGTAATTATAGTAACAACTCTGTGAAGTCCCTCAATGAAGAACTCTGCTGAACTTTGCTTAACTAAATGTTTCCCAAACTACTTTATTTAAGGCTTATTTGTTTTATTTCTCATAGTGACTTCATGTAAAAGCGCCCCAGTATTGCAAAGAGCACAGTCTTAGAGAAAGCTCCCTGAGAAAGGAGCTCATCCTTTACTTCAGCTGTATTTGACACCAACAAAGAGTCTGACTAAAAAAAAGAAAAAGAAAACTTTCTCTCTGGAAAGCACACTTCTTGTAATTTCCTCTGTATATGTCTGTTGGTGCTACAAATAGTTAAGACATAGGTAAGAACCTGTAACTATAGGGAAAAGAAAATAGTTTTTATTCTGTTTTCCTTCTTGCCCACTTACTGAGTTTTCTGTGCTTTTTATAGAGTGTGTTTGCTTTATCCCATCCTTCGATTCAGATGTAGAAAACCCTTAGTGCTTTTTTGGGTGATCTCAGCAACACCTTGCTGCTTGTTGCTGAATGTCTTCATCTTTCCAATGTGTCTGGGTTCTATCTGTGAGATCAGCATTCTGTGACGATTGGGAGATGGTGAGAATGATACACTACCCGTTCCCTTGATGTTCTGTTAAAATCAATAACCCAGGAATTCAGTTCCTACCCTCCACTAAGTTCATGGCTTTACTTCACCAGCATGCCAAGCCTTGTGTATGCTAAACCAAACAAACTCAAGTGACTTCATGTAATAATTATAATCCTCTATATAATCATCATCATCATCTCATTCTGTCTTCACACTTGCAGGAGAAAGTTATTTTTCCTCCTTTATTTGAGCCTCCAGTTTACTACCAGGCCCCTGTATTTTATTTTTCTTTCTTCCCTAATGCCTCTAGCTGATACTCTCTGAAGAACACAGATAACCATTCGTCCACTAGCTTCTTGCTTGATGTTTCTGCTGCGATTTGACCACCGTCTTGAGCCTTCATGAACTCCACCATCCTATAGTTTCAGCCACAGCAAGAGGGCTTGGCTCTTCCCATCTTCACCAACAGATGACATTCTCAGGAGTCTTGACTTGCTCGTTATTCTCACTCTGCTTGTTCTTTCCGGGAAGCTTGGTCCATTCTGAGATGTTGCTCCTCTGCTGACTGGCTGGGAGTTATCAGCACCACCACAAGCACCTCTCATCTCCGGGCTCACATAGACAAACGTCTCCCCAGAACCTTTATTTTCACACCTTTCTCCTACCTCAGGAAAACCGCTCCTCCATGCTAGTTTTTGACACATGAACAGAGACTGTGGCATGTGCCTATGGGGTTGGCTTCTTCTCCTTTCCTTCTCCTTCCATGGCTACGGGTGAGTTGACCTTGATCTTATCACTTATCCTCTCAAACAGCCTCCTAATCTGTGATCACGTCCATATTCGCTGATAGATAATTCTCTTTAGATACTTCACGCTGGTTAGGGTAGTTGGGTTTCTTGGGGAAAATCCAATCCTTGTTTCATGATGTCCCCATCTTCTTCTCACCTAACAGTATCAACAGCAATCAGAAGCAGGGGGAAGACACCCGCAGCCTTCTTCTTTGGAGCCCCTTCACTACTCTCTGGGCTCTGGCATCTGTTCCCTCTCAGAGTCCTCGGAGTTAAGCTCTCTGCAGTTGCCAGAGTCCCTCTCAGAGCCTTCGGGAGGCAAATAGTCTGCTGCTGTGGACAATCTGAATCGGTTCCATATCCTGCACCTGGGATTAAAGCAAATATATATTTACAGATCATAAACCAAAACTTCCACAAACTCAGTTACTAGAATAAGCTACATAAAACAAACCTGGCCAAATCACCACTCTGTCTAACACCTACCAGCTAAAAGCATTTGGGAGCCTAATGCTGCCCAACTTATTAGGGCTCTTTCAGGTGACCACCTATTTTTTTCAATTATTTTAGTCTCTTTAAGGCCAGATTATACTCACACATGTCAAAACACAGCACATTGAATTCAGAAACATATAGGAGAAACCAGATGTATTTTGTGAAGGCAGACATTAAAGAATCTTATAAAAATGTAGAACAATGTCTCTCTTGGTAAAGTTGGTTTGGGTTATATAAAATGTGGTTGTATTTTATTCATGCTGACATATAATGTACTGACTACAATTACCTTGAACTGAATGAGTAAATATTTTTAAATGCCGCAATTATAATTTTAACAGAGTAATTATAAATTTATATAAACTGTGTAGACCAATGTTCTTTCGGATTCTCTAGAGTTTTTAACAGTGTAAAGTGATTCTGAAACCAAAATCCCTCAACTTTTCATTTTTTTACTTTTATTTTTTATTTATTACAATTTATTCACTTTGTATCCCAGCTGTAGCCCCCTTCCTCATCCCCTCCTAGTCCCGCCCTTCCTCCCTCTTTTTTGCCCATGCCCCTCCCCTAGTCCACTGAGAGAGGAGGTCCTCCTCCCCTTCCATCTGATCCTAGCCTATCAGGTCTCATCAGGACTGGCTGCATTGTCTTCCTCTGTGGCCTGGTAAGGCTGCCTCCCCCCACTGAGTTCATGTCAGAGATAGTCCTTGTTCCCCTTACTAAAGCACCCACTTGGAACCCTCCTCCATTGCTGGTGGCAATGTTAACTTGTACAACCACTCTGGAAATGAATCTGGCACTTTCTCAGACAATTTAAGAATAGTGCTACCTCAAGATCCAGCTATACTGCTCCTAAGCATATATCCAAAAGATGCTCAAGTACACAACAAGGACATTTGCTCAACCATGTTAGTAGCAACTTTATTCATAATAGCCAGACTCTGGAAACAACCCAGATGTCCCTCAATGGAAGAACAGATTCAGAAATTTTGGTACATTTACACAATGGAATACTACTCCACAATTAAAAACAAGGAATCATGAAATTTGCAGGCAAATGGTAGGAACTAGAAAAGATCATCCTGAGTGAGTTAACCTAGGAGCAGAAAGACACACATGGTATATACTCACTTATAAGTGAATATTAGACATATAATATAGGATAAACATACTAAAATCTGTATACCTAAAGAAGCTAATCAAGAAGGAGGACCCTGGCTAAGATGATCAATCCTCATTCAGAAAGGCAAATGGGATGGATGTTGGATGAGGGAGAAAATAGGGAACAGGACAGGAGCCTACCACAGGGGACCTTTGAGAGACTCTACCCAGCAGGGTATTAAAGCAGATGCTGAGACTCATAGCCAAACTCTGGGCAGAGTGCAGGGAATCTTATGAAAGATGGGGGAGATAGAAAGACTTGGAAGGGTCTGGAGCTCCACAAGGAGAGCAACAGAACCAAAACATCTGGGGTCTTTTCTGAGACTGATACTCTAACCAAGGACCATGCATAGAGCTAACCTAGAACCAGTGCACAGATGTAGACCATTGTAGCTCAATGTCCAACATTTAACTTAAAGGAACAGCACATCCTTTTACAATACACAGATTTCATTTGCCTTTTTAATATAGCTGTGCATCATGACTTATAAATCAAGTCATAGCATGGCACCTGGACTTCATGTGGCCTGTTTGTTCATTTCTGGGTTGCCTCCCTAAAAGGGATTGCCCAAAGCCCCGACTAGACTACAATGTTCCTTTTCTGTGTTGCCATTGTACCAACATAACTCTTTTGTATATCTCTTCTAAGGGATTATAAATTCCTGAAAAATGTAATGTATTTGATTTGCTTGCATATTCTTGGTTTCTGACTCAAGGATTCAAGGTCATTGATCACTGAGAGGTCAAATGTCAAAGACAGTTGTATGGTTGAGAAGCTACAGATTTTTGTGATCTGTTCTTCCTATTGCAGCCAAAGTTGCATCAACATCACGTTCTTCTAAAACTTGCTCACAAATAGGTATTTGCTCACTTTACATTCAACAACTACTCTTTGACTTCTTGGTGTGCTTCAGATACTAGGCTAGGCCTAGAGCTGGCAGAAGTGAAATAAAATAGATACATTCCCAATCTGTTTAGAGCAAGGCTTTCTGCAACAAAAGCTCTGGCATGCCAATACAATCACAAGGAAATCTGACCTTTGCTTGTGCTTCCAGTGAAATGCCATCGATAGACTCGGAAGGATGCTAATCATCTCCTGGTCGTTCAGAATGTAATAAGTGAAGTGCTTTGTTATAGAGTGTCGCTGAAGCTGTAGAGAGAAACTGCTAGAGAATGGAGGGAAGCATAGCAGGCTGTGTTTAAGGGTGTGAAAGATTACTATGTGGCTAGAGTGGACAGGGAAGAATGATTTATCTTAACATTGGTGAGCAAGCAGGTGCCAAAGCACAAGACCTTATAAGTGAAGTCATTGTAACCTGTGGTCCAACGTAGAATGTTTTGAGTTTGAGGGCTATTACCACAAGAGCAATTAGCCAACCACATAACCAGTAAAGATGATCACACTACTTAAAAACCTCTCTAAGTAAAGAGGTCTATCTATTGCGAAGTGAGCTGTTCAAATGTTTAAGACAATCTAGCTAGAAAATAAGAACCCGAGCATAATCATAAGAAGGCCCTTTAAGAAGTCTCTGCAGCAATCTAAGCATAGGCAATGGCTTTGAATGGGTTGGGAATGGAAAGATCTGAGACCCGTTTAGACATGAAATGGAAAGGATTTGCTGGTGAACTGTCACTGAGGCAAAGGTGGGCAGAGAACAATTCCATGCTTTGTAGCTGAGCAACTGGAGAAAAGGTAAATTCTTGCGGAGATGATTTGTAAGGTGGGGGAGTAGGGAAGAAATCAAGTAATCTGGATACTCCATATCCAGTGTCCGCAAGACTTTCAAGTGGAGTCAGATGTAACTGGCCTTACATGTACAAGTAGGAACTCCAAAGAGATGGCTGACCAAAAGCATCAACAGTAGTCATCACCATGCACAAAGGATGTGAAACAAGATGAGTATTCTCTCTCTGCATTTCTTCCATTTACGATTGTTGATATGATATCCCCTCCTAAACACACACACACACACACACACACAAAGGAGAGAGAGTGAGAGAGCATTAGATTGGTCAGTTTTGCTTCTTTACATAAAACAAGGCTAGAAAGTAGCTCCAACATTTACATTTTGAACCCGTTCTATGTCTCCTGTTTAGGCTAACCTCAATTACTGACTGTATAACATCTTTTCAAATACTGAATTTTCAGCTTTCTTTGGAGCTCTTGTATCCCTAAGGGTGTGACGAGTAGATCACTTTCAGAAAAATTAATGGGTTTCATAAGTGTATGAGCAAGTGTGGTTATTTCTATTAGCCCCAGAGGAAAGGGTTTATAGGGTAACAATACGATTAATGAAATCGCGGGTTGATGTTTTGTTTGCTGAGTTCAGGTTTGGTACATCGCATTCTCTGGAACAGGAAAGACCTGAGTCGTCATCATCATCATATGTAGAAGTTGCCATTGTCTTATTCCAGGTAAAAACCCATCACCCTGCTTCAGCATCAGCGCATTAATTATGGGTGGTTCCATCCCTCCCCACTTTTATTTGAGGCTTACAGCTACGGCTTATGTCATTAATCTTTGTACTTCTAAATGCATGAATGAGCTCATGCCTGTGGAATTCTCTAAGTGATTTAGCAATTTCAAGAATATTTTAGTCATCTCCCAAAGCTACTTCAACCAGTTCGTGCAACACATGAATGAAGAGAAATAAATGATTTGCTTATGAGGCCTTATCCCTGACCAGCTTTTACTTTGTAATTTGGGGGCAATGTCTGGTGGAAGACAATGTATTTGAACACATATCTATTTGTATCACTTATACACTGGTTTCCATGTGTTGCTGGACTTGAGGGTCCTAAGATAATAATATACTATGACAAGTTTCCTCTATCCCTTGAAGATTTTGACAAGAAAAATATGTTAATTCTGGTTAAGTAAATATGTCTACCAAATATGTATGTATGACTATATGTACAGTTGTACATGCATGGTATAAATATGAATATATGATTATAGATATGATCATGTTATGCCTAATTATGTTTTGGCCAACAATCACTACACATACTACACACTTCCAAAAGATTATGAGTGGGATGCCATAGCTATGTTCATATGGTGAATCTCAAAATATATCAAACTGTTAAAGAATACATGATTGAATGTGCCTGTGAGGAGAGACATATGATAGGTACATCAACCGCAAACTGTGTGTACACATGCATATACTTCAAAACTATGGGTGCACTTTAAAAAGATGGCATGATCATTCTACACATTCCATAATGTGCCAGTTTGTTATACCATGTGGTTGTTCATATGTTTCTAAGGCAGCTTTTAATTTTTTATTTTGACTTGTTGTTGTTGTTTGTTTTTGGTTTTGCTTTTTGAGACAGGGTTTCTCTGTGTAGCCCTGGCTGCTCTGGAACTCACTCTTTAGACCAGACTTACCTCAAATTCAAGAGATGCACCGGCCTCTGCCTCCTGAGAGCGGGAATAAAGGTGTGCGCCACCACCTGCCCTATTTAATTTTTTAACTAATGTAAATGCATTTATGTGTACATGATATGTACGTGTATAGAAAGGCACAAGTGCTGTGATGCACGCATGAGTCCTCCGGCTCACGTGGCAAGTCTGTTCTCTGAAGCACTTCGCTGGCCCTTCTCATGTAATTAAAATAAAATAAATAAATGTAGCGCATTTGTCTTAAAAATAAGAAAGAGCCATGCATGGTGGCACAGGCTGTATTCCAGGGGTCTGAGGCAGGAGGATCATGAGCTCGGGCTCTACCAGGGCAGGAGAACGACACCTTGTCTCGAAGCAGAAAGTAATGAAAGAACTTGGAATTTAGTGTAGTGGTGAACTGCCTGCTTAGGACACAAGGCCCTAAGTTCAGTCCCGTTGACAGCAACAAACAGGTCTGACTATCTAAACTTACATTATCAACTTACTTTCTAACTGAAAAATCAATTCAAAGATTTGAGGGTTTTTCTTTTTCTTTTATTTTCCTTTTGGCAATTCTAGAGATTTAATCAGCAACTCCTACACATATGCTATGGTCTCCGGCCCAAGATGTGAGCTTTTTAATTATAACCATGTGAACTTCACCAGAGCCAAATGTTACCTGTCGTGATTGCCTGGCTGTAACAAGCGAACCCTTATCTGCCAGTCCCGTGTGCAGACAGATTCAGACACGAAGGCCTCTGCTGACCGCCTGCCGCTGCTTCTAGGGCTCCCCACCACAGGCGCCCTGAAGCAGATGAGTCATTTTCAGCATCAGGCTGGCTGGTCTGCTTCAGACGCCCACTGTTTAGACCGCTGAGCTCAGAGAGCCTCCTACCCACTTCATTTTTATTACATTCTACTTGAAAACCAACCTGTGTGTGCTCTGCATCTTTTCCCTTAGGCAGTGGTCACCCCAGAAGCTGTGGCTCGTGGGAATCCTGTTCATCACACGATGCTTAGGGGTAAGAACCGCTGCTGGGTTCGCTGAAACTAACCCCTCCAACTTCTGAGATTTCTTTGTGTTCTACACTGCAGGTCCTCCAAATCAAGACACGTGTTACAGAGACACTTGAAGAAACGCCTCTGAAGGACTAGAGGCATTCTTTGTGTCCAGGGAAGGCAGGGGCATTTGGCTGAGCTTATTTTGGGGGGCTGGAAATGAAATGGGTTTCATGCCTGACAGGAAGATGTTCTATTTCACTTTATCTCTCTCCTGGCCCTCTGCACTTTCTCCGTTCTATTCCTCTTCATCCCCTACGCAGTATCCATGAGTCTCCTCTTCCAAAAGACTGTCTGCTTTGAGAGTGTATATGCTTTCGATATCTACTGCCCCCTCTTGGAGCCGTTGGGCTTGCCTCCCTAGCATCCATGATCCCAGAGATGAAGGCCTTGAAGGAGCAGCTGGCTTATAACTCCCAGTGATGACCTACAACATTCAAGTTTGACCTCACAGGCAGCTTCATTGACTTGGAGGAATATGGAGACAGACAGACAGACAGACAGACACACACAAACACACACACACACACACACATTTTTCCCCTGAAACTGCAAATCTCTCTTCTCTTCCATTCCTTGCCCAGAGGCAGATTGGAGGCTAATTCACATTCTATAAATTTAAGCAGTTTTTTTTTTTTAATTTTTCTCTTTGTCTTGAACAGGAATGTTTGAAAAATCTCTTGAAATCATCCATCATTATCCCTCACTCAGTTAGACTTTTCTCGTGTCTTCTTATCTTTGTCCTGGAGAGATGATTAAAAGAACGAGCCTTGTAACTTCCTCAAAGTGACAAAGTACTGTACACTTTAGAGTAAGAGACACTAGGTATTTGGGTATGGTTCTTATTGCTTCTGTGGAGGAACCAGATTGGTTTAAGAAAGGACAAAGTATTCACTGCTACTTTAGTGTGCATTTTGTGGAGATGCTAAGTTGATAAACTGAGTTACAGCACTTCTTTGGAACAAACACATGGTAGGAACCCTTCTCTTCAGCATTTGCCTGAGTCAGGTCTGGGTATACCTGCCTCATAGGAGTGACTCTACCAGAAGCAACTAGAGGAGTATGGGACTGAAATTTTTGAAAATCCATTACATGAATTGCATGTATTTTTTTTCTTGCTTAAGGGCTAGATAATTCACAGAGAGCTGCCATTTGATTCTTTACAGTATCTCCAATGTGATCCAGGCACAGTGACACGTATCGTTCTACCTACTGGGGAAGCAAAGGGAGCAGAGTCACTTGAGCTCAGGAGTTCAAGGCCAGCCTGGACAGCACAGTACGTCTTAAAAAGTAAGATGAAATTACTGAAATGTGTATATAAGAGATGATGAAAATGTGACTTAAGCTATATGTATTTCTAAGGCTTCTATTTTACAAAGATGATAAAATTACGCCAATTTAAAAATGAAGTCAAGAAAATCTAGATTAATTACTTTCACATGCTTTCCGATTCCAGTATTTTTATTTAGTACAACTATTCCTCCCTCTTTTGAACCAGGAGCTGGAATAACTTGTGACTTTGTGGAAAACCCCTAATCTATCCAGTAATATCTGTGGACTTTCATTTCTCGTGATTAGGAGACAGTTTTGTGAAGGAGTTGGAAGACCCCTCCATTTTCTTTATATGCATGTCTAGGCATGTTGAAGTGTACTCATCTCCCAGGCAACTCATACCATAATATTTTCTTGCTCTGGGTCCTTCGGTGGCATTGAATTTCCACTTCACCAGCATCTAGTACCCTGAAATTGCTGATTTCTAATGACTCAACAGGTTCAGACTCATAAGCAAGAATTTGAGAGCCGTCGCCCAAGCCTGAATCAGCCAAGAAGAAATCCAATTTATCACTGTGCAAGGATATTTGTTTATTCTTGTTCCAACTGTGGCTTAATGAAAATGGAAAAAATACCTAACAAATCTGGATATAATTTTTCAGCCCACAGATAGCAGTTATAATGATGAAACTATGAAAACAAACAAACAAACAAACAAACCAACCTTGAGGCCCTGCCATTGCAAGGACTCTTTTGACTGATTTTTTACTTGAACTGGTCAAGACAGTCAGAAGTAAGCCACTCAAGTTCTTCCTAAAGAAGCAAATACATAATATCTAGAGGTTTGGGGGGGGGAGGGTAAGAACATTCATAATCCTCCATTGTCTCCTGTTGCAATTATCTCATTACAAGTGTGTCTGTGCCCTTTATGCCGACCCCAAATCTGTATTCATTGCTAGGTTTTATCTCAGGGAATGTATGTCTTAGATGAATCTCCATTTAACTTCCTGAATCTTGGTCAAGAGGGACATTAAGGATTCCATACAAAGTGTGAATCAAGAGCACCAATAAGGGATAAAGCCTATGATAAAAGACTTTGTAATGGCTTGAATTTGCATTTAAGACAATCAATATTAAAATTGAGTCTTTTCTTCTCTATCAGTCCCTTAGGTGATTACTTTTTCAAATGTGTGTTGCAGTCACATATGGGTATGTGGGCAATCACATACCTCCTTTACCAAGCAGTGATGCCCATATTAACTATAGACAGATCTCAATTGCTTCTCATTATCCAATATTATTATCATGAGTCTGTAACATACTATTAGTAAATAAATCACCAGTGAATGCCAAAAGAAATGATTGTGAGTCTATCCCTTTCATAAATAAAAAGAAACACGTAAACAGAGAGTAATGCTCTCGTTACTTTTTCTGTTGCTTTGATAAAGTACTCTAACAAAGGCATGTTAGTGGAGAAAGGGTTTGTTTTGGCTGGCAGCCTGAGGATATAGTCCATAGGGCTGGAGAGAGCATGGCATCAAAGCTTGAAGTAGCCGTTCAGAAAGCATCTACCGTCATGGTACAGAGACTGACCAAGGCTAGTGTTCATGGACCACAATTCACGCAATGGTACAGATCACAGTTAAGGGGAACCTTTCCACCTCAATCAACAATCTACATATCCCCTCCCAGGCATGCCCACAAGTTTGTCTAGGTGATGCTACTTCTGTCAAGTTGACAATCTCTCTTCATGGTCCCAATGTTGATGACCAGGAGTAAAATTTCAGGACTGACTAAGTCTTTGTTTCTTTTAATGGGAGGGGTAAAGTAATGCTCAAACTATTTTAAGGGAAACTATCTTTTGCAACTATGTGGCCAAAACAACTTGAAGAAGGAAGGATCTGTTTCAGGATAACAGTGTGAGGCCAGAGCCCACCATGGTGGGGAAATCATGGCATCAGGAATGTGGGAGGTCACATCACATCTGCAGTCATAAAGCAAAGAAAGAGAAGTAAGTTCTCTTTTGTATTGACTCTGGAACTCTGGGTCACAAGATGTGATGTTTGCCTTCCCTCCTCTTCAGTTAAACCTTTAAGAATAGCATCACAGACCCAGCCAGAGGTTTTCCTAAGTGACTCTAAAACTCATCAACCTGACACTAAAGATTAATTATCAAAAACTGAAAAGTGAATTGGGCTGTGGCTGTGGAAACCATTGGCTGTTTGTCTGGTGTTTGGCTTTAAATTCCAGTGCCAGGTTGCTGGCAAGCTGAACTGAGACTTGAGTTTTCTGAAGAACCTAGAGAAATCTCTAGGGACATGGAAAAAAGCTGTGAGTCAGGACAGGGGGGAAAAAACCCTGGAACCATGTGGTGACAAACGCAGGCTGAAAGTTCTGCTGGACATTCCTTTTCCCTTGCCCCTTCACACTATCCAGGTTATAATGTGTTTGCTGTTACCTAAGTGGCTTTACCCTGCACATCTACTTTCTCCACAGGAAGCTAGCAACCCTAAATTTGGAACAATAAAATGCTGGAAGTTGGGGTTCAGATTTTAGGCTGGATATGTAGCTCTGTGGTTGAGAGCTTGCCTATTATAGGTACAAAAATGGAAATAATTATGTTATTTTAATAATGTAATATAATTAATAATTGCTGTATTATGTTATTTAAAACTACATTAATTAATAATATAATTGATAATTATTCTATTTTCCCAAAAGCATCAAGTGAAGTACTGTGTCTAAGCTCATTTTCTTTCAGCTAGTCAGTCTTTTGTTATTCTACTTTCAAGGAAAAGATTCAAGCCCCTTTAACAACATACCCCAAATATTTATATATAGTTAATCATGAGTTAATAGTTACAGTCGATGATGCAGACTCTACATTCTAAAGATGTACAGTGGTAAATTGGTAATTTTATTCCCATTTATTTACTGGACTGGTCACTATTCTACTAGTGAAGCTGTAGGAAGAAAAGCAATTTAAACTATAACTGACCTGACAGAACTGAAACCTAAAATAACTTCCTTATGCCTTACACGCTCGAGGAGAAATGTCTTTCATACACTGATAGCACAGTTTATTATGGTCACCATGCTTGCAGATTTGCTGCACTGAATAACTGGACAGAGATTTTTCTTTTCTTTTTTCTTTTTGGCTTTTTGCCCTGTTCAGACAGACACCAAGACCAAAAAAAAAAAGTTCAATCCGCTTTTTGATCTAACTTGAAAAAAGCATTGTCAATGTCAAGAACACAGAGACTGTGGGTTGTTTGTTATGCTAGAAGGAGTCTTCTGTGTTGCATTGTTTGTGTGGTATGAAGTGACATTGTATGCCTGTGGTCCCTTGGGGACCCCTCAAGAAAAAGAGGGTATGTTATCTCTCTGACTGTGCCCCAAAGTGCAGAGTAAATACAGGATATAAAGCCAGCCTTAGTTCCAAACTCATGGTACATGCCCCTCCCCTCAGCTACTGAGGAAGATGCTTTTGTTTATCAGAAGATATGGGATGTTTATGTTCGACTATGGGATACCACTACAACACTGCAGGAACGATGGTAACAGGACACTAATAAGCACTGTTGGCCAGAAGGTGTGCTACCTCTCTGCCCCTTCTCAGTCTTGGTTAGTGTTCCATGTGAGCACATCAGGTGAGGCACCTTCTAAGAGGTAAAGGAAAGGCTGAGCTTCCTCCCTATGTAAAGAGAATTGACATCACCAGGTCCCTAGGTCATATAAGGGAGGTACTTTAAAACATCAATTTAATACAACTTTTCTCTTCTGTTAGTGAACTGTGTGTCACTTCTGTTTTGTTTTATTACTCCAAATCAATTTGGGATTAATTGCCTCCCATAAAATAACAAATATTGCCAAGTATGGTGGCACACCCATAAGAGGCAAAGGGTCCCTGAGGCAAGGCCAGCTTTTGCCACATAATTTAAAACACTGTCTCAAAAGAAAGAAATATTTAGGAATGTAGTCACTTGACACAACAGTGGCCATATTGCAAGTCAAGCAAGGAGAAAGAGCCTGAAAAAGAGAAGTCAAGTTGAAATGAGGTAGCATGTGGCTTCAAGACTTCCATGTTCTTTCTTTTCTGTTTCTGACCCACATCTTCTTCCACCCAGGGGTTCTGGATTCATCCAGTCTTTCCCAGTTCCACCAGATTCCTCAGAACATTTGTGTCTGACATCAGCCATCAATACAATTCCATCCTTGGCCCTAAATAAAATTATCCAGAGGTCATGATCATCTGTACTCCCATGTTGACTTAGGTACTTGCTAATATGTGACTTTAGCCCAAGGGCTTTCTGAGTCTTGATTATCAAAGGAAATGTTATAGAGTTTGAGTAGCCATAGGGCACCGGAGAGGCAAAGTGGTGTCTTGCAGAGTGAAGGGTTGAAAGCAGATCACTGAAAATACTGATGCTGTATTTTTTAAGATAAAGGGTCAAATGGAGACTTGCTGTGTTCGTTAATGTTCCAAGACACTCAGTATTCACCATGGACTATGTATTAGCCGAACAGAAGATCTCATTGTTCCCAAAGACAAGGAACTGGCCCTTGAATCTCAAGTGTAAATAATGAACAGACATTACCAATTTTCATTAAAATTTGAAGTAGAGATCATTTTGAACTGTCACAAAGTGTTTCTGGATCTTAAAAAAGTCAAACACGGTCTAACCTGACCATCTTTGTGAGTTCTTTATCTCATTACTGCCCTCCCTGAGGAGAGCTGTCTCTCACAGCTCAAAACTCTCTCCTTGACTCTTTGCCCAATATATACTATGTTTTAAATCTGCCAAGAATTTTTAACCAGAGGCATTAATGCAACTGATATCTCAATCACACACATAGCTGAAGAGCCAAGAAGGATTTGCCAGGTGTAAATTTTATATATACATATGGAGTCATTTAGGGCAAAGCTAGGAAGAGTGCCTTTGGACTTTCTGTGGAAGCTGCTTTCAAAGTGACCGGTGTCGACTCTTTTCATCCCAAACCAAAGTACAAATCTGTTACCTGTTCAATAAAATTGGAGTAGAATTTCCCAAAAGTCAAGTCCAATCCTGGAAGACTAACAGTTGCCTTTTCTTTTTTTTAGATTGTGGGGGGGTGGGGGTGGGGGGGTGGGGGTGGGGGTGAAGGGGGGGTGGGGGGTGGGGGGGTGGAGGGGTGGGGGTGGGGGTGGGGGGGTGGGTACCTGTGTGTGCGTATGTGTGAGGTCAAGGATGAACACCGAGTGTCTTTTGGATGATAATCCTCCACCTCTAAAGTTTTTGAGACAGGGTCTCTCATTGATCCTGAAGCTAGTCAGTGAGCTTCGGGGATCCTCTAGCCTACTGCTCCCCATTCCTGACCCCACCCAGACGTTACAGAAGCGCCCACCTGGCTTTTTACAAGGTTATAGGGATCTACATGGGGGTCCCTGAGCTTGTGACAGGTATTTTATAGACTGAGCCACCTCCGCAGCCCTAAGACTAAAAACCCTCAAATTGGATATCCTAAGGAGCAACAGTAATGTTTCTCTCCCTCCCACGGACTAGAGAAACTGAAAGATGAACAAGAAGGATTTCTCAGCTTGGAGGAGGTTAAAAAAATAAATAAATACAAAGTCCAATGTCAAGTTTCCCTTTCCTTTTGGTGGAGTGTCCATCACCTGCTCTGGAGGAATCAAGGAAATCTGCGTTTCAGTTATTGAAAACCAACGCCCTTGCCCTGAGTTCTATAGGCATTCGTTGCTTTTGTGTGTGTGTGTGTGTGTGTGTGTGTGTGTGAGAGAGAGAGAGAGAGAGAGAGAGAGAGAGAGAGAGAGAGAGAGAGAGAGATTTGACATGTATCTGAACCTGTATGTGGTTTTGAAACTGCATTTTGTCAATTTTTGTTGTTGACACAGGACAGTTGCAGGTTTTGGTGAGCTTGTCTAGGGAAAAAAAAAAAAGGAAAAAAAAATCTTCTTACGGGGCATGCCTTTATCAGAAGTCACCCTGGGCTATTTACAAGTGCCATGGTTACAGACCTGCTAGACTGATGATATTCACATGCAGGAAACAATGCAAGGAAAACAGGATTTGCTCGGCTCCGACTTCGCTGGGCCAAGAATTCCAGGAAGTGATTGTACTCCCCGAAACCGTCTGTGCTGGGCTAGATTGTCTATAGCTTTTAAGGTCAAGCCCTACCCCACTGCGTTTGCAGCGGCCTTTGTAACAAGGCAGCGTGTTTACGAAGGCGAGTACACGCTGTGTTGTTTACCAGTCCGTGCGGCGTAAATGTGAGATATACTTCTAATCCGTGGCTCAGGATGGTGGCACAGGGAATCTGTCACCCGTTCCTGACACAAGCTTGGGATGAGTTCAAAAAGCAACTGGAAGGGTGACCACACAGCCCTGTGGAGCATGGGGACAGTCACGAAGCGCTGGACCCCTGACAGGACAGGCGGGTCGGTGTAGAAGATGAATGTGGGGAGCATTCTGAGTTTATGTTATTAACTGTCGTGCTTCCTGGCCTGGAGGGGGCTGAGAGGCCTCCTTGGAGGGAGCGAGGTGCTGGTACAGTAAGCGACTCTGCGCCGCCGACGCCGACTCCGTGCGCGGAAAGGGGGGCGGGGGCAACAATGGGATTTATTTCTTCATGAGAGACCTGGGAGGCAGCCAGGCATTCCAGGGCCTTGCTCTGGAATTCTTTGATTTCTCTACGGTGCACAATGACTGGACTTGTGGTGCCCCGAGCTCAAGGATGTTGGAGTCCCACAGGGGACACTGGGCACTGTTCAAGTGCACACGCAGCCCAGTGGCCCACTCTGCTCTAAAACAGACCAAGTCGTTGTCGCTTCTAGGTTAGACCTAACTGACCGGACCTTGTGTGTACCCTCTACTAAAATGAGGTTGGTCCCTACAGTGATATTAAACATGCAACATCCTCCCCCACGGAGGATGCAAAAATGGCAGAGCAGCTTGCAGCACATTCTTTCCACCAAGAGCATCCGCTGCTACCTAGGCAAACAAACAAAAAATTGTCTTTCTGGAGATTTTTAGGTAATGTCCCCCAAGGTCCCATACTTTAAAGGGCAAACATGACAGCAGATGTATCTTTAAATGCAGTGGGCCAAATGAAGCTCGGTGGGTGACTCGGACTGGCAATCCATCAGGACCAATTTAATGAAGTCTGTTAGGTTATCTAGATTGTATTTTTCCAAAGTGTTGGAATAGATGACAGTTGGGAGATATTTCCTGTCCAGTACTCACACAAGCATGCTGTTAAATATCTGGACCCTATTGTAGGACTATATTTTAATGGCTGGATTTTGTCGTGTTTCTAAATCCATAGGTTGGTGTCTTGAGGTCTCATCATCTCAGTGATGAGGATATTGTGGCCAAAGCTATGCTTAAACCCCATAATATGAAGGCTCTCTGTTGTAGGCTCGTAGAGGGGCACTGGTGGATAGAGTGATTAGCACAACTACGCCCAAAGAGGTTGCAAGTTCCCAGCAAAAGCCCAAAGACCTCAGCATAAACAAACAAACAAACAAACAAATACAATGGGTGAGTCATAGGGTAAGGATTTCAGAGATCATCAGAAGTGTCTTAAGACCTCTGCCTCTGGTCTTGCCCTTAGCATTGACACCTAGGAAGTTGCTGTTCTACCACCGACGTCTGTAGACCTTTAGAGGGTCTGTCTCTGGTTCTTTTATAAATGGAACTCATTTATTCCAGCTCAGTAGCATACAGTGATGGAGAACGAAGGGATAACATTAGTTAACACAATAGGATGGGGCTATCATAACAGAGATCAACCCAGCTGCTCATGCAGCCAACATCCTTAAATACATGCGGCAGTTTTGTGCTGTTCTGTTTTATTTGTCCATCCACTCATCATTTTATGTGTTTATAATGAATATTAGCCATCATCTTTGTCTCTCATTTTCCTGTCTTACTCCCCAGCTTTTCCCACTAAGACTTCTTACGTCTTTGTTTTTCATCTGCGCTAAGAGTGGCTGTGAAGACTCTCTAAGGACCTCTCCATCCAGACAGGAACTGCGAGATCTGCTTAGAAGAAGAAAATTCCCTGGAGAGGAAGAATAAAGACTTCCTTAAGGAAACCGGGAAAACATGAAAGAAACAACCAAAGCATAGAAATATAAGTCCTGGCAGAGGACAAGTTTATAATCTTTGAAGGACTTTGACTTTTATAAAAGTGTCTCCACATTCATGAAATTCTTGGAGAAATTCTAGGATACTGATATTATAAATAAGGAAATGGGTTTGTAAAGCTTAAATGACTTTCTAAAGACACTTGGCAGTTACAGATTTAAGTCTAAAGACAAATAAAAGTTTTGAGCAGGACCCACCAGCAAGAGTGAAAGTTCCTGAGAGGAGAGAGAGTGAGTAAAGAAGAGTCACTCTTGGTTGTCATTGATATATACATCAAACAGTCTGTCTTCTCCAGGGTTCAAGTAGCAAAAATTCAAAGACTTCTTTATAAGATCATTTTACAATTTTAACTATGCAGCCTCAGAACTTACCATCTTAAGGCATGGATAAGAGGGAAAGAAGACTTCAACTATTTACTTGAGGGGTATCTTTGTTAATTAAAAAAGAAATATGTACATTAGATATTATGAACACCATATTCTATGCTCTAGAAATCTCAACACATGGTCAGATCATGTAAATAAAATGTCAGAGTACTTGCCTCAATGTTTATACTGTTCGAATTAACAATAATGATAAATTTTTTAAAAAAAAATATAGGGGGCTAGAGAGAGAGATCAGCAGTTAGAACCACTTGCAACTCTTGTGAGCGGCCTGAGTTCAGATCCCACCGTTCACTTCAGGAAGTTCACAATACCTGAACTCCAGTTCCAGAGACTCTGACACCATCTTTCAGCCTCCAAGAGCAGTACATAAATGTATTATACATACAGACAAGCAAGAAATACATACACATAAAATAAATTAAAACATGAAAGGCTTAGGCCCTTTTAAAAAGTGTAAACCATTACAACTGGTCAAAATGCAGAGAACTGATTAAGGGGTGGCCAGTCCTAACTGATACATATATAGTGCAGCCCCTATACCCAAGGCTCCAGGAGCACCACAAAAGAGGGAGTAAACTCTAAGAGCCAGGGAGCCAAAACGTCTGCTATGAGATACTGTGCTCTATTTATGAAAAAGGAGCTGCATCCATGATGTCTTAATAATGCCTGAAAAATGACACCAAATGGCATGCTAATGTAGATAGGCCCCTCCCCTAGATGAAGATCTACAGGCAATTAATTAATGGCTGCTGAATGAGAGAAAAGCAGGCTTCTCCAGGAATAAGCCTTGCAATAGCTAATCTCTAGTGGTCGGTGCTAAATGCACATATCTGCAACACTAAGTGAACTCAGCAGGTGTGTTTAATAAATGCATACATGTATGTATATGTAACAATAAAGTAAGAATAAAAGGCGTGAATTTGAAGAGATGGGGGGTCACAAAGAGTTAGGAGAGAAATGGTGTAAATACAGTATTAATTTGAGTGGAATTCTAAAAAAGCAGATTAAAAAGACATAGGCTGCAACCAATGCAAGTCTTAGAGTAAAAGAGCAGTTGTTGGGGCATCAGGAGCAGGAGAGCTTAAAACAAATGGCATTAATGCCAACTTATTTTTTTTAAAAACGAACAACAGAATAAATCCAAAGAAAAAAGATGAAAATTTAATAAAACAAGTAAAAAAGTGACTAAAACCAAAAATTAAATTTTAAAAAGCTTGTAGAGACAAATGTCGGATAATGAGGAGAGCAAAGAGGAAGGACAACAAATATTCTTGCCAGAGACAAGCAAAATAACATTATAAACACTCTGCAAAACTTTTGGCCAACAAGTTTGTAAAGGAAATTATATGAGCTTTTAGAAAACACAGAAATGACTCACGAGGAAATAGAAATCTCCAATATGTCAAGACTACAATTGAATCTCTAGTTAAAAATCAACTCACAGAGAGAAACTCATGCCAGGTTTTACTGCTAGCATTTCTTACATAATCTTTTTCAAGAAGAGAAATACCAACGCATTACTTCCCAGCACATTTTGTTAGAGTTGCATAACCTTAAAGTGAAAATTAGCCAAGGACAGAACAAAGTAGGAAAAATCACAACCCAGGATTAGTGTAGTTAATTGCCTTAACAAGGGAAAACAAGAATAAACTTTAAAATTACAACTGTGTTTGCATAACAGACAGATGCCCCCCTAAATGTAAAGATTGTTGATAATTTTTTAAATGAAACCTTCAGTAAAGTAGGAATAAACAAAATGTCTTTATTGTGAGAAAAACGATCTATGAAATTAAAGTATAAGCAGCATATAGAATGATTAAAATGTACATCTTCCTCTCATGATCATGAACATGACAATTGCTTTAGTATTTCTACAGGGTAATATAAGTCCCAAGGGAGTGTACAAAAGGAAAAGGAAAGAGAAGTTTTGAAAATTGTAAAGAAAAAAAAAACCTTCTCCTTGTTAATTAATTAATTAACTAATTTTAGTTTGGGGGCTAGAACCCAGTCTCTCACATGCTTAGGTAACATTTTACTGTTACTCTGTGTTCCCAGTCTGCAACTCTCATTACAAATAAATAACATTACCAAGAGTGAAAATTTAAGAAAGCAGCAATTTTTTTTAATTTTAAAATAAGAATTAGTGGTAAATCAATTATCAAATTGTGTTACTTTTCTACATAGCGGAAACATTCAGATGTATCCAAGGAAGAGGCCATCAGTTTCCAGCACACAGTCTCAGCCCTCTGATCACACAGATGACCTGGTTAAACTCGGTGAATCTCTAAGAAAACAAAACAACAACAAAGTCAAAACTGTGGGAAAGGGGTTCATAAGGATTGGGGGTAAATAAGAGTGGGAGGGAAATAGGAGGTGCGTTACCACGATGAACAGGTATGTTGTACATGTGGGAAGTTGTCAAAAATAAACAGCAAATTTAAGAAACTCAAAGATAAAGGGTAATTTAGCATGCTGTCTCCAACAAGCTCTCCACGGGCCTTAGGAAGCTGGTTTTGAAACTTATTGGAAAGAATAAAGAGTAATGGACAGCAAGTATTTTCATGCTTCAAAGTAAGGAAAATGAGAATAATTTGTTCCTTGGGCATAGAGACTTGTTATAAAATTATGGTTAAAAACTCATTGTAAGATGCTGCTGCACTTTAATAAACAAATAAAGCCAGCACAACAGAATAGAAACACTGGAAGAAATTCACAGATGATAGAAACTTTCCTTATGACAGGAGTAGTATCTGAGGTCAATGAAAAAAAAAGATAAGGTATTACATATATGAGTGTGTGTATCTTATATCTACAATGTAAAACTGTTAATCATACTCTCTCCTTACACCAACTGCAAGCATTGAACTCAAAGACTGAAAACAAAAATATGGAAGCCCAAACCACCTAACTCCAAGAGGGAGGGAAGGAAATGCATCTAGAAATAAAATGCTGAAGAACTACAATGATTTTATCATTGTGGACACAAGTAAGGTCCATGAGGAGAGTAAAATAATATGCCAGGAAGCGATCAAATATGATTATACTATACTATAATGTATAAATCCCTAGACCTATTGTATTTAATGGGTTTTGACAAATTAAATTCAAGGAGAAATTTTTTAAAAAGGAGAAAAAGTTAAACAAAAATAATCATCAAAAAGTCCTAAAAAGGAATTCAAAGAGATATATGGCTCATTACACAGAGAAAGACTGCTTATCTCTTTCAGCAAGGAGAGAAATACAAGCAGGCAGGACAATGGAGTTTCAACTCACATTCCCCAGATTAGAAACAATAACAGAAGAACTGGCCATCAGCACATGTTCTGAGACTGTTGAGCAATGATTGGTGGGAGTTTATCTATATTCTAGAACTGTGGAAAAGAGGTTTGCATTACCCGGAATTCTGAATATTGATAGCATATGGCTTAGCAAACCTGAGTTTGTCATCTAAGAAGCTTGAGTACATGAACCAGAAAAAAAAAAATCAACCCCAGATTCCCATCCATGCCCACAAGAGTGCTTTCTCTTTGCAAAAACCTGATGCTCAGAACACGGAGATGTCTGTAAAAAGCAGAATGCATTAATCTGTATAAAGGAATACCATATAACACTGACAGTTGTCTCTAGGTGCGCTGACGTAAGCAAACGCCTGAAAGGCCATTTTGGTCGAATGAAAATAAGATTCAGGAAATGCAGCTGTAAGTAAGTCTCCACGTGCATAAATTCCCACTAAAGCCAAAAGGTGACTTGGAGTATACCAAATATGTATATTGTCAAAGAAAACCTGGGGTGAATGGCTGACGTAACAGTCACGGCAATGGTTACCTCTGGGGAGGACATCAGTACAAGAATCTTTGAAGTTAGCAAAAGAGCACTGATCTGCAGATGATATTCTGTTTCTAGAACTGAGTGGTGGAAATGTGGGTAACCAGCCGATTCTTATCCTTCCGGTTCTTATTTAAATCTCTTCCGCAACACAGATCGATGGATGCACCCCAACTGCGCTGCCTGCTTCCGTTCAGAGACCCTTATTTCTTGGCCCCATTACCTGTTTGGTGGGAAGATGTTTTTACAAGTTCCCATCTTAAGCTTAATCCAGGTGAAGGGTTTGTTTAAGAAGGGACAAGGGAATAGAGAGTGGGCAAGGTCGCTGGATACCCTGGATGGGGTACAGTGAAAGAACAGGGCTTTGAGGGGCAAAAGCCTTGTCAATATGCCTCACCTAGCCAGTTATTTCACCTAACCAATCCTGGCCGGATGGGCTGCTGCGGGTGGGAAACCCCACGTCACTCACCACTTCCTCAGAACATGAGCTGTTCATGCAGGTTCTGCATAACAGAAAGCTGAGGGCTGATCACAAAACAGGAGGAAGTGGACAACAAAGGGGCAAGAAGTGGAATTCCAGTACTGGGGTTTCCTCCGAAATATCTTCCCTTATACACGTGTGGATGTTCTCCTTGGTTAAATATTTGAAAAACACATCATATTTTATTAGGTGTTTTTCCCCTAAAAGAACAGCCTGTTCTCGTCCGAGGAAGAATGACAATTCTCTCGGCTTATTACATGAAAGTATCAGTTGACTCCCCAAAGCAGAGAGATTTCATTCTCCCCCGCCCTCTCTTTCTCTCTCTCTCAACACACAACACACACACACACACACACACACACACACACACACACACACACACCGGATTGGAGGGGGGGGGAGAGTGAACCTGTAAAAATAAAGCTGTTTTGTAGCATGTGCAGGAAATTAAAGACAGTACCTTGCTCTAGCAGTGAGAAGGAAATGGACACAAGTGCCGAGATTTACGGGTAAAGAGGGTGGTTTCAAAATGCTGGCAATATTCTATTTTTCAATTGCCACTTTTTAAAACTCTGTATAGATGTTTTACAGGCCCTCTTGTGTATCACTTTTTTTTCCACAGGACATTTTTTTGTATTGCTTTTACTGCACTTGAAGTTCTGTCTAGGTTCCCCAAATGCAGAGAGGGTCTCTGAGGACCCCGAAAGAGCAGGTAGCAGAAGCAATATGGCAGGCTGACATGAGAGGCTTTTTGCTCTGTGCTTCAGAGTCCAACCTTGCCAACATGTACCTTTAGAAGAAAGAGTTTGGCTTCTACTGAAAAAGAGGACACGGTGGAAGATTGTTAGCAGCAACAACAAAAATCACCAGACACAAAGAAAAAGTAGTGGTACTAGGAGGAGATTAAAGAGGAGGAGATGAAAATGGGGAGCAGGGAGGGAAGAAGAAGGGGAGAATTGAGTATATTTAGATTTAGATGGGAAGAGAGGGATGAAGGCTGGAGGAAGGACTCAGCTCCTTAACCGGCATTTCTCCAGCTTTGAGCTTCGGTATAATGATGATAATTATTATTAAAATACATTTTATTGTTTGAGAATTTCATACAATGTACTGTGATGGTATCTGCTCCTAGCTTTCTCCCTCCAGCTGCTCCCAGAATCTCCCTACACAGCACCCGCCCAGCTTCAGCTCCTCTTCCCTTTAGCAAGAATGAGGCAACCTACCCTGTCCCAGAGATAAGTGTCTCTCCTTGCCCCAGCAGCTATCAGTGGCCAATAGCTTCTCAGCTAGGGATCTTGGTAGTCTTTCCCCCATCCAAGATGGAACTTTTAACTGGCTTGGTCCTGGGTAGGTCTTGTGTAGGAATTCACAGACCCTGTGTGTTCATCTGTGCAACAGACACTTATGTCAAAAGAGAGCACTCTTCCCCCTGGCTCTTTCCACCCTCCCCAGTCTTGTTGGTTGAGCCTTAGAGGGTGGGGTGAGGAGCTGTATAGATAGCCTATCTGTGCCTGAGTTCTGGCATCCACTTAATTTCAGCATTTGAACACTTGGGAGCCTCTGCGTTAACCAATACCCACTACAAAAACCCTATCAGACCAAGGCTGAAAGTAGCTGGAATCTGGTGCAGGAGGCTCCCAGTCCTCACAGGCAGGTCTAAGTGGAGGAAGCCCTGCACTGTCACATACATGCTGTGCTCCAGGAACAGCCTGGGTGGACTGTGTAAGTGGCCTTAGTGCCATTACCATCATCACTATTGTCATTTTTATAATTATTAAAATTTTTGTGTGGGGGGGATGTGTGAGTGTGCATGTGGTTGTGTGTGAGTGCTCACGTGGAGGTCAGAGGACAGGTTCTGGGTGTTTGAAGTCCTCTTTCTGCCTTGTTCTCCTCGTCCAGCTAGCTGGCTGGGAACTTTGGGGGAGTCTCCTGTCTCCACCTCCCATCGCCAGTAGAGGGCGCTCGGAGTACAGATGCTTGCGCGGCTGCTTGCGAGGCAGAAGCCTGTCTCCCGCAAACCCACCACCCATCCTGCAACCCTCCCTCTGCTTTAAAGAAGCATGCCTGGGCTCTCCAACTTCCTTTCCTTCCCTTTCCTTTTCATTTCCGTTTTTCTTTCTTTTCCTTTCCTTTTCTTCCCTTCTTTCTTCATTGGTGAAAGGCAAATGGGAACTGGCACCATCAATGTTGATTTGGGTAGATACCAGGCAGGATTCCTTTCAAGGCCTCCACCTGGCTCCAGAGGAAAGGACAGAAACTCCCTACCCTTTCACACCACAGAACTTGCGGCCTGTAATTTTTGCTATTTCTCAATATGCATGTTTGTGGCTTTGTGAGTAAGTGGAATGCTGTAATTTATGAGCTTGCCTCTTTCGACCCTCTCAGCTGACTTTATCAGCATTCTCTAATATTATTAGCAAAAGAAACTATTTTTAGTGTGGTAATCACACAAAGTTAAGTCCCGACCATCCCAAGCATGTCGCAATTTTGCAAAGTTCTCCTGAGACCGTTTCTTCTACATGTGGTGTCAGCTCAGAAGTCTCTGTTTTTTAAAACTTAGCCCTAAAAACAAGACCAAAGGACATGGAGTTCATGCTTCCTCCTCCTCCTCCTCCTCCTTTTCCCCCTTCTTCTTTTCCTCCCCACCTCCTCCTCTTCCTCCCTACCTCCTCCTCTTCTTCCCTACTTCCTCCTCCTCTTCCTCTCTCCCTCCTCCTCCTCCAATCCTTCTTCTTCTCTTCCTCCTCTACTGCTTTTCTACAAAATCTCAATCTGGACATAACCTTCTGATGAATAATGGTTTGTGAGGGAACAGAAGAAAAGAGAAGTTAAGGACCTGAGAGAAAATGGAGAAAAAGTGATGTTGGAAGGTGACGGGAACTGGGCTTGTTGTCTTCCTCTGTGTGTTCACTTTGATTGGTGGGTGAACTGTCCTGGCTAAGATCAGATTGAATAACCAGATGCAACATCTCTGTGGATCTGAGGGTGAGAAAGTGAGGGATGGAAACAGGCAGGAAGGCCTTAGGGGATGCAGGTTCAAATAAGCAACTTTCAGCATCCATCAGGCAAGAGCAGCCTTGAGTATTTGCCAATCTCCATAGATTTCCTCCAAAAATACAAATAGTGGAATCACCAAGAGAAAGGAATTTGAAAAAAATTGATTTAGAAGAATACATAGAACGAGCAGTTAGAAGAACAACAGCAAAAGCAAGTGACTGGTTCTGAACGTTATCACCTTTCCGAGGACCAGAAGAACCACCCAAACTATTCAAAAGAGTTGCAACATATTCAAGGCAGAGACTCTGCAGAAAATGACTCACCCTATTCAAGCAGAGGCAGAAGGGAGCTGACTCCCGCAGCTCCTGCTTTGTGCTTGGTTTAGGACTTCCCTTCTTCTCTGTAGGACTTCATCTCCTCCCGTTGGTTTCTGCTTACAGAGACAGAAGGCCATTGTTTCCTGGTAGATTTTCCATGGGTATTTAAAAGCAAAGGGATATCAGCTCAGTATCGGCACTAACAAATGTAACATTTACATCGAATCTTCAAGGTGTCTCTGGTCAACACCAGCTCATGTACAACTCATAGCTGCTGAGAACAGGAAGCGAGGCCTTTGCCCCAACATGAAGGTTTTCTGTGAGGAAGAGGGGTGTGTGACTTATACTCTGCAGCAGATACTCATCATATGCATACTGGCTCGGTATGTATAAAGAAGTATACCACATGCTTATTTGTTCTCATTTCTTTCCCAAATAGTGGACAAGGTGGCTGATTTCCAGGAAGGGGGAATCTGGCGGTGGTGGCTTTCTCCTTGAGAAGCTAGATGAGGGAATTAACAGAGGTGCTAAAACAGGGTCATTGGGGTAGCTTCTCATTGTCTTTTCCAGGCTCATGGCAGTCTCTCCCATATTTTAAAGCGAACATCTTTGGCAGAAGTCACACTGTAATGCCGCTGACATTAGCCTAGCGACTGAAGTGGTGCTTTCATAGGAAATGACAGCACAGCTGAGAGCAAGGGCGACTCTTTGCAATGCTTTTAAAAGCGGGGTCTTATTATGTAGCCCCAGCCGGCTTAGGAGTCACTTCGGAGACACAAGTTGGCCTTGAACTCAAGACCTGATGTTCCAGTTATGCACCACCAGGCCAGATTAAATGACTGTTTCAAAGATGAAGGCAATCTCTAATAGTCGTAGGAGATAGATAATAAAAACAGATAGCAAAGATGGCAAGAGACAGAAAACCAGGAAGAAAAGTAAAAAAAGGAAAAATAACTTCAGTGACTTAAAACATGTACTTAAATTAGCTTTGTCATGGTATTCCATGCAATACCCATCTCTGGGACAAACAGTTATTAAGCATGTTATATAGTCTAACAATTCAAGTCTAGGGATTCAAAAAAAATGAGTAAAATGTTGGGATAAGTTCTATAACAGATCACAGAATAAAACAAAAGATGGCTAAACCGAAGCGAGGACTCACAAGAGACGCAGTAACCTGGAGCAGGACATGGCCATTACTGATTTCCACCTCAAATGGACCCCCACACATTGCCTACAGTTCTCCAGAGATAAACTCTACAGTTTGATCTTCGAGCCATTCAGTGCCACCCTGCAGCTATTCACTGACAGGAGTCCAGCTGGTTTGTGATTCTCAGGAGAAAGAGTCATGAAAATGCTCAGGTTTTTTTTTTTTTTTTCTGTCTTTCCCACCTCACTACTTGGCCTTCTAGAACAGTGCCTTGATCCCTCCTCCACCAGGGAGCCACGCCTCTCTTCAGTCACACACGTCTGGACCCTCCAACCTCACGAAAAACTGATGGTTGTTGCCGATAGCCTCTTTTGCATATTGATTAGATTTAGTGGAAAGAAGTCTATTCAGTGGGTTCAGTGTAAAAAGCTTAGCTCTTTCCCGTCTGGAACAGAAAATACATGTACACCAATACACACACACAACCAACTCCACACTTGCTCACATATGCACACACATGCACAAACAGAGAGACGTATCCACATACACACACAAATGCACATACACATAATTTTATTAAAACAATACGCTATCTTCCCTCTACTTAATGAGACCTTCAGGTTGCTTTCTTCACTGTTTCCATGAGAAATCAATAAACTCATCTCACTCCTCAACCTAGTCAACCTCTCTGCCCTCGTGGTACCACTGATCTATCTCTCCTTTGAGTAGTCTTCTCTCTATACACCATTCCTTTTCTAGATGCTGTCTCTGGAATTTCTCTGCCTTAAATGTATGTGATACCTGCTCAGACCTCTTCCTCCATGCCTTTGTTTAAGTAATTTTAAGTCACATTAAAGCCTTTCCTCTCTTGGTTCTTATTCCCACCAAACAGCAATTTTTGTTTGGTCTTCTGCATGTCTGCTGGTTTTAAGCTCCTTTCTGCATCCAACAGACCAACTCCGGCTCACTGCCCACTCGGTGGCAAACAGAGGCTTCCTCATGCCTCTGTCTCCATTTTGGCTCGCCTCCAGCCCTTCCTCCAAGCTGTGCCAGAATGATCTTTCTAGGTGATAAATCTTATCTCTCTGCTGCCTTTCTTAAAACACTTGAATGCTCCCCATTGCCTTGAGGAGAAAATCCAAATCCTTATAAAAATTCTCATTGCGACACAGTGAATCATTTAAGATCTGTACCCATCTACTTTTCTAAATCCTTTACACATTCACGAAGGGAAATTTTTCACCATCCTTCAACCAAAGCATGATGCCCAAGCCTCATGCCCCTTAAATCAAGACAAGACAGAATAACTTCTTAAAGCGTCCCTCCAAGGAAGTAGTACATTTATTCTTCAAAGCATACGTAAGATCAGCACTTCTCTGAAACATTATTTTTATATTCCTCCTTGTTCTTGTCCATCCATTACACACAGCATGTCCAGGTGAACTCGATTATGGTTTCTTCCATGCACTTACAACATTTCATTCATCTTGCTAATTACAGTCCTCATCCAATTGTTTTATGGTCCCATGAAAGCCGGGTTCTCTCTGGGAATTCGAGGACCTGAGCCAGGCGTGGCACGGACAGTTAATGTTTCCACCCGAGCAACGATGACACAGAGCATCAGAGCCCGTGGGTCATCTCCTGCTGCATGGCGTATGGATGGTGTCACCCTGCCAGAAGGGAGAAAGCAGATCTGATAACTTCTGAACAGCCCCGTCTGTTCCGACCACAGCACTGTGAATAAGCCCCGGGAGCGTTGCCTCACAGAGCTGATGTCTTGTTTTCTGAAAGCATCCCTGGGAAAAGCAGCAGGAAAAACAGCCTCTGTCTTGCCACATCGCACATCATTAGGAGGGTGACATCCTGATTAGCATCAGGGTTCCTTATCATTCCCAGGTACCGGGGTAAACACAGAGGCAGTTTTAGCACTGCCCTACAAACTCGGCCATTTTCGAAGAGTGCCACAGTTGTCCTGGGATCTGGGCTTCCGGAGAGGTGATTTGCCTTGACTTCGAGTTCAAAAGCTCTTCCTGAAGGTCAAACAGGACTGTTGTGAAACTGGATGGGATTTCTTTTCCTATTTTCTATCCTTGGTTTTGTGTATGTGTGTGTGTGAAGGTGTGTGTGTATATGTGTATATGTGTGTGAGTGCATGTGTGTATATGTGTATGTGTGTATTTATATGTGTGTGAGTGTATATGTGTGTACATGTGTGAATGTGTGTGTTGTGAACTTCTGTGTATAGGTGCATGGGCACATGTGTGTATGTGTATAAATGTATGTGTGTATGTATGAAGGTATGTATATGTAGGTGTGTGTATTTGTGTGTGTATTTGTTTGTGTGTTGTGCACATGTGTGTCTGTGGAGGCCAGGGGGTTGAAGTTAAGTATCTTCCACAGTGACTATCTTTTTTGGGGGAGGGGAGACAGGGTCTTCCACTGATCATGACCTCACCAGTTCTGTGAGACTGGCCAGCAAGTCCCAGGAATCCACCTATCTCTCCAGAAATAGCTGATATTTCAGAGCTGGGATTACAGAGCTGTGTCCAGATCTTGTATTGATGTTGGGATCAAACTCAGGTTTCCATGCTTGTGTGACAAGCACGTCACCCATGGAGTCACCTTCCAAGCTTGGAAAGACCCTTTCTGCAGTGGAAATTGAGTGTGAGCCATGAATACAAACCTAGTGGATTTAAATATATTAATATAATTTCAGACACTGTAAACCCCAATTGCTCAGTACCTTTGTGCCTTCAAAATAAACCATAAAAGACACACTTCTTTATGTAAACAATACTGTCTGAAAAGAGTTCAACTTCTGTAGGCAAATTATTCTTTCAAATGGTAATTACATTGTTTGTCACTTGGGATAGGGTCTCATTCCTCATTCCATAGCCCAGATTGATCTTTAATTGAAGGTAATCGGGATTGTAGGTGCTAGCCATCACACATGGCTTTCAAGTAATAAATTTAAACCTGGCATGGTGGCATTCACCCGCAATTTCAGTCCAGGAATCTGGGGCAAGGAGATCATGAGTTTTCAAGCTTGGACTAAATTGTAAGACACTGTCTGATTAAAAAAATAATAATTTTATAAGTCAAAATGACAGCTATGAGCCTCAGGTAAACAATCATATAATCTATTCTAAAATAATAGCAGTTCAACTATGAACAGTTACCATTTCCTTCTGAAGAGGTGTGGGGAGGAGAGATATGACAAACAATAACAAAGACTCTGGTCTTTTGACAGTCTATCTCCAGGGCTTGTGGATCATTGAAGAAGTCAGCTGTCTGATGCCTCCTGCCTTCCTACAAAAGAGGCCTAAGGTGCCAGTCTTGAGAGTCCATGGAACAGGCATAACTGAGCAGGCAGCTGACCTGGTTTGAGGAGAAGTCACACACTGGAAGCCGCAGGTGCCTAGGCGTGCATCGTACCACGCACTCAGTGTGTCTTTAACGAGCAAGCACTGTGTGTCCAGCCCAATTCTAAGACCTGGGCATGAGCAGAAAAGAGAAGGGACAAGCATCTCTGCCTGTTAAGGCTGGCAGGCAGCGAAGGAGGAAAAGAGAAACACAAATACAAAGAAATAAGTGAATTATGTATCAGGGTGTGGGAAGTTGGTAAGTAGCTTAGAGACCTACAAAACAGAGAAATGTGCTGGGTAGCGGCTTAGGGCAGCTTTCTGTTTTCAGTGGGCTGCTAGGGGAAGTTGCCACTGAGGGACTGGCCTGCAGTGCACACAGAGAGCGAGCGACATGAGGAGAAAGCGTGAGCACAACCAGAGAAAATGGCTCCCTGACACAGGGAACCTGGGTGTGACGGATCTGAAATGAGAGGAACACTATATGTCCACAGAATGGCAAGCAGCCCCATGAGGCCCTAAGCAGAGGGCTTTCTGCCCACTGGAGGACTTTGCATCTCTTCGTGAGCTACAAGCAGCAGGAGGGCTTGGAGAAGGAGAGGGACAGGGTCTAACCTGTCCTTCTCTCTGCTGCCTTAAGAATAGGTTTGTGGGTAGCTGTTCACGTTGAAGCAAGTAGATTTTCAGAGCAATCTGCATACCGCTTAGCACCAGACAGGTACCGACAGAGGCAGTGAGAGGTGGACAGGCTCAGATATATCTCAGAGATAAAAACCACAGCTTCTCCTGCTGGAGTGAATAAGGTTAGGCGTGGGGCATGAGAGAATAAAAGGAGTCAAGAATGCCAGGGCTTTTGTTCCAGCAAGAAGACCGCATGGGCCACTGTAACTCCAATGAGGACTCTTGCCCAAATTGGGGACTTAAATAATTCAGCATGACTTCCTGTTTACGATTGTATACGTCCTTCCAAAAATTGCATACCTCCTTCTGTCACAAAGTGGGACTGTGTAACGGAATTGTTAGCTGAAAATAATGCAATAAAATCATGAAATAAGAATTTCCTGAATTTCTCTATTAGCTTTAGATGCTAATGTGATCTCTGCAAAACATCTATGGTATGAAGTTGTGTTTTCAAAAATAAAAATAAACCATATGTAGTAGATCCTGCCCTCAATCACTATACTTGGATGGTACAGGCAGGAGAATGAGTGCACATTTAAGGCCAACGTGAGTTCTAGGCCAACCTAGACTAATGAAATAGGACAGAGGGCATTGGCATTTCAGATTGTATAAGGAGGGACACAGAGGACCCGTGAAGTTAAGTTGACGTGCCATGGGCTGATGTGTCTCACATCTTCTCCAGAGAATGTCCCACCATTCCCATCGCCTGGAGAACTGAATTCAGCTAATCTGAGGTGCTTTATAATAAGAGGAATGCTTTTCTGTATGAAAATTCTCTTAAGTTGTAACAGCCAATGAACCCCTCAAGCAGCGGAGCACGGATCACTACACCCAATACGCTACCTTACCCGATTTTCTTGTTGTTTTGTTTGGGGTTGTTTGTTGAGCTATGATCTCACCACGGAGCCCGGATGGGCCCTAGCCTCTTGGTGATTCTCCTGCTTAAGTCTGACATTACTGGCATGTGTCATCTTGTCAGACAAATTTTCTTTTCCCTCTAAATCTGGTTTTCCAGCCTCAAATTACAGTCTAATTTTGTTGTCTTCTATCTGTTAGAACTTTGAAAATGCAACTGCTACTTTAACTTTTTCTTTTCCTAGCAAAGACTACTCTAATGGTCACTGTTGGGAGTCACGAGATAAATAGACCACAGTTTCATTATTTTCACCATCTTAGCTCCATTTGCCATTCTAGAAGATTATCAAATCCAGCATGCTAGGCTAGAAGCGAAAGTTTTTTAACAATTAGTATTTCCTCTGCTGTGAGGCCGAGCAAACAGTGGATGTGGGTTTATAGTCTCCTCTGCTCCCGGGGGATTTTAGGTATTCAGGGCCTTGGCCGCCATTGCAAAGAAACAGCTCAGAGGTGGGGACGCTGCTAGAAACGTTCCTTTGTTTAATTTTTTTTCCTGTTATTGTATATGAAACTTTGAAAGTCTCTTGACTTTCCATTCCAAAGGCACACGCCAGCCAGGGGCCAAGTGTGACAGCTGCATGAGGGATAGCTGTGACCCGGCTCTTAGAGGGGTCAAAGTGAAGGAGGGTTCCTCATGAGCTACCCCCTTGTCAGGGTGTGCCTCTGTCTCTGTAACCTTTCTGAGTGTGTGTCCTGGGAGGAAAAGCTCCGAGAGGGGCTTCCAAGGTCAGTGCAAACAGTGATCGGGCAGAGTGCTGGGAGGTGGGGGATCCGGAGGAGATGAGAAACCCCGCTCTGCGCTGTGTGGACTTGCTTTGTATCCTAGGGCGAGCGTCTTTCAGTTCTCTCAGCTTCCATTTCTTCATCTGCTGAGCCAGGCTTGCCACAGACACCAGTATTATGTAAATACATAGATACAATCATTCCTTGAAAATAAAATAGTGCTTTGATTAGCCAATGGGGCCTTCAGCTGCTCAGAGCAGGGTGTGAATCAGAGCTCCTGGGTCTCAGCCCACATTCTGAGATGTTCTAGAAAAGACTCCTTCTTGGCTTTATGCATGACACTTCTGTGGTTCTGACCCAGCGGCAGTGCAGGTTGGAAAGATCTGTCCTCTCTCTCTCTCTCTCTCTCTCTCTCTCTCTCTCTCTCTCTCTCTCTCTCTCTCCCTCCGTCCCTCTCCCTCTCTTTCTCTGTTCAGTGAATCACTCTGCTGTGATAAAGTCACAATTAGCTTGTCTGGCTTGTTGATTAGATCAAATAGTAAATCTTACCTTGAACTTACAAGATTCGTTCTTTATTCTCATCCCTCCCCATTCTCTCTCTCAGCTTACGCCCCCTTTGGCTCAGAACACTGGCCATCTGCTTGGCTAACACACTGTGTGATATAACAGATGCCAACATGTTCCTATAGCCACATACACGCACTCCTGAACTTTTCTACAGACATAGTACTTCCAGCTGTTATTACAATGAGAAGCAGAAACTAAAGAGGTGATTCAGTGGGTATAAGTGCTTGTCAACAAACCTACAGATGTGAAACCCCATAAAGGTGGAAAGAGAGAAGCAACTGTGCAAAAATCATCCTCAGACCTCTCTAATCTCTCTCTCTCACACACACATCATCATCATCATCATCATTATCATCAACATTTAAAATGGAAAGAGACAGACAAGTGCCTTCCAGTGTTGGGAAAGGGATCAGATTAACATTAAAATGGGGGCTTTTGTTTCAACCCCAATTCTGCCACTCCTCTGTATGTTTTATGGTCTGTAAAATAATGATGACAGTTCGGGTCTCACAGGTTAGTAAAGATCATAACTATATAAAACCTTGTAATTTTGCTGGGCACACAAACACACAATAACTAAGGCTGCTGTAATCGTGATCAGCTACTCAGTCTCTAGCAAGGCCCAAAAGACCTGTCAGAAAAAAAATATCATGATGGAGAAGCAGGGCTGAGTATTTAGAGTCATCTTTTGTCACACTCCTGTGGCTGGTAAATTGTGAGGGTTTTCAAAGTCTCCTGCTATAAGGCAGTCGGCTTTAACCACCTCTTTGTTAATAACTGCAGTGACCTCTAGTGGTACCCACTTTTTCATAGAGGGGGGGAAAATGTTCAACATTAGCACCATCTTTTACTATTTTACTATTTATTTTACTGTTTTACTATTTTACCCAAACCCAAAATTCGGACCTTGGTTAAGTGAAAATGACCTGGTAATGTGTTCCAAAATCAAAATCAAAAATCTAGATATTTAACACCCTCATTTTCTTTTGACTTCCCACCCAGTATCCCTGAGCCCCAGTTCTACCCATTAGCATTCTCTCAAAACCTCCTAGACATACCTCATGAACCAGGTATCATGGCAGACAGGCAGAAAAGGGTTAGTGAAGATGAAAGAAAGGACGAACCCTTGTGAACATACAAGCAAATAACAGAACAAAGAAAAACTGTCTGCATTTTAAAGTGTGCTAAAGTAGACGTTGGCCCTGTAAGAAAAAAGCTTCGTTCCGCCTTCCACAGAAGGTGGGAATGCGGGTGACTTTGCTTTCTTCGTAATATAAGAAGAAATTGGAACTTTGACACATCAGAATAAAAGTGGCATATTGACAGGAACACAAAGGAATCCTCTCAGGGGTTGGGAAAGTAAAGGGCATCATGAGGGCTCTGTACCAATGGCTCAGCATTGACCAGCAATGGCTGCTCTTCCAGAGAGCCTCCATTTGATCCCTAGCACCCACATGGTAGCTCACAGGAGGCTGCTGGTCCTAAGCAATCTGACACCTCCTGGAGGCGCTGAATATGTATTGTGAACAGGCATACACGTAGACAAAACACTCCTACACAGAAAATAAATAAAAATTAAAGAGTATATAAATAGAAACAGAGACAGCAAGAGCAGGGAAGAATCACCAGGCCCAGTGATTCAAACCTATAAGTTCAGTATTCTGGATACTGAGGCAGGAGGATTGTTACCATTTTGAAGTTAGCCTAAGCTACATACTTCAGAGGCAAGACTTGGCTACATAGTGAGACCCTATTTCAATAAAAAAATCAAGAGATAGGAGGGATATTCTGCTATCATTTAGAATGTGAATATTAAAACATGAGAATTGAAAATTCAAAACTTACTTTAAACTTGTCCGAATATGTCCTGCCTATTCAGCAAGTATATACCATTATTTTTCTGGAAATTCTGTTTTTGAAATAAAAGCACTTCCTTATATGAAAGCCAATATTAAATGTGTAAGTACAAATGACTTGTATGCTTTCATATGACTTTAATAGCAATGCTTTGTCTGTCTGTCCCTTCTTGTGGGACACTAGTGATGTGCACACCATCAGTGTGTAAGGAGTAAATATCCACACTTAGAATGTGAGTGTTCTTACCCAAGTACCAATATGTGCTCATTTTTGACAGTTATATAGAGATAAGGAATAGTTTTGACCCCTTTTGGAAGTACAATTATCTCCCATTTCTTCATTTGGACTCCATGAAGATCTTCAGTGGCCACAAAGAACTCTCTAGACTTGGTGGAGTGTTAAAAATCCAAATGGCCTAAATCAATCTAAAAGTTTCAGAAACTGATGCACAGAAATTCAAAATCTCTTCCTTTTACAACTTCGTAATTTGTAACTTGGTAGCAATCAGGTAAGAGACTTGCCTCAAACACAATGTCTTCAGAAAAAAATAAATAACAAAACACCGGGACCCCTCCATCATTAGGAATTTTGCTTTCCCCTTTTAGGGTTTCTGACTAGAACCATAATGGTCCTAGGATGTCCTGAGAGCTCAAAAGTAGCCAGTTATAAGCACATCAAATGCCCACTTCTTATCCTCAGGATATCCATTTTTATTCTCTCTTTCCTTATGCTTGTTTATTCCTAATTCTTTTAAGGGCTTGTCTTATGTATTCTTAACTGGCCACCAGGTCAAGACACCTCACACCTTCTTACCCACCTTGTTCTCAGGCAGAGCTGAACGCTAGGCTGTTGCCTGTACTTTGTGTTTCTCGACATCAGATTCAACCACTTCAATTTGTATTTCATATTTAAAACTTTCACAGGAAGTGGTGATATGTGCTAGCACATTATTTTTGTTGCTGTTCTTATTGTTGTTATTTTCTTGCAGTATTGAGGATCAAATCCAGAGCCCCACAGTTTTACTCCAGTGATAGACTGTAGTGAGTATGTTGCCTTAGTTATATGCTTAAAACATTTCTATGCAAAACAGCTACAAAAATATTCTTTTTAAAGGTATTCTTTGGTCGTTAATGGGTATGAGTATTTTGCCTGCATGCAAGTATGTGCACCACTTGTCTACAGTTCCTGTGGGGGCCAGAAGAGGGCATTAGATCCTCTAGAACTGGATTACAAACATCTGTGAGCCAGTCACCATGCCATCATATGGGTGCTGAGAGCAGAAGCTGGGCCCTTTGCAATAGCAGCAAGGACTCCTAACTACTGAGCCATCTCTGTCCAGTCCCTGTAAACCAATCTCCAACTAGAAAGACATTAGTTGACAACACAGATTTATAGGTAACCTTCCAGGATGGATAATCAAAGTTGTAATATATCAAAGCCTACTTTTTTTTTTAATTCCAGGAAGTAATTAAGCTAGACATGGTCTTCATTGGAAACATGCTTAAAGCTGATTAGATGTGTAAACCTGTTCTGTAGACTTCGGTGGTAGATTTAGTTCCACAGAGCTTCAAACTCGGAGGAAGATCCTAGGGATATTGTTAGGGCTTGGAAGCTTTGTGACTTCTTGTGTTTACGTCTTGTCTCATCCATCCGTTTTTTTCCACATGCCACTGGTCTCCTCTCTCTCTTTTTAGTACTGGTGAACAGGTTCCAGGCCCTTTGGCCCTTGCCCATTGTTCAGCTCAGCAATTTGCTGCCACCTAGTGTCCTGGGTAAAGTGTCCTCTCTTGAAACTGATAGTAATGAAGAAATGGGCCCAACTATCTCCGGCCTATAGAATATAAGAAGTTGGAACCGCAAGCTTGTAATAATGAAGGCCCACCAAGGCCACATCACGGTACCCCAGTCTCATTAATGTGTGTCTTCCAGTATAAGAGAGAGAGTTGGAAAACTTATGCTTTCAAATCCAATTAAACCACTTCCTGCCTCACCTTACACCTTTCCACACACCTTCGTTTCAACCCTACTGAGTGAATAAAGAGAATTCTCCTGGCTCAGGCCTGATTGAATAGTTCAAACACTCACAAAAGATCTGCTAGAATTTCAGAAGGGTTCACATGGAATTGGGCCTATCATTTTCAGGTCACTTTGGGATGGTTGGTCATCCCATAGGCAACATTCTTACTAATTTTCTTTACATGCTTAGGCTTCCTCCATCGCATGTTCCTATTTCTATGCAGCTAAAGTTGGCCTTTGGAAGTCTAGTTCTCTATAAGATCTGACAACAGTGAGCTTGTTCCACTTATAGCTGTTCTGAAGAATAGATTTTATTTTGGGAAATGAACACCACGCTCTTACGTAAAGTCTGATTGATAGGCACTGAGGTAGGCAGAAGTTACCAAAATCTGAAAATCAGGTGCTTGGAGGGGAAGGAATGTATTGTCGTTAATGAAGTGGGAGGATGGGCTTGTCTGGGCTGACTGATGGGTCGGCTATACCAGGCCCCACTGTTGCTCTTACCAACTGAGCCAGCATCCGGAAGAACTTGGCTCTCCTCTGACCTCCTCAGAATACAGGAGGACTGCTTGTCAAAGCATTCTCCACCGGTGGCTGTATGGCCACAGCACAGTCATTTTTATTTATTTCTTTAGATCTCACTCGACTATAAAGCTAAATGGAATGACCTCCTCAAATCAACCAAGAGCAACTTAGGGGGATTAAAAGAAAAAGAGGGGAAAAAAGAAAGAAGAAGGAAGGAAAGAAAGAAGGAAGGAAGAGAGGAAGGAAGAAAGGCCAGACTCAATGTTATGTTCACTCTAGTGTCTGTCTCTCTCCCCATCTAACCCTTATCCTCTATTGATATTATCAAATTCTTACACTCACCCATTCTCCAGATCCATCATACACACATTTATTCTCCCCTCCTCTTTTCATTTCTGGGAGAAATATACTACAGAATCACTCTCCTGGTAATAGAACAACTCCTGATCTTGGTAAGCCTCCATTTCTGAGATCAATGGGTCCTTGTTAGACTGAGAGATTGCTTGTAAAAGTTCCTCACCTTTTCCCTGCGTAACTATGGGCTTTAAATACTATATCCTTGATTGGGGCAAACAACACAAGCATCTTCATTTCTATCATTCTGAACCCTTTCATCTAAACTGCCTCCTTTCTCAATGTAGCCTCCAAAGCAGGCTGAACTTTTTCTCTTTGGATCATTAAGTGTTTGGCTGCATGGAAGAAGAATGAATTGTGTACCTCTTCTGATCTTAGTGGTTTTACTTTGTGCCTATGTATCTGATGGGCCTTCTTAATAAATTCATTATTAATGAATAAAACTATAGATCAGCAGTGACAAAATATATGTAGACGGTAAATCATAATGTAAATTGCATGAGCATGTGGTTGAGCAGGCAGTCCTTTGTATCCCTGGGATTGTTTCCAGGGCCCCCACAAGGAAACAAAGCACTGATGTTCAAGTCCCACAATAGAATAACATGATATCTTCATAGAACATGCATGTCTGGTCCTGCATAGTCGAAACCACTGTTAACTTAAAATACACTATACCTCATAAACAATATGTATAGTTAATATGCTATACCATTGGGATATAATTAATAATAATAACAAATAATAATAATGTTTATAATTTCTAGTTGGTCAAGTTCATGAATGGCCACAGAGGACTGACCACATACCTACATCTCTAAGTATATCTTCAGCTATAGCTAGACATGCACATATAAACACACATGTGACAGATGTGAAGCCAGGGATATGAATCTGTAATTAAATATAAAGGCAAGGAAAGTGCTGTTTCTGAAAAAAAACACCTTGAAATAAAATCTTTCTGTACAGAAATAGAGCTGACAATTTCAAAGACGTGTAAAACACATTATGATACAGTGCCTGTTTCTTCTAGTTTTTAAAGCTACTGCTGACACTCTATTACATAAAGCAGACTTCAAACATTTGTAAACCCTTTGTATTAGCACAACCAGAGGCTTTTTACACTGTCAGTTTTATCAATATAATCAAAAACACCCTTCAGGTATCACAGTAACTCTACTGAAGAGCCTTTGGTAGGACATTAACAATAACCTTTTTTGTTAAAAAGAGAGAGAGATGAAAAGCAAAATCCTTGAGGTTAGAAGAAGCACACATTCCAATAGTGTGAGCTAAGACCTAACGGTGGGGTGCACAGACTGCTGAACATGGGCATTGTGTTGTGTTCAGTATCTGTGAGGATGGGAGAGACGAGGCAGCCAGGGCATTATCACGTCTTCTGATACCCACACGTAGAATTCACTTTTACGGTAATTTTGTAAAACTTCGAGAAGATTGTCAGTATGGTATGCTATTTTCAACTACACAAGCTTTCTCCTCATACCTCTAACAGTCTTAGGGTGTAAATAAAACAGGCTCAAAATAGCACCGTGCATATTTCTAAGCTTTGATCATGAAACCTGTTCATCTCAGGACTGTCAGCCACAAAAATCAAATTACGAAAATAAAGTAAACTAGGGGGTTTTCTTGTTTCCTAACATTGTTTCTGAACCTTCTCTGTGATGCTTGGTCTATGATAACTCAAACACAGTAAGACCAGTTGGGCTTTTTGCTCAACTTTCCAATCTTACTATATAAATCAAACTAGATGTTACCTTGGGTGTTGTTTCACCCAAATGAGACATAGAGACTGATCTAAACCTTCCACTGAAGGGAACAGGACTGAATCAGAATGATGAATTATAAGCCTGTGACTCAAGGCTGACCACAGACGAACAACAGGAAATATCCATGAGGCTTATCACGCTTCTTATGGAAAACACTGCATTGGGACTTATTTACCTCGACAATAGTTTACACTCTGGAATTTCCTTCTTCTGTGATACATTGTATAGTGCCCTTGAATGGTGGAGAAAGACAGACCCTCTGCTGATAGATAATCCTAAGTGTGAATCACCAAAGGCTACTTTACAGGCTGCATGGCCTGTGATTCATGAGTATTCCTGATGAATTTGAACTTTTAATTATAAAAATGAGTTTAATAATAAATGCCTGACAGTCTCATGTTAGAAATTAGAGATAATGTAGAAAAAGAATCCATGCTTAACCATATCTGAGAGTACTTTGGAAGTTTAACTACAGCAGGCAGAAGCAGAATAAAAGATTCTAGTGAGGACACAAGCAGACAAAACCTCAGATTTGGGGTACATTAAAAATCCTGATAGTAAAATCTTTCCAGGAGATCCAGCAGGTGCCCTGGCCAGGGAGGCCACATGCTAGAGACTGTGAAGGATAAGACATCCTGCCACAGCCTTTCCCATCTATGACACGTTCCCCAAGCACGCTTTCATAATAGACTCCGTAAAAAGCAGTTCTCGTGGGGAAAGCAGCATTCTGCAAAACCTACTTAAAGTCGGTTTTGTGAACTGCACGTCAGTCTTGGCAAATCCAACTTCCATCACCTATTTGGCACATGCTAAACTGGCATATTTGGAATATTATTTATTACTTTATCTAAATACAGTCCTTGGAGGAAAAGATGGCTGCACCAACTCTTTGTCAGGAACATACAGGGAAGGATTTTGATGCTAATTTTCTGCTTTTTCTGTTGATCCCCAAGTGTTGTTATCTTTGAAGGAAGATTCGAAGTGAGGTTCCTCCCCATATGTTTTGGCAGAATTGAGGCATCTGTCAGGGCCTTTAGCAGCAGCTGCATGGAGCTGCACTCCAGCACCTCATCCAAGGGAGCCCCATATAGAGTCACAGCTATGCGTCCAAAAGATTCATTTCACTAGACAGTGTATCTATTAAGCTCCTTTTCATGCAAGTCACAGTATGTTTTTTTAATTTTTCAGCTCTCTTGCCCAAAGCTCCAGAATCATGCAAAAAGTTGTTTATTATACCTCAAAAGGCTCTTGACAGTGGAGATAAAGGCAACATACAAAGTTTCAACACTTAAAAGAAAGGGAAAATATTTAGGGAGCCTATCGGTATTCCCTTTGATGGGGTTAGAAGTAGCTATCGGGTAGGTAAATATTTCTTGGCTCAAATGGAATCAAATGCTTCAAGAAAGAGGAGAAAATGTAGGCTTAATGATATAAAAGCCAAATATGTCACCCAAGGGGTATGGCTTGATAGCAAAGCACTTGCCTAGCACAACCAAGGAACCAGGGTTCAATGCCCAGCACCAGAAACAAACTAACTAACGAAAACATCTCCATATCAAAGGAATCTCTTTTTAAAGTGAGCAGACATGCCAGAGACCCAGAAAAATATTCGTGGTGTGTATCTAACTAATGATACATACCATAATACACAGTCATTACAAACCACTAATTTGAAAAAAAATGCGATAAATTGGATGAAGATTCTGAATAGACACATTTCACAAAGAAGTATGGTAACAATCTATAAGCACACTAAAGATTTAGTATCACCAGTCACCAGTCATTTGCATTCTAAGACTGCTCACTAGAATGCCTAAATTCAAAAGCTCTGACAGCCCCAAGTGTTGGCAAGGATACAGAGCACCTGAACCTCTCAAGCACTGCTATAACAGTATAATACAATGTAATAGTGTAATAGTGTAATACAGTAAGCCACTTTGGAGAGCTTACTTCCAGCACTCCTTCTTCATGTGGTCATGTGTTGCTTAATGAGAAGGGCACATTTTGAGTATTGCATTCAGAGATGATGCTGTCACTGAGAACACCATAGAGAGCATTTAGGTGCCTGTAGAGCATTTAGGCCAGTCATTCCATACAGCTTGTTGGTGCAATCACATGGTAAGTCTGAGCTGCATGAAGCTATTGTCAGTAGCATACGGGGACTTTATTTTACAAGAAACTTCTGTTTTTCATTAGTCATGGGATATCTCTCAAAAATAGAAAATAACATATAGCCGTAAACAAATGAGCCATAAAACAGTCGCTTTTAATCACTATCAAGTGTCATGGCTGTTGTGATTACATGCGCTGTACCTTCATATGGCCAACAGCTCCGTTTATGCCAGTGTCGCCACAAACACATGAGGAATGCATGACACTGCAAGGTCATAATGCAATGTCCCTAGAGGATAGGACAACAACAGGTCCATTATTGTTTTACATGTGATCAGCTGTTGCCCAAAATGTCATCATACAACAAATAACTGTATTTATCAAAGAAAAGTGGTACCATGGGTGCACAAAAGTGTGGCTTGTACAAACACATACATGGCAGCTATTTCCATGATAAGCTCTGGTGTCTCTCCATGGAAAAATAAACGCATGACTCGTGATGCATTCATAGATGGAACACTATTAGGAAAAAGGAAAAGCCCCAAAAATACACATGAAACCCTGCATGAATCTCAAAAGCATCATGCTGAATGAAGAAGCTAAGCACAAAGTACCACGCATGATAGGGCTCCATTTATATGAGAGCTGACTCAGACAAAAGTGACCTGTGGTTATTGATGTCACCGTGAGACCTTGGCTGTGCTTGACAAAGAAGTGTCTCTACGATGCTAGAAATGCCCTAGAATGGAACATACGCAGATGGCAATCTTTCTAGATTTTTCTACTGGACCTTACTGTGACACGCTATGGATGATCACTCTTAAATTTAGTCTCTGTTTTTCTCTCTGGTTGAAATTTTTCATAGTAAAACATTGAAAGCTGACATGAAAGTTCATCGGAATGAACGCTGGATGTCCACATATTTCATTGTGAGTTAGTAATGTTTCCATTTTTTAAAGTTACTCATTCAGTACATATTCAAACTTTGAGCACCAACAGGAAGGTAGGCTCTACCATTCAACGCTGTTATGATTGCCTGACATAAGTTAAGTGTAGTCTAGGGAAGGGAGTGGATGTTTGGCATACCAGTGTGGAGTCCACTCCAGAGTTATGGGTCCACTTCTCAGTCTTCCCGTTCTGTAGAAGCCTTATTCCAGATAAGTATGTGCATCTAATGAATGTCAAAAGGAAAAGAAATGAAAGGTGGCTGATGAGCCCCCCACCCTTCTCTCCTTGTGGTCTGCACTTCATATACAAGAGTGAATGGAAAGGATCCACCAGAAAGCCAGTCCATATCTAAATACAGGCAGGTGAAGAATGTTCTCAGAAGTGAGTGTTCCATTTCTTCCACTGTAATCAATCCCCTGCATGCTAGGCAAAACCAGCGTCTTCCTTACCACCTGAGTAGGCAAGAGAAGAACGGCAAACAGGAGAAGCTCAGCAGGTTAAGGCACCTCTGCAAAGAATGACTGCCTGAGCTCAAGTCTCTATGACTCACGTGCTAGAAGGAGAGAAGTGACTGCCTCAAGTTGCCCTCTGACCTTCGAGTGTACGGCATGCTGTGGCATGCAGTAGTATGAGCGTAAAGTGCACACACACACCACAAATATAATCAATTTTTCTAATTGCAAAAGAAAGAAAAGATCCGTTCCTCAAGACTCTTTGTGTCTGGTTTCTGTTGTCATGCCTGGGCTCTCTGGAAGGGGTTAACAGTTCTGCAGCTCTGGGAAAGCCATGATGCACAATGACTCGAGTTCTCCTGTGCTAATCTTACTGTCCAAAGTCAAGGACAGACTTCCAGTAGGGCCTCATTTGAACTCAATAGCTCTGAACGCTTTCAAATAAGCATGGCAAACTCTACCAATTGTTCTCTCACTCTCTCTCTTTCTAAAGGGAACTGACATTAACAACCAGGTGGGTTTTGAAAGATACAAAACTCCCCAAAGAGAAAGTAATGTGCTGTGATTAAGTTCGCACAGGGCTGACATCATGTGGGGGGAGGGGAACCACCTACAATAAAATGTTATGCCTGTCCCTGTTTTCAATTTCCTCCCACACAGCCACTGCTTCTGTTGAAACTTGTTATTGCTAAAGTACTTTTTTTTAATCATAAAAGAGCTACTGTTCTAAAAGAGAATATTGGCACCCAAATTCAGCTGTGCTCTTAGAGGCACTTAAATTATGTTTGGTGGTTGCTTTCTTGGGCATTTGATATTATCACTGGTGTAGATATGCCCACAGTGGAAGGCTTTTTATTAACCACAAATGTGAAAACATTACAGATATTATTATTTAAAATATCAGAAAACTAGAAACATTGCATTAATTTTTGGAGACAAATACATAGATTAAATCAAGAAATAATGAGGGAGCTAAGCCAAGATCTATTGATAAAAAGAAATAGATGGTCAATGATTAATAAGTCACATGAAGAGGTGCATTTTCTAGCTTAGGGTGTCTTAAGTGCATAGGAGGTTTCTAGAGGAAATTTAAAATATAACTGTCAAGGGTTTTTTTTTCCAACTTCTAATCTGCAAGACCGCAAAACAGAGCTACAGGAAATGAGCTAGAAATATCCACAGCTCATGATTCCCCAAGCCTTTGAAACTGAGATAAAGACCGTATGAGTTCAAGACAGCAGAGTGCTTACATATTGAAACCAAAGGGCAGCAACACATGAAGGCCCAAGCTGTGGAGTCACAGGGTTGTGATGGAATTAACAGTGTCTGTGCTTTCTTCAAGACATTACTTATTTGACTTTGCGATTAAGTAAGAAGTTAAGATTGTGCAAACCAGTTTGGAAATAGCAGTCTTGCATCCTTGATCTGATCTTTTTTTTTTTTTTAGACCACTTATGTAATCCTGTAATCATTGAAATGAGGAGATTCTCTCTCTTCTGGATAATCAAGCAAAAGGCATTCCTTTGACACTTTGCCCTTTGTTCTGGAAAACTCAGTTCCACTAACGAGAACATGACATACAGATCCATTTTACAATTAGGTTTGTAATGCCCCACTACAAAAGTTGATGAAAAAAGAGAAAACGGTTGGTGAAAGAGTTCAACTTATGTGGATCTAAGTTTTATGGCAGAGTTATGAAAGTCCAGGAATGGGTGACGCTGGACAGTTAGGAAGACAGAGGCTGGAGGCACACATGTGGTTTTGCTGTATTTCTATGACTAGTGTTCACACCCTCAAACCACTAGACTATTTCCCTTTTCCTCCATTATTGGTTAGAAGAGGTAATTTCTTTAATATGAGAACCAAGGAGTTTCTATATTGGAAGTAGGAAGCACAAAAGAAGGTGAAATAAAATAACTAAAGTAGAGTTAGGATAAAAGAATCCATTCCCCAGAGAGAGTAAATCAAGTCAGGAATAAATGAACATAGATACTGACATGACAGTTCTTCAACATATCATAGAATGCTAACTGCTACAATACATAAAAGGGAAAAGAAAGGGAAAAGAAGGGGTAGAAATCAGGAGAAGAGAAGAGGAAGAAGGCAAGAAGAAAAGGAGAGATAGGGGAGAAATGAGAGGAGAGGGAAGGTTAGGAGAGATTGCTAGTCTAGTACAAACATATTTGTATTAAATTCTCACAGCCTCTGGGGTAATGGAGTCTGCCATCTTTCTTCTGCTCCCTGATTCCTATGGTCATTTTTCTGAGGCTCATCTTAATTTCAGCCACACAGGAATGCATGAAGATATTTCCATGTGCTGGACCTAAGGATATCAAAAATCATTTCTGCTTGCCGTTGTGTGAAATTCAGTCAAAAAGCCATCTTCAACTGCAAGGCTGGGTTATAGTGAACAACGGAGATGTTTTCTATTCTTGATTAAATTTCTAGCCAAAGCTCACCAACAAGCAATCCTGTCGGTGCAGAAAGACTTTTAATTCCATGCCAAATAAAATGCAGGACAGCATTTGTGAAACAAGATTAAGTAACAGTACAAATGAAACCATAAGAAACTAGAAGGTATTCTTGAACATTAAAAGTATGAGAGCTAAAATGGGATTTTTTTTCACCAAAAAATAAAATAGAAATCTTTCAGGAAGAAGAAAAACAGGAACATAGAAACCAAAAGTTTAAAAAGGGCAGGGCAGGGCAGGCAACAGGAGGAAGGCCAGGTTCTAAAAGATGTGATGGTTACAGCTGGAGAGATGGCTCAGCTGTTACGAGCACTTGTCGCTCTTGCAGAAGAGCACTCACATGGTTGCTTACTACCACCTGTAATTTCAGTTCAAGGGGATCTAATGACATCTTTCAAATTTCTTAGGTACCAGGCATTCATGTGGTACAGATATATACATGCAATCAGGACACTCATACAAATAAAAATGAATAAATCTTAAAATGGAAAAAAACCCACAAAACATTGGAATCTAGCTATCTCATGACCTAGCTATACCACACTTGGTCATATACCCAAAAGACATTCCATCCTACAACAAGGACACTTGCTCAACTATGTCCATAAGAAGCTTTATTCATAATAGCCTGAAACTGTAAACAACCTACATGTCCCTCAACCAAAGAACAGATAAAGAATGGAGTATTACTCACCTGTTAAAAACAATGATGTCACGAAACTTGCAGCAAATGGATAGAACTAGAAAAAAATTATCCTGACTGAGATAACCCAGACCCAGGAAGAAAAACATGACATGTACTCACTTAAGAGTAGCTATTAAGTAAAGGGTACTCATGCTATACAATTCACAGACCAAGAGAAGCTAAGGACATGGAAGGCTCAAGGGGGAAACCTATAGATCTCCCTGGAAAGGGGAAATAGAATGGATTTTTGTGGGAAGGCTGGGGGTGGGTGGGCATGAGAACAGGAGGGATCTGGTTGGGGGCAGGGTGGAAGGAGAGAATTCCGGGAGAGATTATTGGAATTGATTGGCATTTTGGGAGCAATGTGAAAAACTAGTGCAGTGGAACTCCCTGGAATCTATGAGAACGACTCCAGCAAAGACTCCTAGTAATGGCAGATGTGGAGCCTGATCTGGCCATCTCCTAGAACCAGGAAAGGCTTCCAGTAGTGGAACTGAGACACCAATCCAGCCACCAAATCTTCAAATTACAATCTATCCTGTCTGCAAGATGTGTTGGGGTAATAGTGGCACAGAACTTGTGTAAGTGGCCAGCCAATGACTAGTCTGGCTAGAGGCCCACTCCACAAGAGGGTAGCCATGACTGACACTGCCTGCATGGCCAGGAACCAGGGGCTAGACAGCCCACAACCCAGGATATAACCAACTATAATTGGCCAAAAAAATCAATTAAATTAGTCCTAATGATACTATCCTACACTGATAGATCAGTGCCTAACCCACTTGTCATCAGAGAGGCATAATCCATCAACCAACAGGAGCTGATGCAGAGACCCACAGCCTAACACTAGGCAGAAGTTGGGGAATGTGGCAGAAGAGGGGGTAGAAGGATTGTAGGGACCAGAGGAGTCAAGAACACCACAAGAAAGGCTACAGAATCAATTAACCGGGGCTCATAGGGGCTCACAAAGACTGAAGTAGAAATATGGACCTTGTGTGGGTCTGAGCTAGGTCCTTTGCATATTTGTTATAGTTGTGTAACTGGACGTTCATGTGAGAGTCCTAACAGTCGTGGCGGGGGGTGTCTCTGACTCTTTCGCTTGCTCTTGGGGACCTTCTTCCTGCTACTGGCTTGCCTCCTCCAGTCTTGATATGAGGATTGGTGCCTAGAGTTACTGTAACTTTCATTTTGTTCTGTTTTGTTTTGAGACACAGTTTCTCTGTGTAACAAAGCCCTGGCCATCCTGGACTTGCTCTGTAGACAAATCTGGCCTCACACTCACAGAGATCCTCTGCCTCTGCCTTCATAGTGCTGGGATTAAAGGCATGCACCACCATGCCCAGCTTTATCATAATTTTTATGCCATGTTCAATTGATACTCCTGGGAGACCTGCTCTTTTTTTTTTTTTTTAGGTAAACAAAGGAGGAGAGAATATGACGAAGAAAGAAGTTGTTGGGTGAGGATTGGGATCAGTGGAGGAAGGGAAAGCTACAGTCAGGATGTAATGTATGAGAGAAAATTTTTTAAAATTTAAAAAAGTGATAGCTTTTCAACAGAAATATTGAAAACTAAAACCAAGAGATGTCTTCATTATACTCAAAACTTTTAGTATAAATGTATACATAGCCAAATGATTAAACAAGTGTAAAGGAACAAAGAGCACTTTGGAATGAAGAGTTTCCTTAAAGTATATTTTCTATAGATTCTTATTCTAGATCATTGCCAATTAAATAAGGAGAAAACTAGGAAACAGATCATCCCAGACAGGAGAAAATTGGGTGACAATGGTCCAAAAATTATGATCACAGGATGTCTCGGTACAAAGACTGTGCAATGAGCGTAAAGGAAAAAAAAACAAAGATAAATTGGGAAAGAAAAGGATGGAAGTAGGAAGAAAGTCTTGACTTAGGAGGATAGTGGAACTGTTCATATGAAGAATTGCTATCATGTAGAGAAAGTTATTGAGTGATGTCATGAGAGGTAGTGGTTTATGTGGCATATCTTAACCACAACATTAAAGAACATTAAACAAATGGATAAATAAAACCACCAACTACAAACAAGGTAGAAATCCACACCAGAAGAAATGTAACCATAATAGGCAACACTGACTATTCATTCAGCTTTAACTACCCCTTAGTATATAGCATATATGTTCTTTAAAATAATACATATTTATTTACTGTTGTGAAATCTGTGGTCCGGGAATTCAGGCATGGCATCACTGGGTCTTCCCCATCACAGTTTCTGCCAGGTACAGCCAGGGGGTCAACACAAGCATTGCAGTCTTATCTGAAAGCTTACCTAAGGCAGGATCTGCTTCCAAAACCATTGTGTGGATGTTAGAAGATCTGCTTCACACAACCCTTTATCATAGCTCCACACTGGTAGTCAGGCAGAGGTTCCTTCAGCTCTTGGTCATTTGCATCTCCTTGGTATGACATTTGCTTCATCAAAGGCAAAGGAGCAGAATCTGTGAGCAGACAGAAGTTAAAATTCTGTGTACCTTAATCACACAAATGTCACCTACTCAGGCTTTGAGTGTCAGGGGGTAGGTTTCATGGGGACCGCCTTAGAAGCTGAAACAGAGTCAAGAAGGGCACTTTTCACTTTTCAGAAATTGAATTTAATTTTATAGCTAGAACCTAAGATGTGGTGGGTTTCTAGTGAGAAAGTAGAGAAAATGGGAAACAGGAGAGTCAAAACATCTCATCTATTATACAAGAAATCAATAGAGAGGATCTAACAGTCTATACTGTAGACTCCATGGCCAGGCTGCCCTTAAAATACTTGATCCCATCTCATCTTGGAAGCCAAGCAGGGTCAGAACTGGTTAGCACTTGGCTGGAAAAAAATATTTATCAGAGATTAACCAAAAATAGTAATAAGAAGCATTTAGGGATATAAAGAGAGATAGAGGAGAAATCTATTCAAAGAGTGACAATGACTACCTTTAAAGGAGAATGGGATAGAAGATATTAATGCTTATTTCAACAGAAATAAATATTGAAAACGTTGAGAAGAAATCAGCATTGCTTCTGGTGATATATTACGAACACAATGATAAAATATGCAACTTTCTTTGGAGCAGCAACTAAAGAAATTCTTTTCAAAAGTTATTCAAATCATTCCAGTCTTTAGAGCACATTTTTTTTTCCTGAGCAACATTAACAGAAGCTTGGCATTTCTCAAATAAATCTAAATGGACTGAATTTGATCGCTAAGGGAAATCCTTAATGTTGACTACATTAATTGGAGCTGGGCTTTTTTTAAGGCCTTTTTATTGTACTCTGTATTTTACAGCTTGTTTTATGTCAACAACATTGATATTTTACTTTGTAACATGTAAAAAAATATTGCCACATATTCATTCTCATTCCAAGCTTTCTTTTGTAGGTGCGACAGGCTGCATTTGAATTTTTAATTTGTGAGTATGTGTGTGGGTGTGTACATGATCACAAATGCAAGGGAGATGTTGCATATGAATACCTTTAATTGACATTTCCCCATGAAGGCAAAAGGGTTTTTTTTTTAAATAGGATCAGTTACTCTATATGCCACAGACAGTTACTACATCTTCAGTTTTATTCATGAAATACTTTCATCTTGGTAGTTGAAATGCTTTCTCTAGGCAAAATCTTAAGATAGATTTACAACACAAATTTTTATCTACCTATCTTGTTGGGGAAGACTCTTGAGCCACAACGGGGGCGTCCATATCACACCGCAAGGCTCAAGGAGCATAGTGGAGTAAGGGCAGAGGGATGAAAAGATGCAGAGGGCTAGGAAGCCTGGAGCAAGAGAGCATCTTCCAGACAGGACTGAACTGAAGTGCTCACGGACTCTCAACAGCTGTAGCTGCCTGTACAAGAACTGCACAAGATCAGACCAGTCAGGATTCTAGCATGGGGTGAGAAGGGGTTCCCAAGCCCACCCTTAACTGAGGAGCTATGGATAGCTGGATACTTTTGAGGGAAGGAGAGTAATTTCTATTTTAAGGGTGTGGCTCCAGGTAGGTCAAGCATACCTCAGAGGATGATCCCACACCCAAGATGTCACTAATTAGAATCCGTTGGATATTAATATTTTTTAAAGAAGCACACAAAAAGGGCTGTAGGGAGGTGAGAATGGATCTGGCAGGGTTAAGGAGGAGTTGAGTTCATATGATCAAAATACGTTGTATAAAATTCTCAAAGATTTTTTAACAAGAGATATGGAAAGAGTGGGCAGCCTTGCCTTGTCCCTGATTTCAGTTTGATTTAAGTTTCTGTCCATTGAGTTTGATATTGGCTATCGGCTTGCTGTATATTGTCTTTACTATGTTTAGGTTTGTGCCTTGTATCCCTGATCTCTCCAAGACTTTAAACATGAATGGGTGTTGGATTTTGTCGAATGCTTTTTTCAGCATCTAAGGATATTATAATGTGTTGTTTTTTCTTTCATTTTGTTTATATGGTGGATTGCATTGATGGATTTTCATATATTAAACCACCGATGCATGCCTGAGGTGAAGCCTACTTGGTCATGGTGGATGATATCTTCTATGTGTTCTTGGACTCAGTTTCAAATATTTTACTGACTATTTTTACATCAATGTTTATAAGAGAAACAGGTCTGAAGTTCCCTTTTTTTGTTGTTGGGTCTTTGTGTGGCTTAGGTATCAAAGTGACCATGGCTTCATAGAATGAGTTTGGTAATGTTCCTTCTGTTTCTATTTTGTGGAATAGTTTGAAGAGAATTGAAGTTCACTCTTCTTTGAAGGTCTGGTAGAATTCTGCGCTGAAGCCATCTGGCCCTGGACTTTTTTAGGAGAGGAGACTTTTGATGACTGCTTCTATTTCCTCAGGGGATATAGGACTATTTAATCTATTTATCTGATCTTGATTTAATTTTGGTATATGGAATCTATCAAGAAAATTGTCCATTTCATTTAGATTTTCAAATTTTGTGGCAAATAGGCTTTTGTAGTAAGACCTAATGATTGTTTGGATTTTAGTATACAACAAGGACATTTGCTCAACCATGTTAGTAGCAACTTTATTCACAACAGCTAGAATCTGGAAGCAACCCAGATGTCTCTCCACTGAGGAATGGATGCAGAAATTGTGGTACATTTACACAATGGAATACTGCTCAGCAATTAAAAACAAGGAAATCATGAAATTTGCAGACAAATGATGGGAGGTAGAAAAGATCATCCTGAGTGAGGTAACTCAGAAGCAGAAAGACACATGGTATATACTCACTTATAAGTAGATATTAAACATATAATATAGGATAATCATAACAAAATCTGTACACCTAAAGAAGCTAATCAAGAAGGAGGACCCTGGCTAAGATGATCAATCCTCATTCAAAAAGGCACATGAGGACGGACATTGGAAGAGGGAGAACAAAGGGAACAGGATAGGAGACTACCACAGAGGGCCTCTGAAAGACTCTACCCAGCAGGGTATCAAAGCAGATGCTGAGACTCATAGCCAAACTTTGGGCAGAGTGCAGGGAATCTTATGAAAGAAGGGAGAGATAGACAGACCTGGAAGAGACAGTTGCTCCACAGGGAGAGCAACAGAACCAAAAAATCTGGGTACAGATATCTTTTCTGAGACTGATACTCCAGCCAAGGACCATTCATGGAGATAACTTAGAACCTCTGCACAGATGTGGCCCATGGCAGCTCACTGTCCAAGTTGGTTTCCCTAGTAAGGGGAGCAGGGGCTGTCTCTGACATGAACTCAGTGGCTGGCTCTTTGATCACCTTCCCCTGAGGGGAAACAGCCTCACCAGGCCACAGAAGAAGAAGATGCAGCCAATCCTGATAAGACCTGATGGGCTAGGGTCAGAGGGAAGGGGAGGAGGACCTCCCCTATCAATGGACTTGGGGAGGGGCCTGGGAGGAGATGAAGGAAGGAGAGTGGGATTGGGAGGGCCTGAGGGAAGGGGCTACAGCTGGGATGCAAAGTGAATAAACTAATTAATAGAAAAATAAATACTAAAAAGATTTTGTAACAATATATTTTTTAAACAAAATAAAAATCCGTGATTGTTCCGAATACTGCAAAGATAACAAAAGCCATAGAATTGAACATCATAAATTAGTGATATTTATGAGTTAACTGATTATTACTGATTATAACTTTATTAATATATTTAAACTGCAGTTTTGCCAGTGTTTACTTTAAAGAAAGAAAATTTAAATTCCAGCATCAATTCTTAAAGTGACAGAAAGCTTCAGTCATAAACAATGACCAACACACAGTAAATAGTGGAAGTTCCGGTTAAAAGAAAGTGCCTTTTGTTTTGTTTTGTTTTGTTTTGTTTTCTAGCTGTTTACCTATTTATTAAATTCATATTGTAATCCCAGGAAAGGAACAATTCAGCTGCCAGTTTGCTGCAGTAACATGTTCACTAGACCTGTGAACATAATGGACCATCTGACTTGATGTCAGAAGTCCCGATGGATGCTGGAGGTGAGATGAGGAATAAACAAAACAAAACCCCACAGAGAGCACTGGGCTGCTCCTGGAGAAAATACCCAGGTTTTCACCAGGATGTGTAATTAGCATTTGCTCATCACATTCCAGGTGACAGACATAAGCAAAGTCATGAACTGTGTGGCTCACCATCTCAGGGACCTACTCCAGAAACACTCAAAATATATTGGACTTGATAAGAATCTGTTGCACTTTCAAAGGCAATTAACGATTTAGAGTTTAGCCCCTGTGTATCACTAAACTCCAAAGAGCTACTTAACCACCTACCATCTTACTCAATCTTTTAACCTGCCCCCCCCCCCCGCCTCACAACTCAGGGAGAGCAGAGAAAGGGAGAATATTTTCAAAAAGGAAACTGTGAGAGTCTGAGCGTGCTTTGAAGCCTGAGTGAGGTCACCGCAAGCCGATGGACCATAGTGAATAGTAGGGCCTGATAATTTTTTTTTTCTAGCTGATGCTTTCTGCTTTATTGCACCTGGTTTCCAAGACTCCCTTGGGCTCAGAAGCTGCTTTATTCTTTTGTACCTTAGCTTGGAAACTGAGTTTCTCTTTGGTGCATATGCTTTTGGTGCCTGTCATCTGAAGACAGAGCGAGAGTGGCTGCTAACAGCTTTAGCCCCTGATGCATTTAGGTGGGTAATATCAGCTCTTTTAAGTGTGACCTTTCTTCTGAGAACAAAGTGCTTTGCAAATACTATCCCAGTGAGCTCAGGAGCCCAGCAGAGAGGAAAGCAGACAGGCAGTAGTGGTAAACTATTTCACTGCTAAAGGAGTCAAAGAAAAAGAGGCTCTCCAGCTGAGGAGTCAGGACATCTGAACTTAACTACCAGAAGAAAATGGTCCAAGAAATAATTTGAAGGTGAATTTGCTTCCTGCATATGGATGACACCTAACACATTCCACAGAGCTTGGGTGTGAATGAAAAAAGGGAGAGAGAGACATGACACTCCTGGTATGGTGTAGGGGAATGCTAGTGTAGATAGGAGGGAGAATTCAGCCAAGAGGCCTCTGGGAGGGTCCAGACTGAACATGGATGTGAGAGGAGACAGAGAGTGGGGAAGCAAGAGAGGAAAAGAAGAGAGGGAGCAAAGAATGTATCTGGGAACCGAGAGGCCAAACAACAAAATGGCGCCAGTTATTTAGGAATCAGAGAAACAGGAGGAAGGAAAGTGAAGCTCGGGGGCTGGAAAAGGTTCAGAGTAGTGGGCAGAGTGAAAAGTACCGAGGAGCCAGGACTCAGTAACAGGTATTGGTGATGATGAGAGAGACTGGCAGGCAGAGACCAATGTGTATGTGTGTGTGTGTGTGTGTGTGTGTGTGTGTGTGTGTGTGTGTGGATAGATATACAGAGAAAGAGAGAGAAATAGAATGGCAGCCAGAGTCCAACATATATACATATATATATACATAATTTTATTTTTTATACTTTATTCAGTTTATATCCCGATTATTGTCCCTCCCTCATCTCCTCCAGGTTCCACCCTCCCTCCCGCTTTCCTCCATCCCCCTCCCCTACCCCACTGAAAGTAGGAGTCCTCCTCCTCTACTTTCTGACCCTAGCCTATCAAGTCTCATCGGGAATGCCTAGATCCTCTTCCTCTGTGCCCTGGCAAGGTTGCCCTGCCGGGGGGGGAAGTGATCAAAAAGCAGGCAACTGAGTTCAGAGACAGCCCCTGCTTCCCTTACTAGGGAACCCACCTGGAGACTGAGCTGCCTATGGGCTACATCTGAGCTGGGGGTCTAGGTCCTCTCTATGCATGGTCTTTGGTTGATTCATCAGTCTCTGTAGGACCCCCTAGCCCAGAATTTTTGGCTTTATTGGTCTTGTGGAGCTCCTGTCCGCTCAGGGTTCTTCTCTCCACCCCTCTTCTTCCATAAGACTCACTGTCCTCTGTCCAAAGTTTGGGTGCAAGTCACTGCATCTGCTTCGATCTGCTGCTGGATGGAGTCCTTCATAGGACATCTAAGGTAGGGTCCCATCCTGTTCCCTCTCTTCTGCTGCTTCCAGTGTGTATCCTGTTTGCCTTCAGAATGACAATTAAGCATCTTCTTTAGGGTCTTCCTTGTTGACAACACATGCTGGAGAGGATGTGGAGAAAGGGGAACCTTCCTCCATTGTTGGTGGGAGCACAAACTTGTACAACCACTTTGGAAATCAATTTGGCTCTTTCTCAGAAAATTGGAGATTGTGCTACCTTAAGAGAGAGCTATACCACTCCTGGGCATATACCTGAAAAATGCTCCACCATACAACAGGGACATTTGCTCAACTATATTCAAAGCAGCCTTATTCATAATAGAATCTGGAAACAACCTAGATGTCCCTCAACCAAAAAATGGATACAGAAATTGTAGTATATTTACACAATGGAATACTACTCAGCTATTAAAAACAAGGAAATCATGAAATTTGCAGGCAAATGAATGGAACAAGAAAAGATCATCCTGAGTGAGGTCACCCAGAAACAGAAAGACACACATGGTATGTACTCACTTATAAGTGGATATTAGCCATATAATATAGGTTAGACATGCTAAAATCTACAGAGTCCAGTTTGATATGCTAAGTAGGCATCTCTCTTAGCCACTTGTCCAGAGTTTGAGACCTAACAGGGTGAACCTTGATTGATTTACAGCCACCCATAGGTTCTGGCAATGTGAATGGCCCACTTGATCAAAAAAAAAAAAATGTTGCCTAATACCAGCACGTTAGCCCAAAGGCCTTCTTAACAGATGAAAACTAAGTTGATTTTAGAAAATTTGTCTGCAGTCTTTGATACAGTAATAGGATAATTGTCATAGACACACTGTAAGAGGCAAGGTCTTTGGTAATTGCCAGGAAGACCATAGTGTAGGCATTTGCAAAAGCTTTGATACGAGGGTTTGAAAACAAAAGGTTATACGTATATGTATATAGGTATACATATAGTATATGCATATATATTTATTTGTATGTTTATGAACAAATTAACAACTATAACACACATAGAATGCATTCACCCACATCTACACACAAATGAGCTACAGAGTTTGAATTACAGTTCCTTATGAGTTGATCTCCATGTGAGAACATCTTTGATTACTGGAGTGTAAAGAAATAAGTTAATAACATGGCTTCTCCCTGGGGAGGTTAAGGTTTCCGCCAAACAATGGTTTTCCTTGATGAAAACAAGCATATTGACTCTGCTCGATCCTGGGAAGTTGGGAAATCACCTCAGTTCTTGGGGGTGCCTTAAGGTTCAGGCACCTCCCCAGGCAAAGAAAGAAAAAAAATAAACAGAGTTCAGATGTGAATGAAGCAAAAGTGCAATACAGTCAACCTGGGAAAACAGCAAAGAACCCAAAAAACTGGCATTCACCCTTTCTCTCTCTCTTTCTTTCTTTCTTTCTTTCTTTCTTTCTTTCTTTCTTTCTTTCTTTCTTTCTTTCTTCTTTGTTTCTTTCTTCCTTTCTTCCTTCCTTGTTTTTTCTTCCTTTCTTCTTCTTATTATTATTTACAATTTATTCACTTTGTATCCCAGTTGTAGCCCCTCCCTCATTTCCTCCCAGTCCCACCCTCCCTCTCTCTTCCTCCCCTATCCCTCTCCCCTAGTCCTCCTCACCTACTGTCTGACCATAGCCTCCTTCAGTCTTTCTGATCTGGAGCTTTTACTGAAGCTCCAGATGAGGCCAGGGTGACCCACACTCCTGACTATGAAACCCAGGACTCACCATTTCGCATTCTATCCCTGTTGACTGTGACTTTGCTCAAAGACTGTTCGGATTGGACCAGATTTCAGGATATGAATTTGAGATGGGGCAAAGCACATTTTCTACTGAAGGTTTGCGTGTCAGCGTTGTGTCAGCTAAAAGCCTCCGCCATCATCCTCTCAGCTGCAAGCCCAGGAGTGCTGGTCACTTTGCACTAAGCAATGAAAAGCATCTTGACGATGGCTTGCCAAAAAGCTGTCATTGCAACATTAGAAGCTGGGTTCTTGACAATCTGCTGCCAGTTCTCACCCCTTCCCTCCCAGCAGCCACAGCCTGACTCTGGGACCTGGGATAAGCTATTCGACCTTTTATATTCCTCAGTATCATAATCTGCAAAATGAAGGCAAGCGTAGTTCATCTCAACAAAGTGCGTAAGAATGAAATGAGTGGACCTAAGAATGAAATGAGTGAATGAGAAAAAAAAAAGTAACAGTGTCCCGTGTAGCACAAGCTATGTGCCAGTACTGTCTGCCGCTATTCTCACTGTTACTTTGTTACTGTTACTTTGCTACTTTAACCGCACATGCTTACAATCAAGAGTAAAGCTATAGTGTGGGGATGATGACATGCAAGGCACTCATCATCCTTGGATTAGCACCAGCTTCCCCTCAGGAATACTAGTTTTTCTTTTCCTCGTATCTAAGTTTATTTTCTATAATAATAATAATTATTAATGCTGGCTCCTAAGTCATGTTGAGGCACCTTCAGAAGTTGGTTGTCTCCGTCCACTATTGGTTTCAGAGACTGAACTGGGTAGTCAGACTTGCACAGCTAATGTTTTAACCTGCCATGCCACTGAGCTGGCTCCTCTTCTTTCTTCTCTTAGCAAGAGCTTGGGTTTGGGATCCCACAGAAGTGCCAGGAGAGCCTCCGAGCCTTTTGATGGATAATAGAGGGTTAACTCTGAGCATGCATGGGAACCTCTAGAGTACAACTCTGCCGCATTAGACCACTGGAACTGAAATGCAGAGAGCCTCTGATCCAGGAGTTCCTCATAAACTGATGGGAATGATATCAATGCTGTTGGAACCAATGACAACAGGGAGTATGAGACAGCAAAGGCTGGCTTGTGGCCTTCAGTGTCCTCTGGTCTAGTATCATAGCCCTTGAGAAATTGTAGCTTCAGGGGAAAAACAATTGACATATATGTATTGCCTGAATGAGTATTTACGATCACAGGAAGAGAAAGAATGGGAAGATGCTTCCTGGTGACCAGCAAGGCCAGCATCCTGCCCCACTCTCTAGGTACCACATGAAAATGGTTTCCTAGGTAGGTAGGCAGGGCCTAAAGGGTACACTGGCATGCTAGTGAGTCTGTGGATCTCGGAAATTTGGAGAGAAAGGTTGAGTTCTGCAGAGCCAAAGCATAGGTTGTTAAAAAGCATTGTTTGCCCACAGTGTTAGAGTCATTATGATATAAGTTTTGCTCTTAGGCACTATGTGGCAGAGTAAGACAGTGCAATTCTTTATACTTTAGTACTTTAAAAATCTAAGTTTTGGGAGTTGGAGAGTTGGCTCAGCCATTACAAGCACATGTTCCTCTTATAGAGGACCCACATGATGACTTGCAACCATCTGTAACTTCTGAGGACATCTAAACCTTTCCTCTGACCTTTACAGGTGCCAGACACATACATGGTTCACATACATTCATGTAGATTAAGTACCCATACACACAAAACAATAAAATAAATAAATCTAAAACAACTCTAGTTGTAGGACTGGCAAGTTGGCTCAGTGGTTTGCAGCCAAACCTAAGGGCCTGAGTTCTATCCTAGACTCACATCGTTAAAGGATAGAATCAACTCCCAGAAGTTGTCCTCTGACTTCCACACCCACGCTATTCATAGTATAATACTACCCCCACACAGACATGCAAATGGACATACACAAAAAATTAAAATTCCAATTATAAAATAGTCGTATGGACCATGTTAATTGCCGTGTAATTCATAATATCCAAGAAATGGAGCAAGCCTAGATGCCCATCAATAGATGAAAGGAGAAAAAATGTACATATACACAATGGAATTCCTTTTAGCTGTAAAAATGGAAACAAGAGATTTGCAGGGGAATAGCTGACAGTAGAAATTATTATATTAAATGAAATAAGCCAAACTCAGAAAAAAACAAACATCATATGTTTTCTCTCAGATGCAGATCCTAGACTTTAATTTTTAAATATGTATCTACTGGGAGATTAGGATATAAAACAAGAAACAAACAAAGAAATCACAAGGGCTTTGGGGAAGAACGAAGAGGGTAACACAATAGTCATGATATGAAAGCAGAAGAGGACTGTGGGTAAAGGGAGCCCTTGGAAGGGAGACAAGGTGATGGGGGAAGGGTGATAAGGAGGAATGCTGACCAGAGCAAAGATGGGATTGTCATAATGAAACCCATTGCTTTGTGCGCTGATTGAGAAGACCCTGTGTAACCATTCAATGTCGCATCACTGAAAACTACAACTGTTAGTTGAAAAATTGAAAAGGAAGCAAATAAATGAAAACACCTACTCTTCAAATTGGAATATTAAGTTCCAAAGTATCCACATTCTCTATCGGTATTTCAATAATGTTTTTCACAGAGATAGAGAAATAATCATAAAATTTTCATGGAACCACAAAACAACCCAAATAGGTGAAACAGTCCTAAGCAGGAAGGAGTAAGGAATATGACACTTTGTCATTTCAAATTACAAAGCTGTTTTAATCCAAACAGTACAGTGCAGACACATATACCAATGGGAAGGAAGGCACCCCGCACAAATTCAGTCAACTAACTAAGCCTTCCAAAGAGTGCCAAGACTGCCTGGATGAGCATAGGTTAACTTTGTCAGTGAATGATGCTGGAAAAACAGAATAAACGCATGTGAAAACAAGGGCTCTTTGTCTTGTCCTTTACACCAGAGCCAAGAGAAAATGAATTTACACATAAGCTTAAGAGCAGAAGCTACAAAATAACCAGAACACTATGGGAAACCCCTGGCAATGGAGGAACAGTAGGCTTTTGGATAGAGCACCCAAAGCGCTGACAACCAAAGCCGAAATGAATAGGTAGGACTACACCAAGGGGCAATGCTAGCCATGCAAAAGAACACTAAACAACACGAAAAGGCAACCCACAAAATTGGGTGGGGAGAGATGTTTGCAGATCCTTTTTCTAATACGGGATTAATACCGAGAATACATAAGGAAGTCATAAAACCCAATATCGAAAACAAAAATCATGCTTGTAATCCGACTTTAAAAAAAATGAGCAAAGAGCCCAAGTAAACATTGTTCTCGGGAAGGAACACAAAGGCTGGGCGTGGCAGCCTGTGTTTGTAATCTCCTAGCACTGGGGAGCCGAAAGCAGGAGGAAAGAGAGTTCAAGGTTGCACTTCAACCGCATGGCAACATCAAGGTCAGTCTGAGTCACTTGGCATCTTGTCATAAAAGGCAAACAAAAGGGGCTGAGAGGGTGGCTCACTTAAACTTCTTGCCTGGCGGGCACAGAACCCGTACATGATCCCCACAGTCCACATAAAATGCCAGATGAGGTGGCGTGCACTTTTAATCCCAGCACTTGGAGAGACAGACAAGTGGACCTCTGAGGTCACCGGCCACCTAACCTCGCCCAGCTAGTGAGCTTTAAGCCAATGAGAGACCCCAAGAAGGAAGACAGACTTGCTAGGGATGACACACACATACATGCATGAATTCTCATACAAATGCAGACACTTGTACACACAGGAGCACATGCATGCACACATGCATGAGAAAGGACATAACTGCCATCAGGTATAGTAAACACAGTGGATACAGTGGGTCCAACAGGCACACCAGGCACAGCAGCTGCAGAAACTACAACAGGTACAGGGGAAAATGCTCAACAGGCTTGGTCACTGAAGAACACAAATGAGAAGCTGAGCGAACTAAGACACACAGCTTAGTTGTCAACAGAGTCAAATGATAACAGTAGAGAAAGTGAACGCCTACTTGTTTGGGTGGGGATGAAAATTGGTACATGCATCATGAAAACAGTATGTACTTACCTCGAAATAGTAAAACAACTACTACATGATTCAGCAACCCCACTTCTGAGTGTGTACCTCCCCCAAACTAACACTACTCCTCTCAGGTAGGTATCTGCATATTTCTACATGCATTGGGATAACAAAACAATGAAAATGCTCTTGGATGGATGAATGGTTAAAGAAAATGTGATATGTAGCGCAATGGGATATTATTTGCCCTTAAAAAAAGGAAGTTCTGTTATTTGTAGCAACCTGAGTTAATCCAAGAATCATTATGCTAAGTTCAGTAAGTCAGACATAGAAAGATGAATGCTTCATGATCTCACTCACATTGGAATCTTCAAATGGAAAACACAGAAAAAGCAGGACAGTTGCTGGGAATAAAGGGGTGAGAGGAAGGGGACAGATGATATAAACTTTCATTTCTAACTTATCCTCTTTAGACCTCAAGCATGTAACGTGACTACTGTTTATAATAATACATGGATAGTCAGCAAATGCTGAGAGAGCATATCTTAAAGTATTATCACATACAACAGTAAATATATGAATAATGGATGTGACAAGTGACTTGACTAAGAAACATTTTCAAAAACGTATACCCAAACATAGACCTTAACGACACCCCAAACATTTGTCCTTACAGCCAGAGATAAGTACAGGCTTCACCTTTCATCAAGGAAACTTCTTTCCAACAGTCGGAGAGCATCACAGAAAACCACAACTGATCAAAATGCGGAGTTGTGGTGCCCGGGCCCAGTGGTCACATCGACAATACAACTCCCACACCTAAGGCTTAGGGATCACCGCAGAAGGGGAACAAGTATTGAAAAAGCCAGGGGATCAGGAACATTGTTGTGAGGTTGTGTCTCCTAGGAATGTCAGAAGCTGCACCCGTAAAGTCTCACCAACAATGGCTGCCTAAACATGAGCTGAACAAGGACAACTGATGCACTATCATTGCTTGGGGGAAATCTCAGGAGCTCCCAACTCTGTCCAAAGATATATAAGCAACTAAAGGATGCTAGCAGCATGAGAAATAGTCCTCCAGAGAGAAGAGCACGCTAATATCCACATCCAATAACATATCCAATGCCAAATGGTCAGTCCTAAAACATGCATACAAGTAACTTTTTACAGACTGAGCAGGCTGTATTTATGGAAAAAAAAAGAGGCCATGGATTTGAAAAAGAGTGAAAAGGGATTATGGAAGAGTTTGAAAGGAGGGAAGGGGGGAAAATGCTATTCTATAATCATTTCAAATAGTAAAAGAAACACTTTTCAAAAATAACAACCGTATGCCAAATACATACACTTTTTTCATTTATGCAAATCTCAATAAAGCCAAAAGCGTAGCATATTGTTGTTGTTGTTGTTGTTATTATTGTGTTATAATTCTATCACAACAAAGAAAGTCCACACACTAAATATATTAAAGTTTTTCGTAGGTTTCCAAGTAATACTGACATTGCACTTGTGTATGACTTTTTGTAAGTTGAAGAAGCGCCTGCTATAACAGCACAAGCATAGCACTCTAAGATGAGCCAGTGATGAAGCTGTATATTACCAAATGGTTTATACTGAGCGTTATTACATTGCTGTAGTTTTGTTTACTGGTGCACACCTAAGTGTTCATCTTTCTATGAGCTCCTGAGTCTTAAATGTCTCTTTTTTAATTTTTATTTTTATTAATTACAGTTTATTCACTTTGTATCCCCTCTGTAGCTCCCTCCCTCCCCCCTCCCAATCCCATCCACCTTCCCCTCCTCCACCCGTGCCCCTCCCACAGTCCACTGATAGGGGAGGTCCTCCTCCCCTACCTTTTGATTCTAGTATATCAGGTCTCATCAGGACTGGCTGCATTATCTTTCTCTGTGGCCTGGGAAGGCTGCTCCCCTCTCAGGGGGAGGTGATCAAAGAGCAGGCCAATCAGTTCATGTCAAAAATAGTCCCTGTTCCCATTACTGTGGAACCCACTTGGACACTGAAATGCCATGGGCTACATCTATGCAGGGGTTCTAGGTTATCTCCATGAATGGTCCTTGGTTGCAGTATCAGTCTCAGAAAAGACCCCTGTGCCCAGATTTTTTGGTTCTGTTGCTCTCCTTGTGGAGTTCCTGTCCTCTCCAGGTCTTACTATTTCCTACTTCTTCCATAAGATTCCCTGCACTCTACCCAAAGTGTCTCTTATGTGGTAGAGTTGTATGTTGTCTGGCTTATTTGTTTGTACTGTCATGATTGTCTCAAATATCTCCAATGCACAGCCTAAGTCAAGGGAGTATTTTAAGAAAGATGATGAAATGTGTCTCTGTTCTGCCTCTTCCACCTGCTCCTACAGAGAGCCCCCCACCACATCTGTGTGCACGCTAAATGAGGACACTTGTATTCTTTGACACCGTGTGATCATCTCTTCACTTTCCTTTATCAGTAGCTATGTTTCATTCTAATCGTCATTCTTCAGTGTTTTTCTCTTGGGTCATGCTTACCAAAGACACAAATTCAGGGTAGACTTTAGATAAAACCATTAAAGGCAACATTTGTTTCCATGCCCCCGTTGACCTAATTTGTTTGTTAAACTTTGTCACCCCTGCTGGCTCCCACTTTCTTCTCTCCATTCCCCAGAGCAAACTGTGTCTGCGTCACCCATCTCACCTAACTCAGCAAAACTTGTCTGAGAAGAGGCAATTGCTAGATATGACTCGCCACCACCTCCCTGACTGACCTTATCAAAACCCAATGCCTACAGATTTCCCTGGCGGGCATCTTTAACCTTGGGGAGACATTGGCTTTCATTTTGCAAAGTCACAAGATTAACATGGTCACCTTGAATGCAATGTTGAATACCACACCATTTCAAACATTGTGGATTTCAATGCTGGCTACCGTTTAAATTGGGGCTGCAAAGGAGCTGAGGATGGTAAAGCCAAAATTGTAAAGCTCCAACCCGTGTCACAGGTTGCGTGAGTCAAATCTGCTCATGTCCTAACACTGTGCATCAAGTACCTGTATAAAAATTAACAGCAAAGGCTTTGAGGGGATTGGGTTCTTTTGTTGAGAGCCCATATCACCCGGGTGCCAAGATCTCGTAATTTTTCAAAAGGCTGATGATTCTCCATCAGTAAAAGGAAAATGGAGTTCGAGTATTTATTAAGTGGCTTTGAGTAAGTCACTCACCCTAAGTTCCCTGGTTTGGGAACAGGACCCAGCATCAAACACTGCTGGAGCCACAAGAACGCAGCACCAAACACAGCCCATCGCCTGTCAAATGCTCCAAAAGGTAATTTTTGCTTGCTCTTAACAGCATCATTTGCCTGAAGGGGGAAACATATAACGACCTTCTCAGACTCCTAGAAGGACATCCGAGCCACAGAGCCCCACCCTGCCCCCTGACTGCTGACTTCTCGGCTTTCTGTTGGGTGGGTATGTTCTGAACTTCTAGGCTCGACTTGCATATTTCTTGGGGCAGAGTGTTCAGACCGGTTGCAAACAGCTTTCTGTGCTTCACACTAAGAGTCTACCAGATCAGAAAAGCAGGTTTGCATAAAGATTCTGTGCATGGGCCCTGTTCACACCCCTCCTCCACCCAGAGCATCTGGACGCGCTCCGGAGGAAGGCAGGGTTAGCCTTAGAAATGCTGGCTTGTGTGAGAGCTGGAAGTAGTTCTGGTAATCACGCCCCCCTCTTTCTTTGCCACCAAGCTCAACTCTATCTTTGGCTGGTTTGCCATCTGTTCTGGTAAACCTTTTGGAAGGAGAAAGACACACAGCTTTAACTCTGAGGTTTTCAACTGGCTCTTCATAAGGACAGAAAACCTTTATCTGAGCTTAGAAGATGTGGGGACACCAATGCCACAACCCATCCTGAAAGGCAAGTTGCACCCATACACACACATACTCACACACTCACCTACTCATACAGTCACACACACAGACACTTGTAATTCATAAGCATCACTGAGTTTTTCCTTCCTAATAATTCTCATGTTTTGTTCTGTTTGTTTTGATGTTGTTCCTTTGTTTCCCTGTTGGTGTTTTTCATTTAGCTTTTCCTGTTGTTTAAAAATTGCCATGTGGTGATAATCCCAGCACTTGGGGAGACAGAGGCAGGTGAATCAATGTGAGTTCAAGGCCAGCCTGGTCTATAAAGCGGGTCCAGGAAAGCCAGGGTTACACAGAGAAACCCTGTCTGAAAACAACAACAACAACAAATTGTCATGTTGGAGAAATAGAGAATACATGAAAAATACATCCTTCCTCAGAAACAGGCATCTCAACAACCAGGAAGTAACATTCTGGTTTGTGGAGATTAGGAGGTCTAAAACCTCTGCATTAGGTAAAGAGTTAGCACACTTGACCTGCAAAAGCAGTTCCACCGCAGATTGCACAACTGATATCCTCCCAGCTGTCATTTAGGAGCCCGAGATGAGCCAGGCATCTGAACACTCTGTCTCCTTTGGATTTGCACAACTTTGTTTTGATTCCTCAAACTTACTTTCCATTTTAAACCAAGTTGTTTATTGCTTTGTTTTAGGGAGTCATTGTCTCACCTTATTTGACAACTGTGCAGGCAATACATGATTGCTTCAGAGGCAACAAGGTTCAAAGAAGAGCATTTCAAGGCCTGTGTGTGTGTGTGCGTGTGTGTGTGTGTGTGTGTGTGTGTGCACAAGCATATGATTGAGAGAGACCAAGGGATTTTTCAGCACATATTCATCATTTTCCGGTCAATTTGAAAACACTATTTGTCTATTAAGGACACGATGCCAACCCAGATATAATTTGTATCTGTCTTACTCTTACTATTTTAATTTATTGAGTATTCGTTTTAATAAAAGGAATCATGCTTTTTGAATGGCAAAAACAAAATGTATCACTTTAGGCAAAAAATAAAAAGTCAGTCAGCAAAATATGAGCTTTCAAAAAGAGTCATGTTGCTGTCTACCTTCAGTTGTGATTATTACTATCTACCGGTATGTTTTCTGATATGAAACCCATATGTGTATTTTATTCATTTTGAATATTTTTGCCTGAACACTGTTGCTTCTTTTCAGCATAGCTAAATCGCTTTCTTTACAATCTAAGGAAAAACTACATACAATTGGATTCTGATCAGATTTTCTCTTACCTGGGAGATAATACTCAACTAAATCCATTTATTTTTCTAACAAATTGTTGTCTTTTTTTTCCCTACCATTTCCAAAAAGCGAATCTCTCCCTCTCTCCTACTTCCTTCCCTCCTTTATTCACCTCTCCTCTCTTGAAGTATAGTTTCTGTGTAACTATTGATCATATTCTTTTCTATTTAAACTTATTTGGGAGGGCTCCTCAATGCCAAAATTGAAAAGACAATTTTCCCCCAGCTTTATGAAAGTTACATGTGTCTGACAGTTCGTTTCCTTCCTCATGCGTGGTGTCCCTTTCACCACATCTCCACGGTGATGTCTTGCTCAGCTGCATGGACCAAATGATGCAGTCCCATCTCCCTGACCCTGGGGCAGCTCAGTCTGCTTCAGACCCTAGTCAGCCCCTTTCATCTAGCATCTGACATTCAAAGAAGTATTTCTGTTTCTTTCCAGGTCCATCAAAAATACTCTCTTCTCCTGGTGCAAAGTTAGGAACATGTGTGAGCTCCAAGTGTCTGCCCATGTGACCTGCTCATGTTTGTCCACGTGAACTAGTCATGTCCGCCCAATTGACTCAACTTTGGGAAAATTCTTTCTGCTACTTTAGAACTTTTTTATGTTTTCAGGTTACAGTGTCTTCATTCCATGAATCGTGGTTTTCATTTGAGTGCTTGTGTTTTAAATTTCTACATATGTAACTTTTATTTTAGAACCTCATGACTGGTTATTTTGGGTCATGTATGCAAATTTCAAGGCACAGTGAGAATACAGTCAAAGCCATGAGACTGTTTCTCAGGCTTTCTTGAGGAAGAGCTATTTCGAGGGAAAGCGGCTATTTGCAGTCTTTTGAGAAGTTTTCTATACCACTCTGAAGCACTAAGGAGGCCAGGTTCTAACGTTTGCTTACCCACAAACATGGAAACTTCTTATAGTTTAGCCTGAGAGAATCTTTCTCTGTTTTAAGACCTGTAACCTGCTCATGCTTTCAGAAACAAACCATGGCTGCTCTGGTTGGCTTAGGTCTGTGAATGTTAAGTTGAACTCTTGAGAGTTGTATTTGTCTTGTTAATAATTTCTCAAGGCTGTGGTTTGCTATACAAAATATCCATGCAATAGTATTTGGTCAGTGCTGACTCCTGGTTGTGAAAATGAAGCAGACCTAAAAATATTTCCCATGTTAAATTTCATCTGTAGTATTCTATGTTCAGTTATGGATATAGAACAGTAGGGAACTCTGTGTGAGATTGCTTCTTGCTATATTTCTCTTCAGTAAACAAAAATCAGTGGGCAGTGTGCTCAACAATATTCAGTTGAATCTGAAAAAAAGTTGAGTCTGTTAAAATATTTGTATGTCCACTATAATATTTATGACAAAGTTACATTAAGGGAATATTCATTACCTACCTAAAACTGAACTTTCTTGGGGGAATCCTGTATGCTATACGTTAGTCCCTTGGTTCAGCCCTGTAATAAATTTTAATGTTTCTCAATATAACTAATCAGCCAGGACAAATTAACTGGTGATGGCATGTAAGCGGGTGTCCAATTCATAGCCATGAAGGAATTCAACTGGTGATGTCAAAGTAGACAGTACTGGTCTCTAGTCCTTTCTTCCTTGAGTTTTTGGAAGGTTCCTCCTCCTCAATCCTCAGGGGAATCTCTATGCATAATGAATTGTATGGGGCACTGCTGTCCCTCCCACCAATCTAGGGTATCAGCTTTGCAAAATTTCCAGTTGGTGAAGAAAGTCTGAGACACCTTTTTCTAGTTTCCAGGTCTCAAGTTGCTTATTTCAGAAGAGTTTAATACATACATTCAATGGTCACGATATCGTCATCCTGCCCTCTGATGTGAACAGTGAAAACAGGGTCTTGATCTGAACAAAATAAAATTTTGCGCATGACCAGAGGTCCATAGTCCTCCATGATCTTTAACAATCAAATAAGCTGCTGGTATGAGTAGACCAGTCTGGATGTAAAGACAGGAACACTTTGGAACAGGGAAATCCTGCAAGAGAAGCCATTTGCAGCCACTTTGGAACATGAGACACAGTTTACTTGCTTAATGAACATCATGAAGTAGAACCCCAGAGATGCACAAACATAACTTTTGGAATGGCACTAAAGCAGTTTCATCACGACCCCCTCTCTTTTTCTCCTTTCCATGATGACACATGACAGAAGAGCATCATTCTCTAGCATTAGATGAGATTCTCTGCTTGTTGTTTCGATTACATGCACATTTTTGATGTACACCCTGCTCTTGTTTATATCATGAGGACTATGAGAAATGCATTTTTGGGGAGAATTCAATCTGTTTTCCCACATTTACAGATATTTCATGCTGGAAAAAATCCGGTCTTGACATGAATATTTTCATTTTCGTGCTTTGTTTGTGATTTTCAGCACATGCTGAGGCCACCTGACCAAAAGCAAAGAAAATCTAAATACAGTACAAAAATCTGTCTTGTTTTGTTTTATTTTTTTTTAGTTCAAAAGGGATGTCCCTAATATCCTAACATTTCAACAGGTAAAGATATTTCAATTCCTTATGTGTGAGAGACACATACTCAAATTTTGAGGTAAATATTTGCAAATGCACATATGGTACAAAGACAGCCTGAAAATTATCATTAAGCCCAACTCCATAGGATAATTGTCATTTTAGGACAAACATACATAAATCCATCTCCTCATAGGTGGAAACGTGGATGCGAATGCACATGGGCACAGAAACAGAAGAGGTGACTTAAAGGACGGCGTGCTGCTGCGATGCAATTGAATTCCCTGTTAATTTTAAAGCCACATTGCAGAGAAGGTACTCTCACCACGTTCAGTTTAGAGGCAGAGACGCTGAGATTCACCTTGGCCAAGCTGGCATGCATGTTAGGAAGCAGTGACGCTAGAATCTGAATTAGAACATCTAATTTCAAATACGTAAGACACTGCCTGGAAGTGGCATTCTACACCTCCCGATGGCCCAACCTAGCAAGTTTTCGTTCTCATGGGTAGCCTCCGGGAAGGATCAGTGTGATTTCTGAGTTGACTGTCTTGCTAGGCACTTAAAATGTATGCAAGGAGTTTTCTGAGTCTATCTGTGAGGCAGTTTCCAGACAATCAGAGCAGGAATGCTCCGATTCTGTGGATGCCTGAGTGCATTCTTGGGTAGGAAAGTTAATACCCGTTAAGAGATTGTGAGGCTGAAGAGTGCAGAGCCTATTTGGAGGAAGTGAGTCCCTGAGCTTGTGCTTCGCAGAGTCAGCCTTGGCCCTTGACCCTTCCTGTTGGCCTTTCCTTTCTTTCTGGCTACAAATAGCAATTCTACTCCATTCTGCCTTTCCTCATGATGTTCACGTGTTCAACCTAATTACATGCCCAGAAAGAGTGGAGTCTGCCACCACGTCACAACGAACTTCCCCATCCTCTAAAATTGTTTCTCTCATATTTTTCACAAAATAAAAATTAAACCACATACAATAAATCATAGTAATACATAAAACATACATATTTTTCCAGAATTCATAGCGAAGCTGTCCTTACATCGTACTTTAACTTACAAGTTTTTCATAATGGACACGACTTTTTTTGCTTTGTTTTTGTTTTTCCATAAATACATTGATTTTCAAATTCTCTTATGCCGTACTTTGCTGTGTGTCTTTACCTCTTTTCATATGATTGAGAGTGCGATTTGGGTGTCAAATTTAACGTTTGATACACATTCCAAAATACACATTTTTAAGATTAGATTAAACTACCTTACAAACACAAATGAAAATAACTTTTCTCCATTCTTGTTTCACTTAGAAAAGTCATCCTTTAAGTGTATCAGAAGACAAGTTAAAAGAATACAAAACTCTTTCCATAGCATATAATTGCCATTATGTATTTTCCACAAAGCCCAATTATCTTAAAAGTTATTCCATCCTGTACATGAATTAATGGTTCTCTTTAAAACACTATGCCAGGGTCACTTTGCTTCTTTGTGGCCAGCAGGCGGAGCTCACATACAGATGACAAAGACGTCTGTGGTCACACCCGTCTCTAAAGCAGCTAAGTCCTGGGAGGATGTGGCTATACTCAACAGTTTGCCTAGTAATCCCCAAGGTTCAGGATCATTATGGTTCTATGTAAATGTTTTGGGAAATTCATGTAAAGGGGCCCAGATGCCAAGGCCCATGTGTCACACTAGGGCACACTAATCCATTCTGTGCATCTGATCTAGAATCATGCAGTTAAAGTTCTCCTTGCACCTTTTCCCTGTGTTCTCTGGCTCTCCAGAGTGGTGTGTGTTTCATGCTGTTTTATTCCCATGTTTCATTTCTCTTCAACTATCATGTGTCCTTTTTTTGTTTTTTATTAAACTATAATTCACACCTTTGGCAGATGGTGTATTCTCTGTTCTCTTTGCTAGAGCTCAGGCTATTTTTCTTTTGATGTATCTATAGATGAAGCTACCTGGGATTATTGTAATGCCTGTGTCCAATAAGAGAAAATTTCTAACTTTGCTTTTTTCTCACATTTTCAAAGACAGATCCAAGTTGAAATATGGAAAAAAATTGACAACACAAACATTAAAAGGTCTATACATGGGAAATATTAAGAAAAAGTTTTAATTTTATGAAAACAAATATAAACCAATATAGGTAGCTCCAAGAGGGAGGGGGAAGGGAGAGAGATCACGTAAGTTTGCTAAAAATAATAAAAGTCTAGCTGGGTGTGGTGGTACATGCTTTAATTCCAGCATTTGGGAGGCAGAGACAGGTAGGTCTCTGAATTCTAGACCAGCCAGGGTTATGCTATAGCGCAACTTCCAAGACATCCATGGCTACACAGAGAGAAATTATGTTTTGTAAAGCCAAAAATAAATACATAAATAAAATAAAATAATAAAAGGTCTAACAGTAAAAATGCTTAAAGGAAACAAAAGTAAAATTTATAGAAACACAACTGTGGATATAGTTTTTAAAAGCATTGGATTTAATTGATTTTAAAGAAAATACAAATTAAAATGACCTTCGTTCAAATTCAGAAAGAGTAGCTCAGTATTGGCAGTGAGAAGACACTTAAAGGGTTAAAGGAAGGCCCCACATGTGGTTGAAATATTTACCCACATTAAGAAGAACTTTTACAACGCATAGAAAAAAAACATGGTGGCAGTATTATATGCCTTGATTTATAATACCTATGTGGAAATTATTCAAAATATAGTCAAAGGGTCCATATATGTGAAATACCCATTCTGGCATTATTTAGACAAACAAAAATTTACACATGGAAGATAGCCAACAATGCCACATAAATAAGATGCAGATGTACTTTCATGTGTGTCTGTTTGTGTGTGTGTGTGTGTGTCTGTGTGTGTAAAATGGACAGTTCATCTTACTTTTGGTGTTTATTTTTTCTGTGACTATAGGGCAACCCCATTTGTACATGATTGTTATCCTGCTTAGTATGAGAAACCATTATTCTAAGTGAGGTAAGCCAGAACCAGAAAGACAAAGGTTGCATGTTTTCTCTCTCTCATTTATGAGTGTTAGCTTTGAATCTTCAGATATGTGTGCTTCATCTGAAGTCAGGAAATTACTAAGGAACCATGGGATGGCTTTCAAGAAGATAAGATAGAAACCACTGGCATAAAAGGGCTAAAGGGGGGCAGAAATACCTAAGCTGGGGTGAGGAGGGAAGAGTGGAGGAAGGAATATGGGAAAGAATAAATAACACTAGAGACTTTTTGACTAAGTCATATGGAAATTTACTACTGCAGGGATTTCATTTGTTCACACATACTCCATGCATACACAGCTGCACAACAACACCCCTACTAAACACAAGAGACTAACAAATAAAAAGCCAGATTTCATAAATGGGTTGCTTCTTCTAGAGTTATTTGCCAGTGGGTTTTCATAGACCCCAAACAATACAGGCTATTGCCAGTGCTCCTGGTCACCCCAGAACTCGAGAATAAGAGCCTATTGGTGAAGATATCACATCCTTGAGTTGTAGAAGATGGAGAATTGGTGCTGAGCCTGAAGCTTCATCCCCACTGTTTGTTAATAGCACTGGAATGTTCTGTGAAAGCCACTGGGAGAGAAAAGTCATCATCCACATTACCATACTGTGAACACGGTGAGCTATGAAATTACTGTCTTGGCAAGATTTGCCCACTGGTGGAATCGTGGCACAAACATCATGGATGTAGACAACTACTTTCTGATTGGATTTAAGTTCCACTTCACAAGATGGAACCAACATCTGGCACCATTACCATCCATGAAGTTATAGCTAGACAGGTCTTAGACCCTAAAAGAAAACCTACTGCACACATGAACTCACAGCGGTTATGACAGCGTGCATAAGACCAGCAAAAGACCTGCACAAGCCCTCGATAGACCAAATTCTAGCATGGAGAGGGGAGTTGGGTGTGAACTCCCTCCCTGGAGAGAGGGAGTCAGTTTTCCCTAAGAGTGCAGCCCCAGTAAGTCAACCGCACTCCAATGGAAGCCACACATCCAAGAATACTTGGGCAGCAGAAACTGATCTTAATGGGTTAAAAAAGGAGGGGAAACACTAAATTGATGGCTGGGAAAGAGGGGTTATATCTGGGAAGAGTTGAGGAAAGGGTGGGTGTATGCAAAATATATGACACAGAATTCTCTAAAAACTAATTAAACAAATTAGGAAGACAGGAAAACTATGGGGACTTGAGAAGGGGAAAGAACACCTCTCTTCTAGAGTCTGTGGAATTTGCAGACATTGAGGCAGAATTCCCTTTATATAGAGATATGTTGTTAAAATAGCAGTGAATTAGGCTTACTGTCTAAATGAATGGTCTTGGGTAGGGCTAAGACCTACCTACTCATGTCCCACCCATTTTCTAAGAATCTCAGAAACAGCAGTAAGTATATTCTATCTTGCTGCCAAAAGAAAGAAAGAAAGAAAGAAAGAAAGAAAGAAAGAAAGAAAGAAAGAAAGAAAGAAAGAAAGAAAGAAAGAAAGAAAGAAAATTGGATTACATTAATGATTTTTAAAACATGGATTCAAAATATTATTATGATCTAGCATTCATAGTCAGGTACATTTGCCTTTTACCCTAGCAACCATTTCTCTCCATCTTGCCACTGTAGATCATTCCAGAATTATCTAAATTTTCATGAAAATTTATTCAAATCATCTTATTTTTTTCATTTGGAATAATTATTTTAGATTCAAACATGATACATATGTCAATCATTTGTTCTTTTTATTATTGAGAATTATTAACATGAAGATACACAGAAACTAATTTATGAGCTGATGATACAAATTTCTGTTGTTTTAAATTTTTTTTAATTAAAAAAAGTTCTGGCTACTTTTGCATAAAAACTTAGTGAATATATGTTGTGGTTATTCTTGAGTGAACACTTCAGAATAAAACTTCTAAGTAGCTTTATATATGAGTTTTATATCACTCCCAGAAGGAATAAATAATAGCTTCAGTTCTCTCCAACATTTGGCATTGTCAGGCTCTTTAGTTTAGGTTTTCCTACTGGTAAGGAATGGGTTCACTTTTATGGGGTCCACCAACATGAGTTGAAGCACTGTTGTATGTTCTTTGGGCCATCTGTGTCCCCCCTTTTTGTGATATCTGTTGAAACTATTTTTCCATTTTGTCTGGAGTGTTCATAAACTTATTATTGACTTACAAGAGTTAGTTAAATGTGCTATGAAAGAGGCTTTTGTCAGACATATGTATCGTTGAGTGTTTTTCCCAGCTTGTGACTTGATTGATTGTTCATTTGCTTAAATGTATCTGGAAGAATACATTGTCACTTTAGTGGAATGTCATTTACCATTATTTTACTTGTGGTTTGTGCGTCATATTTAAGAACTATTTTTCCTCCCACGAGAAAAAAGGCACTTATGCTTGCTTTTGAAGCTTTTCAAACTTTGAGCTTTTGTGCATATATGAATGTTCTATTTCTAGCTCATTTTTATGTGTTGTCAGGTAATTTAGAGATTAATCTTTTTATAGTGTTTCTAATTGTCCTGACATTATTCAGTGAAAAGGCTAATTTGGTTTTTAGTGAGTTGCCTGGAAATATTTTCTGAAAGTCAACCACTCCAAATGTAAAAGGCTTCTATGTCTTGACTTAGTTTTTGCTTCTCTTGACTTATATGTCTATCCTTACACCAGGAATTATCAGCTGAAGTTTTTCTGTTTCCAAATGTTTTGCTGAAAACTAAAACTGCCTCTACATGTGGATCCTCAGGTTGAAAAGAAAGTCTCTTGGACCCCAGCTGTCATTCTAACTGAGCAAGGTAAATTCTTTATCAGTTTCTTCACTTACAGAATATAAAAGTATATTGGTTCTCACTTTTGAGGAATGTTCTGATAATCTGATTGGATGTTAATGTGAAGTTCTTAGGAAATCACCTGACAAACAGGAAACAGAAGTTGACTGCAGTGGACGTTGATCACTTCAAGGCTCTGCTACAAAAGACAAGAGAAGTTTCATAGTGTGTTTTCTATTGCATGTTTTTAACTTGAAGTTTGAATTTCTAGTAATCTTATTTTCACTTTGATTTTGCCACTCGGTTATATGACAGCTCTTTGGTGAGCCACATAATTCATCAGGATATCAATCTCTTTCTCTAAAAATTACCTCAGTAGTTATTCTCTTTAGTTAATCCATCTCTGCTAATAGATCACTGGAGACCCACCAGTTCTGCATGGTTCCACGCTATTTAGATTGTCCTTGGATCGTGGTGTTTGTATCTATAGTTCTCTATAAGAAATAATACCAATAAAAGGAATAAACATTGAATGCCATCAGATAGATATAGAAACCCCAGATCATGGGGATAGAAAGAACAAACTTGTCATGATGAGCACAAGAAATAAGAGAGACTAAAAAGAGCTACAAAAAATAAGACTGTTCGCTATGTGGGAAGAGTGAGCGTATTAGTCGCTCACTATGGGACGGACAGTACTAGGGTGAAGCACGGAATGCTGCTGGAGGACAGAGCGGATTGCTGTGATCTGCAATCATCATTGGGTTTATGGGACAGTCTGTCATGTTACAGATGTGAGCTCCCTGTCACTGGAAAAGTTCCAGGCAAGAGCAGTCTTCATCCAACAGTGGTGTTCAGTGAGAGATTCTGCAGTGACTACTGTACTTGTGGGGAGGGACCATAAAATCCAGTCTAGGTCCATAGTGTCATGAGTCTATGCAAAGCTTGGGAGAGCTCTAAAATATTTGTAAACATACATCATGGAACAACTCTCAGAGTTTTTAAAGCCAAAAATGTTCTGTGGTTCTCTATGACTCTATTAGCTACCCATCGTTCATTGCAATTGTAGGTATCAAAATAAAAGAAGTGCCAAATTTTATTCACTTTATAATTTCTTTTAGAAAAGCCTTCTGGCTCAAAAGTTCTATCTTCTGTTATCTTGCCTCTTTCAGAATAATACAAATTAAGATAGATATCTTAAAAGATGTATTTTCTTGCTTTCCCCTCTGAATTAAGTGCTTCCCACAGGTCTGTAGCAAAATCGGGCCACAGTTATAGGAAATCAGGATGCTAATAGGAACATTAAAACTCTAAGAATCACAGCACTATGCCAAACTACTTAGTAGCTTGCTACATGCTAATCATTAGTCAATGTATTAATTTCACATAACTGTCATTGGGAAGGTCCACTTATATTTTATAATCAATTTTGTATTTTGCAATGGTATTTTATGAATCCAACTCCAGACATAAATTAACAATGTTTATGCAATGTTGCATCCATGACTTCTAAAAATAAATAATTACTGTTTCTGATTGGTATGAGAGACCAGGTTCAACTGAAAGAATTTCTGTAAATGCACAGCTTGACTGACATATAAGAACAAGACTTAGTTGTAAAATAAGATACATTGGCTATATGGATCCAAATCTCTATCCTACCTTATTTGTACACATTCTGCCAAGTGACTGTCAGATTCCTACTATTTATACAGAAATCTTTTCCATTCCCTGTGCATTGCTTTGGCCTTAAAGAGGAAATGACAACAAGGCACTTCTGAGTCTACCCCTTGCAAAGCGTTTGCTTGCTATCTCATGGTCCCTGCCATACTATGGGATATGCCCAGTCTCATCCATGAGAAGAGGCACACTGAACAGAGATGAGTGGCCTATCATCATTTTGGACATGGCCCATTATAGACCATCAGTTTCAAGATGTGGTTACAACCAAGATCAGCATGGACTTCTTCTGTATATTGATCACATGACTGTTGCAAAGGGGTGGAATCATTTGTCAGGTCTGAATCCAATAGCCTAATGCATAAAATATGACTTCAAATAAAGTCATACTTGTTTTTAGAGTCTCAAAAGACACTTTCTAGGACTGAGTAGTGACATTCTAGTCAGTAACTACCTGCTGTACCACCTGAGGACCTGAGTGCTGTCTTCCAAAGCCCACATAAAAAGCTTGATGTGGTGTTGTACTCATATGGAATCCCAGTGCTAGAGAGAGGGGGCACACTACTTGGTAAGCTTTCGGGCCAGTGAGCGACCTTGTCTCAAAACTGAGCTCAATGGCAACTGAGGATCAACACTCAGTGCTGCTCTCTGACTCTATACACATGTGTACACATGTGCACATGCATGGGTATAGACTCAATTTTAATCCAAACACATTTAGGCAATAAATCTGCATTCCTCAAAGATGTTTGTCAGTGTGTTCACAGCATACACATCATTCATCACACATGCAATTGAGATCAGGCTGTTTCCGGCCAGCTGAACCACACTAGGAAGAAGAGGAAGAAGCTTTCAATTGAGCTTTTCTATAGCAACTCCATTTTACAAGCAGCATTCAGCTCCACTGTCAGTGCAAATGCAGAGAGAGGATAAACACTATTAAACGCTCTATGCCACACGGAAGGCACACACTCATAAATAACTCATTTCTCCTGTAAACTTAGTAGACTTGCGACAAATGAGTATATTAAAACTGTATTTTAAAAAAATAAAGAAGAGTGGAAACTTTGCAAAAATACCATTCTGAAGATGGGTGCAAGACCGTCACCTGGACCCCATACAGAAGAGGACACCTGACACTTTAGCAGTTCCCACTGACCAATCACCTGACCACCCTGTGTGTGCCACAGGGCCTGACAAGAAGAGAGTGCCAAACTATCCCCGAAACTTCAGGTCCACTTGATCTCCATTGCTGATACACCCTGCTCAAATTATCATACATCTATCCACCCATTTGTCTGTCCAGACCTGGTCCTGCACCCTGCTTTTATGCTCCTGTTGTCCTGAGCCTTGCCTATAAGACATCCAAGGCCTTTACCATCATCTCTACAAGTCAATTCAACCTGATATGACTCTGTGATAAGTATAGCAGCTATCCAAGCCAATCCTCCATAAGCTTGCACAATTCCTGCCCTGATGTGCATCATCTGGAACAGCTCTTTGCCCTGTCTCCAGGACGGCACCTTGCATGTCCCTGAACCCTACTGTGGCCCATTTAACCCTATTGTACAAAGAAGTAAAATCACCCTGTGATATGTAATGTATGATGTGAGAGTTATCATTAGCATTAAAGATTGAAACAGAAGAACTTGTGTTTACCAGTGGCCAGCTAGCAAGGGAAATCAGGATTGCATGAGCAAGTATAGTCCATGAAACTAACACAGCTGGAGAATTTAATGTGAGCCAGGAAGTTCTGACTGATTAGAAAAACCCCACCATGTCCACACACGTCCCTGGCATAGCACATACATATTTATTTGAAATGTCCCAAAAATATTTTTAAAGGATGTCAAAGAAATCAACAAATTTTAAGACACAAAACTAAATTCTTTATTTTTTTAATCTCAAATATCAACAACATAAGTTCATAAAGTGTTTAAACTCAAAGTATAAAATTACTATTATTGTTGTTCTGTGGTGTGTGTATGTGTGTGTGCTACTGGAGTACTGGGCATTTGTAGAGAGGGTTTCATGAGTTCAAGAAAAATGCATTACTAACAGAGCTATAACCCTAACATTAAAAACAAACAAACAAAAACAAAAAACACTTTTCTTGAAACAACTGAATCTCAAAAGAACCTAAAATTCACATAAAGTAGTAGTTAAATAGGGATAGCAATATATTTATGAATAATTATTAATAAAAGACTCACACTGAATCACAAAATACATGATTTCCAACATCATCATCAGAAACAAATTTTGTTATTTAATGTATTCATTTATACATTTTACATCCTGATCACAGCCCACTCCTTCCTCTCCTTCCTGGTTCTACCCTTCCACCTTCTTTCCCTTTCCTCTTGCTTTCTCCTTAGAAAACGGAGTCCCCCTTTACAAACCCACCCTAGCAAACAAATTACATCAGTACTAAGTACATCCTCTTCCACTGAGGCCAGTCACGGCAACCCAGCTAGGAGAAAGTGATCCAAAAGCAGGCGACAGCAACCCCAGCTCCACTTGCTAGGGGAATGTCGTTTACCATTTTACCATCAGTTACATATGTGTCATAGGCTTAAGTCCAATCCGTGCATGGTCTTTGGTTGGTGCTTTAGTACTCTGTAAACCCCTATGGACCCAGCATAGCTGACACCGTTGATCTTCTTGAGGGGTTCTTGTTCCTTCTATCCTTCCATTTACTCCTCCGCAAGATTCCAGGAGCTCTGCCTAATGTTTGGCTGTGGGTTGAAGACAGGAGCTTATCACAACTGTCTTCTGAGAGGCTCTATCCATCAGTGGATTGAAACAGCAACAATTTTTTTAAATGTACAATAATGACCTCAAATTCTGAAACAGAAGATCAAACACTTAGGTGAAGAAAGATGTCAATATTAGGAAGACACATTTCACAGGATCTGAAAGTGCTAAGACTTCCACAGTAGAATATTTTAAGTATCAATTAAAAATTATTCAAATTTTTAAATAAAGCAGCTGGTTAATGCACGATACAAGATATTATAGTCAAGCACACCACTTCAATTCTTATCTTTGAAAATACTTGTAATTGAAATTGTCTGGAAAAAATTCACTGTCTTGCAATCCAAATTTTGCTACTTAAAATACTAGGAAACAATATTGTGTAAGAGAAAATTTAAAGACCTGAATATAGTGAATAATTTTACATAATAGTTGCCACAGAATTGAATGTGTGTGTGTGTGTGTGCGCGCGTGCGTGCGTGCGTGCGTGCGTGTGTGTGTGTTCTGAGCACCATTGTCAGGCCCATGTCTCTGTCTCCCTTCCCTAGGAGGCTTGCGGGACCCCTGGAACATTCAGGTCCACCTGGGGCACAGGCAGCAGAAATGAGCAGCATTCTGTTCCCTGAGCTTCATTGTCAGGCCCAAGGCTCTGTCTGCCTCCCTAAGGAGTCCTGCTGGCATCAAGAACATCCAGCCAACACCAGGGACAAACACATGGCTAAAGGTCAGCATAAGAACACAATCAACAAGACCCACGGCAATATGGTACCACCAGGGCTCAGATATCCTACTACCTCAAGCCCTGGATATCCTAACATGACCAAAGCACATGAAGATGACCTTAAACCCAATCTTATAAAGATAATAGCAGCCTTTATAGGGGTAAATAAATAAATCCCCTAAAGAAATACAAGAAAATACAATGAAAAAATAGGTGAATGAGATGAACAAAATTGTTCAAGACCTGAAAATGGAAATAGAAGCAATAAAGAAAACACAAACTGAGGAAATCTGGGAGATGAAAAAGCTAGGGAAGAGAACAGAAACTACAGATGCAGGAATCACCAACAGAATACAAGAGATGGAATAGAGACTCTCAGGCATAGGAAGATACAACTGAAAAAATCAATACATCGGTCAAAGAAAATGTTAACTCTAAAAACTTCCTGACACAAAGCATCCAGGAAATTAGGACACTATGAAAATACCAAATCTAGGAATAATAAGAATACAAGAAGAAAGCTGGGTGTGTGGTACATACCTGTAATCCCACCACTCAGAGAGGCAGAAGCAAGCAGATATCCATGAGTTCAGAGCCAGCCTGGTCTACAAAGTGAGACCAGAACAGGACAGCTAAGGCTACACAAAGTCTCAACAAAACAAAACAAAGAGAGAAAGGAGAAGAAGAAGAAGAAGAAGAAGAAGAAGAAAAAGAAGAAAAAGAAGAAGAAGAAGACTCCCAGATTCTCCAAAGCCCAGAAAATATTTTCAACTAAATCATGAAAGAAAACTTCCCCAACCTAAAGAAAGAGATGCCTATAAACATACAAGAAGCTTACAGAACACCAAATAGATTGAACCAGATACCTTGCAGACTCTAAGAGACCACAGTTGTCAGCCCAGACAACTATACCCAGCAAAAGTTTTAATCACCATAGATGGAGAAAAGATATTCCATGACAAAAAAAAACCCCACTAATTTAAACAATATCTATCCACAGATCCAGCCCTACAAAAGATACTAGAAGGAAAACTCTAACCCAAGGAGGCTAACTATGCCCAAGAAAACACAAGAAATAAATCACCCAACACCAGCAGAACCAAAAGAAGGGAAACACACACACACATACCACCACCACCACCAACAACAACAACAACAGCATCAAAATAATAGGAATAAACAATCATTGGTCATTAACATCATGGTCTCAATGCCCCAATTAAAAGAAACAGACTAAAAGAATGGATGAAAAAAAAAACAGGATGATCATTCTGCTACATACAAGAAACACACCTCAGCATGAAAAATAGACATTACCTCAGAGTAAAGGGCTGGAAAATAGTTTTCCAAGCAAACAAATCTAAGAAGCAAGCTAGAGTAGCCATCTTAATATCTAATAAAATAGACTTTCAACCCAAATTAATCAAAAGAGTTAGAGAAGGATACTTTATATTCATCAAAGAAAAAAAAATTCACCAAGATGACGTCTCAATTCTGAACATCTATGCCCCAAATGCAAGGGCACTCATATTTGTAAAAGAAACATCACTAAAGCATAAATAACTCATTGAACTACACACATTAATAGTGGGAGACTTCAACAGCCTACTCTCACCAATGGACAGACCACCAAGACAGAAACTAAATAGAGAAATAATGAAACTAACAGACATTATGAATCACATTAATATATAACTACAGAACATTTCACCCAAACACAAAAGAACATATCTCCTACCTCCTATGCACCTCAAGGAGCTTTCTCCAAAAATTGATCAAATAGCTGGTCACAAAGCAAAACTCAACAGATACAACAAAATGAAAGAACTCCTTATATCTTATCAGACCACTATGGATTAAAACTGGACTTCAGCAAACAACAGAAACAACAGAAAGCCTACACACTCGTGGAAACTGAACAACTCTCTACTCAGTGACCACTGGGTTAGGGAAGAAATAAAGAAATTAAGTATTTTATGGAATTCAATGAAAATGAAGACACAACATACCCACACTTATGGGACACAATGAAAGTAGTGCCAAGAGGAAAGTTCATAGCGCTGTCATCATAAAGAAATTGGAGAGATCTCATAACAGCAACTTAAAAGCACAGCTGAAAGCTCTAAAACAAAAAGAAGCAAACATACCCAGAAACATAGACTGCAGTAAATAATCAAACTCAGGGTCAAAATTGGTAAGTTAGAAACAAAGAGAACAGTACAAAAAATAAAATCAAGAGCTGGTTGTTTGAGAAATTCAACAAGATAGACAAACCCTTACTCAAACTAACTAAAAGGCAGAGAAAGTGTATCCAAATTAACAAAATCAGAAATGAAAAGGGGACATTGAGGAAATCCAAAGAATCATTAGGTCTTGCTTCACAAGACTGTACTCCACAAAACTGGAAAATCTAAACTAAATGGACAACTTTCTTCTTTTCTCTCTCTTTTTTCTTCCAGACATGATTTCTCTGTGTAGCCTTGCTGTCCTGTACTCACTTATGTAAACCAGGCTGGCCTCAAACTCACAGAGATCCACCTGCCTCTACCTCCCTAGTGCTAGGATTAAAGGTGTGCACCATCCCACTGGATGATTTTCTTGATAGATACAATTTACCAGCGTTAAATCAAAATCAGGTAAACAATTCAAATAGTCCTATAACCCCTATGAAAACAAAAGCAGTCATTAGAAGTCTACCAACCAACCCCCCCCCCCAAAAGCTCAGGGACAGATGGGTTTAGCAAAGAATTCTTTCAAAGAAGAGCAAATACCAATACTCCTCAAACTATTCCACAAAATAGAAACAGAAGGAACACTGTCAAACTCACTCCATGAGGTCACAGTCACACTGATACCTAAATCAAAGACTCAACAAAGAAAGAGAATTTCAGATCAATCTTTTTATAAAAATTGAGGCAAAAATACTCAATAAAGTACTTGAAAACTGAATCCCAGAACGCAAAGAAAAAAAAAAATGATCATCTCATTAGATGCTGAAAAAAGGCCTTTGACAAAACCTAACACCCCTTCATGTTAAAAGAATTAGATCAGGGATACAAGGCCTATATCTAAATGCAATAAAGGCAATATACAGAAAGCCAATAGCCAACATCAAATTAAATGGAGAGAAAAATGAAAGAATTTTACTAAAATCAGGGATAAGACAAGGCTGCCCACTCTCTCCATATCTATTAAATATCAACTTGAAGTTCTAGCTAGTGCAATAAGACAACTAAAGGAGATCAGAGGATTACAAATTGGAAAGGAAAAAGTTAAAGTATTGCTATTTTCAGACGACATGATAGTATACATTACTGACCTCCAAATTTCTACTAGAGAATTCTTACATCTGATAAGCACCTTCAACAAAGTGGTTGGATACAATTTAACTAAAAAAAAAAAATCAATACCCCTTCTTTATACAAGTGATAAATGGGTTGAGAAAGAAATTAGGAAAACAACACCCTTCACAATAGCCACAAAACAAACAAACAAACAAACCTTTGTGTAACTCTAACCGTGCAAATGAAAGACCCTTTCTTCAAGTCTCTGAAGAAAGACATAGAAGAAGACATCAGAAGATGGAAAGATCTCCCATGCTCATGGATCAGTATGATTAACAGTAAAAATGGCCATCCTGCCAAAAGCAATGTACAGATTCAATGCAATTCCCATCAAAATTCCAACACAATTCCTTATAGAACTTGAAAGAGCAATTCTCAACTTCATGTGGAAAAACAAAAACAAAATAGGATAGCAAAAATAATCCCGTACAATAAAAGAACTTTTGGAGGTATCACATTCCCTGTCAGTGGACTGAGGGAGGGGAAGGAGAGGAGAGGAAAAAGGGAGGGTTGGATTGGGAGGAGACAGGGGACGGGTCTACAGATGGGATAAAAAGTAAATAAATTTTAATAAATTTTAAAAAATGTAATACTGTGAAAAAAACCAGATACTAAATCTAATAGAAAAGAAAGTGGGGAATTGCCTTGAAGACATTGGTACAGGAAACGACTTCCTGAACAGAATACCAACAGCTCAGGCACTAAGGTCTACAATTAATAACTCTGACCTCATGAGATTAAAAAAGTTACTAGTAAGGCAAAGGACACCTTCAATAGGACAAAACAGCAGCCAAGAAAATGGGAAAAGATCTTTACCAACCCTACATCCAACAGAAGGCTAATATCCAAACTATATAAAGAACTCAATAAATTAAACACCAACAAACCAAATAACTCAATTTTTAAAAATGGGGTACAGAGCTAAACAGAGAATTCTCAACAGAGGACTGTCAAATGGCTGAGAAACACTTAAAGAAATGTTCAACATCCTTAGTCACCAGGGAAATGAAAATCAAAATGACTCTGAGATTCCTTCTTACATCCGTCAGAACAGCTAAGATAAAAAACTCAAGTGACAGGCTAGCATAACTGTCTTCTGATAGACTTCAGCTGTTGGAAACAGACGCAGAGACTGCAGCCAAACAAGAGGTGGCGCTCAGAGAGTCTTATGGAATAGTGGAAGATAGGACTGGGGGAACCAGAGGGGTTGAGAGCGTTACAAGGAGACCCACAGAGCAAACTAACCTGGTCTGGTGGGGGCTCACAGAGACTGAACCACCAAGCAAAGAACACACATGGGTTGGCCCTACACCCCCTACACATATGTAGGAGATATGCAACTTGTTCTTTATGTGGGTCCCCTAACAATTGGAGTAGGAGCTGTCGGTGACTCTGTTGTTTGCCTTTGGATCCCTTTCCCAAAACTGAGCTGCCCTGTCTGACCTCAGTAGAAGAGGATGAACTTAATCCTGCGGTGAAGTGATGTGCCAAGGTGGGTTGGTATTCATGGGTACCTTTCTGAGCAGGAGGAGAGGAAATTGGGGAGAAGAGTGTGAGGGTAAAACAGGGAGTAGAGGAGGGAGGCTGCAATCAGGATGTAAAGTGAATAACAAAAAATTAATGAAAAAAGAAAATAGATTTTTTTTCTGATAAATAAATCCTGATTATAGTTTCTCATCCCAGTTTTTCCCCATCTCCCTTCCCACCTTCCCATCCTGACCCAATCCCTTTCTGTCTTTCATTAGAAGAGAACAGGCTCCTAAGGTAGAACAAACAAACATGACAAAATAAAATATAAGAAGATGAAGCAAAACCTTTCATATCAAAGTTGGACATGGCAACTCAAGAGGAAGGAAAGAGTCCCAGGAGCAGGCAAAGAATCAGACTTGTACTCATTCTCACAGACAGGGGTCCCATGAAAATACTAAGCTAACCGCTATAATCCATATGCAGAAGACCTGGTGCGGACTTTTGCAGACCCTGTGCTTGCTGCTTCACTCTCTGTGAGTTCATATGCGCCTTGCATAGTTGAGTCAGAAGCCCTTGTTCTCCTGGTGTTCTCTATCTCCTCTGACTCTTTCTGTCCTCTCTTCTGTGGGATTCTCTGTGGTCTGAGGGGAAGGGTTTGATTGAAACTTCCAATTTAGACTCCCTCTCTGCATAGTGTCTGGCTGTGGGTCTCTGTATCTGTTTCCATGCTCAAACTAGCCATATATTTATATGTTTAATATAATGGCTTACTAGTAATTAAGAGTAGTGGTAGATGATAATAGGAATGTAGAGATAGATAATAGATACATAAATGGATAGAAATAGATAGAAAGATAGATAGAAGTCAGATAGATGATAAATGATGAATAGACAGACAGATAGATAGACAGACAGAGAGATATGAGATGTGTCACAATTTGAATGAGATATTCCCCCACAGTCTTGGGCATTTGAACACTAGGTCTCCAGTTGGTGATGCTGTTTGGGAGTGTTGTAGGAGGAAGTATGTCACTGGGGGTGGGCATTGAGAGTTTAAAGACTCAAGCCGTTTCTAGATTAGTCTCTCTGATTTGTGCCTACAGTTCAAGATGTGAGCCCTCAGTTTCCTGCTCTTACCACAGTTCCTGTTCCTTGCTGTCAAGTCCCCCTGCCATGCCAGACTCTTATTTCTTTGGAACCGTGTGATTGTGTAATTAAGAATGACCCCATAGGCTTATATACTTGAACGCTTAGTCATCAGGAAGCGGTGTGATAACGGACTAAACCTCTGAAATTGTAAGCAATACCCAGTTAAATGTTTTCCTTTATAAGAGTTGGCAGGGTCATGGTGTTGCTTCACAGCAGTAGAACAGTGACTAAGACAATCTGTCAGCCCAAGTAAATCCCTCCTTCCACAAGTTGCCTTGATTGTGATGTGTTATCACAGCAATAGAAAAGCAAAAAATAATATAAATACAAAAAATAGATTTTATTACAGATACAGTTTTCATAATATGCTGGTAGTGTTGAGAGAATACTGAAAAAGCCTCGGAATCAATTAAGAATGAATTGAGGGTCCAGTTGGTTTGTCGTTGGTTAATCCGAGGAAGAGCAGTAGAATTTAAACCACCTCACAGAATAAATGCAATGAAGTGAAAAGTAGGGCCTTTATTGTAGTTTTAAAAAATATTTAATATTTTTATATTAATGGGGTTTGTTAATGAATGTCTGGTACTTTGAGGCCAGAAAGGGGAATCAAGGCCCCTGGATCTGGGAGTTACAAAATATTCTAAGCCAGTATGTGGATGCTAGAACAGACCTTGTGGTCTCTGGAAAAACTGCTAACTGCTGAACCACCTCTCCAACCCCTATTGTAGCTAATTTTTTGTTGGTTTTTGTTTTTTGTTTTGTTTTTGTTTGTTTAGGGGGGCGTTGAGACAGGGTTTTCTCTGTGTAGCCTTAATTGTCCTAGGCTCACTTTGTAGACCAGTCTGGCCTTTAACTCACAGAGATCTGACTGCCTCTGGCTCCCTCAGTGCTAGGGTTATAGGTGTATGCCACCAAACCTGGCTGCCAATTTTTATATGCATTACACCATGGATACTATTAACTAACTGTCAAAACAACAACTAAAATCCACAAATACATAATGGCTACCAGCATCATAATTTAAGCAAAATTTCTTTAGCTTGTGATTGTATAACTCTTGTATATTAATTTTAAACATTCAGCTGTAGTAGAATGAACTACAATAAAAAGCCTTGAATTGTTTTCAAACATGTCTGCTGCTAGAACAAACATAGTCATGCATACTTTTTGTTTACTCTGTAGAGGAATGGCTTATTTTCCTTGCAGTTTTTATTCCCTTTATGTGAGTTTTATACTTGAATTGCATAAGAACTATTTTGAGTGAGAAGCAATTCTGCCTTACAGCATGAACTAAGAAAATGCTCTAGCAGAACATGTGAAGGAGGTAGGAATTATGACTCAAGAACATAGATGAGACTACCTAAGTCCACATTCTCTTTCTTCTTCAAACTACTGTCTGGTAAAGGGGTCAATAAAACAATGGAATGAAAATGTGTGTAATACTACGATAAACAAAAAGAAATGAAAAAGATATATTCAACTCCCCAAAATTCAAGTGATTGCTAGACCCAGTAGACAACACAACAGAAAATGAATAACAGATATGACTCATTGAATCCAAACAAAAATTACATAAGGCTTGGAAAGTGAATTATTGTCATCAATAACAAAAGTATAAAGCAGTGGAATATATATTTGTCCTACATTGGGGAAAAACTAAAATGTTTGTCTGGGAAAATGAATGTGCTCATAAAAGGATATTAAGTAGGTTAAATGGTATTAATACAAGGTTGCAGAACATAGATTTTTCTGCATGAACAGGAAGTATGATTGTGGAACAGAGAAAGGTGTTTACTTTTAAAAACAAAGTCTGTAAGGATAGAATCTACTGACGTTGGTTCAACTACTGTCTGACAATATTCCTGCTCTCCTACCCGAGACTTGTGATGTTATCATGCTCATACTTATTTCCCTGTGATAGAGAAATGGTCCCAACAGCCCCAGGTGCTATGTTAAATACACCAGAAGAAGGGAAGGCTGGAAGCTGAAGGAACCTGGGTTTTGAGGCTGGACCTTTACATCAGAATAGACTATTTAGCAGGCCCTGCTCTGTATCCGCTGTTGACTGTGATATCCATAGCCACTCCCAGACCAAAAACCATCAAAGAATCAGAAGAGATGCACAAGACTAACCTTTCTAGACAGAAAATAGCACTTGACGGAGATAAATTTGTCTGATCCCAAATTTATGTGTCATATTTTGGTAGTATCAATCAAACGATAAATGTGCAGTATTTATTTCAGAAATTCAGGTCATAAAATATTTCCAGAAATAGTACAAAATAGACATGCTTTTCTAAATAACCACAGAACTATTTCATGTAAATGGGTGTGTGCCTTTAGATCATTTTACGTGCATAGTCATGCAATAATTATGAATAAAAATTGGAAATAATTTATAAATTAAATAACTAATAATGCATGGTAGACACTTAGCAAGACATCATGCAGGATGAATCCTAAGTTGGTAAAAAAGATTGTTTGGTGTTTTACTGTAGAGTTTTGTCATGCTTACTTTATCCATAACAGTTGATAAATATCTCCATGAATTGTTGACATCTGTGTTGGGAAAAAAGCTTTAACAATTGAAAAGAGCAACCTTGTTTATCAGTGTTAACACATGTATGGTATACACTGTTCAGAAAGGACTTGTCAAGAGATTAATTTATATGTGCAATATCACCTATGTTTCCTTAAAAAAACTAAGAAAAAAATAAAATTTGGCAATATAATTGGTAAAAGCAACTCACATTTCAACGTTGTCCTGTCTTTTTTACCTTTCTTGCTCTTTTTGGAATTCATTTCTATTCTAGATAGTTTTAGTGTGATAAGCCTAGCATGTTTTCTGCTTAGCTTGTTTAGAGATTTTAACGCTTTTTTAAACATACAGAGTTTATGATGTTGTTTTAGTTTTGTTTTGAGACAGGGTTCCAGGTAGGCCGGGTTAGCCTTGGCCTGACTGTGCAGCTGAGGCTGGTCTTGAACGTCTAATCCTCCTTTTTCCACCTCCCCAGTGCTGAGATTACAGCTGTGTTCCAACTGGGTTTTGAATATATAGCTCAGTGTACACGCCCGTTACCAGAAAGTCCCCAGCCATTATCTCCTCAGACATGGCTGTCTTTTGTTGTCTTTTTTTATTCTCCAGCACATTTGGCTTTTTACAAAGTTTCTGGGGATCAAACTCAAGTCCTCATGTTTGGATGACAAACATTTTACCAACTGAGCTAATTCTCCAGCCTTCCAAACACTGGATCTTGGGGTTCCCACACAATAAGGTAAATTTTCTTTGTTATCTCCACATTGGGAAATACCGCAATTACAGCCCTGCTGAACTGCAAGAGTCTCAGGAAAAGTGGCAGTCACACAACAAAGGGCAAGCACTCTGGGTGTCAGCCATACAGCTGTATATTCCAGATACCTGCTCTGCAGCTGAAAACGTGGCTGTGAGCACAGCAGCTTTTTAGAGTTCCCTTCAAATGGGAGCGGTCTTGGAGGCTGCTCATCTAGAGTAACATTAAGATGTCTTCAAGACAATGTTATAAAAGAAAATTTCCCCAAATCTGCAAAACACATGAACAATTTGTGCTCCATAGAAAGTTTTTTTTATTATTTTTAAAATTTATTTATTTATTTATTTATTATAGTTTATTCACTTTGTATCCCAGCTGTAGATTCCTCCCCGGTCCCCTCCCTCTTTTCTCCTATGCCCCTCTCCCAGTCCAGTGATAGGGGAGGTCCTTCTTCCCTTCCATCTGACCCTAGCCTATCAGGTTTCATCAGGACTTGCTGCATTGTCTTCCTCTGTGGCCTGGTAAGGCTGCTCCCCACTCAGGGGGAGGAGATCAAAGAGCCAGCCCCTGAGTTCATGTCAGAGACAGCCCCTGTTCTCATTATTAGGAAACCCACTTGGACACTGAGCTGTCATGGGCTACATCTGTGCAGGGGTTCTAGGTTATCTCCATGTATGATCCTTGGTTGGAGTATCAGTCTCAAAAAAGACCCCTGTGCCCAGATTTTTTGGTTCTGTTTCTCTACTTGTGGAGCTCCTGTCCCCTCCAGGTCTTTCTGTCTCTTCCTTCTTTCATAAGATTCCCTGCACTCCGCCCAAAGTTTGGCTACGAGTCTCAGCATCTGCTTTGATAACCTGCTGGGTGGTCTTTCAGAGGCCCTCTGTGGTAGGCTCCTGTCCTGTTAATGAAAAATAATAATAATCTACGTGACAAGGGGTGCTGGAGAGATGAAATAACATTTAAAAATATCCTCTTTCAGGGACCCCAATTGGATTCTAAACACCTATATCAGGTTACTTACATCTACCTATGACTCCAACTTGGGGTTTCTGGCACTCTCATGAGGACTTCACAGATACCGCACTCACATGCACATACCCACACAAAGACACACACAGCTAACTGAAAAAATACAGATTTAAAAATCTTCATGAAGATGTGTCTTTAAAAGGTTAGTGTCCATTGAACATATGAGAGCAAATAAATCTCTACTTATACAGGGGAAACACAATTCACATAGAAAAAACACTGATATTAATTTCTAGGGAGTGATATAAAACCATATAAAATCCAAGGAAAGCTACATTATTGCTTTTTTTAAAGCAAAAGATATTCTTAATCAAGGAAAAAAATCAGGCGACAGAGAATCCATGAGCCTTCACCAAAGTAACACCTTGGTCAGATTCTATGCAATTAAAATATAAAACAAAATAAAGATCTCTGGGAAAAGCATGCTGAACTAACAATGAGAGCTACAAGTTGGGTTTGTGTCAGTGTAGATCCATGCTTGAGCATGCAGGGAGTGATGATGGGTACCTGTGAACACACAGAGAGTGATGGGTACCTGCGAGCAGACAACAGGGAGTGATGAGTACCCTGTGAACAGACAGGGAATGATGGGTGCCTGTGAACACAAAAGGAATGATGGGTACCTGTGAACGGACAGGAAGTGATGGGTACAGAGCAGTTGCTGACATCATTGCTCATGACTAAATAAAAGTAATAAATAGAAGAATGCAACTAGGAAAGAGGAGTGACAGGAAAGAAACCATGATGTGCTTCTCCAACTTCTAACATTAGAGAGCTAAGTAACACTGTTTCCTCCTCCTCCTCCTCCTCCTCCTCCTCCTCCTCTTCTTCTTCTTCCTATTGCTGCTGCTGTTGTTGCTGCTGCTGCTTTTCTAAAAGGAACCTAATCCCAAAACATTAATCCCACCTCTGATGCTTCATATATGGTTTTCTTTCAAAAATACATAATTGAGCTAAAACTAAAGATAGCTCTAATGTCTATGAATCAACAGTCCAGGTACATCTCTATTTCATGGTGTCACTTACTAATCCTCAGGAACACCTTTTACCTCACAGTTCACAATGACAGAGCACAGAAATTCAACATGATGTGTTCATATGCCCAACAGGAAATTTAAATAGAGACTTCCTAAGTATTACTGTGCTCATGTAGAAGACCAGCTTTATGGCCAGATTTCATTTTTTTTCTCCCTCTGTTATATTTATATATGGCTAAAGAAACTAATCAAATCCATTTTATATGATAAAAATACTGTGTGGTCTAATCTCATCTTTACAAAAATTTTTAAACGAGCACCGCTTCTGAGGGTTCAGATTGAGGACCAGCGTTGTATTTTGTACACCACAGCTTTCTATGCTCTTTTATTTATGTCTGTACTTAGTGCTTATATTGCATGAAGTAGTCTATGACTAGATTCAAAGAAATCTAGTCCTCTTGGAGACTTATTAATGAGCAGCTGTTTAAACTCCTTTTGCAGATTAAGTTGAAACAGTAGGGCTGGAGAGGTCGCTTGGTGGTTCAGAGTTCTTCCTACTTTTCCAGAGGACCTGGGTTTGATTCTGAGCACCTATGTCAGGCAGCTCATGTAAAAATGAGCCTGGGATGCTACACCTCTGGCCTTCTCAGGTACCTGCACTGAGGTGCACATACCCACATGCAGACTCACATCTGCACATAATTTTTAAGGCATAAATCTTTAAAACTGTTTCAAAAGATGCATGAGCAGAGACACTTATATTTTGTAAAATCTATTCAATTAGTGATAAAATGCAAAATGCACTTAACTATGTAAAATGATGTATGTTGTGCGAAGAATTAGTACGAGTCAGACCAACAAATATAGAACTCCATTTTCCCAAGATAGGAGCAGTCTGTGTGAATGTTATGTGGTAGATCATTTTAGTTTATTTTTATTGCTTCCAGTATTGATCCATTATCATCCATAACTACATTATCCATTTGGTTAAAACTTCTATATTCATTTGGAGAAGGATGACGGTAAAGATATATTTGTGCTCGTTCCTTAGAGGTTCCCTGACAACTCTTGATGATTGGTGCTGTGTGGGTGTTTGGTGTTAATGCTAAGCTTCATGTGGGTGTTTGGGCTTTTTTTTCACTACCTTTTTCCTTTGTTGATGATTGCCTAAAACCTTGCTCTTGATTATCTCTTGAGATTGAAGAAAAAGAAGGCTTTTGATATGTACTCATTTTTGCCTGAAAGGCAAAAAATGTTGAAGGGTGAGTTGAACAAGAAGAAAGGAATTGATTATAAGCTGACCCTTGGCAGCTCAAGTAGGTGGATTTGCCCAGCTTTAACAACACTTCCCTTCTGGGAAGAGCCTGCCTCAGGAGCACCTTTTCCCTGCCCTTTCTCTAGACCCACAACTTACTATTCTCTGTGGGCTACAGAGGAGCATTGCCTCTCAG
>CM053760.1:62980280-63082478 GCA_028658305.1 Pachyuromys duprasi
GAAGTGATGATAGAAATGGAGGAGGTTGGTGAGACTTGGGGAGAACAAGAGCTCCACAAAGACCAAACTGAGCAGGGCACAGGGGTCTTGTATGAGACGGTTTCTACAACCAAGGACCACGTGTGGATGTGGCCTGGAACCCCTGCTCAGATGGGGCCCATGATAGCTCGGTGTCAGACTGAAGATGCTAGTGAGGGAACCAGGGACTGTTTCAGTCATGAACTTGATGGCTGACTCTTTGACCCTCCCCCATACATGCTGAGGAGTGACAGACTGGCTAGATCCCAGGGGAGGACATTGCAGCCAGCCCTGAGGAGACAGGATGAGCTGGGGTTGGATGGAAGGGGAGGAGGTCCTCCCCTGTTGGTGGACTTGGAGGGGGTGGGGATGAGATGAGGGAGGGAGGGGGAGGATGGGAGGGAATGATGGAGGGGGCTACGCTTGGGATGCAAAGTACCTAACCTGTGATTGATACAAAAATAAAGAAATTAATTTAAAAATAAAAAAAGTAAGAGCATGGAACTTTTGAGAATCACAGCCTGCCCGCTGTAAAAGATCCCCGCAGAGCACGGTGGGCTCACAAGGAGCATCGTTCAGAAAGAACTAACCTACAGGACTCACCATAGGCCACACCCTGCCTACTCAGTCAGGAAGCATGGCAAGATTGATGCAGCTACTCAGCTTCCTGTCTCCTTGGTGTTCAGTCCAGGACCCAGTCAAAGGAATGGTGCCTCCCACAGTTAAAGTGAGTTCCCACCTCAGTTAACTCAATATAGAGAACACCTCATGGATACCCGCAGAGGTCTGTCTCCTAGATAATGCTACATGCTGTTGGGTTGGTTGGTAATAATAACCATTATATATGCATGTGGATCCTAAGACATCCTAATGTATGCCCGGACTAGAAACAACCAGCATATAAATTTACATCGTTATGATCATGTGGCTTAGATGTTCTGAGTTTCCTCTTCAGCGTGCTGGTTTCCAAATTATTATTGTTGTTGTTATCCTCTTTCTCCTCTTCCTCCTCCTCTTTCTCCTCTTCTCCTTCTTCGACTGTTGAGATTAAATTTAAGGCCTTGTGCGTCTCGAACAGTACTTCGCCAAGCTTCGCCCTCTAAAGCTTCCTGTGTTTCAAACCCAGTTCAGCCCGTTTAAAATCGCCTTGGATAACAAATCTCAGCTGACAACTGTTTGTGTGTGGGGTGGGGGAGAGTGTTGCTTTAAAGAAAAGGATTTAAAATAACCCACAACTAGGATGTAGAGGAAAGAGTGAATGGTTCTTTTAGTAATAACAAAGATAAAATTAAACGTAAAATAACAATAATTGATTAAATAATAAAATGAAACTAAAATTGGAAGTGAATTATTAAAGTGAACTGAAAATAAATGTCATCATCATTATTATTATTAAAAAACAAAACAAAAGGTAGTGTTTGTTAATGCAAAGGCTTGGATGTCTTTAGTGAGATAGAGCTAGAGAACACTGATCTAATTATTACCAAACTTACTGGGAAATAAAATTTATAGCTATTTAGTTAATAAGATTGTGGTCTCCAAGGCTCTACCTGCAACATGCCATTAATAATTCAATTTCCCTGCTTCCTGCAGATAACATGAATGTTTCCACATCTTTTGAAAGCTTAATTCTTTCATCTGTTTTACAGTTGAAGGTCTGAATTCCATCTCTCTCTCTCTCTCTCTCTCTCTCTCTCTCTTTCTGTGTGTGTGTGTGTGTGTGTGTTTGTATAATGTTCTGTCTAAAGACTTGTGATTGCTCATGGGATATATGAGCAATATATGAGTAGAGTTTATTTCTACTTTATCTGTCTGGAAAATAGACTCAGCCCTTGGTATCTTTTAAATATTAAAAGAGTCAGGCTCATCAGGAATTCAAGACTCTCCTCAGCTATATAGTAAGTTAGAAGCCAGCCTGGACTACATGATACCTTGTTTTTAAAAATATCAAAAAATTAAAAATATTAAAATAGAAAAGATTATGTAAATATCTAACTAGGTAAAATGATATAAATATTTAGAGATTCAAATTGTATTTACATTTAAGTGCTCAAATATCAGTTAGATGAAAATAGAATTTTTTCCTTTGGAGAAAGAAAGTTGAAATTGGCCTTGAAAGGAATTAGGGTACTTTCTTTTGGCTGAGCAAAATTCTACATGATGGGAGGTATGGTAATTTGAATAGAAATGGCCCCTAGGCTCTTAGATTTGGATGCTTGGTCACCAGAGACTAGCACTATAAGGAAATGTGGCATTATGTCTTTGGGGAGTGAACCTTGAAATTTCAACAACCTAAACTAGGTCCAGTGACTCTCTCTCTCTCTCTCTCTCTCTCTCTCTCTCTCTCTCTCTCTCTCTCTCTCTCTCTCTCTCTCCCTCTCCCTGCTACCTGCAGATTGAGATATTGAACTCTCAGCCACCTCTCCAGCCCATGTCTGCCTGCATGTCACCATGCTTCCTGCCATGATGATAATGGACTAAACCACTGAAACTGTAAGCCAGTCCCATTAAATGCTTTCCTTTATAAGAGCAGCCCTGGCCATGGTGTCTGTTCCCAACAACAGAACTTCTAAGATGGGAGGTACGGGGGAAACAGGATACAGTGAATGTGGGAAAGTGTCCCTGAGAGCACCAGGCCTATATTCAGTGTTTGCTATGATCTTTTTAACTTCTCTGTGTGCATAACATTTCCAGTGTGTTATAAAAAATCATATATAGAAGTATTAAGTTTGTATTAAGAAAATATAATAAAGTGTAGGGAAGTGCCAATTATTTTTAAATCAGTTTAGACTCGGTATCTGGTGGAAAGTCCATGTCTAGACACAAATCAACCCACATCTGCTGCAGGAACGGTCTGAGCTATCATGCACAAAGATGACAGAAAGGCTTTGGGAAGCTCTGTGCCTGTTTCCAGAAAACTTTCTGATGAACATGACTTCTATTCATCCAACCTCACTAAGATAAAACTAAGTTGACTGCTTCTTCTTTCTTTGGCTATTTAAGAGGCAAATCTTGGGTTTATTTATTTATATGTATGTGAGGGTTGAAAGTACCAGTAGAGGCCAGAATAGGATGTGAGATCCCCTGGTCTGGGAGTTAGAGGCAATCGTAAGCTACCCCACACCGGTGCTGGCAACTGAAGTCCGGCCCTTTTGAGCAATGAGCCATCTCTCCAGCCCACACTAAACGTTTCTAACTTGTTCCATTTTCAGATGATCACAGCTATGTTTTCTTTTGTGTTTCCTTTGCTTTTCAAATGGTCTTTGCCGTCAAGCTTGCTAACCTTGCAGGTCTGATGCTAAGGGAATGACATCTGCTCCCTTTCAAGGCAACAAGCAGCACTAACGGCTGACAGCTGGATGAGCAAGTGCACTCTTTCCTTTGTTCTATTTGCTTTTTGATTTCACAGCTATTGCCCAGAAATATCCTCTGTGCAGAAAAAGCTGAGTCTTCAGGAGTTTGGCTATGCCTGCTTACATCACAGCTGTACTTGTTGATGGTGGATAATTCCTTCTGGACAGAGCAGGTGAGAGGATCATAGAACGCTCACCTGAGTTCCCAGCTATTTCTCTTAACCAGTTGTACACAATTCTGCCCTAACTGCTCATGGTCTCCGGAAGGGACTAGAGTGTGTAAGAGAGGGCCTGAGAGGGTGGGGAATTGGAGAGAGTCTCCATCAGCATAGCCATGGGAAAATCACCGTCCGTGTGCAGACCTCCAAGTGCTGCTGTCTCGGTGTCAGCCATGCTCGGGAAGTAAGCCTAGTGAACTCACTGGTTCCCCAGAGGGAATTTTGGAAGACTAGAACTTTGGTTTGCCATGGATCTTAGGAGGAGGGAAGGAAACGTTGTCTAGTTCCAGCCAAGAAAAAAAAATCCTTATAACAGTTCAGGAAGACAAGGGCAGGGGAAATAAATCCTCCAGCATCCTGGCTATTACCCTGGAAGGACAGTTTTGTCGCATCTGCCTCGACCAGCAAGGAAAGACACGACACACGAGCTCTTCTTCAAGCAGTTTATTCAGGAGTTTTGAACAATCTTCTTCCTCTTCTTCCCCAGGAGAGCCCGTCCCAGGAATAAGTACCCCTGAGCTAGCCAACCCCAGGTAGCCACGTGGGAAGTGTGGATCATCAGACACAGCACAGCCAAATAAGGAAACCGGCGCCATCTTTAAGGCGGGGCACATGCAGCTCTCCACAAGTTTCCCACCCTGGTAGGTTGGTAAATGATGTGTGATCTCTCTTCGATCCTGCTGTGCACACACAACATGATCTGAATGATTCCAGGATCTGGGGCTGCCATGCTTTCTGCTCCTGGAAACCTCGGGAGCAGCTGGGAAACTCACCTTGGTGGTCTTTCTCAAACAGTATGGGATGGAGGTGGGCTCTGCTTGCCTGTTTGTTGAAGCTACGAAAGCCCACTAAGAACACGGAATTAATATTTTTATGCCATTCAAGGCCTTTGCTGGCTTTTCGCCAGTCTATCTGCATCTGTGTCACTCAGTACTGAGGTCTACTCCTTCTTTTAACAACTCACAAACTGACTCTGTTAGGGTTAGTTTTCACTGGTGAACCCAAGCTTCTGTGTGAAATCCCTACACTAAATTATTGAGTAACATTAATGAGATGATGCTTTCATTATGATTCCGCAACTTCCCCCACTATGGAGATATATGGGTTGCTAGTGTAACATATATCAAAATCAAGGCTAACAGAAGCTACTACATGGTTACCATGAACCCAAAGAGACAGAAGCCACAGAAGTGTAGGGGAGGGTGCTGGGTCTTAGAGCCTAAAAGAAATGGGGATATTGAAGGCATTGAGGTTCTGTGGATGTGGGGCTGCCAGTGGGGAGTGCAGAGCAGAACATGAGGTAGGTTAGCAAAACAGCTTCACTGTGTCCTCCGCTGTCACTGTGCAATAGAAAAAAAACACAATCCAAGCCCAGCACAGGGAAAGCTGGAACCTCTTGGTGACCCATCAAATGTTGTCTTTATTAGGGTTTCTATTGCAGTAACAAAACACTGTGACCAAAGCAACTTGGGGAGAGAAGGGTTTATTTGACTTGGTTTTCACAGCACTACTCATCAGCAAAACAATTCAGGACAGGAACTCCAACAGGGCAGGAACTGATGCCAAGGCCATGGAAGGTACTGCCTACTGGCTTGCTCAGCCTGCTTTCTTATAGAATCCAGAACCACCAGCCCAGGAATGCCACCACCCATGCTGAACTTGTCCCTCCTCCATCAATCACTAATTAAGAAAAATGCCCTGTGGATCTATATACAGTCCAATCTTATGTTGGCATTTTGTTAACTAAGGTTCCCTCCTTCCCTCCCTCCTCTCAGATGACTTTTAACTTGGGTCAAGTTGACCTAAAACTATCCAGCTGAAATGTATTGTTTCAAGAGACTGAACCAGTAGTTCACAAGGAAAAGAAGCTGTGCCTGCAGAGATGCGTTTGTAATGGTGACAAACTTCAGCAGCAGCTAGGGTATTGAGCCTACAGGACCACGGCAAAACCACACAGTAGGTTCTGGGGGGTGTAAGTTAATCTCATGGATAGTAACAAGGTTTCACCTGATGAGACCACACTGAATGCAGCTGATTCTCATTGGCCTCCTCCCTGCTCCTGGCCCAGCTTTGCTCTGATCTACCTCTACATGCTCTACCTCCTCTGCCAAGTGTGCAGAGTACACTCCTGTATGTGCATTTAGCACCGGAGAAACGGTCTAGAGTTCAGAGGGGCCTGTGAGATAGCTCAGTGAGATATCGTGCTTGCCATCAAGCCTGATGACCTGAATTCCTCTCTCTGGAACCCACATGGTGGAGAGAAGGGACTCAAGGTATCCTCAATGTGTGTCCCCACACATACCAGGTCATGGCATCCTCCTGCACACAAATAGATAAATCAGGTGTGAAATACTTCTATCATTATGTCCTCCTCTCCCCCTGTTTCTTCATGTGGGGTGTAAACCTGTGTCATCTACATGTATGTGGATGCATGACACAAGTGGAGGGCTATGGTTGATGTCAGGAATTATCCCTGACTGAGACAGAAGATCTCTGAAGCAAGCTGGCTAGCAAGACCAGCCACACTGGCAAAGGTTTGGGCATGACTGAGTGGCCCTGACTCAAAGGAAAAGGTAGAAGAGTGACCAGGGATGACCCCTAGCATCACTACCAGGCTTCCACATATTCACGCACATGCAGAGTCTACATGGACCCCACCCATGAAGACAGGAAAACCAGTCAACCAAACAGGATGGCAGTGATGGTGGTGAGGGTGGGAGCCTGCTCGCTAGAGGGGAGCAGCTCGTGCAGCAGGGAACTGAAGAGAGGTGACATCAGCTCTTTCAAGAAGTCTAGTTGCTGAGTGGCCAACCAGGAGAGCTGGGAGTCTATGTGACGTCATCCCTGCATACGCCAACATGTTTGCATATATTGTATGGTGTCACTTGACTGTAATTATCCACACCACCCCTTGACCCTGGATCTTCCAGATTTCCCCGGGGAAAGGGAGAGCCGGTAGCAGGTGTTTTAAGGCTAGAAGGAGCTGGCAAGTAGGTGGTCATGGTTAAGCAACTGTCTAGTGAGGCTGATTTAAATAGATGGGCAAGCCGTGTGTGTATATTAAGGTTTCTCGAGTCAGCACCGCCAGAAAGCTGCGTCATTAGGCTAATAGCCTTGTGTCTGTACCGAGGCATTTCCTCCGGTGTCCCAGGAAAGCCAGAGGCAATTAAATAAAAGACAGGTGCTGCAATAAGGCTTGTTAGCGCCCATCCAGGTTTCTGCTACTTTACTGCCTTATTTCCTCCGACCTCCTCCCTTCTCACCCTGGGCTATTCATGCACTGCCCGTGTTCTCCATGTTTTATTTGAAGGATTACATAGGTTTTCCCTCCACAATATTCAGTTCTCTTTTTCTTACTCACATGTATGGTAACTATCTGGGGAAAAAAAATTAAATGTTAGCTTCTGCCAAGCATGGTGGTGTACATCTGTAGTCCCGACTACTTGGGAAGCTGAGGCCGGGGGAATCGCTTGTACACTGGAGAGCAGGGTAAGCCTGAGCAACATTGTGAGACCCTCCTCTCAAATAAAGTTCCAAGAAACCAGTCCTATGAGATTGATACTACTCTCAATCCTAAATTTTGAAATATATTAAGTGTTGTGAGAACCTTGTGCCATCGGACATAAAATCTAGGACTTTAACACCCTGAAGAAGGCTGAGACCATGAAAGAAGCTAGGTGGACCTAAGATCTCTGCAGTGGGGGCAAAGACATGTTCGACTCTGTCTCCTATACTCTGAGAAATACCAGGCCGAATATGAATTCTAAAGAATGTGTTGGTGTCTAACTCTGGACCTGCTTGATCATGCTGGAGGCTGGTATGAGGCATGCTGGGAGCTAGAAGCTGGGGCCTTTCCTTCTGCAAGCGTGGGGAGATCCTCGGTGCCCTTCGCTTCTGTGTCTGTGCCTGCTCTTTTCAGGGCCTGCACGCTGCACATTCTCCACATCAGCGTTTCGTTTAAAGACTCGCCTTTGTCACCTGTCTGACATTGACTAAGGAGGAGCTGGCTGATTTTTTTCGGTGCCCTAGTTTCTGTCACTGCAGGGGCCTCAGAGTGGGCAAGTGCCAACTCTTAATAGCCATGCTGAGTTACCTGGCTGAGGAATATATTGAAATCAGTGTGTCCAAGCTACCCTGGCCTGCACATATTCACAATAGCACTATTCACAAGAGCCAGGATGTAGAGGCAACGCCTCATCAAATAAGCAGATAAAGGAAAACTAACAATCATGGGCACAGCTCGGCCTTAGAAATGGGGCAGTCCTCTCAGCTGAGCTAGCATGAAGGGCGGTATGTTGTCTCATAAGCTAGAAACCCAAACAAATACTGTGGGAATTAATGTACAGGCAGAATCCCAGAACTGAAGTAGAAGAGTGAAATGGCACTGAGTGGAGGCTGGATTCGGGAAGGATAGAAAGGAAGGGCAGAATAATCTCTGAGACTTGTACATTGAGATCAGTAGAATCAATGCTTCTGTAAGGGCTGGGAGTGTTGCCCAATGGCAGAAGTCTCACCCAGTCTGCAGGAGACCCTAGGTTCTATCCCGAATATTGAAAAAAAAATAAAAAAAACTAAGCACTATGTAAGGTGCTACATGTATCAATCTCCTTAGGCTAACCATTTGATATTATAAGTGCACATCAAAATATCATTGCAGGAATAGACACAGTTGCTACTGGTCAAGTCAAAATAACACTTAATGACAACAGAAAAAGCCATGTATAAATAAGATAATATATTTAAAAAGGAGCACTTTGAAATTTCTTGAGGCATTACCCTCCCTACCCCCACCCCATTTGACTTGGGTCATTGCGTGTGAGAAGAAGAAATGTCAATCCCCTGGTTTTCTCTGCTGCAGCAGCAAAGAGCAGTAAGGTGCCTAAGGGGCACCCCAGAGCGGCAGGCTCAAGCTGTGCAGACTCCTCACCAGGCAAGCAGCAGTAGAGTCAGCCCTGCCACGAACAGATGTGGTCTAGGTAGAGAATAAATCATGATTTTTCTCCCTGACACCCACTCAAACCCCAGCTTCTTCCAACTATGGAGAGCCTAGATTGTGTGACCAGACACAAGGTCAGTTTCACTCTGTAACTGCAGAAATAACACAGCCCTGGCACTCATATGAAGAGCACACAGTTTAGGAGAGGGGAATCCATCTTTTGCTTAACCATGCATTCTGGTAGAGTTCCAAGGGGTCAGAAGTCCCTGCGTTGTGGCGGGAAAGTCCAGTGGGTACATTTGAGAAGAGCAGCTATGCGGGGTTGGGGTTGGGGGATGGGGTTGTGCTCAGTGTTTGAGCATATGCTGAGCTTAGCATGTGCATGGCTCTGGATTAAGTTCCCAATACCAAGCAAGAAAAGGAGGGGAGGGGAGGGCAAATAAAACAAATTAAGTGAGCTTAGCGAAGAGCCAGTTTTAAAAAGATGGAGAAGCCACACCCGGAAGTAAGGTGGAAACATGAGAGGGCTGGAACTGAGCAAAAAGTGGTCAGCAAAGACAGCAGCACAACTTCTGTGTTTGGGGGAGGTGTAGTTCTAAAGAGGGCTTCACTGGAATGTGAGGCAATGAGGTCGAAAGGGCCACCAACTTCTTTCCCCAGAGGTAAGCTGAAAAGGCCAGAGTATTAGAAGAGGATCAAAGGACCCAGAGAAGAAGATGAGATGAGAGAGAGAGAGAGAGAGAGAGAGAGAGAGAGAAATAAGAAAAAACAAGAGAGCATAGGAGCAGCCGTAGAATACGGACAAGGACAGGAATGTGGCAGAGGAAAGGCATGCAGGTGAACATGGAGGGTGAGCATGCAGGACCTGGAGCAAGCCTGTGTGTAAAAGGAATACCCTGAGTTGTGGTAGTCTAATTTCAGCAGGAGAATGAGTTAGTGGTGGGATAGTTAAGAAACCAGGATACTATCTTTAGCAAACAATTAAAAACCAAGTGATTGCTCTCCAGAAACATACGCACACGTACCCATACACTCTTTCCAGTCTTCGGTTACTGAAAGCAGTCAGATGGAAGGCAAGGCTGGAAAGCGCTCTCTTTGAACTTGCCCAGGGGTTCTTGTGTTCTGACTGTCAGCTGGCTCTCCCCGTCCACTGTATACTCTGTTTCTATTAGTCACTGATTTAGATGCTAAAAAGGGTGCAGTTATGTCCTAAGAGGCAACTGGGCCTTGCACACTATAGCTTATTTGTATTTTGTTACCACTGAGCATTGATTTTAGCTAAGGTGTCCTGATCTCCCTAGCACTGTTTCTTGTCTTCTTGAACCTGAGACAATGCTGGAGTTTAGGAGGGCAGACAGTAAGCAGGTGGATCTGGGGTCCTGTATGATGATGTCCCAAAAGGGTCTCCTGCTGTTGGTTAATGGGTCTGGGAATGGCGCACACTGCGCCAGAGTTAGACACCACTATCTCTGTAGGTCTTATACTCAGTACAAGTGGATGTTATATAAACGTCAAAGCCTATGGGATGCCCACTGTATGGCCACTCCTACAATAGGTGTGGCCACTATAATGTGATGTAGGTTTCCTCACTGCTTTTGGTAGTGGCTCTGTTACTCTGAGGACCCCAGCGCTGGTGGCCCCAGTGGTGACAAAGGTCTGAAACACCTGTCCACTGACCAGACATGAGTGTAAAGCCAGACAAGGTACGGTGAAAACTGGTGTCTAGAAACAGGGCATGGCGACAACAACCAGCCCTGACGGTGGCACATGGTTAGACAAATTGCAGGGAAATTTGTGTAGGGCAATGGCAGCAAGAACTAGGTACTCCTCTATGCTGTAAGGAATTGATAACCCAGGAGCAGAGCCCGGGCCACCACAGCACTCCAGCTGTGCATACTAAGGGTGAATTAATAAACCAGTGGTTCTGAACCTGTGGGTCATGATGCCAATTGGTGGGGGGGGATCAAATAACCCTTTTACAGGGGTCATCTAAGACCACTGGAAAACACAGACATTTACATTAAGATTCATAACAGGCCCTTTACATGTAGCCCATGGGCAGCTCAGTCTCCATGGGGCTCCCCTAATGAGGGGAGCAGGGGCAGTCTCTGGCATGAACTCAGTTGCTTGCTCTTTGATCACCTACCCCTTGTAGGGTGGCCTTACTAGGCCACAGAGAAAGAGGATCCAGACAGTCCTGATAAGACCTGACAGGCTAGGGTCAGATGGTAGGATAGGAGGACCTGCCTTATCAGTAGACTAGGGGAGGGACATGTGGGGAAGTGGGGGAGTATGGAACCAGGAGGAGATGAAGGAGGGGGCTACAGCCAGGATACAAAGTGAATAAATTGTAAATGATAATAATAGTAGTAACAATAATTTAAAAAAGAAGAATCACCGATTGCAGAGTTCCTTCTTAGTAAATTGGCTAAGTTGGTTCTCATTTATACTTGAACCATGTATAAAATTCTTACATAAACATATAACTATTGTAAAACCAGTTGTAAGTTATCAATAGAATAATAAATGTATTTTTGTTGCTGTGAAAAAGATTCATAACAGTAGCAAAATTACAGTTATAAAATAGCAACAAAAATAATTTTATGCTTGGGGGTCACCACCACATGAGGAACTGTACCAAAGGGAAGGTTAACAATCACTGTAACAGGTAGTGTATTTATTCCCAACTCCAGTGATAGCATCCACCTCGTAGAAGTGGCTGGAGTCTGGCTATGTCACTCCCAAGCTTTCTTTGGCCATGTGTCCCGACGGATGTTTCAGCACCTGTAAGTGATACTTAGCTTCACGCACTCAGTGGGAACAGACAGTTGGATCTATATGGGTGTTTCCTTTCCATCTTGATACTGTTAAAAACCCACACATGGCTTTCCATGCCATTGATGTCTGAGATCATGCTCCCAGCTTTTCCAGTTTATGAGGGTCATGCCATGTGGTTTTGCCATACTGCAGCAACTCATCCCCAGTACGGAGCCTCTGGAGGGCCTGAATCAGAGTCACTCTGCTAAGCCAAGTTCAGTTCATAAAGGAGTCAGCTACTCACTGAATGTGATGGGTTTGTGGGATGCCGGAGATGGAAGTATGTAGTGGCTTCTGATGCCGAGAGCAGAACAATCTCAGGAGTGGAGAACATCTCAAGATGGCTCTTGGCTCTAGAACCCTGTGGATTGCTGGCAGAAGAGGTGTCGTTCAAAGCAATGCAGATGTGCAAATTTAGGCCACTTATGTATGAGGATTGTGATGCTTTCCAATAGCGGAGATTTTCAGCACCCGTGTTGATGACATTTACTGGGATATCCTTTTACTCCCCTGTAGGGGAGACTCCCCTCTCGAGCTGTGGGGTCAAAACAGCAGGTGCTGAGACAGCTTTCTTTTCTCACTGTGCTGTTTTGTGGTCTCTGAGTCCTGAACTACCTCTGCATTTTTCTCTTGTTGATGCCAAGTGTTCTCCCATAGTTGCTCACATCAAAATTCATCTCTGCTATTACTCTCTTCTTTGTTGAGAGGCAGGTAAGTGCTGTGTGTCTCTATTCACATCGTGAAATAACCAAGAACCAAATATTACCAGAGTGTCAGTTTAAGTCCTTACTAACATCTCATTGAGTCCAACAGGTAAAATAATATCCATCATAGATCAGCATGAAAGAAGCCACCTACGCTATGTTAATGTGGTGAATATTAAAATGAATCTCCATTATATACTTTATGATAAGTGAAAAAGAAACACTATAATTTCTTCTACCACTCCCAAATAAACAATCTAAATTCCAAGCTCAAGGAAACATACAAACCCAGCTTAACAGCCACTGTAAAAAGAAATTGGCATTTATTTCATAAAATTGTCAAGGCTAAGAAAGATATAGGAAAGGGCAAGAAACTATTTCAGAGTAAGAGTATCAAATAGCTATAATGACTAAATATAAAAGTCACTCCTAGTTGCATCCTAAAACAGGAAAAGAGAGTAGCTATAAATAACATTTACAGTAAACATGGAAGACCTTCAGTGAAGACATATGGACCCTGAATAAATACTAATATTAGACCAGACCGTGAAAAAGTTAGCCTCCATGTATGTTGGAGAGGATGCCAGATTCTGTACTTCTGCTTTGCCCTCAAGCCAGCTTTCATAGAATGAATCCGGGGCTATTTAAAAATAAGAGGTAAAATGTGATTTACCTGAAAGTTGTCCTTCAACCCATTTGCTTTAGTCACTGTTCTAATTTACAATCTATTTATAGAAAGTTGAAATCCTCCAAACAATAGTGAAGTGCTCAGGTCATAAACTCAGCCTTCTGTAAGCATATAATACTCTTTCCATGGTTAACCGTTAAAATTTCCCAAAGGGACCGATACCCAGAACGGATACAATCCACTTTTCTCGGACAGCGGCCGTTTCCTCTATTTGTACCTCAGACTTTCCACCGTTGCCTTTTTAGCTTGCTATACCAATAATTCGATCAGCTGCTAGATACATTATTAAAGGTTTAAAAACAAATTAAAAAGTGGTCTTCGGAAGACTTTCTATCATTACATTAGTAAGACTGTTCAGGCACGTTTAAATGCAGTCTTCTTTTCCCATGAGAAAATACTGATACTCACAGAACATTTTTAAAAAGAGATTCTGCCCATTGAAAGAAAGAAAAATGTTATTTACATAATTTTAGATATCAGAGCACTAGTTAAATGTTTCTTCTACTCAAAGAAAAAAATTACCGACTGTGTTTTCCCCCTTAGAATTTTTATAAGAAATATATTACATAGTGTTCAATCTAATGTTCTCAGAATTGGTTATTTTGTGAGGCAATAGAGTGGGCTTCTCTCTTAGGAACAACAATGGTTGCTCTATTGTTCAAAAAAACTGCTATGATTAGTGTGTGAGGAGGCCTTCTGGGAGAAGTGAACGTGTGGAGAGTTCTGTAGCTATTTCTAGGGAACCAGAAAAGCCACGATGCCATTCATTTATGAAAAAAAAATCCATTGAGGTTCTGCATGAATTTATCAAGAATTCATTGAAACTTATTTCTAAATTTTCCAACATAAAATCATTGATTCACAAGTGACCATTTTCTACTTTTTATCTGACATGTAAAAGGCAAAATACAGTGAAATAAAACTCAGTTTATCAGTTTCCGCCTAAGAATGAACTACATTACCTCATGAGCTTTTTTTAATGGTTTTTTTTAAAGGATTTGTGTTTAATGTGTGTGTGTGTGTGTGTGTGTGTGTGTGTGTGTGTGTGTCATGTGTTCAGGTACCTGAGAGTAACAGGAGAGAGCATCAAATCCCTTGGAGCTGGAGTTACACGTGGTGGTGAGGTTCCTGGTGTGAGTACTCAGGTCGCCTGGAAGAGCAGCAAGTACTTTAACCACTGAGCAGTCCTACAGATACTTCCAGCCCATTTCTTTATCTGGGACAGGATCTCACTACATATCCTAGGCTGGCCTAGAGCTAACAGAGTTAGCTCTGGCGCCACGTGCTGGAATAAAGGAGTGTGCCATCACATCTAGCTTTTCTTCTTTCTTTTTTATGATTTAAAATATCTGAGAAAAGGATCAGGTCCAAAAATTTCATTAACTTACCTCCAAGAAAAATTGCTTCTCTTTGACGTTTTGTTTGTTTGTTTGTTTAATGTTGCTACACAAATTGATTAAGCTTGGGGCAGACAATGAGAGTAGCATATACCGAGCCTTGGAAGGAAGCGTCTCCTCCTAGAAACTCCAGTTTATTATATGATATTACAACTGTGAATCAGTTTCTTGCCTTCTATTGAAGCTTTTAAAGGCTTTAAATATGTGATTTTAACAGCAGTTTATAAATAGCTTTGACTGCCCTTCCAGGGCAGCTGTTTTTGTCATCTTCATGCAGATGTGTTTCTGTAGAGCTACCATATCACATTTTCCATCTGTACTTTACAGGACCTTCTTGTTATCTAGGGCAGCTCAAAGACACAGGGAACTAGGAAATCTGGCATGTGGCAGTCCCTTTGCCCCAAAGTCATCTTGAGCTAACTCAGAATGTCAGATATATGAGATCTACTTCCAAGAGAACTGACAGCTGGACGTCCAGCTCCCTACATCATGGTGCAGGTTCAAGGCTGTGGAGACAAACACCCATGGACATCACTGTGCATGATACTAGTAGGAGATGAAGAAGCCAAAGACAAATTGAAGGAATGTTTGTGATGTGGTTGAATGAAACATGCAAATTGAGATTTGACATAGGATTAAGGGAGGGGCCTTCAAGCATGGTTAATAAGCCATCATGACAGTCACTATGAAAGGGAGTAGAAGATATACCTGAGCTGGCTGGTTGTGACATTTCCTAGGTATTAATATCTGTACTTACTTATAAGCCATTTTATTCTTATTTTATTCCTTTTGACAAGTTTTCTTTTTATTTTATTTTATTTTTTATTATTTTTATTTTTTATATTAATTACAGTTTATTCACTTTGTATCCCAACCGGAACCCCCTTCTTCATTCCCTCCCAATTCCACCCTCCCTCTCTTATCTCCTCCCATGCCCCTCTCCTAGTCCACTGAGAGGGGAGGTCCTCCTCCCCTTCCATCTGACCCTAGCCTATCAGGTCTCATCAGGACTGGCTACATTGACTTCCTCTGTGGATTGGTAAAGTTGCTCCCCCTCAGGGGGAGGAGATCAAAGAGCCAGCCACTGAGTTCATGTCAGAGACAGGCCTTGTTCCCCTTACTAGGGAACCCAGACAAGTTTTCTTTTAAGCAAAACTTGATTTTATGAGTGAGACTGTTAACCTTTCATTGTCCCATACTTTAATGCTTAATATGTGTAGACCATTTCTTCTAATACAGATTCTTTAGTATTGTCATTTATTATTGTTGCTATTATTTTGCTATTCAAACATTTCCATTCAATAGTCTCATAAAGTTTCCTGAGGTTTTCATTACGTTCATGTAGAATGTGTTGCATAAACTAAAGATATAAACAAATAGCATTCATTGGCCTCATAACATGAAAAATATAGCAATGAATGAATGCCATTAGTATGTTTTTGATGCTGTCAACTTACTTCCTTATGGTACTTTCATAGGTTTACTAGCTCAAAGATGTTTGCTGTCATCTATATTCCTTTCTAGACAATTAAATTAACTAAAATTCAAGGCACAGCTGTTTGGGTTGTTAGTTTTCTACTGCATTGTTCTGTGTCCCTTCATACTCCCTACCCTACACACTCTATTGCTGGTGATGGCTATGTTGTAGCTATAGGAACGAAGAGCATCTGTATAGATCCTCAACACCTTGCTACAGGAAGAACTTCTATACGTTGCATCCTGGTAGGAGCTATACAAACTGGCAGAAAGAAAGAACTCCTTCCTCTGCGAGCCCTCAGGATACAGCAGAGGCCCTGTCCTGGGAGTATAGGAAGGGGGCAGGGGCTAAGAAAGCAGATTTAATAATATTGAAAACAACATAATTTACCAAAATTAGGAAAGAAGGATTACGGCCAAGTAAAATATATCCATAGATATACATACATGACAGTCAACTGGTGCGCTGTTACACTGAACAGCTCATTGAATTCTAATTGAATGGCTCCCGCCGGGGCGCTACCAAACTACGGGCCTGCAGGTTGCTCATAACTGAAGTTTAAACAGTGCTTTGTGGACTGAGAACTCATATTACCTTTTATAGACCCTTCAGTGTCTTCAGTTACATTTGAAAACACACTTCTGGAGCCTTCACTATATGTTTGAAGCTGGGCATGATGGTGCACGCCTTCAATCCCAGCACAAAGGAAACAGAAACAGGTAGATCCCTGAGCTTGAGGCCAGCCTGCCATAGAGAGTAAATTTTGAGACAGCCCAGGACTACACAGAGAAACCCTGTCTCAGGTGAGGAAAATGTATGCTTGAGGGGCTGGAAAAGGGGCTCGGCAATTAAGAATACTTTTGCTCTTGCACAGGACCTGAGTTTCATTCTCAGGAACCATACTGGGTAGCTATAATTTTAGCTCCAAGGGATATGTTATCCTCTTCTGTACACACACACACACACACACATACACAATTAGAAATCAAATTAAAAAAATTAAAGAATGTTTGAAAGGCAACACACTTAAATGGCATTTTGTAATCCCAAAGAAAGTGTGAACGGGAAATATGTGATCTGGAAACTAGATCTAAACAACTTATTTGATAATCAAATAGGTAATTTAAACCAAATAGTGACTAGAGAAACACATTTAGCCAATAGGCTTACAAAGCCACTAATTCAATTTTCCATATAATGCAAGTGAATGCTTATAAGTACAGTAAAAACCACTGGCACATGTGAAATCTAACACCACACACCATGACGCCCTATAAAACAAATAAGCGAAATTGAGTTTAGAATGGTACTGCCACATGGTAACAGTGCCCAATAAATATGCATGAATGGTTGTTGAGTGATGAATAAATGGATGTTATACCAACTCAGATGTCAAAGCAAAACTGACATTTAGAGTTCATAGGCAATTCATTTTATCCATCATGAATGAGCTTGAGCGAAGAGGGATACGAGGTTTCCTCAAATGCTGCAATCAGGCACAACGTGCACAGAAGAGGTAGTATGAGGTAAAGGGTCGGACATGCTGTGGGAGTACATTTGAATATATCACAGTCATTACCAGATTGCTGTTCAAGCCAGCCAAACTTGCTATAGACAGCTCTTACTTGGCAAAGCGCTTCCCTTGGCAAATTGTTACGTGCTGTTCAAGCTCGCCGAAGAGCACATGCATGGGAGAGTGGCCTTCCCTTGTCTCAGACTCAAGTACGTTTATGTCAAATGTCTTCCCAAACCCACCTGTCTGAGGTCAGGGACAATTTAGGCCCCTGGACCTGGAACAGAGAGAAGGGAGAGCAGCAAGCAGCAAAAGGTGTTTAAAGCACTGTGCTCTTGAGAATAGTAAAAAGGCAAACTGTCTCCAGTGGGGGTTGCTATTATTTATCTTGTGGTTTTTTAAAAAAATGCCTGCTGTGATCTCATCAGTAGTGGGCTTCTCCATCTGGAAGTCAGCATAATGGCTTCTTCTCCAGTCAGTTTCTGCTGGATATTTGTAATGCCCAAATTCAATGGAATGACCTTTGTTTGCATTCTCAGTTAGCCCAGTCCTTCCTGCTGGATGGATAAGTGCCCAACTTTATGATGCTCTATCTACCTGCTGCTCATATCTATCTGTGACACGCTGTTTGTTCTTCTCCTTGCTTGCATCTTACTAAAACTCTCTCATTCAAAACCAGAAATGCATCTATGAAGATCATTTTTTAGAACCTAACAATACCTTGTAAGTATGGAGACTTGACTCTGAATCCCTACCAACCCATATAAAAAGTTGGGTATGGTAGCTTGATCCTGTAATACCAGTCATGGTGAGGTGGGAGATAAGAATTCTTACACAGTGAGAGAATGCCCTGTTAAATGCCATCAGGGAGCACTAATTCTAGCCTTCCTGGAACAAGCAATGCTTATGAAGACAACACGTCCTGTACAATGGATTTGGACTATCACCCAAAAGGCCCATTTGTTAAGCAGTCCAGTGAAGCTACTGCAAGTGGCAGAGACTTTATGAGGTGAGGTCTACTAGGAGACCATTGGATCACTGAGAACATGCTCTTGGATGGGCTTCTAAGACCTCATGTCTTCCTCCCCTCTCTTGCATCTCCTATCCATGAATGAAGGACCTTTTCTCCATTGCCACTGCTCTGTATGTGCACCAGAAGCCAAAAGCAGTGCATTGACCTGATTTTGAAAATAAAATAAAATAAAACTCTGAAACTATGTGCCATGGTTAGCATTTTGTCTTTGTAAGCTGACTGGCTGGGGTGTTTGCTGCAAAGCTTACAAATACAGGATGTGACAGTGCACTGAAAGGGAGAAGTGGGGACCCATTTATATCCTTAGGATGTTTCCTACAGAATAAGGAGTTGCCACGGACCACTGTTGCCTGAGACAGCAAAACTGTCTGGTTTTGAAAATTTTCAGACCGACTAGAAGATGTTAAGAGGAAACAGGTGAATTTTTGAATGACCTAAGCTTATGTTTAGAAGCTGTGTGTTAAAGACGGTCGTCATGACCCTGGGCAAGAGAACCTGTTACTGAATTCTAACGTGCAAAGCATTTATCTCAACAGATTACTAAGTGGTTAGAACTTTTTAGCTTCTTCAAAACTGCTAACATATAAATCTCTCTCCAAATTCCTAAATGTTTCTTCCTCTATTGATGTTTTAATTGACATTTTTCCCCTGAGTTGTACTTCTCTAGATCAAGCCCTGGAAACATGGTGGCCATGGAGAGAACCCAATTTTTCACAATTACACATAAGTCTCTTTTCCATGCTGGCAGCATCAGCAACATTTAAAGCTCTTTTGTTTTTGGTAAAATAATTCCTTGAAAAACAAAGTATAGTTTTTCAGCATTAAACAGATTAAACTGGTATCTACCAAAACAAACAAACAAACAAAACACAAAAAACTTTAAGTAGGAACTGATGAAATAACTCACTTGAAAAAGTGCTTGCCATCCAACCCTGGAGTTCATGTCAAAATACTAAGCATATTGGATGTGCCTATAATCCCAACACTAGGAAGGCAGAGACAAGGGCTTCTTAGCTGGCCAATTTATTTGAAATGGGAGCTCCAGGTTCAGTGATAGACCCTGTCTCAAAAAAAGAACATATAAAGCAATTTATATAGACCAATATAGACCTCTGACACCCACAAAATACATGTACACACTGGCATGCATGCCTGGCCACGTGTATACACACACACATTCACTGTATGCCCACGCGCCATTTGGAAGGCACTAAGAGGAGATTCAGTTACCCTGTAGCGCTGCTCCACAACCAAAGAGCATAGCCCATAAAGAACTGGGATTAAACTTTAGTTTGAAATTTTCCTTATCTAGTTGTAGGCAAGGAACTTTAGCTCCTTGACTTTCCTTTTATTCCCTCCCATTATCCATCAGTGTGTATAGTGTATACCACCTGAAAGGATTTGCCAAAAATGAAGTGAGTTTTACTGGAGAGTGCCACACACAGGGAGGACTTCCGGAAAGTCTATTGTGCACTCTACTCCCACCAGTATAAAATAACCTATTCTCTTCTAAAAGTAGCCACAATCCCCAAACGCTGAAGAATAGACGAGGCAAGGCTGTAAGTTGGATCCCTGTGTGCTTTTGCAAAAAGAAAATGCTTGCATGTAAAAAGCAAAGTTACAATGATTTGCATCCACTCCTTTGTAGGACGTGGAGTGAGCAGATTATTTCACCTGTAAACTACAGGCAATTATTATGTGTTCTCCTCTCAAGCCAATGCTGTATGATACTGTTGACATAATGTCTTTCAAATGTTCTACCGGTTATTAAAACATCTGTATCTGTTTTGCATTTTCACATCATTGGGAGTGTTGTTGCTGTCATTCATATTTTTAAGACCTTGAGCTGTATGGCTTTGCAGATTTTCTCCATTCTAAGTGCAATCCTATACAACTTGAAAACAAAACATGTCCCCCCAGAGGCACAACTCTAGTTGCTTTTGTTGAAGAAATGGTTTTATCCCTCAAGGACAAACACACTGTCTACCAGACCTTCTTGACATTCATGGGTATCCAAGACACTGCAGAGAGTTTAACAAGATGCTGCTGAGTACAGACAAGTATCTACTGAGCACAATCAGTCTATAAAATGTGTCACAGGAGTCATTCAAACTGGTAGCTAACTTTGGGTATCACCACAGTAGACTGACCTGGGCATTTGTGGAAGCAGGTGGTTCTTACTGAGACTGGCATGTGATACCTTCAGAGACAATAAAGAAATCTCAGAATTCTTGAGATCTTTCTTTACATGGTGATACCAAACAAGCCTGAGAAAATCTGCAGTTATATAAATATGTGGCTTACCTTTTCTTTATCATTAAAACTGGACATCATGTTTCTGATTAAATTATAACACCGTATGGATCCTGCTCTAGAACCAGTCAATACTCTGTCTTCTTGATTTGATTTCCAAGACAAGAGGCATAAAATTTCCACTGCAAACCCTATAATTTAGGCATTAAACTTTGACTTGGCATTCTGCTGACACCTACACAGAGCTTTTCAGTCTTCCAAAATGCCATCATTCCAAAGTTAAGCAAATTTAGGCACACAGATCTGTATTGCTAGTGGAAAAGCAGCACTACCTCTCTCCACACTGCTTTCTATAAGATGAAAGTGTTCTCTGCTCACTTTTAAAATCTGTTGTTATGGGTATTTAAAGTTAACTGAAAATCTTGCAAAGGCTTAATGAGAACCCCTACTTCCCTGAAGGCTACAGCGCCCCTTATCTGGATGATGCCTTCAGAAACTGCCTTCACACCAGCACATCAACTGAGACTTCTGTTATTAATATGTTCCCCAGTATTACCTGCTCATTATATTAACAAAATTCCTATTATATCAAAATTCAATTGAGATTTCTGCTTCCCCTTAGGATTTCTCAGCACAATGAATCTTTCCGCAGCTATGCATTAGGCTCACCCGGGGAATTTTCATATTACTAATACTTGAGCTTCAGCTGGGAACAAATGAGTCAGAATCTTTCCAGGGTCATGTCTGAGTTTAGTATATTCTCAAAGTTAGAAAAGTGCTCTCAAGGAGCAGCTGTGGTTTAAGCTACTGTTGAGCTTTTCAGAATGTACTCAAGTTGGATTTGTCTGGGTCTGCCTTAGTCCCCCCAGAGGATGCCCCATGATCAACACAATGGCAAGACCACAGCTAGCTGCAGCATACAAAGCAGGCCTTTATATTTTAACATTTGCAAATCATTAAGATGGAGATGCTGATCCAGAAGGTCTGCAGTGAGGCCTGGGATTCTGCACTTGTAGCAGGCATCCAGCTAATACCAGCTGGGTTCTGTGGACCACTTGGTGCTGGAAGGATAGCAAGCATTATTGATTATTCTACTTGAAGATTCTTAACTCCACATGTAACCTGAGATCTTGAAAAATAACGCCTGGGTCTCATGAGTGCATAGATCATCTCCATCTGGATTTTGAAAAAGCTCCTTGGGGGAAAGTCTGATGTGTTATAAGAGGTGGAACAATGGAGTGTCCTTGCTTGCCTTACAACCTAGGTGATGGTGAGAGAATGCTCAGCAGGCCTTCAGTCTTCACACCTCTTTAAACTGGGGGTGCTGGGTTGGAAGGTCTGGGGAGGGATCTTGTAGTAGGCTTCCAGGTAAAACCCTGGTGCTCTGTGGACCACTTTAAGTCCTCACTGTTTACAGTGATTTCATTTGTTTTTCTTTTTAAATCAAAACAATTATTCTTTTAACAAAGCATATGAGCCCAAGAAATCAAGAAGGGATTATCTGATCCCCTTCGTGCACAGGCAGTTTCGAGATGCCTAACATGGGTGCTGGGACCTGAACTTAAGCCCTCTGCAAGAGCAGTAAAGTTAACTACTGAGCCATTTCTCCAGCCCTCCCCACTTGTTTTTATAGGATTAAAACTCAAGGCATAGTGATGCAACCTGAGGGAGGCAGAGGTGAGAGAATCAAGACTTCAAGGTCATCCTGGGCTACACAGCAAATTTGAGCCAGCTCGGGCTGTAGGAGACTGCATCTCAAGAAAGCAAAACCAAATTGAATAAGTTAAATAACAAGTTCTGTAGTTGTGGCACGTACATTGTGGCATTGTGACTAACTCGGGTAACATCCCTGGGATATTATTTCAGAATAAATGATGAGAGGGATTTGAGGAAGAAAACATTGAAGAATGTTTCATTTCCTGCTGAGGACACATATTGCACACAAACCAAAGTTGTTAAACTAATGTCTGCATACTGAAGCAAGAACCCAGGCAAGAGATTTTGAACTTTCTTGGAGATGTTTTATGGTTTAGTCTCTGACTGCACTGACCATGTCTAGGTTCTCAATTGCTTCATCCAGGAGAGAATATGTCATAGCATCATCTTAGCTTCTTGCCCTTTTCCTTGTCTTCTCTTTCAACTGAAGGCCCTGTACATCCCTCTGAATCCTTCCTCTGGCCTAAAGTTGTACTTCCCCCCAAGGACTGGTCATTCTGATTCCTATCCTTTATTATATATACAGATCATATGATGGACCAGCCTGGCCCCATCTTAAGATTGGAAGCCATCTTGTTGCAAGGTCAAAATAAATTCATGCTGATTTTCTGTAAAATCTGAGATCAACCATGTCTTGACCCATGTAATTAGACATGTTCTACACCCTATGAAATCTGACTTCTTCCCTGACTATATCCTGACCTCCATCCTGATGTTTGTCCAGCCCGGTTCTTACCTACCTAACACTCCTCTAAAAATCTGCAGCCTTGCAGTTTGGGGGGCCATAAAAACTCTACTTCTCCTACATTCAAGGCTGACATCTCAAGTCCCACATTTACGAAGAGGCATTTGCCGGACCAGCTATACTGTGCACACGTAATAACGCTTGGTATGAATTTGGCTAGTTTGGAAAGCAGACTTTACTCTCACTTGGGAGGGTTAATCTGTAGTTATTCTTACTGCTTCAAGCTGCAACTGTGCTGGTGGGTTCCATACTTGTCAGTGTGACCTCTCCATTTAATACAGTTCCTACTCTTTTTTTTTCTTTTAACATCTACTCTTGGTATTTCTAAGACACTGAAAGTCAAAATGACTTAAGGTGAACCCTCTTGTCCCGTGCCACCTTATATTTTGTCTGGACTCTTCCACTGCCTCTCAAGATGTCTTAGCCTTAGTGAAGAAAGTCAGCATGTGGCAGCCTTGAGTGTGTATATCTTCATTTTGCTCCCTCAGCATGGGGACCTGTCCTTTACAGAGGCCCTTGCAGCCTCTCATCCTGTCTGAGGTAAGCTAAGCCACTCCTTGCTCTCCACCTTTATTCTGTAGCCTCCTCTGACTCTCATGCCCTTTGAGAAACTTTCTGCCAGCTCCTTCAAAACATCAACTGCTTTTAATACTTCTTAAACCCCATCATGAACTGACCAAAATCCTGCTTTGGTTTTGCCAAAACACTTTTACGTTTGCCTTGCAATTCTGTGTTCTTTCATTTTCTACTTCAACAAACCTAGAACTGCTGTGATTCTCCCTTCCTTTCCTTCACCTAAAGGAAGAACTCAGTTTTCGGTTGCTTTTTTTGTTTGTTTGTTTTTTAAAGCACAGTTTAATGAAATTATCTGAATGGTCATTCACTCTGCCTTCTTTGACTTGCTAAACGAATTCAGCTTTTGTTTGCTTCGTTCTCTTATTCAATAAGCATTTATTTGTTTAAGCGCAAATTGATTGCTTTGCTTCCCTAGAGACTGACAGGGCTTTAAAAAAATGTCAGTTTAGCAAATAGGAAAAAAAAAAGAAGAAGAAACCAAATACTTGTGTATTAGGATGGATTCAAACGTACAAATGACGTTTCTTTGTGGGGTGACAGTACAGTTTGTCCCTCTGCACCTTTATCCCACAGTTCAGTCCCCAAACAAAAAACCGTAAGCGTGTTTCATTGTAAAACTCAAGATCTATCTAAAACCGGTTGGGTGGTTTCAAAAGTAATAATATTGACGCATGCTTTACAGGCCTCTGTAACCATTGAAGTTTGAACAAAGCCAAAATTTCAAGATCTTGAGGTGAAACCAGAAGCTATGGTTAAGAGAACAGAAATAGAATGCATCTACAGTAATGGAGCCTGACATCAAAAGGTTCAGGGTGCTGTTACTGTTTTGTTGTTCCAAAGGTGAGTAAGTGTTTTAAAATTTTAAATGTTTAATGCTTGTATATACATATATATATATATATATGTATTCTTTTTAACATAGAAAGGAATTCTTTACAAGGATTAAAAATGTTAGTTACAAATTTTAAATGTTGCTCATGACTAAAGGACAGAAGTCCCCAGAAAGACAGAAGCTATCTTCAAGGGGGATTGTGACTTGGGATTATTATAATGACTATGAATCTGATTGGCACAATCTACAGAGCTGACTGGCACAGAGCTGCACCACAGCTAAGCTCCACAGGAGCCATCTGGCAATGCTCTACTTGCTCACGTTGAAAGGACTTCCAAGAGGATGGTGAAGAACATGGAAGAAGAGATCACTTTTGGTCTCTGGACACAAGATGCAGCTGTTCCCAGCCAGGGCCCATCCATCATCCCATGGAACATTGTAGATGGTATTATCTTTGCAATGGATTATGAGCACAGGACAAAATAGGTTGATTAATCTGTGGAATAGGTTATCTCTGCCAATGAAGGAAGAGTGGGCTACAAAGTTCTTGTTGAAGCAGGTTCCCCTTCTATCCTATCTGCCTCTAGAACACTGGGCTGGCCTCTGCGACAGGACACACATGATTATCTGATTATTAGTCAATGGGCATCTGAAGCTTGTGAGTTCCTTCAGCATAGTGATTTTATTTTTAATCTTTTTTTAAACAATGTCCATGGCTGGTGCCTGATGCTTTTTGTAGCTCATAGTCGTTCAATACTGAGACTTTTATTTTATTTTATTATTTACCCTAGTAATTGTTCAATATTTAACAAATGAATTCTCTACCAATTGCTTCACCCTTTTACGCTTTTTACCAGGGATGAACATTACAACATTGCAAAAAAGTTAATATTTATTTCATGACTTTCATGTTTTGTGAGGTTGATGAACTGTTCGGACACTTGGTTAGTAGGCCTGCTGCCTTGATATCATACAGGTTTTCCTGTGTCAACCACCCAGTCCTTATAGAGAACAAATAATAACTCTATGCTTCATCTCTTCTAATTAGTCAACTCAAGTTCTGGAGATATTTTTAGTTCTGAAGTTCTGGAGACTATTTTAGTTCTGAAGTTCAGACTAAAAGTCTAAATAAGTTCATAGTCAAATCAGATTGGACCTGATAGGAGATGCCAAGCAAGAAGCAGGGATGAAATGGCTGGAGTCTTCGCTTTTCAGACACCCTTTGGGACACAGGAATACCAAAAGTCTACTTCCTGTGGTGCAAATGGCATAGCCAGTAGTGAGTAATAACCAGTAGGCAAGCAATCTGAAATTTTGAAAAGGAGAAAGTTAAAATATCATCATGGAAAATCTGCCTGCTGTATATAACTCATTGGAAGTCATGGCCTCCCATGGCTAGATGAAAAAAATCAACCAACACTGCTCTTTCAGCAAATGACCAAGATCCACAAGTTCCTTATAACACATTGAAAGCATAAAGAAGAATCAACAAAAAAGGCTTGAAGCTCAACGGTGAATTGCTATGTATAAAGCTGCTCTTCAATGCTTTCCTGAACCAAAGCTACAAAACTAGAAGGCAAATTGACAATAACAAGTGTGGTTAGTTATTGTTCCTTCCTATTTTAGATACATCTTATGTTCTAGGCCACTCATAGCTGACTCCAAGGCTAAAAGAAATTACCAACTCATGTGCGCAAATGCATTTTTTAGTTGGCCCTAAGGAGCAGAGCAGCTGTTCCTCTTCCTGTTATCTGGAGAGAGGGGCAACTTTCTGCCCCTTCAATAGACAAAAGGAATAAAGCTCCGGACATCTAGTTCTTCCTCATTTCCTGCTGTGCTGACCTTGTCTGCAGGGTGCACAAATTTCACCTGAGGCCATTAAAAGCACAGCTTTCTCTTTTTCTCCTCGTTTTAGTTCCTCCATCCCAGCAGCTACCAGCAACCCCAGCTTGCCTGTCCTGCTCCTTTCCCTCTTCTGACTGCAATGATTGTCGCTGAGTTCCATTTTGAATACATTTTAATATTCTTTAGCAACATGAACAAGACCTGAAAAAGGGAACTCTGGGTCCCTAGAGACAGAGTCAACCACAGAGCTGTTAATGACATTGTCCAATGGATGACGTGAGAAATCTCTAATAGTGTTAACTATTCTCCTTCAACAATTGTTCTTTCTGTGACACATCACTGCCACGTAACCATTCCAAAGGAACATTTCACTTTCTGATGCGTGATTCAGTGACATTTTGCCTTCACTGTCACTATAATTTAACTTAAAAATATAAAAAGTTTTTTAAAAAAAAAAAAGCTTTTTTTGTATTTTTTTTCTTCCTGGGCGAAAATATTTCCGTTTTCATAGGCAAAGCCTCTATGGCATGTCTTATTTCACCTCAGCTTCTGTACTGACACCAGCTTAACTTCCAAATTAGTGTTTAGTTCAACTTCTCACTGAGCAAGAATTGCTTCATGCCTTGTAGAGACTCTTGACAGCTGATATGTATTTTAGAATTAAGAGATACATGATGCTGACATTGCCACTTTCCGAGGGAGTTAGATGGTATCAAGTAGCCTGAGTCTTCAGAACTCGCCCTTCCAATGTCTCAAGATTTAGCTGAAAGGAATGACACAGAAAAATTGGCATTAAAATCAAGTAGTTACTAAATTTTTCTTTAGCTTTTCACAAACTTTATAGGAGAGTGAAGAAAATTCGTGTTTGATGAATCAGTATGCCAAAGATTCTCATTGTCACAGAGAACTACGAATTACAACTTGAAAAATTGACGATTGTAGCAGACTTTGGAAGAATCTATAGTAAAAATATAGGTGTATTGGGAAATTATAATTTAATTATTTTATTTTCCAGCTATATACATTCTTGGAATGCCCATAAATATGGTAAAGAATATACCCATCATCCCACCAATTTTTTCTCCTTTTTTAAATTCACTTTACATTCTTGCTGTAGTCCCATCCCTTCTACCATCCCAGTCCCACACTTCCTCCCTCACCCTCCCCTTTTCCTCAGAAAAAGGGAACTCCTATTTCCATCTAGTTGTATAATGACTGAGGATGTCCTCTTCTCCTGTGGCCTGGCAGGGAAGGTGATCAAAAAGCTGGTAACTGAGTTCGTGTCCAAAGAAGTCCCCACTTCCCTTACTACAGGGCCCACTTGAAACCTAAGCTGCCCATCTGCTATAACTTTGTAGGGGATGTAGGTCCAGTTCATGCATGGTCCTTGGTGGGTAGGTGGATGGGTGGATGGACACTAATATTATTCAGCCTTAAACCTGAAGGAAACTCTGACACATGCTATAGCATGACAATTCTTCAAAACATTAACCACATGGATATCACACGGTGGAGTGGTAGCCTAGCATGAGTGACAACCTAGTTCCTATCCCCAAAAATGAAAAAAAGAGAAGTATCACACAGAGTAAAATAAATCAATCCTGATAGAGAAAAATATATGTATGGCTTCACTTACATGAAACCAAAGTCAGCCCCAGCCAGATGCCAAAAGAATAGGTGCTACTAGGGGCTAGAGGTGTGGGGGTTGGGAGATCCCAGTTTTGTAAGATGAAAAGTTCTGAATAGACAGGACAGCAGTGTTGGCTGCTCAACAATGCAAAATCTCCCTTGGTGCTGAGGCTGTGTAGCAGTTTCCTCTCAGATTGAAACATTCTAGTCTGCAGGGAAGCTCTTCAGCACAGAAAATAAACATCACAAAAACAGTTTCAGGAAGTCCCTGAAACAGACCAGATCTCCTAGCACCTCCTTCCCCAAGAGAAATGCTGATAGCTACTCTCAGATGAGACAAGAAGCAAAGAAGACTCTCGGGCAACCCTGGCCAGCTGAAATGAGCAGAGAACTACTGAACTGCTTAGAAGAGGCTCCAACCAACTAAACTACATGGGCACCTGTTGATTCCCAGCTTTGTGAGCTCTCATCCATGCTTGGGTGGACTTTGGGGATACAGCTATCTTTGACTCATTTCTGTTCCTCTAAGTAACCACTCATACCTATTCTTATAAGTAACCCCAATAAATGCATTGGATCACCAAGTTGGACTTTGGTAGTGAAAGGACCAGTATTAGCACAAAATACCCCAAGACTAAGTTTTCAGCAAAAGAAGATTTATCTGGCTCAGAGGGACAAAAGAGAGGGAATAAGAGACAAAGACAGGAGACAGGAAGGACAAGGAAGAAGGGAAAAGAAGCAGACGGGGAAGGGGTATTTGCCTCTGGGTATAGAGGAGACAGACACGGCCACAAGCAAATGGCTTTATATGAAGATAAAGGGGAAATCCCATATTAGAATGAGTTACTTTGTTTTAATTGGGCATGCTAATTAGGGTAGCCAAACCAAGGCTTTTGATTGCTAGACTTTTAATACTTTGATGGCTGGACCTTGCTAGTCTGTCTTAAAAGAAGGAAGCAGCCAAATGAGGGGATAGACCTTGGTGTCTTTAGGAAAGCAATATAACAGTTTTTAGGAAGGCTGAGAATATGAAGACTCAAGGCCTGCCAGAGCGATGTTTACCATTCCCAGGCCGGCAAAAGCCCCCTTAGGTAGTATTCATACTTTGGGCTCTAATGGGGTCCCTATCTGGGCTTAATAGGGTGTGTGTCTGTTGTCTCCGCAGGAAAAGTTTGTCACTCATCGCTGAGCCATACACTTAAAATGATTATTATGGTGCATTTTACAACATGCATATCTTGACACAGTTAAAAAATTAAAACCAAAAAGAGTCTCCACGAAGCTCCTAACTCACCCACTTTTGTGGTCTTTGAAGTCAGTGTGGATGTACAGAGCAGCAAGAGAAATATCCTGACTCAAACACAGTTTGGAAGAGGTGAGAAAATAGTGGACTTGACTCCCAAACACCTGGGTGTGAGACTGTCATTTACAAGAATTACTCTTTCTCTGACTGGTATATCTGACGTACTCAGTAGGGCAGAGAATAGAGTGAAATAGAGAAAGCTTATAATCCACAAATTTTTTTTGAGACAGGGTTCCTCTCTGTATCCATCCTGTGGCTGAATCTCCAGGCTGAATCCCTTACCCCGTCTTTTAGCTTCTCCTTCCCTGACTGGCAGGAAGTCAAGCCCTATTTCATCCCCTGCTCAGCGATTGGCTCTAAGCTGCTTTATTGGCATACAAGGGGACAACTGGGGAGCAGAGTTCGTACAACATTGAGACGGGAGAGTCACAGAACAAGGCTTGCCTCCAGATATGCAGACACAGAAATCAGCACAATCACCAATACCTATAACTATGCTTGTAAATAAAGATGTGAACACAGAACATATTCTGAAATACACGATCTGGAGTGCGACAAGACTTCCCAAGTCTTCAAATGATGCTTCTATACCCTTGGGCAGATTTTGAGCAGCAAGACATTAGCTTATGGGGCTCACAGTATGGCCCACATCTAAGCATCTTCACTTTTAATAAGAAGAACATCAGAAAGTCCTAATTATGTCCCATTCATGAAAATTCACATATTGGGACTTGGGTAATGTTAGGAGGTGGCGAGATGTTTAAGAGATGCTTCCTAGTGGGAAAGACACTCGTGTCACAGAAAAAATATTCTCAGAGGATGCTGGTTAGTCTTTCTGAGACGGTTATTGTAAAAGAGCAAGCTTGGTCCTCCCCCATGCTCTGACTTCCTCTTTCGTGCATTCTCACCACCAGACTATCTGCTATGTAATGCAACTAGAAGTGACCTCATTACAGCTAGTTCCATGTTATTTAGACATTTAGCCTTTCGAGCCCTGAACCGAATAAACTTCTGTGTAAGTTATCCAGCCTCAGTTATTTCATTACACCAACAGTAAGAGAAAACAGATTAATTATTGAACGGCAGATATCTTAGACACAATGACTGGAGTTTAACTTTGTCACTCATAAGCAAGAGAGAGAAAAGCCCAGAGCTGAAAAGTCCTATGACTAAGTGTGAAAACGACAGGTAGCTCAGTCCTTACGCTTTCCACAAAAACAGTTATCAAGGACACTCTTAACCCATGTTCCCTCTGCACGTACATTCTGACTAAAAAGCTCGTGAACAGAGAGCCAACAACTACACTCCCCAGAAAAAAAGCATCAGAGGGAGGGGACGTGTCTCATGCTTCTTTCTGATCTGGAATTTTCTGTATCAGTGTTTTTCAAACTTACTAATGCTGCAACACTTTAATGCAGTTCCTCATATTCTGGCGACCCCAACCGCAAAATCAGTTCCACTGCTGTTCTGCAGCTATAGTTCTGTTAGCGACACAAATCATAATGTGAATATCTGGGTTTTTTGATGGTGTTAGGTGACCCCTAGGAAAGGGGTCATAATCCACAGTTTGAGAACCGCTGCTCTACACCTTTGCAAAGGACCAAAGACAGGTAGCTAGTCCATATTTTCGAAACAATTAAAAACAAAACAAAACGAACAAAGAAACAAACAAAAACTCGAGCTCTCATTAGCCCATTTAAAACAAAATCTTTTTTTTTTTTTTTGAAATTTAAATAATACGCACTCAGGCTTTAAGCTCTGTCTTTCCCTCAGCTTCCCACCTCTGAATCTCAGGCTTCATTTTCTTGGGAAAGAAAAATGGAACGCTCCAAGAGATGCTGGAGAGACCACATCCTCTCTGGGGAGCTAGTGTGGCTGGTGACAGCCACAGCCCATAAGCCTGTCAGCTTGAGCGGGTATCTCTCCTGCCATGACTAACCATTGCAGCTTCCCAGGAGTGTGTCAGAAGTGTTCCGGTGTCTCTGTCGCAGCCCGGTGGGTGTTTCTTGGCTGTGTCTCACCACATATGTTATCTTCATGGTGCCTGCGTTGTAACTCAAAGGGAATTTCTTCACAGATTTATGTCTGGCTTTAAAACAAGGAGCTCTCAAACATGTCAAATCATAGAAGCAGACGATGGCTCTACTTTTTGAAGTGCATTTTCCCTCTGGGTTTGTGAAGATGTCCCTTGAGAGGACTCTTTTTCTCCTGCATGCATCCCTTTGATGGCTTGCACATTGGAAAGCAGCCTGGGATCCTTTGGGAAAAGGAGACACAGTTTAGTGAGGTTCACACTGAATGGGGGAGGGGGTGTCAGTAGGAGGTGGGGGAAGGGCAGCACTGTTAATGTACACAGCAAGCAGCATTAGTTGAATGCTTCTGTTGGTTGCCATAGGAATGAGGAGACTTTTGATTTGAAATCACAGTTACTCTGAAGCAGTGTTTAAATCGTTATGCTGGATTCTTGCTGTTTACCACTACCGGCTTTTGAAATCAAGGGCTCTTTAAAAAATGCAGTTCAAATGTTTTCCCTGTCAAAGGAGGTTCTACCAACCTCAAAATGTCACTCCCAAGGCCCTAACAGCTGAAGAGCATGGGCTTCTCTCAACTACTTTGCAGCACATACTTCCTAAGCTAGTGAAGTGCAGTGCAGTTCTGTTATTTGTCCTTTCAAGAAGAGCCTGTTTGAGATCCACAAAAGGATGGAAGGGACAGCTTCTTATGCAAGGCAGCTGCCGTTAAAGTGGAGTAGAATCACATTTGAAAATCAAACAATTAGTTTGATTAGTAACCAATAACCTTTGACATCATTTTCAAGATTACATATTTAAAATATGGTGGCATACGTGTTTCCTTTTTATTCCCCCATCCAACAGCCTTATAATACTTTTTGTTGCAAATTCAAATTTTTAATACAAGAGTGCCAGCCTACAAGTTCAATGTTAAACATAATGTCATGTTTTGTAGTGTCTCTTCCTTCCTTATCCATTATCAAGTAGTTGTATTTTACACCTAACTTAAACAGGGTTAGAGAAATTAAACACAGAGAATCAGACACTGTGCACAAAGCCTTCCAAATGACATCTGAACTGTCATTCCCTCTTATGACTTGTATGTGAAGTGTCCACAGAAAGCACCATGCATGGAAGGCACAATCCCCAGCTAGTGGAGCCAGTCATTGAGAGATGACTGATCGGCTTGGACCTAATTCCCTGATGAATTGATAATTTGGTTCCATTAATAAGCAGTGGAAGCAGAGGAGGACATTGCAGCCGGTCCTGAAGATACCTAATAATCCAGGGTCAAATGGAAGGGAAAGAGGTCCTCCCCTATCAGTGGACTTGGAAAGGGGCAGGGAGGAGATGAGGGAGAAAGGGTAGGGTTGGGATGGAATGAGGGAGGAGGCTACAGCTGGGATACAAAGTTAATAAACTGTAACTAATATTTAAAAAATAAAGAATTTTTAAAAAGCAGTGGAAGAAACTAGGTGGGACCTCTTTGAAAGAAATATGTAGTGGAAGTTTTGGTTACGTTATGTAAATATGTTTTTGCTGTAATCCCAAGTGTTGGATGCAGGATTCCACAGCTGATAACAGCCTTGGTCAGCTGATAATAGCCGAATGAGAGAGCAGGTAATCCTTGTCAGCTAGAAACTGCCTCAGGCGGTTTATGTGGTTTTTGCCAGCTGAAAAACATTTTGGTTCGGACTCTGACGAGGTATAAATAGGAGGAGAGAGAGAGAAAGCTTCGGAGAACCCTTCAAGGAGGTTGCTAAGGCCCTTACTACTGCCCTTGCTGCTGCTGGTGGTCCTTATTGCTGCTTTTGTTATTGTATTGTTGGATTACTGGATTGTTGGATTGGTGGTTTTCGGATTCATTCTGTGTCTGCCGCTGCTGCGGGTTTGCTGGTTTGCTTGACAGCTGGATATCCTGATGACAAGGAGTGGAATTGCCCCAGGGAACTACATCTAAAGAGATCTGCATCCCTCTTCCCTACTAAACCTTCTTTCTCTCCTACCTAGAATCAGGGGGTTGGAAAGGAGGTAGAAGTTTAAGGAACCCCAAATAAAGTGGGTTTAAAAAAGTCACAGCCTACAGAAATAAGTCTCCCTGACCATTCCTTTGAATAGTGTATCTTCACCCTCAGTGCCTCCTTTTCTTTCTCCTCTTCTCTTTCCTCCTCCTCCCTTTTTTCTTCCACCTCCTCTTTCCCTTTCTCCTACTCCTTCTTCCTTCTCTTTCTCCTCCTCCTTCTTTTCCCCATATTTCTCTTTCCCCTCTCCTCCTTCCTCTTCCTCTTCCTTTGCCCCTGCCACCATGAGGTTTTTCCTCTCCACCAGCCCACAATCATGGAGCCAACTGAAACTGAATTGAAACCTCTGAAATGTGAGCTGAAATACATATTCTTTCCATTAGGTTCTTTATGCCAGGTGTTTTGTCACAGGCACATAATATATGGAGATGATTGATGGCCATTTAAATTTGGCAAGGGACAAGATGAATTTTGTAAAATTCTGCTGCAGCTTGTTTGTTATTGCAGACTTCTCTCAGGAAATCTGAGTAGTAAGAATAAGAGTGAATACTCTTTTGGTGAAAATATCTGAGCTTGGCCTTATGGCCTTGGTGCTCCCTAGCATAGCCCACTACTGAAAACAAAACAAAACAAAAAACAAAACCCTCTCTGTGAATGAAAATAATTACAATAACTAAGGCTCCCCAGAGGCTTACCACAAACCAGATGCACATGAGGTGCTTAGATTGAATTAATCTGTTAGATATTTGTATATCTACAACTGACAGCACAAGTTAGAGAAACAGAATATGGTACAAATGGATTTTGTTAGACCTGATTTGTAACTAAAGTGCTGGAGGTAATGTTTCATCATTTTATATTGTAGATGAATGCCATTTGGTGGGTGAGATGGAGTTCCTATTTTCTATAAATCTTCATAGCTGTCCCAAAAATATTTCCAAAGAGTGGTGAAGCTCAGCACTGTCTATGTGTCACGTTCTGTATTGTCTACATATACTATCACATTTGACCTTAGTTTTTATTCCAGTGGAACATAGATTGAATCTGTCTCCCCCTCCCACACACACACACACACATACAAAAGTTTAGCTTGCTCTGATGCTTGTAAGTATTCGCACCCAGATTTCCAAGCCACTGCTTTTTACTGCTTGTCTCCTGAATGGATAAAACATCTCTGAGGGTTTCCTCTGCAGCCACAAGTGTTTTGAGTCTACGGCAGCTTTTTTTTTTCCTTTTAGGTACTACTAACATTTTTATAAATAAAATTTCCTTTGTTTCAGAAGTAACCCCCACCTGTGACGTTAACCACTGTATGAGCATAATGGAATAGCTAGATCTGGAATGATGAACTGGGAAACCTGATGTCTTCAATCCTATTGGGTGACATATACTAAAGGTATTCAACTCCAAACAGCAAATTACATTCATTCAGGACTGTATCATGAAAAATAATATTTGTTATGCAGTCATGAGATTCCTGCAGCCTTCCATATGCACACATCCTTGCATATGCCCACAGAGGGAAAGCCTTAAGCATTAATAGTTAGGCATAGAACTCTTGTTGTAGAGCCTGACAGTGTCTTTAAATCCCAAAATGAAGTAAATAATCATGAAAGTCCCTTTGAAGTACTACTTTGATAACCTCATTATCCCTGCCTCCCTGTGGGCTCTTACTGGCGGGTTCAGCATGATTTTCGTAATGTGTGTTGAAAGCTCAGGATCTCTGTGGGGTCTGTAGAGTTGTATCCCTTAGAGACCGTTAATATTGCTGTTTTTTTTTTTTCCTTCAACATGTCTTTTGATGTTTTCAAGTTTCGATCTTAAGTTTTAGGAATAGAAAAATACAATTTAACTTGTGCTTAAATTTTAGTCCCCTTCAAGAGAACTGAAAATAAACGATAAATATACAGAGAATCCAGGGCACTATGCTTTCATTCTAGTGGAAGTAAAGGCAAATAGTGAGTGTATCCTAAAAGTCACGTTTCAAAGACTATGGCCGACACATCTGCCATTAGGTATTCCTCTTCATAACTTCAGAATCAGAGACTGGAAGATGTGGTGAGTAGAGGTGCCTAATGATTTCTCCTTTTCTCAACTCAACATCCCTCCGTTTTCCTCCTTCCGACTAATATCTACAGACAACTGAGCTAGAAAAGACTTCTGGCTATTTCTTTTTTTCTGCAAAGCAATGAGATTTGCATATCATAAACAAGACGAACGTATCAGATTCTGTTTGGCAGAGGGTAAGATGGTATTCGAACTCATGTTATTTATGCTTTGAACTGAATTTTCTCCAATGTAGTCACAGAGGGAAAAGGTTATTTTTAGAAGCAGCAGCAAGAGGAGCCAAAAGTGCTTGTGCTGCTGTGAACCTACCTCCGTCATGACTTCCAAGCCCATTTCTCTGGGGTGGTACTCCTCCGTGCTGCCTCAAGAGAGGACTGGCAAGTGAGATGCTTCAGTATAAATGTCCTTGAATAGGATGCTAAAATCTGTCTCTGGTGCTAAAGCAGAACCTCAGTGATTGGCAATAGACACTGCTCTTGCAGGAGGCCCTAGTTTGGTCTCCAGTATGCACATTGGGAAGCCCACAAACTCCCATAACTCCAGCTCCAGATGATCAGATGCCCTCTTTCGGCCTCCACTCATGTGCACTTGCAAATACACACACATGTGTGCACACACACTCATTTTAAATAATAATAAAATCTGGTTAAAGGGATCTATCTCTGGACTTTCCTGCTGTCTTCAGGCCATGATCCTAATTACAGCTTCAAGGCTCTCTTCTGGCAGACAAAGGACCACACCTTATATATAAGAAAGCTGCTCATTATGACCATGAACCTGTGTGAAATAAAATTAAACTCCTCCTCAGCATAAAGTTCTTTTCCTCTGCCTGTCTTAATTCCCTGCCTTTTTATTTTATTTTAGCTTCCAACTATTATCAAACCTTCCTCCAAAAGCAGCAGTAGAAATTAATTTGCTCTTATGTAAAAATAACTGACGGCGGCTGAAAGTATTTCTTCTTCCAGGGAAATTTTCATATGAATAAAGCCTTAGATAAAATGTTTGCAGAACCATGCTATTTGATGGCAGTCTATTTTTTTTTATTGATTCAGAATTTCATACATGTAGATAATGTTTTGATCAAGGCCTCTCTCCTCCAGTTCTTCTGTCCCCACAAGAACTCTTCCCTCCCAACCTCATGTGTTCTTTTCTTTCTTTTAAACCCCCAGAATCTACTTGGTCCTCCGGGATGTGCATGGCCTTAGGAGAAAATAAGAGAAAGATTTCTCATGAGTCAAAGGTTAAGATTTAATAGAATTATTTGCCAAACAAAGAAGAACCCCTGTTCTTTTTTTTCTTTCTCACATTTGCATGCATAGCCACATGTGTGTTTGGTACATATCTTTGTACATACATGTCTGTGGAGGTCGGAGGTTGGGTTGACATCAGGTATCTTCCTGGATCATTCTCTACCTGACATGTTGAGACATGATCTCTCACTTGAACCCAGAGCTCACCAGTCAGCCTGTCTAGATGGCCAACTGCTCCAGGGATCCTCTGTCTCTGCTTCATGCATGCTGGGACCACAGGTTGGCTACCACGACTACCCAGTATTTTACATGGGTCCTGAGGATCCAGACTCAAGTCCTCCATGAGCACCTTGAGCTGATGAGTCATCTCCCTGTCACCAAACTACTGCTTTTGAACTGTACCTATTTGAGAGTCAACTAAATAAAGATGAATGGAGAAAGCTTTCCATACAGTCAGCCTATGTATCTATGGGCCCATCTATGAAATCAACAAGCCATGGATCAAAACATTCCGTGATAAAAAGTACAACTGTACTGAATATGCACAGAATGCTCTTCTTACCATCATTCTCTCAGCAATAATGTCTAACAATGTCTTACATGGCATGTACACTGTATTAGGTATTATGGGTTACCTAGGGAAATTTTTTTAGTATATGAGGGGAAAAAATAAAGGAAGAAAATCAATTTCAGGAGCTGGTTAGATAATGTTTTGAACATGTAATGATTATTTAGTAAAATAAAGTCCCTTTTGTGAGTAAATCATTTCCTTCCCAAATCATTGCTTCTTTTAATAAGTTAAAATCACACCCATCTTTTAAAATCATAGACCTTTCACATCACTTCCATCATTTGGGAGGGAAAGAGGATGGAGGGAGAGAGAGAACATACATACATACACGCACACACGCTAGAGCATACATGTGGAAGCTAGTGAACAAGTCCAGGTGTCAGTCATCACAATTCCTCGTGGTTGGAGCAGGGTCCTTCTGTGGTCGCTACTGCATGTGCCAGGCTAGCTGCTCTGCAAGCTCCAGGGACCCTCACATCTCCACTTTATGCCTCACTTTCGGAACACTGGGATTACAGACATACGTTAGCTCATCTGGCTTTTACATGGGTGCTGAGGACCCAAACTTGGGTCTAAAGGCCTGCACAGCAAGCTCCTTACCCACTGAGGCATCTCGCCAACCCCAGAACTTTATCAAGTACTTCAAGTTCCCTTTCCTTGGTCAGTTCTCCAGAGATTACTAAATTCCAAAGCCACTCTCAGATTCAGGAACACAATCTATTTTTCAAATATGCTATTTAGCATCATCTCCCACCACAGGCTCATTTACACTTAGCACAGTACCTGATGTTTTTCAGCTTAATCTCTCTCTCCCTTCTTTCTCTCTGTTTCTCCCCTTTCTCTCTCCACTCTCCCTCCCCATGTGTCTCTGGCACCTATGACTCATTATAATTTCAGCAGAAGCACAATAGAGGGTTAGAACCTGTCGCCTACATTCTACTGTAAGTGAAAGGAACCAGAAGACAGCTTTCTCAGCTTGTAAATGTCAAGTGTTCACCTGCCTCTATTGAGGGATAAATAAAAATTCAACCTTAAAAGCCTTAAAGCCTGGGGTCTCAGCAAACTTTGCACAATCAGAGCCACACTGACCTCCCTTCAAGGTATTCTGATTGGTCATTCCCCTTAGTTCTTCCATCAGGCTGATCTCTCTGCAGCACTAACTTGTTACCTGATTTACTCCATTGGAGCGGGAAAGCCCACCTCTTATTGACCCACAAGACAGTTAGCAAACCATTTTCTGGTTTCTCTTATGGGAGACAGCCTCCTAACACACCAATGAAAGGCGCAGAAAGAGATGATTTTTCAAAGCTAGCAGACACTCAGCCACTAGCATTTGTCCCCTAGCTGAGCTGCATACGGAGGGAGGGGAGCATGATCGTCCTTCCAGGGCCTTGCACACATTGCCTCTCTTGTCTTAGCAAGCCATCGTGATTCGTCACTTCTGCTTGGTCCATACGAGGTGGAAGAAGGTTGCAGAAATCACACACGAGGGCATGACTTGATTAACATCATGGTTTTTAAGAACATATCTCAAAGTCTTGGGCCTACACGTCCTCCCTGGGGTGTGATAGGGAGAATATCAAACCAGGCTAACCTGGGTGACCCAACCAGAGTGTCTCTTTGCTGTTAAGATAATTCTGTCACATTCAGAAAAGAGGAATGCATTTAGGCGTTTTGACCAGGCAGAGACTGAAAGAGGAAGTGTGAAACCTGACCAGCCTTTTGTGTTTTTCTCAACAAAATAGCTCACGGTTTTAATTGCCCACCTTGTTTGGAAGCTCAGAGGGAAAGTGGCAATGCACCAAACCCTTCAGGATTAGAAAGTACTCCACACCTTGGAGAGCCTAGGAGACAGGAGAATCATTTTAAATGCAAATTAAATTGAGGGGGTAGCAGAAAAGAACACATAAAAGACGGTAAAACAAAACCTTTCAATTTTCTTAAATTAGCAGGCTAATGTGTTCTAAAGAGCAGCCCCGCTCAGATCCCGTCTTGGGGTGGGTAACATTTCATCGCAATATAAAACGGGCAGATCCATCATTCCCCTCCACTCTGTGCTCTTGACTGGAGAGTGAAGGGAAAATTAGAAGCTGTGCATTTGGGCTTGCAGGCTCAGCAGCCCTGCTCAGCTTGCTCTCTGCTCTCTGGCGGCATCCTGTTGCAGGGGACAAGTGCTGGTGAGTGTCTGCTAACTTTGAGACTCTTCTCTGCATGTGTCTGTCTGGCTACCTTACCTTTGGTGGGCTAGGAGGGTGTCTCCCATACGGTCTGTGTTATAATGTGTCTTTCAAAATCTGGAAAATTTCAGACAGCTTTTTAAGCTGTTTCTAGGGACTGGTTCACAGAAGGAAAGTTATTTTCAGCCTAGAAGCCGGTGACTGTTACTGTGTATTAATTATAATGGGAATATTGAGAATACTGCCTTTCTTCATCACCCTGCCCCATTCAGCAGTAAGGTAAAGAAGACAGGTGCCCCAACATCGTCTAAACAACTTAGTCCTTAGTCCATTGTCTAATCATTTACCACGTTATTCTGCTGCAACTGCAAAGCAGACTGGGATTTGAGATTGTGAAATAGATTATTAAATCAGAATTCTGATTTTTAAATAACTGTGAGATATCTCTGCTTAAGAGGTGGGGGTGTAGGCTGTGAATGGCCCTGGGTGATGTAAAATCTACATGTAGGTTTTGATGGTTCTCTGCCAAAGTTTTACATGGGAAAGCGGTAATTTCCTTCCTTCACAGAGGAGGGCGTGGAGAGGCTGAAACTGGCGTCACCTTCTGTTGCTAAGGTAACGTGTTCAGGCCATTTTATCTGATAGAGAAAGTCCAGTGGACAGAATACATTATTCATCACTGATCTAATCAGATAATCAAAACTGTTTACTTTCACTGGGAATATTTAGTAAGATCAAAGGCAGCTGATTGAAACTGCTCATTTGGACTATCGACAGCCCTTGGTTTTACCGGGATTATTATTATTATTATTATTTTGCAGTAAGTATGATTTGCTGTTGGGGTACCTTTGGCTAATTTCTTTTTTTAAAGTTTCTTTACAACACTTGGTTTCTTAAATGAGAATGTGTAGTTTTAGAAAGCAAGAGATTTCTTTAGCCTTCAGAGTATGATTTTTAAGGAGTTCATCTTATTCCTCCTTAAAAAAAAAATAATAGTGCAGAAATAGAGATAGTTTGTCTGTTCCAGGGTCAGGAGGAACTCCACAGGACCCGTGAAAGGGGTCCTGGCTATTCTTCGTGTCAGGTTAGGGAAGCTCTGGGGAACGTTGCAAGGCTGTGATGTTTGTTGCTGCTGCACAAACCGCAGTTCTGTACCACGAGCAGCCTATACCGGGCATAGGCAGCTAAGCCAGTAGCACGGTATAGAATATGCTGAAGGGAATGGCTGAAGAGTAAGACATTCCAGGCATTTGTACAGCAAATAAGCCAGCCTGCATTGCAAGGTGAATTCCGTCTGCTAGAGGGGGACACCAGAAGCCCCTGGATCAACTGAAGAACAACCTGGAGGTCGGATGACACTTTCTCATGCGACTTAGCAGGTAGACTTTTAAAAACTGGTGGCACATGGATTTAAAAGTATAGCTCTTGTCAGCTAATATACAGCAAGGAGAAAACAGTGTGTTCCTTCTCTTTAACCTGGATCATTTTATTTTCACAAGTAGAATATGTTCTTTTTAATCAGTGTTAACTAAAAGTTGTATCTTCTCGTACAATACAAAGGCTCTGGCAATGGGGGCTTTGAAATTAGGAATGTCAGTCAACTGTTGGCATATGATAATGGAGTATTCTTATTTAAATTAAAGAATAGGCATGCTTGACAGCCTGAAATACTGTGGCCTTTTCCCCCCTTCTTTATAGACATCGAGGCGACTACCTTCTCTCAGGATCCTGTTTTGAACACTGAAGATGGATTACCCCAAAATGGATTATTTTCTGGATGTTGAGTCTGCCCACAGACTCTTGGATGTGGAGTCGGCACAGAGGTTCTTCTACAGCCAAGGAGCTCAAGGTAACAAATGGGGAAGCGAGGAACCCCTCACCCTCGGGATGCCTTGCTGCAAACAGCGCAGCATCAGCTGCAACTGCTTAAGCTCTGTCTTGAAAGTTAATATTCCCAAATGTTGACAACATTTCCCAAAGTGCTGCCGGATTTTCAGAGCAGACTAAAGAAATCCATCACCCTCGGTGTGTAAACAAGCGTTGGGAGCATACCTCTAAGAGCTGCATTAGAAAATGATTCCCACCTCCTCGATTCCAGAGCTTAGGCCTAAGGGAATTTGGGGGGTGCTTTCTCCCCCCACCCCGGAAATTTTTAGGTAGGCAGCTACTGCACTCTTGGCGATCTTGGGGCACCCTGACCTAGATGAGTGCCATCCAGCTGGATTATGGGCTTCTGAGATAAGTGGGCCACTTCTGTGTCTGCTTTATCTAATCTCAGTGATCTCGGTTGCTGCCTGGAGAATCCTCAATGCACATTCAAGGGCCTCCATCCCCTTCTGTGAAGTGTGGCAGGCTATGTGTTTTCATCACCTAGTTCAAGGCTGTTGTTTAGGCTATGCTTGCTCTTCTGCTCCAGGTTTCATTTAGAACATTTGTCACTGTTTAAAAAAAAAAAAAAGAATTCAAAATGTTTGATCCTCTTGATGTGTAGGGTGTTTTCTTTTTTAAATCATAGTTTGTGTTTTTCATAAAAATATTAAGATATCCAGTCAAATGACCTTGATTGTGGCTGTGTCCCAGAGCACACAAGTGAAGCCCTGCAAGGGAGTCCTGTTTAAATAGGAAAGTAGTGGGATTCTGGGAAGTCACGAAGCAGAGCTGAGAAGGAGATGCGCTGTGCTCGAATGCTGGCATCTTTCACTGTTGTATGACAGGAAGCTCATTTTGGGCACTGACAACATTTCTGCTCCCGCCTCAGGTTTTTCCAAGTGTTCTTAGGTGCCTGGCTCATGGCTCATGGTAACTTTGAGGGCTTTCGGGACTCCTGCTTCCATTTTCTGGGTGTGAGCCTGTGCTCTCAAAGTCAAGAGGGGCTGAATTTTATCTGCAGGATTTGTTTGGGTCAACAGGCTCAGCAGCAAAAGTGATACCATGGCTAATCACCATCCTCCAAGAGGAGAGAACTAGCATTGCCGCTCTCTGCCACTTCAAGGGGTCTAAGGATGTTCCTGGGAAGAAGAGGCAGAGGGGTAATTAACACTTCCAGCTTGTTGTGGATCTACAAGTAGAAAGGTGGAGAGAAGTATATGGGGAGCCACAGGAAAGGAGAGGAGGGTAGGGCTTCCCCCCATCACGAGACCTGACTGTCTACCCTGCCACACCTTCCTCAGTGCATTCCATTCTGAGTCTGTTCATCCACTGAACTGCCCATCAAGAAAGGCAGCCGTAGTTAACTGTGGAAGGGAAAGATGTCAGCTCACTTTGTCTTGAAGACGATGGACCCTTGGCTTTTAAGGAAGGAAAGCAGGCAGGGTGTGTGGGAGGCTTGAAGATTACAAGGCAGCCTGGTGGCTGCAGCAGATGGAGCTGGGGGCGGAGTGGTCAGAACCGTCACCAGCCGTGACGGTGGTGTAGACTCCAGAGCTGCAGTAACTGGGAAACACATGGGAGGTGGTAGCATAAGCTACGGCCTTCTCCTGGGAGTCACGTGTGCCTTCGGGTGAGGAGGATGCTATTTCACTCCAGGAATCCTAGATTTTCGGGGTTGAGTGGGCTGCGCAAACATCAGCAAGGCCGTGGTCCCCAAATTGTAACTCTAGGTGTTTCTGAGGTCTCCGAGTTCATACTTAAACTGAGTGACAGCAATGGCCGCAGAGCCAGCACACCTCTCTAGGGACCCTTCTTTAAAAATCAGTTCATACAGTCCTTTGAAAATGGTAACGGTGACAGATTTCCAAATTGTTAAGTGCCTTAATGAGTCGGGGTTTTAAAGTGTTTAAAACAATGTTTGCATCATGAGACCCGGTAAATCAGCAAATCAATAAAATAGATACTTCGTGTTAAAGGCTCTCCCTTCTCCAGCTGAGTGGCCAAGGCTTTGCAAATAAGAAATCTTATCTTACAGGAATTCAATCTCCTGTTTCTAGTGAAAAGCAAGCATGCATACATGTGCTTGAGGGCACACACATGCACACACAGAAAGAGGAATGTTCAGTAAATACAAAATCACTGAGAATTTGTGTCTTTTCCCAGAAAAACCTACGATAGGACAACCTTCAATAATAGTAAAATTACACTGGGGAGCATCCCCCCCCACCCAGTCTTCCGCTTTATTTTAAGACATAGATCCCCCAACACTTAGGACCATCACTCCAGGGTCTTCCCCTTTCAGGAGCTCTGCGTCCACTGTAACTTGGAACTTCTCACTACACTTCCCTGGCTTTCCTGTAGGGGCTTCCGTCCTGCATGGCTGCTGAGCCTTTCCAAGACCCCAAGCCCCTAGGCCTTATAAAGGCCTCAGGTGAATGGTGAGTGGGTGGACAGCGTGCAGCGCTCTCTTCCCATAGTAAACACTTATGTTTCCAGTGCATGATTGAATCCATGTCAAGGCTCTGAGAACCAGAGGGAAGAAGGGTATGTGGTAGCTGCTTTTTAATGAAAGGCCTGTGGAGCAGAGAAGGTTAATTTCGACCCAGGAAGCTCTCCACCCAGCCAGACTAGTCCAGTACAGAGCAGTATAAGGAAGGTCTGAAAGCCTGGATGTGAAACCCTCTTCTAAAAAGGTCTAGCTGGGAGTTTCATGCAGCGTTCAGAATCTTGGGTTACCCAAGACCTGATTGGTTAGGCTGTTGTATGTTTGTTGCCTTTGTCATTCATTCATTTGCCTATTTCTATAGACTGAACAAGTGTTCTCAGAGAAATCCTTTAAGGAGGAAAGAGAAGAGTCTGGGGGTTTCCCTTCTTCCTTTTCTGTGTGTTTTATTCTTTACTGTATTCACAAAACTCTAAAAAAAAAAAACAACAACAACACCTTCAAAATTAATTACAGACAAAATGTCTATCTAAAGCAAAATAGTTTTAGAAGTATGTTTTTGACTGACTCATAGGTATTTTTGTTTCCTTTTTCCTGGAAAATGAAAATATCCTGTTCCAAAATAGAGGAGGATGTTCCGTTTAGTTAACACAAGAATTGTCTAGAAAAAATGTGAGTTCCTAAAGAGAGTGCAAAAAAGAAGTCTCTGGCCTTTCAAAGTCCCCTGGAAGCCCTCAGGTTTGTCAAGTGTGTGTCCTGTTCTGTTAATGAAATAGCTTGTTCCCTCCAGTCTCCATTTCTCTTTGGTTTGGGTGTTAGGTGAGGAACATTGGCTGACTTGGCAAAAGCATGATGGACAATGGGGTGGGGGTGTGAAACCCACAGGCCTCCTGTTTGTCTCCTGGAAGCAGATGATGCTCTCTTGGTTAGCTTGGGAGGTGGTTCACCCCCAGAAAATCCTGCCGACCAGGAGGGAGTTCTGTAAAGACAACCTGTAGCTCAAAAGGAAGATTCTGGAAACCGGAGACACATGTGACTTCAAAGATCATATGGGTCTCCGTGTGGCATAATTCAGGTTCACCCATCATAAGATTCTGACAATGATAGCCTCACCCTCAACTTCAGGCTCTGTGATTTTACAGTGCCGAGCTGAACTGAGAGGGGCATCATTAAAATTTTAACAAAATGAGTATTGTGGAATTTTCTGGTTGAAATGGACACCAGGGATTCTCTCAAGCCCCTACCCCCAAACTAAGTGAAATGGAATCTTAGTGGCAAGGTCTTCAGAACCCCTGTTTCCAACAGGCTTCTGGGTTGTTTCTTTGAAGAATAGCGAGCCGTTCTCTACATGGTTAGTGACAAAGTTTTACAAGAAAGCATTGTATCCAGTGTAGATTAGAAACACCCCAGGAAATTTCACAAGCTCCCCCATAGCTTGAAGCCCCATGGCAGTCCAGTTGAATCATAATCCCTAAGGGGCAGTGTCACAAAAAGAATCCTTTTAATTGCCTCCAATAGATAATCATAGCTGGGACCTGAAGACTGACCACTTTATCACACCCTGTAGCTATTTTTATTTGGGGACTATGAGGTGACTGCTGGGGCCTGAACCCACTTTACCATTCAGCTATATGTAACTCCTTCTCCTGTGGCTAGTTTTGCCTCACTATCTCTCTCAGCCATGCATAGACGGTTACATGTTATAAGCCATCATATAAGTATTTTCTATCCATTCTGGAGATAGATGGGATGGGTCTTAAGCACTCTACCATTGAGCCACACACTCAGCCCCTGAGGCTTTCACTTTTAAATGACTTTAAACAATCCAAAGCGGCAAATAGACATCAAAAAAGAAACACACACAGATCAAAGACAGCACGCTACAGATTCATTGCATGTGTTTATCCCCAGTGAAATGTTGGAAAACAAGATTTGCAGTATTATGTGTATCTTACAGATTAGAAAAAAAAATAGGACTCTGAGCTGAGGAGGTAACTCAGTTGGAAAAATGCTTGCCACAGAAGCTCAAGGACACACATGTATATGAGGTACTGTGGAGGCAGAGATGAGGTCTCCAGGGCTCACTGCACAGAAAACCTTGCCTAATTGCTGAGTTCCAGGACCTAGTGAGAGTCGGAGCCTCAAAAACTACCAATGTAAATGGTGCCTAAGAAACAGCAACCAAGTTTGACATTGACATCCTTAATCACATGCACATATATGTGAACACATACACACACATACACACACAAAGAGAATTTAAAATTGGTGGCTGGAATATTCTTGAAACAGGTCATCCATTTAGATATTTGCAAAGCTAGGATCTAATTCAATTATACCTGACTCCAAAGCCAAAACTATTTGAAGTATCTCAGTGTTCCTTGCTGGAAAGAGGTGGCCTTCCAGCTGGCCAGACTGATGAAATCAACCAAGGAGGTGAATGAAATAGCACTGACGCCATATCACACTTCCCAAGATGGGGAAGCTGAGGCGCTGAGCGATTTCATCACATGCCCCTATCACACAGCTTCCAACAGGAGGCTGGGATGGAGAGTCCCATCTTTTGGCTCACTCATCCCCTCCCCTCTTTTATCACTTTACATAACTCATGGCATTTGAAGTCATTGGTACTCATCCTAAAGTACCTTTTCTCTTGTATGCATTGTCTTGTTCAACAAAGGGAAATGCCAGTTTTGACAACTGATAAATGCCACTGTGAGCTTCTTAGAGTCTCTTCAAGTTGTCTTAGGAATAGAGAGAGAGAGAAAAAAAAACCACTGAAACCCCTCTGTCAAGTCAACCCTTTCTCCTTAGGAGCTTCCCTCACCTCCACCTTTTGTTATGTGCGCCCCTCCCTCCCCCCTACAAAATCCATCAGAACACTGGCTTTTGGGTCTCTAGCTTTCAGTTGAATGCACTCCAACTATCCTAACCTTTACAGTTCTGGGATTTCTTAGTATGATTCCCAAGAGACAAAGACATTTGGTGTCACTCAATTAGTTGCAAGTCATTAGCAATGGTTAATTAATAATAGCATTCTTTTTTCCTTTTTTGTGCTTAAGGCCAGACCTAGCTTCCACATCAACTCCCAGTGAGTTTTGCCTGATGTTTCCAGATGTTTCTCCCATACTTACATGATAGCCTCTGTCACAGTACAGGGTTCCATTTTTATCCCACACTTGATATAGCAACTCAAGAAAATGGCAGCCTCTCTAAGCCCCAGTTCCTTCATAAAAATGGTTAGGTAGCTCCAGATCCAAAAGGAGTTGAAGGGTTAAGTGGAGTCTGTAGAGTGTGTGTGTCTGTGTCTGTGTGTTTGTGTCTGTATCTGTGTGTGTATGTGTACACTTGTCAATTAGTTGCTAATACTATCCTTTTATTACTTAAAATGCCTTCCATCTACCTCTGTGTATGTGTGTGTGTATGTTTGTCAATTAGTCCTAATACTGATGTTCGGTACTTAAATGCCTGCCATCCACCTCAAGTACAGTTATCTCCTTAAATACCATTTTCTTAGTGGGTAACATCCTCCTTGGTATAAAGGAGGGCATTACAACTTATTAAATGCCTCTGTAGACCTGGGAGAACAAGAATCCTTGTTCAGTCTGCGCTTTCAAGGAGAAACTTCAGATTCAAAGGAAAGACTCAAGGCTTCCAGATGTGGAAAACACTGTCCCCACCCCTAGTTCCTTTAAAGTCTTAATGACTTTAAAGTGGAAAAAGCACTTAAGACTGGAAGGAGGGTGCATAAAAAGAATGAAGGAAAGAATTAAGATGTAGAAAATGAAAGAAAGTCACCAATTCAGATGCATCTGTTATTAAAAAATTTCAATCCTTTTTAAAAAAGCAAAAGAGAAAGAAAAACATTATAGGAAAAGTTTAGGTATATTATTATAGACGTTGGAACTAAATTTCCAGAGGCAATGGAGATTTTAATGCATAGCTGTCCATGATGGCTGAGTTCTTTTTCTGTCTATAAGAGTTATGACACAGAGGAACCCCAGCTTTCCTGTGATGACCTTTCCTGAGACCAATTCAAAGGACACTCTGAGTATGTTCAGAAGTTGAGTTCTGAGCTGTCCCTGAGTGAGATCCTTTTCCCTCCCCCTTCTTTCTTTAAACCTCTGCTGCCTGGTCCAGGCCTTACACATTTTGGCTAATTGATCCTCAATGCAGCCACCATCCACGCTCCTGTTTCCAACCAGACACCATGGAAGAAGTTGTGCAGACCCACCAAAGTCACTTACTGGAAATACACTGTGAGAACAACTCACAGGGTGCCTGCCATGTATTAAGAGTCTTGGTCATTCAGCTAGTAGCAAGCTGTGCTCTTTCACCATCCCTGTCCCCTCAGACCTCAGGTGTGGTTCATTCCTGAAACTGGTGGTCTGGTTTTCTCCATAAAGACTAAAGTAAAAGCAATGACCACAAATCAACTCAGTGCCCATTTAAATAATGGCTGCCAAGTGAATTCTAACTTACAACATCGCACTAACACCTTCTTGTCTGCCCCTTAGAGTACCGCTCGTGCCAGGAGAGCAATATCAGCCATATCTCCTGTCTCCCCACAGTGATGCCTTCCTATGTCTTGTTTGGTTTATTACCTAGATAACTGATGTGCTAACTTCTGGACCCGGTCTCAGAGAAGAGTTTCATATGAAAACATTACAAATCTATTCTGCATTCACCTTTGTGGTGCTCAGGGTATTGCCCTTAACAAATTCCTGTTGAGGGGGTTGGGAATTTATTCTTTGCAGCTCTAGCAAGGAAGCTGCAAGCTGTGCTCCACTCATGGATGACAAAGCAACTGCCAAGCCTGCCCTCCTGGCCTCCCACATGCTCCATTTTAGACCTCTAATTGCTCACACCCAGGCTTTCCCAACATGTGCTTAATACGGAGAACACTGTGTGTGCCGGAGAGAATGGAAGAGGGAAAATATCATAGAGAAAGCCAGTCTTCAAGTCCAATAGAAAGGGCCACTGAGTCCAGCCCTAGATTCTGAGCATGCCTTTGGAACAGGACAGGCTTGCTCACAAAGCAGCTCCTGGTGAGGTTCCTGCTATTTGGGATACCTTGCTGCCAGTAACCATCTACTTTAACACATATTGAGGTTCAGGTTTCCCATCTAGAACAAAGAGTGAGAGGGAGAGAGAGCCTGAAATAATGAGACACAGGAGAGGAAGAAAATTACATGAAAATACAAGGAAACACTTCCAATCAATTAATAACTCCCACTCTCACACACGGTCTCTGAAAGAGTGGATTAAAAGGCAGCCCACACTCAGCTCACATCAGCCATGACCCAATTAGCATAAACAATTCACAGGTGCTGGGGGATGAATTCTCACTCTCTATTTGCCCAAACAAATCTGTTTTCTAAAAAAAAAAAAAAAATTTAAGACTATAAGAAAAAAAAATCCAAATACCTTCCAGTGCCACCCTCTGTGTCTCTTCAACAGAGGCAAGGATGGGAGCCTAGCATACCAAAGTTAGCTCCTCATCCGGGTCAGGCTCAATATGTTTAATAATTTCCCATTGAGCCATTAGACACATAGACTTGAGCAAAACCCCCGAGTGGACATTGGTATGTTAAAGCAGAACTCTGAAGTACTGTGTCTGAACAGAGAGATGATCTTCAAGATCTATTTGGTTTTCAATCAGGAGAGCAAAACGAGAGTAATATCAAAGCCTTTGGCAAAAGAAAAAATAAAGTCATAGAACCAGTTAACTCTGTTTAAGTCTATGTAACTGTTCACTGCTTTATATTTACTTTCGATCCTTTTCTGTGCTTGCAACATTGCAGTTACAATGATGGCATAGAAAAATTGATGATAGGAATCAAATAGTTCCCCATCCTGACTTCAGGTTGTGTTTTAGAATTCACCATCACCTTCCCATGGTCCTGAGTTCAAATAGTGACTTCTACTTCCCAGCTTGTGTAGCTGGACCAAGAATTTAATCTCTTTTGCTTCACTTCTGCATTTCCATGGCAAATGATAATTAAGTCAAGAGTTCTTAACCCCAAAGGCAATTTTGAGGATTAAATGAAACAAAATAACATTCCACACACTGTCATACAACATATAATTTTAAAAAATGCATTTACTCTCTTATAATAGTAGTGTGTTCATTCTATTGTGCTTTAGGAATTTTTACATAAAAATATTTCATTTAAACCGAATAATATATAGCCAGCACTGCGTCTTTATAAAGTATGGCTGAGGACACCAATACGAGGAAGTAGGTGCAGCAATAGAAAATGAGTTAAGATCACTTGCTGGAAAACATTGTATAATAGTACAGCCAGCATCTTGCGCTCACAAAGTTTCTAAGTAGTAAACAAATAAGTGTAGAACACTTGGCAAAATGTTAAGCACCGAATTTCCATACAATGAGTGGTTGCTCTGATGTTCATCCCCCATTAATTTTGTCATACCTCAAAAGAATGTGGCAGGGTTTCATCTCCCCAGAGGAAGTCAAAACTCATTCCATCTCTTCTTGAATGTTGTTTATTCCTCACTCACATTTCTAAGCACTTTGGAAATGTGACACAGTCTGAAAACATAAAAATAGGAGGGGGGGGGGGGTTAGAGCAATGGCTCAGTGGGTAAGAGCTCTGACTGCCGGTGCAGAGGGCCTGAGCTGGGTTCTAAGGATCTACATGGTGGCTCATAACGCCAGCATCTCAAAATTGTCCATAATTCTAGTTGCAGGGCAGTCAGACTCCCTCTTCTGATTTCAGTGGACACCAGACATGCACACAGTATACTTACATATGTGCAGATGAAATACACACACAAATAAATCCTTAAAAACACGAAAATAAGAAAAACTATCCAATTGATGTTGAAACAAACTTACTAACAGATTCCAAAAGATTCCTCTTTGTAGTTTTACTGTCAAGTAATATTTGTCACCTTGTCAGTTTCTCAGGACTTCATAGCAAAGACTAACTCATCAGAGATACCAAGTGTTTTCCAAGTTGGTATTCAAGATTCAGCGACAAGTAACTTTGATTTCAGTTAGGTTTAGTGAGGACAATGTGTGTTCTAGGCAGTGTGAAGTGATACGTGCTAAGGCCTGGGCATCTGAAGTGACAGATCACTTAGAATCCTGTGTTTGTTATAAGGGTCATATAAGGGTCATAGGGCAAAGATGCAGAACAGCAAGAGAAGAGGCTGCTGCATCAGAAGGCAGGAGCCAAAGCGCCCAAGGATTCGAACTAAGGAAGTCCAAAGTGGGTGCTGAGTCCGCTAAAGGGAACCTGTACTTAAATGTGTTTTTATGAAGGTTACAGTTATGAGGGCGGATAAAAGAGAAAGACTAAAGCTGTGAGAACCGCCGGCTACTGCGGTGATCAGGCTGACGTGTGTTGAAGCCTCACTATGTGTTCAGGGCCTTTTTATTGTCTCATTTGATTCACAAAAGGGGAACATGAGGAACACATTTTTATTATCCCCATTTTGCAGGGGTTCCAATGGCCAAGTAACTTTTCAAGATCCCACATCTATGCCAATAAAGCCGTAATCAAAATCTGAACCTTTTCATCCTCCCTATCACATCTTCTAGGTCAACGTTCCATGGCTGAGCAAATTTTAGGATGTGCACATCATTCACACTCAAAGGCAGAATGTCTCAGGAGCTATGTGATAAGAATGTGGCACCATTCTTTATGTTGTTATACTATAGGAGAAGCTCCCTAAAGAAATATGTAATCTTTCTCTCTTGGGAAAACTGTAACAATGGAAGGAGAGACCTCCGTACTTAGTTTGAATTTGATAGCATATGATTTACCTATGACATTCATAACTCATTTTTCCTCCTCAGTACCAGTGTGGTGCATAATAGTTAAGAAAAATTTTTAAAATGCAGACCATAAAATGAAACCAATATAAGCATTCCCCATGACCTAAAACAGGTGATCCTACAAGCTAGAGCACATGCTGACATCCCTGTCGTACACATGAACACACCTTTGTGTGTGTTCTGAATCTAAATCAAGATCCAAGGATTATTTTTAATTTTGCTATTTTAATTTTAAAATTCACAAAAACTCATCACAATAAGTATTGTTGATTCTATCAATGGATTAATAACCAGACACAGTTTGAAGGAAGGGAGATAGGTTCATTGTGCTTTGGTTTTGCCCCAAAGGTAGCTTTGCCAGCTGGACTATGTCCCTGAATCAGTTCTTCTGTTATTTACTAGAGAGAGAGAGTCTGACTAATGCCCTGTGATCTGATTACCATCGGCAGCCCATCTGTAGACCCAACAGAATGCAAATAAAATATCCACCTAATCTGCCCTGGTTGGGTCTTTGCTTCCGATTCATCTGTTAAGGAGAGTCTATGATCCCCAACTTCCCAACAACAGCGAGCCTTTCTTCTCGTTCAAGACACATCAGCAGCTACCCGGGTCTTTCTAATATTTTACTCAACAGTGGATTCATGGCAATGATAGAATGCTAGAGCCTGAAACTGCTACAGTTAACTGGCTCATTTTACAGATGAAAAAAGTAAGCCTTGGGGAAGAAAGGAAAAGCAAGCATCACCTAATGATACTCAGCATACACCTGAAGCTATACATGCATGTTTCTCTCAAAACTACAAAATTGTCACTGGTTAGATATTATTGCCCCAATCCATATGAAATTAAAGCTTAAAAGAAAATATATATCTAATGGCAGTGAGAACCCAGGATTCAAACCTAAGTCTTCCTCGCTTTGTAGTTTCCTACATTTCTAGGTACTAGATGGTTGGAGGTGTGTTTATCTAGATACCATAGCTGGGTTGTTGCAGAGGAGATAGACAAAATCCAGGATCCAAATGCCTAGACTGATTGTCCCCAGTCAGATTCGTGTTGCTTTGATAAACACCATAACCAAAAGCAAGGTTGGGGAGGAGAGAATCTATTTGATCTTACATCTTCTAGTCTATCACAAAATGAAGTCAGGGCAGAAACTCAAGGCAGGAACCTGGAAGCAGGAACTAAAGCAGAGGCTGTAGAAAAGCTCGCTTAGTGGTTTGCTCATGTGGCTTGTGTGGCTTGATTTTGAATACAACCCAGGATCACCAGCATAAGGGTGGTGCCACCTGCAGTGTGCGGGACCCTCCCACATCAATTATTAATCAAAGAGCTGATCTCCCCCAAGGCTTGCTAACAGGACTTGCTCTCCAGTGTGGTTCCCTCTCCTCAGATGACCCTAGCTTGTGTCAAGTTGACAAAAACCTAAGCAGTACACTGATGTTCCTATCTCTACATGCTATCACCTTCCTGTAAAGTGACTCAAATAGCTCAAGCTAATAGCCTTTTAACTTTGAGGTGACTTGCAAATGAACAATGCCAGCAGTTTGCTGCATGAGGCTTACTCCAGGCACACATCACCTCTCTTTATACTGACCATGAATCAGGGTTATGACAACCTTAAGACTTTAGATTATGTCGTTCTCATTAATTACAGCTGTATTTAAAACAAGCCATGTAGAAAATACGAAATTAAAGTCATAAGGCTTGCCAGTACTTCTGTTGAGTGAGACCTGGAAAGTGACTTGTATACTTCAACCAGGGATCATCAACATTTGAATAATAGAAGTTGCTCGGGTTTCTGTCTGACTCGAGTCAACATGTCAAGCCCGAAACACATTTTCCTTTCTGCATCTAGCATGTTTTAGCAGCCAGCCCCCAGCCACTCCGCACAGTGTCTACTTTAAGAAACCGGGAGGAAAGGAAGCAGTGAACATTTGTTGTCCACACAGTTTGTCAGTCTCCATGTTAGGTGGTTTACATGTATTACGTAATGTTTTAGCCTCTCAAGGCCCAGTGAAAGAGTTCGTTTCACTTCTCATTTGCATCTAAGGGAAGCAGGGCTCGGAGAGCTAATTTTTAAAAATAAGTCTGATAGGTATCAAGCTTTGGAATTATGCCAAGGTTGAATTTCACAGCTATAGCTATAGCCTTGCTTCGGGCTGGTGAGTAATAATAGTTTGCACACAGTCAAGGTTTATCAAGAATATCCTTTGCCAAAGACTTAATAAAGATTATGTGTGTGAATCCCCATGGAGACTGTAAAGTGTGGGTGCTATGTTGGTCTCATAGATTCACAGAGATGATGCTGATTTGTATGAAATCATGCAACTATAGGTATGGAATTTAGATACAAATTAGAGAATGCTGACCTCACAACCTGTGTTTTTAAATAGTACTTCATTGTTTCTGAGAGGAATATAATAACGTCATCATCTTCCTCATATGTTCAAGCAAAGTGGAAAGCATTAAAGGGTCATAAGGTTGGCAGAGGTAAAGAGGGCAGAACTAATTTTCCTAGTGGTACAGAAGCGTAGGAGTGGGGACAAAAATATTTCAGCCACAGAAGTCAGGCAGTTTGGACAGGCAAAGACGAGGAGAAGAAAAGGAAAGGCTTTCCGCCAGAAAGACAAACAGGTTTTATTAATATGTCTTCTGTGAATAAGCAGTTTCAAATTAGGTAGGCCCTCTGGGAGAGGATTGTCAGCCCCAGGGTTTGTCTTGCATCCATCTATATGCAGGCATCTTTGCAAGAGAAGATAGGTGTCCAAGCCTTACATGACACCCAGACCAAAGTCACTAGGCCCACATAGCTAGAGAAAACAGGGCTAGCTCGGTGCCCAGAAGTGGACCTATCCTTTGAAGTGGCATCAAGAGTGTGGGTTTCCTTGTCGTCTGGTTCTACTCTCATATACTCTGCGGTGGGCAGCACACTCCTGAAATTGTACAACAGGGAAGATTTAAGTGGGACCCAGGAGAAAGATCACGTATCTAGAATCTGGGCAGAAATGGCAAAATGGAAGCAACCATCGCTTCTTTGTTGTGGACTCTCACAGATTTATCAAGGATAAGAGGGAATTAGTGTCAGAAGTGTATAAAATAGCGCTTTTTTCATGACTAGCTGAGGAATGAGAATTGAAAGGCACCGGTAACATTCTTGCATAGTTTTGATTCTCTAGAAAAGGATGCCATGCATAGAAAGGAAAAGAAATGTTCCAGGATCGACACGCTAAATTTAGCAGTAACAAAAACCCAGCCCAAAGTACATTCTTGGTACGCTCTCGTTAAACCTGCTTACGATGTAGAATCAACTACTGTGAGCTGGGTTGGTAAGGCAATCAATGACATCCAGTTGCATCATTCGTATTTTGTGCTTTCCACAGGGTAATTTGTCATAGTGACATCGTACTGGGTTAAATTGGGAGGCCTAAGCTTGCTTTCTAAATCTTATCAGACACACCAAATGGTGAAGTATGTTTCATTCATGCAGCCCAGATTCCTAATCTGCTTAAATAAAGTACACAAGATTCAGTTTAAAAAAAAATGTCAAGTGCCTCCAATTAATCCAAAACAAAACACTTTTACTATTAATACTGCTTGTCCACAGACCCAGGATTTAACTAACAATGATAATTTTGCATAACTTTTTAAAAAAGGGGTGCCCCCCCCCGTCTCCATCTAATCCCTGGAAATTCTCGTGAAGAGTAGGAATAAATTGGTTTTTCTGTACTTATTTAGTTGCCATTATTATTTTTATAATTGATCTATCACCTCCTCTTCCTCATCTATCCATCCACAATCTGTCTAGAGAGATGTGCATATGTAGATAACTATTTTATACCTGCAGCACATTTGTCAGCTATAGGAACATTTTAATTTAACCTGCTCTTTGCATTCCAATGTAAACTGGCTGGGATTGTTTCTTAAATCACCTTCCACTGCAGGACAGAATCCAGGCCAAGTTCAGACCAGCCCAAGGTTATGGCCTAGGACAGCCCAGTCTACCCTCAGGGTTTTGTTGTTGTTTTGTTTCTGAGATAGGGTTTCTCTGTGTAGCCTTGGCTGTTGGCTACCCTGGGCTCACATTGTAGAGCAGGCTGGCCACAAACTCACAGAGATCTGCCTGCCTCTACCTCTGCCTCCCTGAGTGCTGGGATTACAGGCATGCACCACCTCACCTGGCTCTTTTGCTTTTTTGACCCTGGAATATTTCTATGCCCTTATGTTACCATTTCTGACGTCATCATTTGTGAACCACATGATTCTTCTCCCTTTTAAACTCCTGATCTGGTGTTGTTGGCCATATGCTTGCCATGAGTCTTGAGTTTTCTTCTACGCCAAAGGAAACATTACAGTTTTCTCTGTGTGTCATAGGTGGAGACACCCAGTGCCCAGTTGTCCTTCACTAGAGGGGACCATTTTCATTGCCCAAGCAAAGTGCTGTCCAGTTTCTACCTTGAAATTAACCAGTGTGGGGAGGAACCCTTAAGGCCAATAACACCCTGATCCTCATCTTTCCCCTAGATTTAGCTTCTCTGTTGGTTCTTTCATGATTCCTTACCCCCACCCACTTGCTTGATATTTATTGTAATGGTTACAAAATGGTGGTTTTTACAATGCCTACCTCCATATTAATTAGTTAGCTCTCATCACTCCACTGGGGGAAATAAACAAGAACTATTTCCTTTCCTCATTCATGCATGCATGAATGCATTTTTACCAGTTCTCACTCACTTACCGTCAGGACTCATGAGTGTCTCTTTTTAAATGTAACACCTTTCCTAAGTGGACATCGCAGATCTTTGTTTTCAAATTACCCCAGGTTAGATCAATGTGAGCCTCTTCAACCGGCTCCTTATTCCTGTGATGCTCTTTTCACTTTAACCTTTATCAAGGACAACAACTGTTTCGATTATTTTATTCCTTGCACACATTCCAATACAGTTACCTTATTATGCTGTCAAACAAGGTACTTTAAAAAATTAAAAGCATCTAAGAACCCATTTTCAGTAAGAGAAAATTAAATTAAATGCTAAATCCACACATTAAAAAAGAAAGAATTCTTAAATAGATTAAAAAATTGTAGGCATACACATGATATGCAGATAAAACATTCATACACATAAATAAATATTGAACATAAAATAAACAGTATAGGTACCAGAGATAGTTAAGATAATATCACCAAGTTAAGGTCAAATAAACAGTAGAACACCAAAAATGTTGGCATGGGATAATATGAACATTCCCCCAAAATGGTCCAAGTCATCCACAACCACTGAGTTGGTCTGTGAAACAGATATGTAATGTCCAAAACTCAGCATCCCCTGTTCCTCCTCTCCAGCTGGCAGCTCATACATTCTTTATGCCCCAACTTCCACAATGTTCCCATCCTGAATTGGGAGAGCTGTAAATATATAGATGAATACATGCCATCAAGCATTCACCATTAGTTATACATAGCATTTTGACTTGTTGTGAATGGCTATATTCACCACTACCCACTGCACAAAGAAGCAAAATCGAAGGCAAGACTACTTTATAGGTGTAAACATAAATATTTAGAAGGCAGTTGTACAACATAATCACTGATCAAAACCACAAGAGTAGGTTATTCCTTGGGGTCTATGGTCTTTCCAACCATGGGCCACTGCCCAGTACCAGAAATAAAATCTCTTCTATGGAGCAGACCTTATAGCTTGTCAGAAAGCAGCTGGTTGCCTATATAACCATTATGCCACTATTGCACCAGTGGCAATATCATGCCAAGTAGCTCCAGCTCTGCATGAGCTAATTGATATGTATCTTTTCCACCCATTTGTTATTACTTTCTGGTACTACATACGCTTCCCAGCTGAGTGAGTGTTTCTTGGTCAGTGGAGGTTGATTTAGTTATGTCCTGAGAGCAAAGTGACTGGTGACTCCATCAGAAGACTCTTAGCATCTGCTTATGGCAGGAAACCAAGAACAATGCCAAGAGATACTATTGCTTAGGTTGCCTCTGGAGTTGAGGTTATTGTAAGTGATTCTGCTTCGGATAAGTTTCAGGATGAATTCAGTTTTACCTCTACTTATGTAAACATACTTAAAGTTTTTTCAAAAGGAACATAAGGACATTTATAGCTTTTTTCTTATATTCTTTTAAAGGCTATAGCATAATCCATAGTGGTAACTCCTATCTGATTCCTAATGTTGGTGAGTTGTGTCTTCAGTCTTTTCTCTTTCTTAGTTTTTCCAGAAAATAATCAACTTTATTGAGTTTTTTTGAGGAATATACTTTATTTAAGTTGTTTTGTTTTTCTGTTCTCAACTTCAGTGACTTCTGAATCTATCTTTATCTTCTTCCTTTTCCTTGGGAATTTTTCCTGCTTTTTTTTCCGTATTCCTGAGATGGGAACTTATATTAGATTTGAGACTTTTCTTTTTCTCTACGTAAGCATTTAGTGTTGTACATTCCTGGAGTACCACTGTCCTAGCTGTACCCCACATACCTGGCATACTACATGAACAGAAGTTCTTTAATATCAGTGAATCAGCATGAATATTTATTTTTGTGCTTATTGCTTCTTATATCATGTGTTAAATCTGTTCCCCAAAGTCATAAAGTTACTTTTCTGTTAGAGAAATTTTTATGTAGAAATTCTGCCACTTACCTTTCACATAGAAGTTCCTGATCCACGTGGAACTGGGTGTGGTGTACAGTGTGAGGGAGAAGATCAAGAGTGTTCTTTCACTCTGTAAGTATCCAAATAACAAAGCATTACTTATTGAAAAGTGTATCCCTTTCTTTCTATACTACAAAGCTGTTCTCATCTAAGCCATAGGCCTGTTCAAATATGTGTCTGATTTAGGCTTTCCACTGATCTATTCATTTTACATTTTTTTATTCTGTGCTTTCATAAACCTTCGTGTCTTCATAATAGAAGACACTCATTCTCATTTGTCAAGATCATGCTAACTATTTTCTCTTTGCATCCCATGTGCGTCTTAGACTCAGTTGTCAAATTTTCTTTAAAAATCCTTAGATTTATTTGGAATTACATTGGATCTATAGCTGAATTTTCAAAGGTTGACGCCTTAACGATAATTTGCCTTGAAATTCATAAAAATCATCATGGTGTATTAATTCTGTTTAATGTAGGTCTTATTAATTCATATCCATGAAGCTTCATAGTTTTATGTAGAGTTATTACCCAGTTTTGAAAAAACTTTTCATAGTTATTTGACTAGTTTAATGTCATTATGTGTGGTACTCTAACGTTTTTCTTCTCAGGCCTGTGAGATGGTTCAGTATGTAAAGGGGCTTGCCACCAAACCTGACAATTTGAGCTTAATCCCTGGAACCCAGCCACATAGTAAAAGAAGAGAATGAACTCATACAAGCTTTGCTCTGACCTCCAAAGTCATATGGTACATGTGTACCTTGGCACAGGCATGCTTAGTCCCATAATACATAAATGACTAAATAAATAAATAGATAGGTAGACAACTTTTAATTAAAAATAAAATTTTATTTTAAAACTATATGAAATGGATGTCTTATGCAAATGTATCTATTGATATGGTGACATTTATCTATAACAGCCTATGTTCTCTTAAAGATTCTGTGTGTACACTGTTCCAACAGATGTGACTGGGAAATGTTTATTCTTGCTTTCAATTTCATTACCTCTTACATTTATTTTTGCTTGCTTTATTTACTTTTCTGGGACCTCTAGTTGTAATGCTGAATAGATATCACGAGAAGCAATGTAGTTGGGACAGTTTTGAAAAATCTAGATACTCTGTCTCATTTTTCAAATTCTAATTCAGTAGATTCAGCTTAAGGGACATAGAGAGTCTACATTTTAAGCCAGTAATGATAATACACACCTAAAATGCCAGCACTTGGAGGCTGAAGCAGGAGTACTGTTAAGTGTGATTATAGCCAGGAATGTATATGTACAAACAAATAAAGAAACTAAGGTTAACTCTCACCTGGTTCTCATGCAAGATGTTCTGGAAGCAGACGCTGAGCTGCATTTTTGAAGAAGAGAAAGTTTTACTTTAAGAATTTTCATAGTAAGAGTCTATTACCCTAATTTTCTTTGTCTTCCTGTTTCCATCCTTTTCTGTAGAAATTATGGATGCATAAAATATTTATTCTGAGATCCTAATGTATTGCTTCTATTTATGGCTCCAGCTCTAAAATAATACGTGCAAAGGCTCTGGAATTTTAACTGTTTCACTGGCTTTAGAAAAGATAAGAAAGCATTGTGCTCTCCTGGATTGGCAGGCATATTTAAAAAAAAATCACTTTTTAAAATTTCTGTTTGGTAGCTGTAAAAGGAACTTTTATTCACCTGTTTCAATTGTTGTCTTGGAAGGTTACTGCCTCCATCTGCTAACCTAGGCCTAGAATGTTTTCAGCCTCTGAGACTTACTGCTTAATAACTCACCCTTTCTTGTTCTTACTGAGCTCATGGCTGGCTGGTTCGACTCAGCTGTCTGGCTCAAACTCCATTCCCAGCTAACTTACTAAAGCTGGCTTTTTTTCTTGGCCTCTTGAATTCCTCTGCTTGGCCTCAGACTAAGTCCAGCAATCTTTCTTAATCTTCTGTCTCCTTATTCTCTGGCTCCTTCTGTCTTCACCTGTGTCTAGCTTGTTCTCTAATTCAACCTCTCTTTGCAAAACTGCCTCCTCCCTCTTTCTCAGCATTGCCTCTTAAGTAGCTTCCCTTTCCTCTCTCTTCTCATTCGAGTTGAGTGTATCCTATTCTGTAATCTTTCTCTGAGTTATCACTTTTTCTGCCTCTCAATTAGACATCACTTCAAACATGGTACTTCCTTCTACAAACTAACTTTACTTTCATCGTTTGAGATTAGAGGCCTGTACTGCCACACCTGGACCTAAGCTTTTCTTTACCTGAAACTTGCTCTAAAACAAGCTGGCCTTGAACTCAGATCTGCTCGCCTCTGTCTCCTGGATTAAAGGTGTGTTTGTGTTACAGCTGGCTCCCACAGACCTAGAAGGTCTTTGGATGGGATCTCTTGGCAGAAAAGGCATGTTGTATATTAAAATTCCTTTAAAGGTAGTTGTTGAAGTCACAACTGAGTTCAGTTCTCTGTTTGCACATTCTCATATCCATATAGGTCTCATGTGGGTATTGTCACATGATGGAAACTGTACAGGGTGTGTTTGGGGAAATAGTTTCTAAGGAAATCAGTTCTGTGAAATACATGTGAATACTATGAATCAAGAGAGAGACTATCAGGTAGCATGTTATTTCCTAAATGTAATTACTTATAATTACACAACAAAGGGAAATGTCTCTAAGACTGAGAGACAAAGGAGGTGCCAAATATTTTCTATGGAAAATATTGGAATAACTTTCCTAGCCTGCTGTTTGTTGCTGCAATAAAGACCATGTTCAAAAGCAGCATGGACATGAAAGTGTTTATTTGATTTCATGTATGCCAAATTACAGTCCATTGAGGGAAGTCAGACAAGGAACTCAAGAAGGAACCTGGATGCATAAACTGAAGAAGAGGCCATGGAGAAGTGCTGCTTACTGGCTTGCACCCCATGGTTTGCTCACCTGGCTTTCTTATAGAAAGCCCAAGGGTGATACTGCCCTTAGTGGTTTAGGTCTTTCCAAACAAGCCAGCAATCAAGAAAGTTTCCAGGGGACAGGAGACCAACAGAGCCAAAAATAAATCTGTGCTCAGGGCATCCTGTAGAGACCAATGTGCCAACCAAGGACCATGCATGGAAAGGACCTACACCCCCTGCTCAGATGCAAACCATAAGCAGCTCAGACTCCATGCGGGTTCCCTAGTAATGGGAGCAGGGACTGTCTCAGACATGGACTCCATGGCCGGCTCTTTGTTCCCTTCCCTCCTCCTTGAAGGGGAGCCGTGCCAGGCCACAGAGGAAGAGGATACAGCCAGTCCTGATGAGACCTGATAGGCTAGGGTCAGAGAGTAGGGGAGGGGGACAACCCCTATCAGTGGACTAGGGGAAGGGCATAGGGGAAGAAGAAGGACTGAGAGGAGACAAGGGAGGGGGCTATAGCAGAGATACAAAGTGAATAAATTGTAATAAATAATACATCAATAAATAAAAGAAAATTTTCTATAGGTAATTCTAATGGAGGAGTTTTCTCGATTGAATTTTTCTCTGGCTTGTGTTAAGTTAATAAAAAAATTAATCTAATCAGGAGACTAATACAATAGCTACAAATAGCTATACAGTGTTGAAACTGGACAGGGTATTTTTTAATGTAATTTATTTATTTTTATATCAATCACAGGTTAGGTACTTTGCATCCCAGGTGTAGCCCCCTCTGGACAGGGTATTTTTATGTTTGCATGTGATCTGAACCATGAACTTTTACAAGTGGTGTGACTGATTTTGATCCATCATCCAGTGTTATTTGGCTAGATAACTCTAGCCCTGAATGGAATCCACCACCTTTGATTCCCACACCAGAATTCTTCTGATGCCACTCAGTCAAATATTTCATGAAAAGAAGTTTTGAATATGAAATAAAGAATTTGGAAATATTGTAACAATATAACAACGAGTTCTTCATATAGGATGACAGGTAATGTAGGAAAAGAAATTGACTCTAGAGAAAAATGCAAGAAAGAATGTGCAAAGAATAAAAAAAGAGTTGAAAAACAGAGAAGAGAGTATATTAGGAAACAAGAAATGGAAGATAACAATCACAAATGAAATATAATAACTAAAGTCAACATTATTTTACCAACACTTTAATTAAAAGTATCCAATAACAGAATAGTCTGTAGTAAACTTTATGAAAATGTATGTAGCCAGGTGTTAGCAGCATCTATAATCCCAGCATGTAGGATGCAGATGCAGGAGAAATACTGTAGGTTCAAGGCCACCCTGGTACTCCTAAGAAATTTTCAGGCAAACAAGGGCTATATGGCCAGACCTCTCCAACAATAATAATAACTTGAACATCTATGAAGAAAAGTAAAGCAAAAACTATTAGTAGCATTAGTTCTTAATTGCCATCTAAAGTATTAAAAGAGTAAGAAATAGGGATTTTCACATATGTATTTTTATGTATAAATATGTGGAATAAAAGACATGTCAGGAAATCTTTAACTAGCTAGTCTTTTAAACAACTAGCTAGTCTTTTAAACTGTGGCAAGAGCCAGGCATAGTGGTGTAGACCAGTAACCCTAGCAACCAGGAAGCTGAGGTAGGAGAGAGGGTTCAAAGCCAGAGTGAGCAATAGTGTGAGTCTAGGGCCAGCCTGAGCTCCACAACAAGATTCTGTTTCAAATACGTAAATACATAGGTGAGTAGGTAGGTAGATAGAATAATGACAGAGAGATGATAGATACATAAATAGATATGGATAGATGACAGGTAGATAGATGAATAGATATAGAAAACTGAATGTAGTACACCAAACTTATGCAATTAGCAAATCAACTGGCCACCTATATCTATGCTACATCCTTAAATTCAACTGGGGAATTTGCATCTGTAATGTATATATGCAAAGACTATTTGTTCTTGTCATTATTCCCCATGCAATATGTGACAGCTATTTACATAAATCTTATATTGGATAAGGTATTAAAAAGGAACTGTAATGATCCACAGGGGAGTTAAAGTATACAGGAAGACATGTGAATATTTTATGTACTCTTGAACATTCTAGGCTTTTGGTAGCCATGTTGAACCCTGGAACCAACACCCTGTGAAGACTATACTCACTGAAGGCATAGAATCCAAATTCAGGGAGACATTGACTTGCTTCCTAAATTAGCCACTCATTACTTACTTAATGTTCCTTCATTCATTTTGTCTTTTCCTCTTCCTCACTCTTTCTTACCCTTCTTTTATTGATAAATATCTTTTCAGCATTAAAGCTACTGGTTAGTTTTTAACAACTTGACACAAACTAGAAGCACCTAGGAAAAAGGAACCTCAAGTGAAGAGATGCCTCCATGAACTTGGCCCAGGGGGCATTTTCTTGAATGTCATCATCTCTAATTGATGGAGAAGGGCTTAGCCTACCATGGTTGGCACCACCCTAGTCATGCACTCTTGGTAATGTAACAGAATGTGAGCTTGGAAGCAACCCAGTAAACAAAGTTCCTACATGGTCCCTGCTTCGATTCCTGCCTTTGGGTTCCTGCCTTGTTTTCCCAGGATGCCAGAAAGACAAACTAACCTGTAAGCCAAGTAAACCGTGTCCTCTTCAGAGGACAGTGTTTTGGTCAGTGTTTTATTGCAGCAACAGGACAAAAACCAGGGCAGTAAGGCTTATAACAGAAATACATGAAAAGTTTGGAGAGATTTGTAGTATAGCACATGAGCACCAGGGCAGATATATCCAAAATGAGTCAGATGTGGACAATCCAAGTAGACTGACTCCAAGGAAACAATGGGAGAGAAGGGTACAATGAGAGGCTGAAGTTAAGTTTGAGGTGGGGGTAGGGTCAGACAGTGAGTGCCAGGATAAGCAATTTTAGATTAGTCTGCAGAGAACTGGCTATCAGTGAGCAAGTGGTGAGGGAGGTGGTCCAGTACTGGAAGAGCCCAGAAAGAGATAATTTTAAGAAAGATGAATTATGAAATATCCCAAAGAGATCAAGAAAAGAATGAATTTAACAACTAGAAAGACTTTGGTGGCCTCCTAAAATGACCTTGGTAACAAGGTTAAGTTAGGAAGCAGTAGGTGGAATGAAAGAAGGGAACCAAGAGTAAGAAAAATGGGAATCTTGGGGGGATGACAGTTTCATAGGAGGTCAAGCAGAATCACAGAGACTGTGGAAAAGGAAGAGCAAAGCCAAGAGTAACAATGATAAGGGAAGGCAAGAGACCAGTGGCGAGAGACTGGTGATCCCAGAGAGGTGCGAATATAAAAAGAGAGGGAACTGACATCTGCAGTATACAAAAGAGCCCGAGCTGAGAGACTACAGGGTGTGAAGCCACACCGAGCCCACCTTTGGACCAAGGACATCAGGTGGTCCACCTGCTGGAGGAGGGCACTTGTCAGACAGGAGAGTAGTGACATCAGAGGGGGGGGGAAAAGAGATACTGTGTCAGAAGATTCAGAAAAGCAAAGATAAAGTTTAGTTCATCAGTAGTTTCAGTAGTGACATCAAACAGGTGCCACACCCCCCAGAAAACCTTCTGTTTCTTGTGCTGTGCTTTTGTGGAGTGTTGCAGTCAGGCAGTACAAATGTCCAAAGGAATCCAAGCTTCAGGATCGATGGCGCAGAGCTGCTGAAGAGAGCAAACAATATATGCGACTGAAAGAAGAAGTTGAAGGGTCCCAGAAGTAGGCATCCGATAGAGATAAACACATCCTACAACTTCATAGAAGAAGGCCATCGGTTCTGTGAATAAGCCTGGTCTACACTGAAAATATCAATTATAAACCCATCCTACCAAACACCCCACCTCTAAATTGTAAGGGCAGATAAGGGAGCTTCCGAAGATGCCATATCTATTTTCGAACTTTATTTGGACTTCTGGTTTGGACAGATAGAACAGAGGGCTTGTTCTGGAAATGGTAGGTGCCCTGCTCCCCAGGCCAAGGGGCAAGAGTGAATGGCATCAGGAGAGAAAGAGCTGGGCTCTGTGGTCCTGCAGCAGCCTCAGGCTATTGAGTCCTCTGGGTTTGTGCAGACTGTATTCCCTTGAAAGGCTAGGAAGCATATTTGGCGGGAGAGGGCACAGTGCTGACTGGGCATCTTGGCTTTGGAGTCTTCCTATTCGCATTAGTCTGTCTGTGCCAGCGGCTGAAACAGTGCTGCGGCAGACGGCTGGGTGTTGGTCCAGAGCACTGACCCCTTTGCCCAGCTCTAGGAAAGGAATTAAGGGGAGCCCTGGGCGCAGACCAGGGCTAACCTGATCTTACTCCAATCCACCAATCCTTAACGGATTTTCTTTCTCTCCCTTCACCCTTTTCTCTGCTCTCTTTCTCTCATTCTTTCTCTTTCTCCTTTTTCCCCTCTTTCCCTCTCTCCCCTTCCCTCCCTGTCCCCTTCCCCTCCTCACCTCTCCCCTCCCCTCCCCCTTTCTATGTGTGTGAGCCTCCTCCATTCCCCTCCTCCCCCTTTCCGCCTTTCTCCCTCCCCCTCTCTCCGTCTCCTTCTCCTCTCAGCTCGCCGGGCGACCCTGCTCCTGCCTCCCACATTAATGGCGGCTTCTTCGGAGGATGACATAGACCGGCGGCCCATTAGAAGAGTCCGCTCCAAGAGCGACACGCCGTATCTCGCAGAGGCCAGGATCTCCTTTAACCTGGGGGCAGGTAAGGACACCCCTCGCCTTCCTCTGGGTGTCAGGCACCTGCTTCCTTCCCTCCCTTCCTCCCGGGCCGGATTAACCCCCGCCCCTCCCTGGTGCCCCCTTCCTCTGCGCCCTCCTGTCCTGTGGGCGCCCTGCTCTCACACTCGCTCCCTTTGTGTCGCCCGCGCGGGGAGGGCGTGTGTGAGTGTGAGTATTGCAGAGGTGGGGGAGGGTAGCGCGTAGAGCCTCACATCCAACCGGTGACACCCACGCGGGCTTCCCCCTTCCAGGAAGAAAAGTGTCCGTGGTAACAATGACCCCAAGAATCACCAGGCGGGGTGGGGATGGCGCGCGGCTGTGGGCGGAGGGAATGGCAGGGCTTCCTGGGTGAGGCTGTCGCTGGCAGGGCTACTACAGGGTGGAACTTGTTGGTGACATTCAAACGCCAGTGATTTTGTCTGGAGGGTGCCATCGCACTGCTGCGGGGAGGGGGCGGGGCTGACGGGGTACAGCAGCTTGGCAAGCTACCTTGGTGGTCCACAGCAAGCAGTTGGGTGATTCCATGCGTTCCATGGCCCAGATAGAATTAAGTGAAAGGGGTGAGTTGGGCAGAGGAGGGAGGGGAGAAAGGAGAGGACTGAGGGGGAAAACGGGAAGAAAGAAGAGAGGAAAAAAGAAGAAGCAGAAGGGTAAATGAAGGGGACAGAAAGTTAATAGGCTTTAGGTGTGTGCACTCAGGCAGCCAGAGTCATTAAAAAAAAATGCCAGGCTGTTCCTTCCTCACTCCAAACTCACAGCGGAGTTGCTCTCTCTGAAGAAGTTGCTCACCACTAACTTGACAGAACACTTCTGGATAGTTCCCAGCCCTCACCCTCTGCCCTACCTGTGTTTCTTCTTCTCCATGCTGCCTTCTCTAGGCAGAAAGAGTGAGAGCTTTTCTCTTAAGACTCAATTTCAAAATAAGTTTTGAAAAGCAGAAAACACTTTAAAAAAAAATTAAAGAACTGAATGGGTGTGGGTGGGTGTGCACGCACGCTCTGAAGCAAAGGGTTTAGCCCAAGACTTGTTGCCTAGGGAAGAAAAAAAAATGATTCACTGGGTAAGCAACTTTTTCTGGCTAAAAAATGGGAACTGAGTGGGCCAGAGTAACCAAGTGTATTTTCTTCTTAGTGGTCTGACTCTTTAAACAATGTGTTGTATGGCCAGCTCCTAAGTGGTTGGCTCTGGCTTTGGAATTGGAGGAAGGAGACTTTCACTGTGGAGCATTGGTCACTGTTTGCACCATGCTAGAGAGGTTCATGGTGGTCTTGTGGGAATCCCTGCTTGCGTCTTCCAGATCCAGCACATGTTTCTGACAGGTCTTCCAGAGAACTGGGAAGTGCTTCCTTTAGGACCAACATTGTTCCCTCCGGCTAATGTAAGGAATTTTTGGTGTTTTCAATTTAGTAGGTGGAAAAATGAACTGAACTACAGTTAGTGAAGATTGCTTACCCTCCTGGTAGGGTTATACCTAATGAAATAAAGCACTAAAGAAGAGTATCAGGTTTCAGCCACTACTCAATTACATTGAGCCACAGATTCAAACCAATGACTTAATCGTTTATTCTGCTTAAATTGCTCTGGAGTCCAATTGAAAGTTTGGTTCAGTCAGGACATGTCTTCATTTAACCAGGGAATAAACAACGAGACATGGACTCCCACCTCCCCCTAGTGTCTTTCTTAAAGTACCCCCAAAGAAATAGTGACACGAAATGCTGAAGGAGGCTGGGCAGCCGCAGTTCAGTAGGGACATTGAGGAGCTGTCCTCTCTCCATGGTGCTGAAGTGAAGGACAGGGAGGCAGACACATGACTGCCAGAGGGACAGCAAAGACAGGAGTGTTCCTGTGGTTTCTGTGAGGGAATCCCCAGGGAGAAAATGTGGGAGACCTGTACTCTAAAAACTTTTCAGCTCCTGAACCCCACACACTACCACTGCTGCCTGTTTGCTGTGCTTCTCATGCCTACCGCTCCATGCTCTAATGGGACTTTTCCCACCCACCCCCTCTCATTTCAGGCCGCCAGCTCACTCCTGGGGCTTTCTTTACTTTCCAGCTGGTTTCTGGTTGCTTTCTTAGCAAACTAGATACACTCGCAGATGTGCCTTTCCACCACATTTAAAAGTAATTGTAACCCCTGATTTAAAGGAAGAGAAAAGGCAAACAGCCTTGTTTATCTCCTTAAGCAGAAAGCTGTAATTAAGCTATTAGTGTCGTTATCGGGGCTGCTGAACAGAGAAGACTGCGCACTCCAATAAATTGTATAATCTAGGCATAGCAAGAATTTTGTTTGCCTCTTAACAGCAATTTATAAACATCTGGTCAGGCAAGCACTCCCCTGCCTTTTCCTCCTTTTGCAAAACATGCAGTTACTTTTTGTTATTTCTGAATAAACTCTCATTCTTTTAAAGCACTTATTTTAAATATTTCTCCCTAAACCCCCTCATTGTATATACGTCCATCTTTAATATTTTATACATTTTTAATGCTTGAAGGAGATACCTACACAAATATTCATTTTACCTGGTGATCATGAAATCATTTTGGGTACAAACTCCTTCCACTAATCCATAAGTTTCTGGATTAAAGTGGACTAGAATTTCTGAAAATTAATCAAATTCCTCAGCATTCCTTCAACTCTACCCCACCCCTGACAGAACTTAATAACATCATCTTAGAAAGATGTCTACAGGTTGAGTATAGGCTATACCTCTTCACCTATAGTCCCACAACAATTAAATAGTAGTATTAAATCATGGATCTTTCACTGTTATGTGGAAATGTTAACTTCATTTGTATCTAGTGTGAGAAAGAATAGAGTCATGTCTTTTATCTGACCAAAATGGCACAACCTGCCTGCCTCTGCCTCCCTGAGTGCTGGGATTAAAGGCATACACCACCATATCTGGCTTGCATTTTTACAGATGCTTTTTCTTTTTTAACTAAAGCAAACCATTTTTCAAAGTGACTTGTAGAGTTACTCTTTGGCCTAAATAAATTCATCTCGATCACTGCTCAGTGTACAGATGAAATAGTTAAAACTTAGTATACTTAAAATTTAAGGGGAACTAAAGATAATTGAAAAGGCTAATATTTTCCTTCCTCAAGTTAATGAAGTGAAAGGAGACAGTACAGCCAGTGTGTAATGTGAATGGACTCAAGCCTGGAGGGAACAACTGGTTCAGGTGCTGTTCAGGGTCTGAGACAAAGCAGACTCTGCTATCTTCTTTTCTTTGTTTCATTGCATGCCTGAGCACTTTGAAAAGTGGGTGTGTCTTCTAGAGGGGAAGAAGACCATGTTAACATTTAGAATTTTTTAAATCATAATTCTATAACATAACCTAGTTAAATGGAACATGAAATTAGTTCTATGATCTTATCCAATAAGTTGAATTTGTGCAACTTTCTAGATGAGTTTACAAAAGACAACAGGAATGATCTCAAAAGTAACACCTCTTTAATGTATATGAACGAAAGGGCTGTGAGAAAGCTTATGTGCTTCCTATCAATCTTTTCCTGTTCCATTCATATACCCCAAAACTACTAATTGTCTGCAGTATCTGCGCTATGACTATAGGCATGAGGAGTATGTGTTTATGCGTATGTATGATACACGTGCATCCATGTGTGTAAAGTATTATGAACAAAGCCCCATTATTCCTGGATTTCTACCAAATTACATGTTGGTTTAATATTAAAATTATGGCTTAACCAAATGCACAGGAAGAACTTTATTGCTCTCTATTACTCACACATTTCTCCTATATGCCACCTGGGTCCTTTATTCCAGAGAAGAAATACTGACTTAGTGATATTCATCCCATTAAGAATATTAACTGAGTAGTTAACTATGCATCAGGACCTTTTCAGACACTGCTAAGCATGAGTGATGAAAAGAAATAGTATCTTACTCTCTTGAATTTTACATTCTGAAAGTGGATTCTGGGCAGTAATGTAGAGTGGCATGTACCTTGTTCAATGCTTGGAATCAGAAGTGTTTCATATTTCAGATATTTGCAGATTCCAGATGTTTGCATGATTTTATCAGTTTGGTGACTCTACTCTGCAAAACTTGAAATTAAAAAAATCCACCCCCTGTCCCCAGATCAACCACATTCAACAAAGATTTGAGCTCTGAAACATTTGGATTAAGGATCTTTTTTTCGGATTAACAACGTTTGCTGTGTAATCTATAAGGGCATTGCAAAGAATTTTAAAAAATTAATGCATGTAAAGGACAAAATGAATAAAGCTAAGAGGTTGGTTCGTGTGGCAGGAAGAAGGGGAGGCTGCAAGATTGGTGGTAGGAAGAAAAAGGAATTTGATTCAAGTTGTTTAATTCAGGTAGGAGAAAAAGCAATGTGGGGTAGGGGTGATAGGTGAGGGACGGCCACAGGAAAGGCCTCCAGCTAGGATATTCCAGATATCCTATATATATATATACATATATACAGAAATATATATATATTTATATATACATATATATAAATATACATATATATTTATATATACAGAAGCCCTGTATAGGTATAGAGAACTGAGTGAGCGAGATGAATAAGAGAGGAGATTCCAGAAAGAAGAGGATCTGGTCATCCCTGAATGAGGAAGTAGGAAAACCCGTTTGGGGGCTTTTGCTAACAGAGAGAAACAAGTGGATTGTCGTCATGGGGGCAGTCAACACCACAGACTCCACTTACAGCTGCATACCTGCTTAATGCGCTTCTTTGATGGAATGATGTGCAGTGTGAGGGGAGAAAAGGCTGAGCTATCTCCAAAGCTTGACCTGAGAAGGGAGGAGGACAGATGAGCCTTCTAGGGTTGGCAGAATGGCAGAGTTCTAAGGAATACCTGTCAAATATGAGACATTTGCTAAACATCCAAGTGGCGATATCAAACAAGCAACTACACAGGTGCCTAATTCAAACAAGGTTATTCATAAAAGTCAATAGTTATAACCATATACATACATGTATGAAATAGACAGCATCTCCTAACTTTGCTGTGTCAAGGACTTCCTAGGCACTTGTTCATCCATGAATCAGGGAGTCTGGCGTTATTCCTGTGTGTACATGCAAATTAAGTCATAGAGAAGTTATAATGCAATGAGGGCTCTACAGCCCAAAAGACAAGTGGAATATAGGTCATGTTATACATCTTCAAGCTCTGTGTTCTGAAAGGTTATGATTAACTTCAAAGGGTAAGTGAACATCACCAACTATTTTCAGAGGTACCATTTCAAGCTGAATATAGCTGAAGTGTTTAAAAAATGAGGGTAAGAACAACATCCCAAGTCAGCATTACAAGATGAAACTGTAGCTGAGACTCACTGTAAGAAATGTTCGTTATCTCAATGCAATGAACTCATACATATAACCGATCAGTACACTCTGGTGCTTTCTGTAGAGTTCTGTCCTATCTCTCCTGCCCTGGGCCAGCTTCATCTATTTTAATTATAAAACCGCTACTCATAATCAAGCCAAGTGAATTTATAGCCCACGGTTTGATAAAAACTACCTAGTTGTTTACTTTCTGGGGGATAGTTCTTAACTTGGGATATTTGCAAAAAATAAAAAAAGTTGTTTCTTCTGAATGATTGAGAGTGAAGTAAATTTTTCCCTCCAACCCAAGGGGGGGGGGAGAAAAAAGAACTAAGAACTCAGGACAGCTGTAGCCCCAGGTACCATAGGCATAGGGCCACACTGGAGATATTTTTAGAAACCCACAGGGACATTGTAATTTCCTTTACAGATAAAAAAAAACAATGAACAAACAAGCCCTTAAAATGTATTTGTTGTTATACCAATATTGCATAAGATACGGTTTATGAGCCCAAACAAGAGTGGAAAAAGGACAGTGAGGGGGCTTCTGTTTCCATGATTGGTTGTAAAGACCAACTCTGAGCCTTCCTGACTTCTACTTCCCGCTCTGCCACCAGCTGTGCGATCCATAGTGCAACATCTCCCTTCACCCTCCTTCCATCTTCTGTGTTCTCTGCTAAACAGAATCAATGGCTCTGGCCATCGTGGAGGCTTATTTTGAAGATCTAATAATTTAAGAAATACATAACCCAGAATAATGCCGGGCACACAGTGAGTGTTTCTTAGCACAAAGTAGAGAACGAATGAGCACCCTCCTGTTTCTCTCTTCTGTTGCATCTTTAGTCCATCTTTCTAAGGTATTTCTGCCTCACAACCATTACTGCCACCACCATCCCCACAGCCAGCACCACCACACCCTCACATACAAAACCCCCCACTCTCTACTGATGCCCTTCCAGTGGCTATGCCTATCTTGTGGAAGCAGAGCTCATGAGTTATGGATGCAGAAATGCTAACATTCCTGGGGTTACATTTTACCTCTAATATTATTTTCTTAGGCTATGGAAAGAAAATAAATTGACCAAGTTGAGATAGAAAGCCACTGTGGGCTCTGAATACTAGGAAAATTTGCAGGAGGAATAGTTTATGTTGTAATGAGGGTCGAATGGTCAAGTTTGAAATACTTTTCAAGTGCCCACAGGAGAGTGAGAAAAACCTACTGCAGATTCCAATGAGCCTTTGGTGTCCGTGAAGCTGCGGATGTAGCTCACTTGCTCACTTGCAGAAATGCCTAGCATTCCTGAAGCCCTGCTTTCCATCCCAAGCACCACCCAAACCAGGAGTGGTGGTACATACCTAAGATCCCAGCCCTGGGGAGGTGGAGGCAGGAGGATCAAAAGTTTACAGTCATCCTCAGCTACACAGCAATTTCCAGGACAGCCTGATCAACTACACAGCAATTTCCAGGACAGCCTGATCAACTACACAGCAATTTCCAGGACAGCCTGATCAACTACACAGCAATTTCCAGGACAGCCTGATCTACCTGAACCTTTCTCCCCATATCATACCGCAAAGAAAAGAAGAAATTAAAAGGGGGAAATTAGAGAAATACAGGGTGAATAAGAGAAATGAAGGAGAAAACCTTAGAGGTTGAGAGACCACCCATATATGACCAAGGACAGCCTTGGACACCACAGCATCGAGGCTGGGAAGATGGCGCAGTAGGTACAGCACTGCAGAAGCATTAGAACATGAGTTCAAACCTCCAGACACTCCTAAATGAGGTAGAATAGCACACATCAATAGATACACCTGTAATGTAGGCACTGCTATAGCAAGATGGGAAGCAAGACAGGGCGATCCTGGGAAATTCATGGGCAACTCAGCCTGAGTATACAGTGGCTAATGTACATGGTCTACCTTGAGAAGACCATGTCTCAAGGTTGAAGGCAAGGACTGGCAGCTGAGGTTATCCTGTGACATACACATACACACACACACACACACGTGCATATACACAGGAGGAAGGGCCAGAACGGGGAGGGATAGAAAAAGGGAGGCAGCAGAGGAGAGTTAAGCAGAGCACCCTCTCTTCTTGGATGGATGCAGAGTTCTGTGATGCTTCACAGAACTGCTGTTTCCCAAAGCCCAAGTCCCCACATATGAGCTGTACCACGTTCTGAACCTGTAATATGCAGGTGGTAGCCTGCCTAATTGTCTTTCTCCCTTTGAGGACCAAGAATGAGATTGCTTTCCCATAGGGAAGTGTTAGATGGAGGGCAGAAGAACGAGTGGTCTGGGTGACTGGGACAGCTTTCAGTGCCTACCTCTGGCAAGTAAAACACAGGGATAAAAACTGAAAAATAAACCAATCTCCCTACGGCGTTGCCTTTGCCAGAGCCAAAACTTCAATTCAACCTAGTAGTCCCCAAAGACTTAATAAAACATTTACTGTTGTATCGACTGATGTCCTGTTCAGGCCTCTACTATCAGTTCTTACTGTGCTCACTGTAGTCTCCACAGACTCTCCTCACTACAAGACAAAGCGCTTGAATTTTACAAGTGCTTTTGAGTTTCAAAGTTCCCTTGACCTTGCTGTCCTGTGCTCATTTTAGCTTCCCATGTGCAAGTGATATTCAAGAAGGAACCTGTTGTTTTGAGTCAAAAGCGCCCGTATCCCACCCAGGAACCACATGAAATGCCACAAGGGCATTGACCTAACTGTGCACATGACAGCCAGACGGCACTCTTTTTTCATGGCCTCTTCTCCTCCTTTGCTTCACCGTCTCTCTTCCCCCAACTAAACACCCTAATCATCTGCTTTAGCCTTACAAAAGCATAAGCAGAAGTATTGAGGCAAAAACCTTTGTTTCTGAGAGGGAGAGACTTAAATGTCCCCTGTGGATGTGCGGAAATCTGGGGCTGTTCATTACCACCCACTCTCACCATGGAATCACAGTTTGCACAGCTGTGGGGCCAGCTGCCCTGTGTTTGCTCCAGACCCGGCTCGCACTGCCTTGAGGCAGGAGCCTTGTTACAGACCGAGAGCAAAGCCGGCTGTATCCAGCTAAGCCACATCTCCCATAGGAAGGTGACTTAAGACAACAGTTTCGGCTAGAACTGAGTCACTCTGCATGTGAAACAGCAATTCTAGAAACAATTTCTCATTGCTAAAACTGTTCAATTGAAACAGAATGGGCAGAAAGAAAAGTGTCTGTGAGTGGGGGTCTTATTTATGTGTTTGGGGATCAGACACTTCCAAGGCTTCCCCCCCCCAAAAAAATATGAATCTCATTCACAGGACAAGCAAACATTTTCAACAAATTGTCTAGGGCCAAAGCTAGGGTAAATAATACAGAGCACATCCAAATCTAGTCTAACACTAATTCCCTATTATACACGGTTCATCATTCCATGTAATTTCGTGCATGTATTTTATAATATTTGATATTGAAGACACTTAGTTAATAGTTTTGAAGAAAATTAGGAGTTTGGTACTTTCTTCAAGTTGCGCAAGATTTCTCAATGACTGCATCTTTTCTTCATTTTTTTTCAAGTGCTAAAATGCCCAAGTTAGTTTTCTTTACCCTCTCCTGGAAAGAGCTTGCTGCATATATGCAATCATAAATCATTCATGTGGTTTGTGAAGTTTAGCCAAAAGTGGCCTCACTCCACATTCCACTCAGTTCTCACCACAGAACGCACTGTGCAAACAACCCTGCCAGCAATAGCTATAAAGGATGCTTTCTTGGCCCATTTGTTGGTCTGAAGATTCTTTGTTCTTCAAATTTGACTCTTGTATTTGCATCAAAAGGTCAAATAAGGACATCCAGGTACCCGGGGAACACTTCACTTTCTAGAAACAAACAAACAAAAATATCTGAATCCAAACATGTCCTACTTGCTTGATGGAAAAGCAGCTAAATAAATAGCATATGCATTAAATCTAAGACCTGCTGGAGCAGCTATAAAAATAATACCAGGTCAGGTCAAAGGATGCTCCAGTCAGCCTTTAAGTCCAGCCACCGGCCACTGGGTTATAATTCATGAAATGTAATCTGTCTGAACAAATTCTGTTGTAAACTTCCTGTTAAAGAAGCATTGCATTTGCGGAGGCCTTTCACAGCCTGATTATAAGAACAACCCAGGAGAGTTCCAGCCACCGGGATCTGTGTCCTGAACCAGTGAAGTGGAAATCCTGAGGCAGAGCAGAATGATGGCTGAGGTTAGCCAGTGCTGACAGGCCTGACATAGCCATTCTGTCAGGGTCAGTCTCAGTTCTCCCTTCATGCTAACTTCATTTACAATAGGCAGCACGCCCTAACGTAATGACAAACAAACTGTACTCAAATAGGAAAATGTTGTCAGTAGCCCACTGACTTATTTGTGTGCACTTGTCTGTAATCCACTTAAAAATTATTAGTTAGTGATTTAATTTAAACCCAGTCATAACTGTTCTTGGTTAAGATCCCTGGTGTGGAATTGCTGAAACGAGGAATAGCAATTGAAACATATCGTCCATTCGTATTAACAAACAATATACTGGGGAGAGGGTCCCGACTGTGGAAGATGGAATTCCTTTTCATTTGATGCCAAAGCAACCAATACGAATCTGTTATTGCTCTATCGCTGTGTATGATTCTCCCACATAGTGTCAAAGTGGGGACACTAGTTCTGAAAAGAAACCATGTAGGTTATGATAGAAGGAAACAAAGCACAGGAAAACTACTGGTGTTCAAAAGAAAGTTTTCCTCGCTTGGAAAAGTGGGGAATGAACACGTGAATGGGTCCTAGAATACTGATTGACAATGTATGCTTTTGTGGCAGCTGAGAAAATGCATTCAGCGACACCAGGCTATGTTAAGGTTGCTGCAATATTCTTCCCGGTTGCAGGTTCCTAGAGCACTCTCCTCCATCAGTCTCTGCAAAGATCAAATACAGATCAGTTGTCACAATGCACCTGGAGTGCATTGTAGCGTCGTTCCTAAATTTGTTTCTCTCAGACTTACTCTTTGGCGACTTAAGGGGAAACAAATGTTTGAGTCACAGAAGCCTATAAAAATGTTCATCTTCTCCCTAAATCTAGTTTCTGCAAATCAGTTGCTGAGGCTCAGTTCATTTCCTCTCAAGCAGCAGAGCACACTCTATACAGGGCTGGGGTTGTGAGAGTTTCCCTTATCCCATCCCTGGCCTCACCTCATTCTCGAATAAGTTACCTTGCTCTGGTGAAAGTCTGGAGGTGATGTGGCAAGTGTAGAATCACACAGCACAGCTGTGAACACAAGGCTAGACCTCGGGCCTCCCTCTGGGAGTTGGGCTACCACGGACTTGTAACATGTCATCATACAGAAGAATAAAAGGGTTTAGGTACTCTTGGTTCATTCGGGAGCTGCTGTAGTCATGCAATGGTGAAGAATCTGACCACCTGATGATGAAGGAAAGTATCACAGTACAGGAAAAGGTCACCGTGGATTTATGTCACAGATTCATACTTGAATTCCAACACTACTGGGCAATTTGGGGGCAAGATTGTTATCTTTTTAAATTTCAGCTTGCTTACCTATAAAATATAGACACACACACACACATGTTAGAATTGCCTAAAAGGAGTTATAAACTGAGGAACCAGTACAATACGTGTTCAGAAAGCCCCTTTCACATGAATCTAGGAAGAAATAGACTTGGTTCATCTTAGTAACATAAAACCCTGATGATGTATCTTAGTGACAGATACTAGCTAGTCTGTCAAGGGTCTGTATGAAAACTTGGGCTTTTTTTTTTTAGCAAAATGAAAGATGACATCGTTCTTCTGACATTTCACTGAATAGTCACGTTATCTATTTAATAGTGTTTCACACCTCCATCAACAATGGGGTCCATAAGTAGATCCAACATTCAGAAAAAAAGGCACTTGTTTCCTGAGAGAAGGGGCTGTATCTGTCTTATTCTGCCTTAAGTGCTTGTGGCTGGCAGGAGTCTCTTACTGTATAGTGAAGAAGGAATGGATGAGAACCACAACCAAGTGGGGACCACTCCATCCTTCACACATACTGTTGATTTCTCTTCCTCATCTGGTAGCATTTCTGGGCCTCTCCACAGATCCAGCCCTAACTCCTCAACAGTGTCTTATGCAGAAGCTATAGAGCAAGAAGACAAACTTACTCATCCCCTTAAGCTACCAGCAAGCCAGTGAGGCCCTGTGTGATGATGTATCTACTTTTTCCACTCCTCTCTTTCTTGAGGAAGGGTTCATGGAGCTGATATTCACTACATCATTTGTATTTAAGTCCTAAAATATGGCAAAGAAAAGACTGGCTATTCCTTTTATTTGACAGTTGTCACATTCCTTTGCAGTGCTATTATTAATTTGTCTCTGCCCAAGTGATTTCCTAGACAGTAAGGAGGATTGAGCACACAGTCTCTTCCCCCTCCCCCTGCCCTGCATTCTAGGCGACTGTTCTCCCACTGAGCTATACTCCTAACCCTCTTCTTAATTTGTATTTTGAGATGGGGTCTGACCCAGATGTTCAAGCTGTCCTTGAGTTAATGCTGTAGCCACAGAAGGCCTTGATCTTCTTGATCATCCTGCCTTAGCCATCTAAGCAGCTGGGATAACAGGGATACACCTCCAGGCCTGGGCTGTAATTGACATTTTTTGCAAAGCATGTGAGGCATTAAGTCCTCTGTGTTCTAGAGATAACAATTTCTTTGATTCTGTCCATCTCAAAAATTCACAAGAAAAACTGACGCAGGTATTATGAAATAGCGTGCTTCTACTTGTCTCAGAATGCTTTCTTTGCTGTTTGTATTGCCATTCATATAATACTATTTAATCTGCTTTTAAAAAGACATACTTAAGTTTTATACAAGAAGACATACTGAAATCTGGATCAAGTCTGTGTTTGAGGTCGTCCTTGGTCTTCCACAAACTTGGGATACACAACAACCTATAGAATCTATGCTTTAATGCATCTTGGTCTCCAACACTGTGGTGGTGCAGTCTCAGATAAGTTCCCACAGTCTGTTCTTGTGCATGGCATCCCAGCCCCACGATCAGTGTCAACATAGTGGTAGCTTGAGCTTAGCCCTGAAGAGAGTGTGTCTACTGTGTGGGTCAGCACACAACCTGTCAGTTAGAGAGCTGGATGTGAAAGACCTTTTTAGCACAGCACCCTTTGGTTCATAGAGTTGACAGTGACATTCAGTAGACTCACAGAACTGCTGAACTGCCCTGCATGAAGTTCAGATGTTATCACTTGTTTTGCTAAAAATATGGAAGGATCCAGTTTTGCTTGGTTAACTTAATTTATCCAGTTGGCCTTCTAAGGTTTATTTACTTTGAATGACCTAGAAGCATGCTGATCGGTAATTTTATTATTCTTTTTCTGTTTCTTTAAATGGAAATTCAGCTTGGCCAGGATGATGGCTTGTACGCATATCTGATGAAAATATGTTTCCACTTTCAAAATGGATATCACGTGTATGCCACGGGCAGTTTGAAGTTGTTTTTATAGAAAGTATTTTACAATCTTACCTTGTATTTTGGATACTTACCGAGAGAGATTGTTTCTTTCAGTCTGTTCAGTAGCAGGATTAAGGTAATCAGCATTCCAGAGTGTTATGCAACATTGCCACATTCACTGGCCAATGCCAGGGTAATACATTAACTCTGTTTGGAAAACGCTTTCAATCAAGTACATGTTGAGTCATTCGACATGTTTCCATACCAGCCTTGCAAATTGAAAAGTCACATCTTGAAGCAAGGAGTCAAGAGCTCTTTAGAATTCATCCAGCCTGTCTTCCCTCCTCGGCACAGTTGCTTAAGAATTTTGAAAAGTCATCATAGTAGGCCTTCATAAAGGATTCTCTGTAGATTATGTTTCAATTTCTGAAGGTTTCATGAGTTTTTAAGTGATGCGGAGAAACATTTGCCTTCTCGTCTTGTTTTGTGAATAGCAGTTAACTCGTAGTAAATGCAGCTGCAGATGAGCTGGAGGCTTCAGCTAAGTGTTTGAGTTGCTGCAAAGTAGAACAACTCCTGTATGTTCTTCCTTCCAAAGCACGATTCAGTGAAAACCATAAAGAATTAATGTGCAAACACTGGAAATCAGACTTGGGGGTCCTAGTTATGTGCAGGAGCTCTTTGGGGTATACAAGACCACAATATTTGTTTTTCTTGAGTGTGTTAAAAATTTCCTGGTCATTCCCAGGATTTCAGGAATATAGGGAAAAGCACTTCAATGGATTCAGAACAAGAGATTGTACACTGAGAATATGGTATGAAGATGGGGAATTTCATGAAAAAGGGCAAGAAAAGACTGACAGGCATCAACAGAACTTGTTTGTATTGCTTAAGCCTAAATTAGCTAAATTAATGAACCATGCAGAAAGCTTTAGCAGCGTTGACCCTAAATATTATCCCACAGTTGATCTGGTGTTGTTATTTGATATAGAAGATGAGATCTTGTGATACAGAGCAGCTGACTGAGTGTTTGATTTGCATGCATGAGGTTTTGGGCTTGAGTTCCCACACCAAAGAGAAAGCCAAAAGGGGCCTGGCAGCTGTGTGCCCTTTGAGAACTCGGTTTTGTTATGACCAGGAACATAGTGATGTCTCTTTCTTGGAGCTGTAAGTTAGAAAGTTACCAGCAAGCCCTCTGTAGGGACCAGATCCTGGGATGAATGATTACTGCCATCAAATCTCATGGGAAGCAGACATTGGGGAGAGTCCATTGTGATCAAGATTAGATTTTATCTAATTAAGATCATGTGTTGGGATAAGGGAGAATTGTTTCCTACTTTCTTTCTAATTCTTTTGAGAAAGGGAAGAGTCCCAGTCTTGGTCTCATCAAGGCCACGAGCTATGGATTCAAGCCCACCTGTAGCTTATACTAACAGGAGAGCCAGGGTTAGGTAAGGAAGTCCTCGGTGCCTTACTTTTCATTGGGGAGGCTTAATCCAGTTTGTGTTTGTTATCGGGATCAGAGAAGGCAGTATGCTTAACACTCATGGGATTGTTTGGGATACACAGCAGTCTGAAAATGGTCTTGGGTGTGATTAGAAGGGACAGAAGCCCAGTGGGCCATGGACACTAATAAGCTACAGAGACTGTGCCCCTGCTGAGAGAAGAGCTGCAGACAGCAGGTCCAGCTGGTTTAGCAGCAAGATCCCTCTAAGAGTCTATGTCTGCGCCTTGGCCCTCCCTTCTGTGAAGATCGGCTTAGAGATAAACCTCCTTAGCTCCCTATGTCGAACCTTGCCTGAAACAATTTGTCCCTCCCGACAGCTCAGGCTGGGACTAGGCAGATCCGGGTCTCCCGGAGGTAACACAACTTACAGGGCAAAGTATTTAACTCAGTAGGCAGGTCAAAGACGTGACAGAGTCGCAGTGTTTAGTCATTTACGGTTCTAATTGCAATCTGAAATGTCATTAAATGTGGGAGGCAGGGAGTGAGTCAGGGGAAAACTCCAGGTCTTCTTGCCCTTTCATTTGAGAGCTTCCTTGCTGTGTCCTTCTATTGCAGTGACTATGAAACTCTTTCACCAAATTACCCAAAGGAGGTAATAATGAGACCAGAGCTCAGGCATTAATCAATCCATTTTACAATGTTCAACATTTAGCATTTCCTATACGTAGAGAAATATGTCCCTTCATTCTTAGGAGCCTGGCTCTTGCACAGTAGTGTTATAAAAAGATGGGGACATCATCGAGGTTCACACAAAGCCTCATCAGACACAGAAAATGAAGACATCAAACTGTCTAGGAGTGTCAGGACAATTTAGAAAGAAAGGCACTTGGTTTGCCTCCCAAAGAATGAGTAGGAATGATACCATCTTTGGAGGGACATGGCAAAGGATTTCATAGAGTAACTGACATTTTTACTCAGAGAAAACAGCATAAAATACATTTTGTGTTTGCATTCTCCTAGCTCATAAGGTTTTATGTGCATGTCTTCAAAACTCTTCATGGATGACATGCAAAGTATCAGAGCCCAATGTGGAGGTGCACAGAGGCAAGGGGGAGCAGCTGAGAAAGGGAAACTGATCATCAGAGCATCAGTCTTCAGACCCACAGGTCGGCAGACAAAATGAAATCATTATTCAGTGGAAGCATGGACTTGTGGCTCCTCAGTGAAAGCAGGATTTCAGGAGTGAGGGATGCCCCCCACCATAAAGGAGAGAAAAGAGTATTTTTTTCTGTGAAGACAGTTTTCATGCACACGGTGCAAAGAATGAGAGACCTGGTAAGGATGAATCACATTATGTGAGTCCAAAAATTGATGTGAGGTTGTGGAGAAAAATGACAATCCATGGTCCCATAGAGGATGATCCCCAAAGCCCCTGAGAACAGGAAAGTCGACGATTGCTTCTTTGGGAAGATGGTTTGTAGACATTTGACAAGATGTAAATGCTTGAAGAGGGAAAGAAATAGCGGGCTTGGAGAGTGATTTGGAGTCAAGGTATTTTAAAAGGTAAGTAAATGTCAAGATTTCATAACCAAGAAGATTGTTCAGTGTATTACATTTTGCTAGAAATTATGTTTTGATTAACCCTGGAATGACTCAAAAGATTTCCCAGGCAACACCCCCAACACACACACACACATACCAGGTATGATCAGAGTTATCATTTTGCCCTACTGTACCTTAAAATTCCACCTTGTTCTATATGTTCCATGCCATTACTGAAGAACCTTGCGGCTAGGGAACTCATAGAGAAAGGATTAACAGAAGACACAGAAAGAACCCTTAAAGCTTAATTTTTCTGTTTTCTTGTAATGCTGGGGGTGGAACGTAGGGCCCTGTGCTTACCAGGCAATCAGTTCTTTCACTGAACCATGCTTCCAGCCAAGGAACATCCTTGAAGGTAAAAACCTGTGAAGAGGAAGCACCACCAAAACAGCTAAGGGAAAATAAAGAGGGGGCATGGGAGAGGAGAGCAAGAGGGGCAGAAGGAGTTTTCTAGAGAAGTGGAAGGGCCAGAACATTGAAAAGCAACAGTCAATCCAACCAGGACTACACATCTTTTATTTGGCAGAGAGAAAATAGTCTGTGATATTTTCCCCCACAAGGGTTCTTTCAGTCAAGTGGTAGAGGCTTAGCAGCAGAGGAGAGACAATTGAGAAGATAGTGACAGCAACAGATTTGTCACTTGAAGACACTGGCTGTGAATGAAAGACGCACAGCCCATAGAGGAGCTGTGCCGGGGCAAAGGTGAGGGAAGTGTGCCTTGCTTGGGGATTCAGTTACACAGCAGTTTGACTCACCAGATTTACATTACTGGGTACATTCCATATCCTAACTCGGGACATGCAAGTTTCACATATCAACTTTGTCACGGAACTATTCAAACAACCTTAATATATATACTTGATATATATACTCCGATTCTAAACAGCTTACTGCATTTACAGATATGTTGGCTAGACAGATTTCATGAGGAGGAAGAGTAGCATGTGACATCAGCTAACACTAACAAATCTCTTAAAACCTTAGTCTTTGATGGACAGTGTTATTCTTCTCTTGAGTTAATCATCTACCTGGGCTCACTACCAAGTATTAGGAGATATTCTATGCCTCTGCTCTGCACAACGGCCTTTCTCCTACATTCATCTGTTAAGTAACATTTCTCCACCACAGCGCTTGGACCATATGTTCTCTTTCTACAGTGCTTTTGACATTTTTTTAATGGGGTAAATGTTATTTGGAGGTGAGTCTCCTCATTCCCAACTATTGATATAGATTGATTGGGTTTCAGCACGATAGCAACTCATCCCAGGCAACAATTTACTAATTAAAAAACTATCACCCTCACCATCTTCTTAAGTTTAAAAGCCCATTACTTTTTATACTTGATGAAGCATTACAAACAAAACACAATTGTTGATTTGCCAGGGCTGGTTGATATCCATGGGAGGCCAGCCCTTTCCTGAAGGGAGATGGAGGAGTTGTGGACGGAGTGGGAGAGAGTGAGGCAGAGGAAGGGACTGGGAGGAGATGAGGGAGGGGAGACTGAGGTCAGGATGTAATAATAAATAAACAAACAAATAAATAATGACAAATTTAAAAAACACTGTTGCCTATTCGAGCACGTGTTGCTTAAACTCAGAAAAGTATTTAAAATGATTGCAGATTATAGCAAACGGACTCTACTTTCAATTTCATTTCATTGAGTGAACATGCCACAAAGCGGTAAACGCTTATGCAAATGATTTCATAGCTCAGATACAGTAAGCATCTCATGACTAACCAAGTAAGTAGGAAACTAATATGCTAAACTTCTCTTATTCCCAAGCCATCCTGTTGCTGTTAACTACGTGTTTCGAATTCTTGGAAGTTTGTACAGTGTGTTTTGATAGTCTTTGTCCCTGCTGTAATCCCTTCCGGATCCATACCTTCTTGCCTACATGCTCAACTTTATGTTCTCTCTCTCTCTCTCTCTCTCTCTCTCTCTCTCTCTCTCTCTCTCTCTCTCTCTCTTCTCTCTCTCTCTCTCTCATTCTCTGTCTTTCAGTAGAGCATAGTTGAATTAACCAGGAGCTACACTCTTAAAGAAAACTGCTTCTTCCTCTCCCAGGAGCTGACAGTTGCCATTAGCTCCTCAGCTAGGATGGGAATTTGGGTCTAACTCCTGTCTCCATGCTGGGCATTTGGTTAGCTTGAGATTACCCAGGTCTTGTGCATGCTCTTGTAACAGCTGTAAGTTCACATGCACAGCTTCTTGCGTGTGCCTAGAAGACACTGTCTTTGTACAGTGAGCCACCACTCATTCTTTCACCCCCTCTTCTAGAATGGTTCCTGAGCCTTAGAGGAAGGTTATGATGTATGTGTGTATGTGTGTGTTTGGATATTTAGGATATATATATATATATAAATCCTATTTAGGGCTGAGCATTCTGAAGTCTCTTATTCTCTGTACTTATTCCAGTTGTGGGTGGGACTCTGTGTTAATCACCATCTACTGCAAATAGAAACTGCGTGCATGAATACATATATGTGTGTATATATGTGTGTGAATGTGTGTGTATTCACAGTAGCAGACTTCCATATGACTTTTTATATGGTCTTTAGTGCTATTTATCCCTTCCTGTGTGCCTTCCTTCCCTGTTCTCCCACCCTAACCCTAATTTAACCCTTCTTGTTCTGTCTTTCTCCCATCACCCCTTCGTACCACTCTATTCTCTATCACTTCCATTGACGATAACCTGTTATGGCTCCTTATGAACCTCCTGATTTGTATGGCTGTTGCAAATCAAACACACATACCTGAAGATTCAGAGATAACACCCACAAAGAGAAAAAAAAAACATGGAAAGTTTGCTTTTCTGGGTCTTTGTTACCTGATAACTGTTGGTTGGTCTTTCTGAATGTCTAAGGCTGCCAGTCGGCAGCTCTGTCATCTCGTCTTAACGTTGGTTCTGGTATACGCACGCTCTTGAGATACGCACCAGCAAAGATACAGTTTGAATAGCTTGAGAAAGATAGAAACAATAAGACATAGATTCACCCAGTTACATCGTCCAGCTCTGTGGGGTTTGTTATATTTACAGCATGTGGATCAATCACATTTTTGATTTGTTTGGGATTTTTTAATACATTTTGGTAATTCATTGAGAATTTCACATAGTGTGATTTTGCTCATTTTCACCCTAACTGCTCCCCTTACCTTATACCAGATCCACCCCAATCTTTCTACTCCCCAAATTTGTGTTGTCTCCTATCTAAAAAAAATTAGTAAGAGCTGACTCCCAATTTATGCTGTTCATGTACTCTTTGGTGTGGGACATCCGGCAGGAGCAGGGCCAATCCACCAGGAGCCACATGCTTAAAACAAATTGGCTCTTCTTCACCAGAAGTCATCTGTTATCCATAGCTTCTCAGGGAGGCTTGTGAACCCCTTCTCCCTCCATCAGAAAGTGCTCATTGGCTTGGTCTTGTGTGGGTCTTGTGCAGGAGAACACAGCTGTAGTGAGCTCATGGCTACAACGATCCTGTTACGTCTTTCCCTTTCAATTTTAAACCTATAACAAAACCAGTTCGATATTGAGTCCTTTGCGTAAATTTTCAACAATAATATGTGATAGTAATAGCATCCTTAAATAATGAAAAGAACTGGGACAGTTCTGGTGAACTTACTGAAGGTATAGAAGACAACTATCTTTTTCATAAGTCTGGACATAATTGTCCATGGACAGTGGTTTCCATTTGCATTTTTCTGTATCTGTTTAGATGGAGGTGTGGATTCCTTCTCCAGAACCACAAAAATAAAAACTTTGAATCTCCATAGAAAAAGCCTAGTTATTTCACACCCTTTTCTTTCTTCCTTCCTTTTCTTTCTTTGTTTTTTCTTTCTCTCTGTCTTTCTTTTTCTCTTCTTTCTTTTTTTCATGACAGCATCTCTCTATGTAGCCGTGGCTGACTCACACTTGCTTTGTAGACCACACTGCCCTCAAACTCACAGTGATCCGCCTGCCTCTGCCTCCCTGAGTGCTGGGATTAAAGACATGTGCCACCATAATACCCTTTGTCTTAATAGGTGAGTGGCATTGAAACTTCACATTTGGTTGGTACTACAGTAGATGTTCATATATACATAGGTCTTAATGTGCAGTTGCTATAATTTGTACCAGTTCACCTCACCTGATTCATTGGTGTATTTTTCAGCCACCTTCCTAAAGGGATAGAGGGTGTTATTTTTACTTCTTTGATTCCTTTATCTTGAGTGGGATCCTTTTTAAATGCTGCATTTCAAACTAGCCTGAAGAACCATGGTGATGGAACCAGAAGGCTGTCAGCTAAAGCACCATCTCGGTTCTGATATAAACCCTCACATTTCACAGATCTCATAATATCTGAGCTGAGAATATTTGCTTCAGGCATCAACTTGGCATTTTCAAAAAAAAAGTCTTTAAAAACCACATGGACATTTCACTTTGCCAGAATATCTGTTTCTCGTATAATGCTTAAAAATATCAAACTTCAACAAAAATATCCCATCCTGAATCAGAAATAGAAATCCTTGCTTGTTCCATGAGTCCATCCCTTCTTCCTCATGCTAGTCCATTCCAGGGCTGGCCCATATTCCATTTGTACTTTGTACTGAGTACTTATTTGAGAAGATAATTAAATGCCCCACCTAGAAAATGTATCATGACCACATATAAAGCGATTGTTTCTGAGAACCTGTGCTGAGGTTCTCCTGTTTAAACTAAGTGGTCTGGATTGTGGTGAAAGACAGTGTCATGCTATGCCAAAGAAAGCTGATCCGCAGGACACTGAAGAAGTTTGAGCTGAGACAGGCATAGAGTCTACTGGGAAGGTTTTTCATATTCCTAGGTTTATTTCTACAAACATGTTCATTTGAGCATAATATTTGTTTGTGCATGATGCTCATGTGTGCTTTGTGATGATAACCCCCTGTAGTTCACCAAGTCCTCTCAGAATTTATCTTTTCAGCTGTGTGCTAGGGTCCTTGAGTCCTAGATGCATGCATGGTGTTTTGCTGGGCTTCATGGGAAATAGAGTCAAGCCAATAATTGAAATCTATCCAAGCCAATCATTTCTTTTTAAGTACTTAATGTGTCTGTGGGAGGTTTAAAGGCAACATAATACTCAGAGACATAGACCTTCCACATCAGATTTTTTTTATTTTTTTGAGAATTTTGTACATAAGAACTGTACTTACATCATTTCTACCTTCTCTTCCCTTCTAAATCCTCCCATTTCCCCTGCTCTCTTCCAAATACATGACTTCTTTAATTATATATATATATATGTACTTATATATGTATGTATTTACACAGAAGGTACTGAAGAGTCCATTTAGTGTTGCTCACCTACACATGTGTTTAGGGCTGACTACTTAGGATTTGATAACCTATCAAGGCTGATACTATATAACCTACCAAGGAGGGAAAGCAATCAACAGTCCTACCCCTCTGAACAATGACCAAACTGAAAGGATTTCCAGTGATATCATAATGGCACTTATATCTTGGGGGTAACCAACAGCTGTCTGATTGAACATCCATGTATTTTTACTAGAGGCTACGGGAAAGAAGAAAATGCCTTTGTCTCAGATCCACTTTAAATATCAAAAGACAAAGCCATTTTTTAAAAATTAAAAACAAGTGTCACATAGCATTTTGTTCAACAACAGAGTATATATTTGATGTTGTTACCATACGAATGTAATGGAGCCAAACACTTTTCATGTGGCATAATAACCATCACAACATCACGGTGGAACGTTCAACTCATATCCCAGTGATACGAAGCACAGCCACTGTGCAGTCAGTCTACCCAAGTTTAACACACACACCTCCGGCTAGTACATAGCATTTGATGGTGTTGTTGTTGATGATGATGATAATGATAATGAGGAGGAAGAGGAGGTGATAATGATGTTGGCATCACTGGTTTATATATTTTCTATACTTTTAATTATTATTTTAGAATGCGTTTACACCCACAGACATTTTTCCTATTTCAGTCTGCTGTTACACAGGCAGGCATAAGCCTTCTGAATCTCAACTTTATCATATCTTTGATTGCAGCCTTTCTTCTTGTGCTTGGTTTAATCTCTGGGTTTATTCCTTGTGGCCCTGAAATCCTTGGTCTGTACCGTGAATCGTGGATGTGTGCTAGGCTAGACCATCAGGTTCCTGTGAACATACATGTGACGGGATGACTTAACACATTTCTTAAATTGTGTTTCTGTTGGTAAGTAGTGCGTTACTGTTTGGCAAAAGACAGCATCCCTTGACAGTTCGTAGGTCATTTTTAGAGCATTCGTACAGACTTAATGACCTGTGACTTCCCAGTGGTTTTTCAGTGGTAAGCAGGCATTTTGCTGGCCTCGGTAGCCCAACTAAAGGATGAGCAACTATAGTTTCTAGTTCCATCACTGTCCCCCATTTCCAAGGCTCATCATCCATCTTCTGGACACATTAATCAATTACCCAGGGGCACACATACACTGCTTCACATTTTGTTCAACATTGCAAATGAGCAGGTCCCTAACATATGTGACCCTATCTTAAATGGGTCCTCAAACTACCTCTAATGAAATAACACCTCCTGTGGAAAAAAATTAAAATAAACATCTTGACTAATTTTTTAAAAACATTTATTTGGAGAAAATTGGATGCAGCCATCTGTTGCCACCTCATCAACTAGTCACATAGTAAATACAATGTGAGGGTTCAAAGCTGTTTCCACTCACAAGAACCATTATTCTGGGGGCTATAATGTGACAGATGGCACTGCGCTCCAGTCCCAAATCTCTGTTCTCATAGTCAGGATAACTCTGGGGCATTTCATTTATTTGTGATCACCAAATAACAAATTAAAAATTAATGTATTTTTTTATAAAAATCCACGCCAGCATCCCAGCACTCGGGAGGCAGAGGTAAGCAGATCTTTGAGAGTTCGAAGCCAGCCTGGTCTACAAAGCAAGTCCAGGATAACCAGGTCTCTGTTACAAAAAAGAAAAGAAAGAAAGAAAGAAAGAAAGAAAGAAAGAAAGAAAGAAAGAAAGAAAGAAAGAAAGAAAGAAAGAAAGAAAGGAAAAGAAAAAGTATATAATGGTGAAGGAAATATGCAAATTGATACAAGACACAAAATAGAGTGAAGTGAAGTGAAATGCAGTTTGTACATATGGGCAACTGGGAGCAGACAGCTTTTCTTTGCCCTAATGTTAGTCAGTTTTTTTAGAAGCCTGGTATTTGAAGATTTCAGAATCCGAGATAATCTCCTGCCAATAGTTTTGACTGGAACACAGTGTCCTTAGCAGGTCTGCCTACCTCTAGATTAGATTGAAGACATTATCAGCCCTTTCCAGAGATTCCACAGGCAACAAACTACATATAGATATTTTAAAAAACATTAAAAAGCATCTAATTAAAAAATCACAGATGTGTAACAGGTCCTTTGTGTATATGTTATGGCTTCCAGTTTAGTGTTCTTATGAGATTCCCAAGTATGCAAGCAAGTAGCTTTATGTTTCTTGGGGCTTCTCTTGGGCTCTTTTCCTTATTTATTTGTTTTATCTGTTCCAACGTGTTAATTTTTGTTTTACCTGATTATACTTTATTATTTAAAAAAATGAAAGAAAATGCAACAAAAATAATAATTATTCAGGGCTGGTGAGATAGTTCAGTAGAGAAAGTGATTAATGCACAAGCAGAAGACGTGAGTTCGGATCTCCAACACGCACTTAAAAAGCCACCGGCACAACAGTGCACTTCTGTAAACCCATTGCTGTAGGGGAAGACAGGCAGGTCTCAGGGGCTTCCTGGCAAACTAGTCTAGACAAACCAGCAAGCTTCCAGTTCAGTGAGCAGACACTGAATAAACAACACACAGACCACAATCATGAAAGAAATCACTGAACGATTATTTGCTAGGTACTTACTGCTTTCTAGGCAGTATGTTTCAGAATAGGAAGACCAGAGTGGTTGACATAGTCAGATCTGTTCTCATAGTCCTAATAAGTGTCACCTTAGTGTGAACACAGGAGGGACATTTGAAAGAAAGCTACGAACGTCTAGAGAGGGTGCTTCTTTGACATCTGAATACAGTATTTTAATCAGATGAGGTTGTTCCACATTTTGATTGTCAACAGTCTTTTTTTTAAATTACACATATTGACATCAAATTAGGAAGTATTTCCTTTGCAGGCAACATTGTCTTTGTTTCTGGTTTCCTTGCTTACTTAGAGATTTAACACAATCCTCTTTACCATTTACAAATTTAATGTACTGAATAGGAGAACGGTCTTTCTATTTTTGGTGTAAAGGATGACTCTGGAGAGTGGGAATCAGAATGAGCTAGCTGCCAACTGATGTCCTGACTACGTCCGCACCCCCAGCATGCAAAAGTTCCACCTGCCGTTGGCCATTGCCTCTAGGCAAAGATGGAATCAGGTTCCAGTGGACTCCGAAATGCCTTGTGCCACTTACATTGTTCTATTTCAGCATTTTCAGTTTCATTTATTTCTACTTAAGTACCACGCAATTATTAAACAGTCGTTTAAACAACACAGATTCATTGCTTCATTCTTACCCATCATCCATGCTTAACTTCCCTAACCAATTATATAACCAAATGGATATATACTGTTCTCTTCCTGCTCAATCATAGCTTGAAGAAATAAGATGTTTGGTGGAAGAATAATATTGAGGATGCTTAGATTGTTTTTCAAACCCAGGGAGACACTTAGCTTGTGCCCTTACATGATACAGCTTGTTAGAAAAATACCATCTTTAATGCACAGAGAAGAAGAAGGCTTCTTCCACTTTCCCAGAGGGTCAAGACTATAATGGCCTCCTGGGTTCCGAGGCAGCAGCCCCCATTGCTTATTAAGCCGAAACTGTCACTTTCAAGGTTAGACATTTTCAAGCTGACCCATTAAAAAATATACATGGCACACACACAGCCTTTGTGTTTACAATCCAAAGACAGCAAAGAATTTGATGAAAAAATGTTGTGCTTCATTTGGTGTAGTATTATTGATGCATGTGAAGAATGCTGGTACAGTTATTCTTGGGACTTATTAAGATTAGACATGTGGCTGTAGACTTTGATCATCCTGGAACTAGCTCCCATTGCATAGATGGGGAAAGGGCAGCATAAGAAAGATCCTCAACACCTAATCATAGACTGATCCATTTCAGGGTCAAAACTAGGTCTTGGGATGTAGTTTGATGCTATTTGCTTAGTACAGGAGACCCTGATTGCTTAAAAACTAAAAAGTAAAGGCAAAACATATACCATCAGACCCCTAGAATTTACTTTATATTTTTAGCTGAAAGCATATTTACCCTAAATAGGCCCATATGCAAGGCAGGTTAAAACTTTCAGAGCCCTTGGACATCCATAAAATCAAAACAAATTAGAAATCAAATGCAAGCTGCAAATTCAATTAAAATCAAGTTGACAAAACTAATATAATGTGGAAAAAAACATGATGGTTAGATGAAATTACCACTCAAACCGTAACTATGATTTTCATGCTGCTACGGCTATGGTGTTTCTCGTCTAACTATGCCAAAGATTTCAAAGATTTCAAATTGTAGATGAGACTTTTCCAGAAGAACAGAGAAAAGCATTCATTTAATTCTTCAGTTTTTCTTGGCACAAATAAATCACTTACTCTTAAAGTCTATCTTTTAATCTTGTCACTAATACTTATTACCACCATATAAAAGAATTGTGGTTTTTTTTCCCAAAAGATTTATTTTTATGTGTATGAGTGTTTTGCCTTCATGTATACCACATGCATGCAGGGCCAACCAGTGTTTCTAACCACAGAGCCATCTCTTCAGCCCCTAAGTATTATGTTAATTTTTAATTATAGTCTGTAAATACATAGAATGAAATTAGTTCCTGCAGAGAATGTGTGGAATGTTATAAATGCATGTAAGCCTTCTCCAGACTTCATTTTTGGCAACCACGGATGTTAACTACAGAAATCATCAAACTTATTCTGATCCTAGACCTGGAAGGGTTATCTATATATCATAAAACAAAATTTCTGAAAGACCCTGCCATACTGCCAGCCCACTTAAGTGCACAGTTTGCTATTAACACCCTATTGTGCCTTTGTGAAAATGAGAAGTGATTTTCCATTCCAGCAGGCAAAGCCCCAGCCGTGGCTTGTGGTTTAACCCCGATACCAAAAGGAACATCAGGCGCACTGCCCCTTGGCTCAAGGCTCCACATTCACAACTGTCCATGACTGACATAGGGCATGAAAAACGTTAATGAAACAGATACCCTGTCCTTCATTTCAGTTAAAAATAAATCTTGATTCTCAGTGAATTTATTGGTTAACATAAGCCTTTTTGTAACATCAGATTTACTTCATTTAATTAAAACAGGTGTATGGGGCGTGTGCCTCATAGTTTCCCTTGGGAAATCATTGCTGGTGAACTCATCTTAAACAAAAGATACCGTCTACCCCACATTTATTTCATCAGCCTTATAGCCTTAATTTTATTTGGTATAACTGACTAAACATCCAAACCAATATCAAGCCCCACCCCCTCAATCCTTTCTTGATCAGATTTTTATTGCAAAGATTGTCTTCTTGTATGATAGGGACTAGAAAGAACTCTCTCACTGTCTTCTATGTCCATGTCTCTTAGCAACAGGAATGTGTGTGTGCATATATAAACACACAGACACATACACACACATTTTAGCACAGTTTAAATAAAGCTCTTTCCATATATAGAGAGCATCTCAAACAGGAACGCATCATGGAGGATTATATAATGCTGTTACCTTGAATAGCACTCACTGAACTTCAGTGCTATATGAAGGTCATTTCTCAATGTGTAAGTCCCTCATAAAGTCCAGTTTCATCCACAGCTTGCCCTAGCCCACAGGGATGGCTAGAGGAGAGAGATTTGTCAAGAACCTATGACAGGGTATTCTGGGTAATGCCTTCAGGTCAGAGCCACGATGCTTAGGAGAAATTAGAGTCTTAGGAAGCTTGCTGTATTTTAGTGGGATTCCTATTATTTAAGTATTTAAAACATTTGACAATTATGTGATTTAATGAAAGCTCAATTAGAAAATAGAGATGTGGAAGTGAGCATAAGAGAAAACACATTCCATTTTGCATACGCACATGACCATACACACTGAAGTGTTCTGCAGAACCCACTTCATACATGACAACTAGAAAGGCTGACATAGAGTAGCATATAGCTGCTATTATGTGATTGCAATATTATGCAGTAAATCTTCTCTCCTTTAATCTTCATGACCAGCAGAATTATATAGAGGTGATTTTACCTACTGGTCATTTACTATTCAGTAAATCTTAAGCCAGCACCCACAAAATTGAGCAAACCTTAGAAACTGCCTTCTTCCTGGAGCCCAAGCTTGTGTACATGCCTCAGTCTGCTCTCTGTGGGTATGCTCATAAGGAGATGGCCTCTGTGCCAGCCAATGGACAGCAGCATGCTTGAGGCAGGTGCCTTGATGCGCTGTCTGCCTGGCATTTGAGGACAGCCATTGCATCCATCCAATGAGGTCAACTGAAACAAACACATGAGGCAAATGGTCCCCAGACTTAGCAAATGCATGCCGAGCACAAATGTATCTAAGTAACTCTCTGGGCTGAGAGCTGGCCTGTATTTGATCTATATCACCCTCTCTGTCCTGGCTTCTCTTTTGAGTATGTATGTATGCATGTACATATGGATGTATTTAATTATTTATTTTGTGCATGTGTGCATATGTTACATGAGTACATGTGCACATGTATATGAAAGACAGAGGTCCACATCAAGATGTCTTTCTCCATCACTTTCTTCTTCTTATTTTTTGAGGCAGAGTCTCTCACTCAACCCAAAGGTTACTGATTGCTTAGACTGGCTGGTCAGCTAGCTCTGAAGCTCCTCCTATCTCTGTACAATGTTCCCAGTGTCATGGTTACCTGTGCCCACAACCACACACAGCTGTTAACATGGGTGCAGAGGAGCTGCGCTCAGCTCTTCATGTGTACACAACAAACACGTTACCAACTCAACTACATCCCCAAGCCTGGCCCAGGTTTTTAAATTGTAGGTCATGACCCCATAATTAAAAGTTTCTGAATATGCACAACCAACAAAAATCAAAGTTAAAAACTTAATGAACCTGGGCGTTTTTGCAGCACTTGACCCATGCTGCATGGTGCAGTTTGTTGCAACCTTGGTTCTGAGCACATAACGTGTGCTTTGACAGGCCAAGAAGCACTGATGGGTGCTGCTCGTGACATGTCAGTTCAGATTCAAAGCTGTTCTGTTATTCATCGAAGCGTTCTGCTATATGTACGAAGTTTTGTTAGACAAACATGACAGTTTAATTACAGAAAACAAAGACTTTCCACGTTTTCCTACCTCCAGTCCTCAGCACTTAAATTTCAAACCAGTGTATCTTTGGTATATAATATTTTGTCATTAAAAAATCCATTTGGGTTGCTGCCTTGAATATTTTATTTTAAAAAAATTAAATGAATTTTGGCTTGCTTTTAGAACAAATATTTCAACAGTCTCTGAAATGGTCCTAAATATTCTCTTGCCATTTTGTACTAGGCGTTTATATAAAGTGGCACTCTCAATGATGATTATAATAATTATAAGTGGTATAGTGATGATTATGGAAACAAAATACAATCAACTCTGAAAGATGCTGAAAATGACCAAGTCCTTCAGCATCAAGATTTAATTCTTTACATAAAATAAACAGGCACACCCATCCAGTTAGCAGCAAATTTCCTTTTGTCATTGACAAATAATAAAATTATGCGTATAGAAAAGATTTTCTTTAAAACAAATGTCTTTGTAATTTATTATCAATGAATGTGTTATTCTTCTGTGTGTTTTGTAGACCTATGTACCCAATATCATGTAGAAATTTCTTAGGTGAAAAGGGTTCACATGTGGACAGCACTGAGCAGCCCTTCCCTGTGTGGTAAGCAGCTTTGGAGGATGAAATGAGAGGGAGATTGGAGACTGAGATTGCGGCTGTGTCTCCTTCCCCCTCTGCTGTAGGAAGAACTGGTGAAGAACGTTTATGCTCTGCGGATCTCATGCTGCTCCCAGGCCTGTAGTCATGAGTGAAGACTTGAGATTAGAAGCAGAGCCTGCCAATTCCTGTCACTCTCCCCTCAGGTGCTGGAGAACTTGAATGGAAATGAACAAATCCAACTACTCTTGAGTTCTATGTTGTTCAAACGCAGGCCTAGAGTTACACTGCTGAGTCCCCCATCTGGACCTGAGGTGACTCGGGTGTTGATGGGAGTCTCCTCTCCCATGGTGACTTGAGGGCAGAATGTCCAGGCTACTTAAGTACCTGCTGTTCATATGTTCTCAGATTGTTTTTAACTCCCGCATAGTTCTCTCGTTTTGATATGACGTCCAAATAGTTCAAACGCTCCAGGGGTTTGAACGCTGTAATCTTGCTCTGCTCTTTGATAGCTTCCAGGTGGTGGAATCTGTTAGACCTTATGAAGCATGTGGAGTGGCATTTGGTCGAGGATATTCTGCCATTAGAGTGAACTAATGCTGGTGGATTTAAAACGCAGCCACTCCATGTTCTTTGGCTTAGCTGTTCATGGCTGAGTTTCTTTTCTTTTCTCTGCCACTCTGTGTGTGACTGCCTGATCTTAGATATCCAGCCTTTAAAACTGTGAGTTAAGTAAACCTCTTTACCTTATAAGGTACCCAGCCTGTGGTATTTGATATGGAAACAGAAATGTGATAACGTGCACTCACTGTGCGAGCTGTAATGACAATCTGCTCTCAACGCAGTGCCCACTCCATGAAGACTGTGTTTGCTCTTTACTGTCCACAAAGGATCAGAATCCTTTTTCTCCTGTTTAAAATAACACTTGGGGCTGGGGAGATGGCTCAGGATCTGAGGTCCTCATGCAGCATGCACATAAAGGGGCATGTGTAGCCATTTGTGCACCTGCAAGCCTGGAGCTGTGGGGAACAGGAACAGTAGCAACATTGGAACATAGTGGCCTCAAGACTAACTCTAGTTTCAGTGAGATATTTTGACTCAAGGGAAGCAGACTGAGATAGGAAAGAGCACCCAATGCCATCCTCCGGCTTCCACTTATGCACTGGTGAGCACAAATATACATGTGCATACAACACACACACACACACACACACACATACACACATACACACATACACACGCACACTGGGTGGTGGGACTTTTCATCCAGTACACCCATTGAGACCTAGACGTCTGTGTGGAAGCAACAGAGGCTCAGCTTGGGAGTTTTAATCCTCAGTGCTTATTTTAATGGCATGAGTCGTTATGCCACAGAAGTCTGAGATGAACCGCTCTCTTTGTATTGTCATGATGGATGTTCTCATTAGACCTTCAGTCTCACTGTGGTTTCTGTAGCTGTAGCGTAGTTCTGCTTTTCCAAGTGGCCCATTTTGCTTCTTTTTAGACAGAGGAGTAGCAGTTAATGAGCTTTCTTCTTTCATGACTGATTTTATTTCAGTTTCTCTTTAAAAATTCCTGCAGAAAGCACACATTTGTCCTAAATCAACATTGACTCAACTGGAACTCAGCTGTCTCGTCAAATTATCATCAGCTGCTAAACATCCTGATGGTTGGCAGTCAGGAACACATACTGTACTAGTCCATTCATCGGTTCTGGAGGCATAAAACATGGCCTCTTAGCCAGGGCGTGGCTAAGCTGTTTTCTTCAGCAGGACAGGTGGCTAGAACAAAGTCCTGAGGTGCCACAGTGGATCAGCATGTTACCAGGCCTTAAGAAAACACCCTTCACAAGAACAAGCTAGAACCAGTTTGCATTCCTAAAACTCCTTCTAGCAGGTACACATAGATTTGCACTAAACATGTAACTAAGAATTTTCATGAAAATATTCAAAACTCACAAGGCATCCACCCAATTCTCTAAATCTGGTGTTTTACCTCTGATGAGCCTGGACTGTGGTAACATGTAAAGTCTTTATCGGAAAAGTGGTAATAACGATGTATAAGAACTAAGGAAGATGTGTTTCCTCCTTAGAGAATGTCATATGAGGCTGGATAGTGGCCAGCTGAGGAATTAGGAGGGAGGGTTACTATTTAGTAGACAGGCGGAGAAACAGAAAACAAAGTCTTTGGGTGGCACACTGGCGACAGGAAATGAGAGGCTGTGCAGCCATCAATGGCAAGAACTATTCAGTCCACACAGTGATTATCTTACTGCTATTATTTTATGAATTATACAGCCAGCTGGAGACTCAGCTGGGAGATAGAAAAAGAGATGAATGCTTGTATTCAACATTTATCATTTCTGGGTTCAAATGTTTACCGTGGTCAACTATGAATCTTCCGTGTGAACCATGATCCCAATGATGAATGCCACCACAACTTAGACAAGACAATGAGGCACTTACAGTTCATAAGAGTTGGAAATGTTTGAGCTTTAATTGCTTTTGAACAAATGAATGAATGCTAGCTGCCTTTTGTTTTACTGGTTGTGGCGGTTTGAATAGGAGTGGCCCCCATAGGCTCGTGTATTTGAATGCTTGGTCCATAGGAAGGTTACTATTGAGGAGCTGTGGCCTTATTGGAGTAGGTGTGGCTTTGTTGGTGCGCATGCCGCTGTGGGGGTGGACTTTGAAGTCTCCTGTTCCAGCTCTGCCCAGCGTCACTCACAGTCTCCTGCTGCCTGTAGATTGATATAGAGAACTCAAAGCTTGTTCTCCAGCACCGTGTCTGCCTGCATGCTGACAGGCTTCTCACCATGACAGTAATGGACTAAACCTCTGAAACTGTAAGCCAGCCCCAATCAAATATTTTCCTTTATAAGAGTTGCCATGTTCATGGGGTCTCTCTACAGCAATAAAATCCAAACTAAGACACGGGCGTTTGCCTGTTCAACATCAGACTCTGGCTTCAAGTCAAAAGTCATTGTGTTTGGCTGTTGCTTTTCTGAATCCACTGTCCAGAGAGGAAATGGGTGGTCTGCAAATTACAAGTTATTTTCTGTCATGGATTCCAGGAAGTAACTTGGTTAGAAAATAGTCTGTATGACATTTGTCTGTATTATTGTTTTACATTTAATAAAATTAATCTTTAGATTAGGCTTATTTTGAAAGTATCAGAATTATATATAGTAGTACTACTATTAATTATCCAAAGACAAATTTTCTTTCCATTTTTGCTTGGTGATGGTTAAATGACAGAGAACGTTAATGGCAAAGAGTATATTCATTTAACAGTTAAGTACATTTTAAAATTGTTCTTAAGCTTATTTAGTTACACTCCAAAATTCATGGTTTTATTTTAAATGGGCACTTACTAAAAGCTGCCATAGGCATGTGCTCTGAGAAGGAGATCCAAGGCTGACTCCTAACTAGCCGTTTGCATCTCAAGGTGCTTTCACTCATGCCACAGAGGAAGATATGAACAAAAATCATGGCAAAGGCCAGAAGAGTTCACCTTTATCATACATTAAGTGCTTTAGATATGGTCCTAACTGTAACAGAAAAAAAAATCAAATTTCTCCATTGCTATCAGTCATAAATGACCAGCTTGAGTTGAGTGACCAGATATGAAGGTTCAAATTCAGATTATCTGAATTCAAATCCACATTTTCTACTGTAGTATGTAGTAATATAGTAGTAACATATAAGTAATCACTATCCAAATTTAGATGAAGGGGTAACAAATGAGGTAATTAGTTTTACATATTTGCTTGGTAGCTACCATGGCATGTAGTATTATGATGCACGACTATACATGGACAAGCACATGCATGATCATAATAAATACATGCGTGACTCATATTCTATATGTTACATATATAGTGTACATGATATACATGAAATATATGTGTGTGCATGCATATGTGATATGTGCATATGAATGATAAACACATGTACACCGTACATGTATATCTTTATTTATATATAATTATATGCATCTAGGAATATACATAAGCTAGTGAGAAGGAGAAAAGATACAGCCCTTCTTAGGCGTTTCTAAGAAGAAACAAGCCATAAATGAGAAGTGCTCACAAGAAGAGCTCAAGGGAGCTCAGCATGAATAGACATTAACCCTCACCAACCACAAGATCAGTCTTATCACTAGCAAAGATGGTGGTGTCCGCCCTTCCTTTGCCACCATTTCCAGCCCACAGCAGAGCTGTTAATGAGACAATCAGCAGGAGCGTGTGCGTGGGACACAAGGACAGGAAGAGACTCTCCTCTCTGCTCAGAAAGCAACCTTCTGGCAGTAGTTCTTTCATGCCTGGATGTCTCAAGGGAGAAGCTTGACCTGTCTCCGAATCACTGAATGGAGTAGATGTGCATGAGATGTCTTTCCTGGTGTGTGATATGTCGAGCCAAGTTTCTGCCATCAAAAAACAAAAATGCTTCTAAGTTGCATATCTGAGAGAATAGATTCTCCTAGCAGGCTCAGTCCCCAGGTACCAGACTCCCTCTAACACATTGTGTTTAAACAAACCTTGCTAAACTTATTCTGTTCATCTTCTTTAAATTATGTTACACATAATGTATAATACACTGTGTTGTTTACATCATCGTCATTGTTCCCTAATAAAGCCTTAATTTAGGCAAGAGAGATTAATGAGTATCCACTTTACATAAGACAGTGGCGTGTGTTCTCTTTGTATCTATTCTTAGGTTCCTAAAGAATGTTCTTTCTTGACAAGTCAATCCACCAAAGGTCAAGGGTTGCACTGTGCTATTAACAGCCATTTTGAGATTTAGTATCATAAGTCATGCGGGAAATAAGTTTTCTTACTTGGTTTTTGTGCTTTCCTACATGTGTGCCATATGCACATGGGTGCTTATGGAGGCAGGAAGAGGACATCAGACCCACCAGAACTTGAGTTACACATGGTTTCGAGACTTCTGATCTGGGTACCAGGATGCTCTGTGGGAACAGCAAGTGCTCTTAACCACGAAACCATCTCCCCGGCCTCTAAAAACTCCTCTTGCTATGGTGTCTCCATCTGCCTTTGAGCGCTCAAAAATGTCAACATGGTAACAAGGGAGACAAAATTCATCCCTAGGAAAGGAAACCTTTGTAATCACTGCCTGGTAATATTATCGTATGTGTCTTTAACAGTAGGTGATTTTCAGTTGCATAAGAATGTAGCTGAGCTTTCTTTTTAATGATTACGTATTAATTACACATGAACGTGGTATTCAACGTGTGTGATGTTGTGTGCACACAACATACACAGATATGCTTTTCCTCCATCCTTCTAAATCACCCTTTCCACAAGCTTGCTGCTACGAGGTTTCCTTCACTTTTCATGGAGTGACAGCAGCCTAAAAACAAAGCCTCTCTCTCTCTCTTCCCGCCCCCCCTTTGTTTGTGTGTGTGAGTGTGTGTTCAGAAATATGACTCTATTGCTTCCTAAGTTGACTCCTTTGAACAGGAAAATAATTCCCAGTCCAATTCTTTTATTTTACCATCCGTGTCAAAGCCTGAAATACATGGATCACCTCATTCCAAAACATAACGTATGCTTGAGATTCAGAAATCAGCACTCAAAAGAGAGAAAGCAGAAGAGGTGGGGGCAATTGAACTCCTGATTCCTGGAAAGTACACTGTGAGTGGTCTCACTGAAGTACAGATTTGCTTGGATAACATTTAACTGACAGGCCTCCATGGCCAAGCTACTTGGAGTGTTTACGTGTTAAATAAGTTAAACATCTGGAAATAGCTCTTCTGGAGTGGAGTGTGAAATGACAGCTAATTCTGACATGAGGGCACGGCTCTTCAGTGCTCAGTCATGATGTAAATAGTCATTGTTTGTTTTTTTATCTGTTTTCAAACCACTTGGCTGAGCCCAGTGACAGACAGGCATGCTTGAAACCACAGCCATGTATAAAAGAACCTCGCATATAAAATTATGTGTTTCATGCCTCTGAAGTTAAATCTCCCAAAACAGACACCATATTCTATTTCTGCCACTGAGTGGGAAATGCGAGCTTTACATACATTCAGAGAGAGGGGAAATCAAGCTTTTCTGTGACTAGTCTTGGTAAATCCATCATTAAATTGAAAATATTGTATTCAAAACTACATTTAATCCACATAACCTGTAGAGTATCACAGGTAAACAAGACAACACACTGAAGGGTGCAGGATGATTCCCCCATGGTCACAGAGATTACTGGAGTCTGAGGACCCAGGATCAACAGAAGTAACCAAACCATATTTTACCAGCCCAGGAAAGACCTAAACTCGGAATTTGAAGTTCAGTTTCCAGTGAATTCATGTCACATTTGCCATCAAGAGGCCACAAAAATCTCAAGTCAAATTGTTGTAAGCCAGGGACTGTCTGTACTCCCAAGGAAAGTCTGTGAGTTAACAATGCAGTTGAAAACCAGGAACCTCTTCCAAATGAGTGGAGGAATAGATAGCTGGAACAGACATTTCTTACTGGACGTAGGAGCATTACTGGACGTAGGAGCAGAAGGAGCTCAGAGATTGCTTTCGCCTTTCACACTTGACAGAAATGACAAGGCCAAGGTTGAAGCTGATTCATGTGTGATATTAGCCTCTGTTGTAGGGACAGATCAACTTAAGAGTTGCTTTCCATAGAGTTAGAATGTGTTGTTATTATGTTTATAAGTTAGAAATAAGTAGCTACAGCATTAGAAGAAGATATGTAACAAGAGAATTTTGAACACCTGTCACAGTGCTGTGGTTAATGTTTTTTCTGCAGATATTTCTCTGAAAATGACACCAATACCTTCCCATGACCTGGCTTTGCCAAGTCTTGGGCAGATGTCTCCTCTTATCCCTGGCTTCCCTTCCTGTGGTTCCAATCATCCTTGGCCAATTGTGGTCCAAAAACATTAAGTGGATAATTCTAGAAATAAATGGTTTCAAAGTTTTGACTTTTATAACTACAGTGCATTATTCTAATTGTTCTATTGCTGCTAATTTCTTATTCTGCTTAGTTTATTATTTTTTTCCAAGGCATGGTTTCTCTGCATACTGTTGGCTGTCCTGGACTCTCTTTGTAGACCATGATGGCCTCGAACTCACAGAGAGCAGCCTGCCTCTGCCTCCCTGAGTGCTTTGTGCTTAACTTATATATTAAACATTATCATAGGTGTGTGTGTGTAGGCAAAAATATAGTACTGCACCCATAGAAGATCATATTCTTTTTTTAACTTTTTTTAATAAATGTATTTATTTTTATATCAATCACAGGTTAGGTTTTTTGCATCCCATGCCTAGCCCCCTCCCTCATTCCCTCCCACCCTCCCCAACCCTCCCTCATCTCCTCCCCGCCCCCTCCAAGTCCACCAACAGGGAAGGATCTCTTCCCCTTCCATCTGACCCCAGATCATCTTGTCTCCTCAGGGCTGGCTGCAATGTCCTCCCCTGGTATCTAGCCAGGCTGTTACTCCCTGGCATGTATTGGGGAGGGTCGAAGAGTCAGCCATCAAGTTCAAGACTGAAACAGTCCCTGGTTTCCCTTACTAGGGTCTTCAGTTCGACAATGAGCTATCATGGGCCCATCTGAGCAGGGGTTCTAGGACATATCCATATATGGTCCTTGGTTGGAGAAACTGTCTCATATAAGACCCCTGTGCCCTGCTCAGTTTGGTCTTTGTGGAGCTCTTGTTCTCCCCAAGTCTTACTAACTTCCCCTATTTTTATTATTACTTCCCACCCTCTGCCAAGGGCTTAATTGTGAGTCTTAATATCTGCTTTGATACATTGCTATACTGATTCTTTCATAGGTCCTCTTTGGTATGCTCCTGTCCTGTTGCTTGTTTTCTCT
>CM053760.1:63082978-63192574 GCA_028658305.1 Pachyuromys duprasi
CTTGGGCATCTTTTGGATATATGCCTAAGAGTGGTATAGCTGGGTCTTGAGGAATCACTATTCCTAATTGTCTGAGAAAGCGCCAAATTGATTTCCAGAGTGGTTGTACAAGTTTGCATTCCCACCAACAATGGAGGAGGGTTCATCATATTCTTAATGGTAAAACTTACAATTCTTTTGTCTTTATAGTAATGGGAAAGTATATATCCCACACACTTCATTTTTTCACTGTAAGCTCAGTAATCAGTAAATATCATGAGATGGGTCAACACTGTAAAATAAGCTTTTAGTTAGGCCACGGCACCAGCTGTGCTGTAGGCACTGGAGCTGGAGAGACTGAACTAAAATGCTAAATGCATTTTCAACTTACAATGGGTATATTGTGATATAACCTCATTATAACTCGAGGAATTATGATTTATGGTTCTAGGCATCCATCAAGGTCTTGGAATAAATCCCTGTGAATAAGGAGTATTCTACTTAGATGCAAGGGCACAGGCCCAGAATGGGAAAAAAAATGCCACTGTGCTCTGAGCAAGGTTTTCCTTGGATACTAACCAAATGCTAACCTGTGGGTTTCCTTACCTGTCTTTATGCAAAGATCAGGAAGGCCTTGGAGAATTGCTGAATTTGTCTCTGATTTATAGTCTGGTTCCCCAGACAGGCTGACGAAGGTTGTTCAGAATCAATTGCCAGGTCAGGCTGGTTTAAAAGTTGAATCACCATCCTGCTTCTCCAAGATTCTGGGAGTCCTGACTGAAAACCCTCAGGGCTCCCTGACTTGGCTCAGTTGTGCTCCTTTCCAAGGGATTCTCTTGGGCTTGAAAATAAACAAGGATCTAGGGAGAGCAGCCTCAACCCTAACATGAGCCCCGGGTCTCACAGGATCAAAGGAAGCAAAATAAACGGAGCACCACTAAGTCCTTCGCCCATTAACAAAGCTGTCCTGAGACTGCCCAGTGGACCAAATGGTGGCATGTCCAGTTTTCACCACCCAGCAGGGCAAGGGCTTGGCTTTGTAGAAATGGCCTCCTGGAGACTACACAAAAGAAGGGCATATTAGTAGACAAATTTCTAAAGGTTTTGAGTGACTTGGCAATAATATTTTTAAACTTACCGTTCAAACGAGGACTTTGTAGATGACGAGGGGTGTATGATAAATGAGAATGAGCTCTTTGGGACACAGAGAGTGCATTGGACTCTACAATGAAACTTTATTTCACTTTGATACACTTCTGGTTTTCAGACAGAATATGATTCTAAAATGAGTTTCCAAAATGGCTCATTATGTTTACCTCTCAAAATATCATTAAAGAGACAATCAGTTCATTTAAGCATAAGAAGTAACCTGAAAGAGAGCAGCAACAGGGCCCTGCTAGATGCTGACCCTGTGTGTGATATTCTAGTAGTCATTTAGAAGAATAAAGAAGCAATCTAAAGCATTGTCTCTGCCTCCCAGGAGCTAATAGACTAGAGATGGAGGGCACAAGACACAAAGAGAAAAGTAGAATGACAATGAGGCAGGCTTGATTGAATGCTGGAGAGCAGACTTCGGAAATAAGCACAAAGGTGAATTGTCATAGAAGACTGCAAATTAGACATAGAAAGGAAGATGGGACCTGGAGAGTCTGAAGGAGAAAAGGGGGCGTTACCCAAGAAGCAGAGGTATCACACAATTTATTAGGCCTTTGCAAGAAACCAACCACCGTTCCTATGCTTCTTTCCGTTACTGGGCCCTGTTTCCAGTGGCTGTCCTCATGTCCTCTTGAGTGACCTGTTTCTGCTGTTTTTTTCTTCACCTTTCTTGAGAGCACTCACAGCTTCAATGCATTTAAAGTTGAGGTTTAATTTTTCATCTTTATCCTACCTGGCCTGCCAGCAACACTTGTCACTATAGACTTTTCATATCACTCATGGGAAATCACATGCCTGATTCCTAGGGCATTTCTTTTGTTTTTAATTAATTAATTAATTAACTTACTTTTTAAAATTTTAGTATTTACTTTACATCCTCTCCTCCTACTTCCCCCTTCCCCTCCTTTTCCCTTTCCTTTTCCCTTTCCCCCCAGAAAAGGGGAGCTCCCCCTCTTCCCATAACAACCTTCCCCAGCACATCAAGTCACATCAGGACTGAGGATAGCTGTATCCCCTAAGGCTAGGAGAGGCATCCCTGCCAGGGGGAAGTTATCCAAGAGCAGGCAATAGAGTCCATGTTAGAAACACCCTCCCCCCGACACACACACTCACCAGGCGCCCCACATGAAGACCAAACCACCCACTGACCACATATGTGCAGGGGACTAGGTCCAGACCATGCATGCCCCTTAGTGGGTGTCTCAGTTCTTGGTCTCTCTAGAATTTTTATCCGCAGCCTCTTTCATAGCCCTCATCCTGTGCCTGATCCTGTCACACTGGAGCACATTAGGACCAATGTCTGGCTCATTCCTTTTCCTCCACCCACACTGACTCCTTCGGTCATCTCATGTGCGGTCACACTGTTAAACAGCGTATTTTCTGAGCGTATAACATCAGATCTTATCTTCCTCATCCAACCCTCTCCCCAGACTTAAGTTCAAGTTGCTGGGCTCTTTTTTTTTTCATTCTTATTCAGTGGCCAACATTTATCTAACACTGTGACGCTCACCTTCTGATACCCAAATATCGTCCACCCTATGTCAGTTAAGACTGTGCAGCCATTCCTGAATCTTCTTTTACCAGAAACACTTGAAGAGCCTACTGTCAAGTCCTTAAACATTTCTGACCATATGTTGCCACCATCATTGTCCTTGGCCTAGTTCATCTCAACTTCACCACCCACCTGATTTATTCCCAACGGCCTCTGAGTGATTCTCTGTGTCCACTCCATTTCATGGAAACTCTCTTCTCAAACAGAAAATACACTGGTCCTTTTACAGTGACGGGGAGGTCATGCTTCTGTTCACATAGACCCCCCTGTTGTTCCAGGTCCACTAGGGGTGAAAATTCGAACTCTGATGATGACTCACATGATGAGTTACAACACACGCTTCAACGTATGCGGGTGGTGAGAAGTGTTATGAAGAAGAATGAAACAAGACATGAGAGGGGGGGCCAGATGGACTGGATATGGGCCCATTTGACTAAGAGTTGACAAGGCAGGTGTCTGATGCTGCGGCAATTGAACAAATGCCCGAAGAAGCTGTTAATAGGCATGCTTGTATCATGTAAATATATGGAAGCAGATAAAGGGGTGTGTGTGGAACACAGCTGCATGCACTTATTTATCAATAGGATTGGATACTAGATTGCGCTTAGAATATTAAGGGTTTGACACTGTCCTACAGAAGCATATGCACAAAAAATTTGGTCACCTGGAAAACTCACAGTACTACCTACAGACACCACAAGCCTGCCCCTACCTGTCTATACTTGCAAACATTTCAGTGTTGTTTATATCTTAGAAGAAATACACTGTGAATATGATTTTCTAATTTCATCACTGTGCTGAAAAGATAACTGATGCCTTTGGACCCTGGAGCATTTTAGATTCCATTAAAATGGAAAAGGAAATCTGGTGACACAGAATCAAGATGTGGATCCCTAAAGGCTGATATTCCCACTCTGCTGGCATTTTAAATAAAACCTTTACTGAGCGATCATCAAAGGCTTTCTGAAGTGTTTCTAAGTTGGCGACACCTACATGTTTGCTATTTTGGGGTATGCTCTCTCTACATCAAATGCTTTGGTTAGATTAGAGATTGTACTTGTTCCCTATCAAGTTTGTGAACCGTGTCATCCTAATTTAATTTAATGTGTTAAAGCTGTATTCCCTCCCCCAAGGTCATTGTCAAGTTTAACCCCAGATAAAGAGAAAGAAAGAAGTGGACAGTTTCCAGGTAGCACTTCCAGGAATGATTTTATTCTTCACTTCAGTGTTTCACATCACTCTGATGGACGATTACTAAGTCAGCATCTCATGAGTTTTTAGAATCTGCGAGAATTGGCATCCACCCCTCTGAGGTCTGATTCTTGAGTTTTATTGGGTTATAAATGCTTGTAACTGCAAAGCTTTTTATTTGGCTTTTTGTTTACTCAGATTTTTTTCCTTCTTGGCATTTTTTTAAAGAGAGCTTTCACATTTAAGGAGCAGGGACTAAGTAGAGTATTATAAAATTTCTGTTCTCTTGGGGTTTTTTTTTGTTCTTTCTTTCACCTTTTGGTATGTCAAGTAAACAAAAAGCCATCTTAAAAATGATGTTCCTCTTTATCCTTCAATATTTCAAAAGAAACGCAAAGCAGAGAAAACAAAATTCAAAGAAATCTATGGATTGGAAAACATCTGGTGCTCCAAACTCCATCTTTGATGAAGAAACCAAACTCAAGGAGGCAGAAAAACCTGTTAAAGTTACATCGACAGCCAAACCCATACTGAAATTTACAAACTATGGCTATCATCTCATTGTTCTTTCCATCATTAACACCATTTTACAAAGGTGATGGGGAAAAGGCTTTCCTACTTTGTTTCTTATTATAACAATTTTGGCTCATGGATTCAGTAGGTTCAGTATGGTCACTTGCTCCTAGGCACATGGGCAGATAGCATCACCATACCTTGAGTAAGTGATAGAAGGAGTCTTCATGCTGAACAGGATGCAGAGAATAAGGAAGGAACAGAGACCACCTATAACCTTCAAAGGCACACCCCAAAGATGCACTTCATCCAGTACCCACCTCCCAAAGTGCCCAAAATTTCCCAAAATACCTCCACCTGCTGGGCACCAAATGTATGAGCCTATGGGGCCATTGAGTCTATGGGGCCATTGTGTGTTCACATGTAATAAATAAGTAGCTAGGATCTAGAATAGAAACAAAGAAATACTTTCAAAGGTGATTTTACCTAGAGAACGGAAAAACTGTGGTGAATTTTGTTGTGCACTCTAGCATTAGATATTTAGCGATTAGCTTCACATTGAATGCCCCTCTTGGATAACTAGCAGTGTGAAATACGGGCATGAATGGCAACCACTGTCATGCAATTCATTTATTTAAACCATTCTAGGAAACTCATTCATCCATGTAGAAAGAATAAAGATGCTGGAACACAAACTGCCTGTGATTTACTGTTCCCAGGGAAGAGCACTGCTACGCACATATGAATTGGGAACCACGAGATTATAGCAAAACTGCCTGTATAAAGGTTAGGAAAGCATGATTCATGAATCCCCGCTTGACTGCTATAATATCAGCCGAATGGTGGGACAGTGGAAATGGCAACAGAATTAGTGGATTTTTCATCATGTTTGCCCAGATGAAACACTTTGGGGAAGGTCAGTTTCCTGACAGCAATGCCACGGTGTTTGAAGTTTATAATTTTTATTACCCTCCCACTTTTTAAACAGTAAACTAGTCGATTGTATTTACTTTCTGAAACCACAGTAATTCTTGATGAAATACAGGCCTCTCTTTATCGGAATTTATATTTTAGAGTATTAATCTTCCAGGTCCTGGGACAACACAGGCAGAATATCACACTGTATTAAAGACTCACAAATGATGGCTGTTAAAAATACCCAGTGATTTAAGTAAGTAGATGATCGATCTTTTAAATTAGAGGAATTCCAACACGTGCATCTCCGTTCTTTTAGAATCCAAGAATTTAAACTCTGCCAAGGCCAACAAGCTGCCTACGTTCTCTTGATTGGAAAGATTTGAAAAATAAGGAAAAAGAAGTTTTGTGGGCATATGGCAGAGGAACACTTAATAACGGCTGCCATTTCTAACCATGCATTTTCTTTCCTGATATCTGAGAACCCTCTGACTTAAGTAAGGCTGTGTTGCTGTTTATGTGCAATGGTTACATATTGGTCATATATTGGATCAAAACATGATTTTTCCCAGGTTATGGGATTTAAGATGCCTCAAACTGTATGTTACATTGTCATTTAATGTGATGCAGTTCCCAGCAGACTCTGAACTTTCAGAACTTACTATCTCTTGTCCCATCTGTTGCTTGAGTCCCCACCTGCTATGTACAGCTAATGATGCTGCAAAATGACTCCAAGATTAGAATGGCCTAATTCTGAATTGTGTGTTCTTCGTTTTGTAACTAATTTGACCCTTGATCCTTGTTTTCAAAGTTAAAAATCTATGTGTTAGTGGTACCTAGAATCTCAAGATACCCACAGAAGGAACTGAGTGGGAGGTATGGTCCAGGATAAATGATAATTGCATATTTGTTGGACTTTCTCTGGGCCTGACAGCACAAAAATGAAGAACACTCCAAAGCTAGCGATCATGGGCAAGCACAAAGCAGAAACAAAACCACAAGCAGAAACAAAAGGCAATTTATACCCATCTCTGCTCACTATGTTCCAGATGCTGTATTGAAACTAATCTCATAATCTACTTACCAAGACCAATGACTAGCTATCAATACTGCTTTACAGGTTTCAGTTAAAAAAAATGGTAACTCAGAAATATTGAATAATAATAAGTTTGTCAGTAGAAGGACCAGACCTTAAAACTCATGGCCTTTGCGGGTGTAATGTATGTGGCTAGGCTAACATGCAGAAATGCAGAACGAGGGCAGACTGATGGCACAAAAACCCTACTTCTTATTCTCTAACGGCCAGCTTACAAGAGGCTAAGGGCAGCCAATCATTCCCTGTGTCTTGTGGGCAAGGTTGTATACTGGAGATCAATCTCCTAAGAACACACACATTCATGGGCTGTACATTGTACAGTCAATCAAGGTCACGTACTTTTATTGAGCTCCAATCTGAAAGTTGGTACATTTGTCACTTGCTGGCTCTGCAAAGCATGTTGTTCTACTAATGAGACATGTACGTGAAAAAGTGACTCATTGACAACTTATTTCTTTGAGCATTTCCTAAATTGATATTTTAGAGTTTGTTGACTGGAATACAGAGAAAATAAAGGCTAACCATACAAGAGATTAACTGCTTGGATTAAAGAGACATTTGATGGGGGAGACAGAGGGTTGGCTGATGAAGACCCAGGGTCATCTCAACATATATAGTACCAATTTCCTCATGGATTCCTCTCTTCCCCCATCTTGGGTCTTTGCACTACCTGCTCCTTCTAGAACACTCTTCCCATAGATGAGTTCTTGCTCCTTTTTGTTACTTTGGTGTCTACTCAAAAGCTACTTCATGCAGGAGGTCATTTCAGTCACTGTTTTGGGCCTCTGGCCAGATAACATATTGTGAGTGTATGTGGCAGAGCAAAATTGTTTGAAAGAGAAAGGGAAGATGAAAAAAGAGAGTGATGAGGTGAAGAGAGACAGACAGACAGACACAGAGAGAGAGCACCACCCTCTACAAAAGCACACACTCCCAATGACCGAAATTTTTGCCTCACCTCTCCTAAAGGAACCACCAGCTTGCAATGGTGCCATCTTGAAGACTGAGCCTCGAATACATGGATCTTTTGGAGACACTAAATATCCAAACTATAGCACACAGAAAAAGGAAAAAAAATAGTGTTTTTTTTTCATGTTGAACATGAGACCCATGATGAAGACATACACCTTTCCTAACTCAGACATTATCACTAGAAACTGACATATTATGCAGTATGTGTCTCTAATCTGGGTAACCCCAGCCCAGCTGTGTCATCATGTGATCATACTTCATGAAAATGTGCAGCCTATAATGTTCCCATCATACCTCAGCTTAAATTTAATATGACCTGGAAGATGAAAAGAGAAATCAGGGCATGAATAAAACTTTTCATAGGCAAATGTTTTTACAAGGGAATGGACATAAATACAAGTTAGCTGAAGATGCTGCCAGTAACTGAACTCAGAACCCAGGCAGCAATGATGTCAGTAGCATGGCATTCCACTCTGCGATTACAAACCATATTCATAGCATGGTTTAATCTTCCTAGCAGCACTATATGATCATTTTCAATTGCCCTTAGGATTGCCATTTTATTAGTGATAACTATCCAAGCCAAAATAAATGAAAACACACAATAAGACCAGATCCTCTGATGTCACAGGTCATCTTCATTCCATGACTCCATAGAGAAGGAATGAAGAACAGCAGCAGGAGCAAGAGGTTGTAAGCAAGACCCTTCTTACCTTCTGAGGCCAGGTGTTTATTTGGGTAGAATGAGTTTGGGGGTATGGAAATCCTTGGAATTAATTTTTTAATCCACGGATTGTTATTTCATATGTGAAAGAGAGAGAAAAAAAAACTCAAAGTCTGGGCATTTCACGAAAAGGCTACAACCCAGGGAGAGGAAAAGGGAGTGAGCAGCACATGCAAGGAGGCTAATTTTACACATCTGCTCTTTGCTGCCTATTATAGGCTTTCCCGTGGCAGCTAGTTAAAGTAACTGATTTACATGCCATTCCTTTCTTCCTCCTCCTCCTCTTCTTCTTCATCTTAGCAAAGAATTTTACAACCAACATGATGAGTTACCTTTCTAGAAAACATTTGAATTTAGAAAGTTCAAGTCCATCAGGCTAGTTAATGACCCAGGGATGCTTCCAGCTGTCAGTGTCCAAAAGGCAACTGAGGCCAATAAATTTTCAAGTATAACATTTTTGAAATAGGATAATGCGATTGAGAAAATACTATATAATAATTATATGCATAGGTCCTTTAGTGCCTTTGTATTCAAGACAGGAAAGCAAATAATGGACATATCAGTGCTCCTCAAATTAGTCATTTGTATTGATAAAGTAATTTGGACAAGATTAACTGCATGTGGTTGTTGATGCAAGCGCAGTGGGGAGAGAATACAAAAAGATTAATAAACTCATTACATACGAATTCAGGAAATCACAAAGCTCAATTATGCAGGAAAAATAAATTAGTGAGGAGATGAACAGGGGCCAAGCAACCCAATGTCCAGTCAGCAACATTGATGCTCTGCGCACTGTCGGAAGCCTCATGGTCAGCAGGTCACCCATCCAACTATGTGTGGCTGGGTGATTGCTCTGGCAACAGAACATAAGCCAACTAGAGCAAGTTCAGAGGGGGCCATGCAGGGACTATAAAGGTTCATACATCAAGATAAAAATAAAAAAGAACAGAAGTTCCTCACTGCTCGGCTGACAGCTATGCCAGGGTGGGGACAGCAGGAGGAGGAGGAATTAATTGCAAGGAAGAAGCTAAGACATCTTTGGAAGTTCAAGCAGGAAGCATTTAGCAAGAATCCTAGGATGTTCAGGCTGTGTGGCATCTCAGCGATCATCTGGAGCTTTGGTTGGAATTAATGAGGCTAAATTAAGCTAAGGAAACTTGAGGTAAAAAGCAAGGAAAACTGCCTGAAAAGAACTGCTTAATAGGGCTTTACTGACCCAAGAAGAAATCCATACCTGGTTTCTTCCTTTGAATCCTGGAGTATAGGAGGAGGGTATCTTGTTGCAGCTTGTCAGTCAGGATCTTTGCTTAGCTAGGTCAGGAATTGGCTCCTGTCCTGAGATGTGACTGAACAAAGTGTTGGCAGCTGCCATCATCTGATAGCCCGTGGGCATCATCAACACCATTGTGCACGGCATCACTGGATTCAAATTTACATAATTACATCCAGAGAATATCTTTTCTAGATTCTCATATGATAATTTCATTCCACACAGCCCTTTGAATTGCAGACAAAATTGAACTATATATTAAAGTAGGTTAAGTCAAGTAACTGCTATAAAACTTATAAAGTCAGCTGATGCCAAAGATACTGAGGAGATTTGGACCCCTGCTCTTTTTTTCACGCCCAACAGCTTATTGAAATAAATAAATATGTTTAGACCTCCTACATCAGAGTCGTCATTAGCAATTCCTGACAGTGTAAACGTAAAAGGAACAGTCTGGAGAACAAAAAGTCAAGCCGCACTCAAAATTAATCATTTTTATGTCCTCACAAACGGAATATATAATTAGGCAAAACTAGAAATCGAACAGGAACATATTTTAAAAAGAGAGATGGCTAATCTGTATACATGCATTTTTAAAAGGAGCTATTAGAGATGACCTGCCTGATCAGAGTGAGTTTAGAAACTGGAAAAGCATTTACTTTTATTTCGTTGAATCTAAAATGTCATTGAGTCGAAGCTGCACTGTGATTTTAACTGCCAGTAAAGAAGGCAAAACCAATTAAACTCTGACACGGTGCTTTTTTGTTGCTGTTTCCACTATCAGATATGTTCTGAGATTTAAGCATTGCAACGCTTCTTAGATCAATCTCAAGATTGATGAAATGTAATATTGGAAAGTTAATGACACAAGGAATGATTACAGCTCCAAACTCAGTGAGTGCTGACAGTCTTCTTGGGGCAATAACTTTTGGCTCCCAAGATCATTTCTATTCCAGTTTGAAAGTGGTCAAAAGCACCGAGTTTTGATCTTTTTATTTTGATCTTGTTTGTTCTTAGAAAACTGGGATGGGAAAATATGAAGGTTTATGTATACGGCTATATAAGAGGAAAGAGACGCTTCACCACAGAGTACAAGAAAGACAATAGATACAAAAATGTCAAGCTGCCCAAATTAGTGTACACTTTCTGAGCTTATGTGTGTAACTGATTTGTTGGCACGTTGCAGTGTATTGCTCTATACTGGTGAACATAGCTTCCGTGTAGTCCCATTCTTGTAACACTTCTCTGTATCCAATGACTTACAGAGCTCTAGCAACTTTGCACCAAGCATGAAGGCTAATCCAGCTGCAGGAGCTGAGGAGAGGCCATGCAGAAGTTAGGGTGGTAGGCTGTTACTTTCCCACCCTCCAGGGATCGCTCACTCGGATGGGATCCACCACTGTTGCCTGGAAGGAGGAGGAGGGCAGATGAGGAACACCACAGGAAACATTTCATTTCAAAGTAGACAGAGTAGCTGAAAACAAGAGCAGGAGATTTATAAGATGCAGAAGATGGTCCTAAGCGATGTCACGCTCAAGCTCCCACACGACTGAAATCTGCACCTTCCACTTTAGGATCTTTGCTAGGCCATGCTCAATGACAGAGATCTAGTTCAGCCCAACATCTTGTGTCCTTAAAATGTGTTCAGGAAAGGAGGAAAAGGAAAACTATTGCCGCTTTCTTATGCTAAAGAATGCTCCCAGCTTTGGTGCTAGTGACATTTATGGCAGAATCGTTATTTATCTACGGACTTGGACAACTAAGCAGCGTTGCTATCTCTAATGCACTCTAGGTTAATAACAGTCCTTTTCAGACTTGGTGTTGTGACCAAGTCTCCCTAGATTTTGACAAGTGATCCTGAAAGACACAATGGCTCCATTTTCAGAGCCTCTGCTTTGATCTCTTCAGAGAGATCATCAGTTCTTCCTCCACAAAGGACTTTTAGGGGTTCTTTTTTTTTATATAATTCACCAGTATCACCCAAAGGTAAATAAATGGGCACAGCACTTCTGACACATTATCTGACCTCAATGGCTAGCTACAGAGCATATTCATTCTCCAACAGAGACCAGCACTGCCTATGACATATTGTCTAGACCTATCTTTGGTTAGTTGCAGACTTCTTTCACTTGTTCAGTTTCAATCTAAATGCTCCCTGGTGTCTCTCCAGCCTGAGTTGTCTGATTAGCTGTATTTTCAGATGAATCCTCCTCCTTCCCACCCCCAGCTTTGTATTTTAGTGGTTTCTAGGGGAACTTTCAAGGTTGACTTAATTGGTTTGGAAACTCTTTGGTCTCATAAGTTTCCCTAAGGTCTTCCTGTGTGTTCTGTCTAGCTTGTAATATCCCAAGCCTTGGCCTGAAAGGAATGATGAACTTCATGTGTACCTTTAACTGCCTAAGAGGGAATACTTTACAAAAATCTAATTTGAAAGATGATGAAGGGTGCCAATTACAGAACGAATCCTTGATATGAAAGCAATTCCTTAAAAAATGTTATTAAATGTCATTTAACCTGTTTTTTTCTTGGTAGATAAAAACTGAGCACACTAGTACCTTGAATGTTTGAAGATAAGAATTCCGAAGATGGACAAGAACTGATCCATGTCAATTTATCACCAAATGTAATCACTACAAAACTGTACAAGAATAGCCATCACTACTTTACAGGATGCTGAGACTTCCATCACTCTTTGATTCTCAGTATACTGCAAATGGATTTTACTTTTCTGCTATTATGTGGGTTGGTATTTGTCTTCTTAAGATGTTTTTTCAGTAAAGTTTGGAGCCTATCAAGTTATCTTGTTAGTTCAGTCAGAAATTCTTCTCACGAAGGAAATGACTCATCTTTGCTCTTGAAAACATCACACTTGGAATTTATCACTTAACACGTTGTATGGAATGTAGTTAACAATACATTTTAGGTGCCAAAACATTTCCACTTTCCTTTAAAATGAATTTCTTCTTAAATAATCTGGTTTGCTTGAGAGCATGGTACCTTCAGTCATTGACAGTCCCCTTGCTGGCTTTTCTGGAAGTGTGAGATGCCTGCACAGCTTTGAATGCTGTCTCACATTCCCTCAGCCTCAAGGCACTCATTCCTCTATCCCTCGGTGTTATGGTTTGACTCTGAAACGTGTCCCGTGGGCTCATGTTTGGAATGTGCTGTCCCCATCTGGTCCTTCTATTTTGAAAGGCTGTGGAGTCTTACAAAGCAGGTCTCACATGATGGAAACGAATCTCTAGGGGTGGAGACTGGAAGGTTATTCCCTGGCCCTTCGCTGGGGATACACTCTGCCTCCTGCCTGTCTTGCTGGGATGTGCAGCCTCCTCTTCCAGCTGCCATGGCTTGCCAGCCATAAGGGATTTAAACTCTTCAAAACCATGAGCCAAAACAAAATTTCAAACTCAAGTTTATTTTTTTCAAATCTTCTGTGCCAGGGACTTTATCATGGCAGTGCCAAGATAGCTAAGACACTCAGCAGCATTTCTCTTGTGGTCTTCCCATTCATTCCTCCATCCCCGCTGGCCGGCCCCATGATGCTCCTGGTTTTGAAAGATGACAACAAGCTAATTGTCAACTTGAAAGGCCTCATACTTGATTAGCCTTAGCTACATTTCAGTGCCATTTTCCCAGGGTGGACAAGAGCTTCCATCATGAAATCTCAGTCCATTAATTTCAAAGAGATGAACATTTCTTATTCTCTGGTTCCTCAAATTCCAATCCCCTGCTCTTCTCTCTCTGCCTGCCAGTGCATCTCGGAGGCCTCAGTCTGCTTCAGTTCTCTCTGGTTCAATGCACCCTCTGTATTAGAAGTCCCTCAAGATGGTAATATCCAAGACGTACAGCACTTAAGCTCCCTGCCTGCATCTCCCAACAATCTTTTTCAACGCATGAAGAAGTGGCTGCACCTTTTCCCACACGGGTACTCCTTGCTTCCCATCCTAGTCTTCTGACACCAGAAACAATACTGCCCCCACTCAGACTTTAAGTCTGAAGGGAAGCATTGATTTCCTTTCTCTCCTGACATTCATTGTGCTGGGTGGGAGGACTTTTGTGACATCTCTGCTATTCCTCTGTTCTTCTTCACTCCCAGAACCAGGAGTCTGGACCCAGTCTCCTCTCTCTTGTTTACTGTCTTCTAAACTCTCCTCCGTGCTGTTGCTGGAGCCCTTCTCTTTCTTAGGAATGACAGTGGCTTTCTCATGCTCAGATTCCTCCACAGTGTCCCTCAGAGTCCATATTCCATATCCTGGGTCACTATGTGGTTCTGTGGAAACCCTGGTCTGACAAGGGTAGCCACAGAACCAGCAACATCAGCAGTAACTGAGCTTGTCCCCAAGCAAGTATTTGGACCTTCCTGAGACTCTGAAGGTCAGCCCAGGGAATGGGGTGATCAGCAGCTGCCAAGCAATTCTGACAACTGCAATATTTGGAAGCATGGAATGCCTCTCCTACTTTCTCTGCTAGAGTTTGCTATACACTTCGATGGGTACTTTAAATGCTGTCTCTTTTGAGATTGGCTCATTCCCTGTGCTGCTTTCCTGGCTCTTCTTGGTGCTTTTATCATGGCATTTTTTTTCATGTATTTTCAAATGCAAGCATGTGATGACTCTTTCCTGACAGACTTTAAGTTGAAAGATGTGTGTGTGTGTGTGTGTGTGTGTGTGTGTGTGTGTGTTTATGTGCGCTCATCAGACATGTCTCAAGAGTTAGAAACAATATGTTTAATTCATTGTGGTTATTATGGCTTGAATATTAAGTGTCCCCACAAGTTCATGTGTTGCACATAGTTGCCAGTCAGCCACAGAGACATGAGGAAATGGGTGTAATTCAAGGCAGCATACCATTAAAGCTTCCCTGAGGTGTTTAGAGTTCTTCTGTGTCTTGTTAAAAACCTTCTTTGCCACAGCCAAGAGCCAAGGTAACAGTGCCAACTGACCACAGACTGAAACTTTAACGATGTTTAAAGGTTTAAAATTAACCTTTCATCCAGTGGGTTGTTTGGGTCAGGTATTTCGTCACAGCCTCACAGAAGCCACTAACACAACCTTATATCTGTGATTCGAACACGTATCCAGCTTTGTAATATTATTTTATAGATACATTTTGTTTATTCTTTGGGAATTTCATACATGTACATAATACATTTTTGAGTGCGTCCACCTCTCTATGACTCCTTCCAGACCGCCTCCCTCCACCTTTTCCCCTCCCAACTTCATGTCTCTTGTTTTAAAAATAAATTTCACTGTCCAATCAGGGCTCCCCATCTGTGGGGCATCTGCATCTCATTCATCCCCACTGATTCGCAGAGAACATCAGTTAAGGGGTGGGAGTAGAACTTAAGAGTCAAAGGCTGAGAAGGACTGCTGAAAACCTGATTGGTCATGGTGGGGCCTCAGAGTTAATGAACGCGCAGAGCCTGTTGTGGCCCACCTGTAAGACCTGCACAAGATCAAGCCAACCAAAATCCCAGCATGGGTGAGGAAGAGGCTTGGGGAGCCCATCCATACCTTAAGAGCCATTGGCAGTTGATGGCTACTGAAGAAGGGAGAGGCAGTCTGCACCAGGGGTGTGCTTTGAAATTGTATTGAATTACTCAAGGTATTCTTTAGTAAATGTAGGTAGCCATGTGTTTAACCCAGTTTAAAAACATTCATGGTTTTCTCCAGTGAAGGGCAATATTGCGGGGAGAAACATCAGAGAGGATGGGGATGGAGAGATGGCTCAGCGGTTAAGAATACAGGCTGCTCTTGTTGAAGACTTGAGTTCCAGTTCCCAGCACCTACATCTGGTGATTCACAACCACCTGTAACTCCAACCTTGAGAGTATCAGAGACCTCTAGGCCTCTGCAGGCACGGGCACTCATATATGCACGTGCACACACACAATTTGAAAAATAATAAAATAACTCTTTAGAAAAGAAAAATGTGGGAAAGAGGTGCAGCGGGGTTGGCAATAAACACTACAGAATTTCAAACGTAGCCACAAACTTCAGGAAACCCAACTTTATTCTGTTGCTTTACTCAGGGTTGGACCAGCTGTGGAAGCAATAGTTAATTAACTTGTCAGATGATTGACAAAAAAAAAAAGAGTAATTATCCTAATTTAGAAGACGCATAATATGTACTCAGCACGAAGCACTTCAAAAAACGCTGTTCCAGTACTTCAAGCTTTCCAGAAGGGAGACAGGAAACACATCCAGAAAGCAAAAATCCTGAAGCAAGGATCTGTAGGCTGCATGGGAGGGGTGGAATTGGTGCAACTTCCGGTACTACCGAGTCCCCTCCAAAGATTAGCTCCAAGGATGCTCAGTTGGTTTTTGTGCCACCAGCCCTTGTCCATTGTTGAGTTCACCCTTAGGAACACAAAGTCTCAAATCGACTGAAGTCAGTACAAACCGCAGTGTGTCCCCTTCTCCAGTAACGGGTACTGATGAGTGTGCAGACACCCTCACCCCCCTCAGCATCACGTGGACAGTGAGTAGATCTCTGTGTGATAGCCTGCCATCTTCCAGATTCTGGAACCTGGTTTCTCCCTGTTCCCATGGGCGAAGCTTGGAGATGTCTGTCCCTCACTGCATACGTTCTCACCCTCACCTTTTCTGGATAGTTACTGCAGTGTTTTAAAGCACAAAAGGAATAAGCTGTAGGCAGTGACCAAAGATGGACAACACATATGACATAGGATTGCAATATCAGAGGACCCTTAGGAGACTCCGTCCCACATCCTCTGAATGATTGCATAACAGAGTGTTGATATTTCATCTTCTGGCACACAGAACTATGTGCTGCCGATTTAAAACACATCTGCTTGGATTTCTAAATCTCTTAGAAAGATGGCTGTTTTAAGTCCTTAGTATTGATTGACCTGAGGCCTGTGCATGCTTGGCAAGCACTCAGCTATAAAGGGAGCTACATAAAAGTCCCGTCCCTTTCTTTCTTTTCTTTTCTTTTCTTTTCTTTCTTTCTTTCTTAATCTAGAGAATATTATCAGGAGTGTGGAGATAGCTCAGAGGTTAATAGTGCTTGCTGTTCTTATAGAGGATCAAAACTCAGTTCCCAGCACCCAAATAAAGAAGGTACAGGAGGGAGGGAGGCTGGAGAGATGGCTAAGTGGTTAAGAGCACTTGATGCTCTTGCAGAGGACCAAAGTTAGGTTCCCAGTGCCTATATAAGGCAGCTCACAAATACCTAGACGTCCAGTTTCAGGGGATCTGATGCCCTCTTCTAGCCTCTGTGAGGATCTACTTATGTGTGCATGCACGCACATACAAATAAAATAAATCCTAAAAAGTATGATACTGCCAGTCTTAGCAAGTTGTAACACTAGAAAATTAACTTTTATAGGATATTACATAGTACGACAATGCATTTTAATAAACCAGGCCTACATTATACATTTTTCTCTAGTAATAAATATGAATTGAATCTTTAGGATAACTAAAAATACACATCAAAAATCCCTCGACAAATGCTGTTCTTAAAAATATCACCAAGAGGACATATATTTTCAGAGTTGGGAATTTGTTTGCCTGAGAGCTGCAATTACAAATCTGGAGTCTTCAATCCAGCAATCAAATGACAAGCTGAACAATTACCATTGCACGCCTATTTTTATAATTTTTTCAAAGCAGCTGTAGTGGTTTCAAAGAGTCTTGTTGTTTTTTTTTTCTTTACATGCTACAGTGTATTGGCAAACAAATGTCTGTTTCTCAAAACACACAGAGTCTGATTCTGAAAGATGATGTGACACATGTGTGCTTTCATACATTCCCAGTGCTTCCTTAGCTAGCTGAGACAGGACAAGCTTTTTGTAAATACCACACAGTGTTGAATATAGACTGGATATCCAAGTAGTGTATGAATGTGTGAGTAAATGAATATTATTTTAATTACTTAATCACATCATTCAACAATACCTGCTTGTTTCTGTGACAGCAACTTGGACTAAAAAGACAAAATATTTAGTGATTTACTTTTCTTTTCTTTCCCAGCAGGAGGATAGCAACAGGTAGATTGAGTGAGTAGACAGACAGAGAGGCAGGTAGACACATAGACAGCAGACAGACAGTAGAAAGAAAGAAAGAAAGAAAGAAAGAAAGAAAGAAAGAAAGAAAGAAAGAAAGAGAGAGAGAGAGAGAGAGAGAGAGAGAGAAAGAAATACAGACAGATGAAATATAGATTAGAGAGTTGAGAGATGGATGGATGATAGATAGATAGATAGATAGATAGATAGATAGATAGATAGATAGATAGATAGATAGATACAGATGATAAATAGAAGATAGATAGTAGATAGATATAGACAGATACATAGATAGAGTTTTTCAGATAATTCAAATCAATGAGGTACTATGTAATGGGTAGTTTTTATCCCATACTAGTATGCAAATGAAGAGTTTTATCCCATCTGTAATTTATAAACCAAGGATAGAAAGGAACTGAAAAACGTAGAATGAATACTGGGTTGATGGATGCTTCTAAGCAGTGCTGCTGTCCAGACACCTTGCTTTGCTAACAAATTGTTCAGGTTAGAATAGTCAAATGAAGACCTTGGAAAGAACATATAGGGTGTCTCACCAAAATTTGACTGTAACCAAGCCTTCCCAATAGGGCCATCTTAGAGTAAGTGTCTTTTATAATGGTCTCAGGTGTGCTTTATCTTCTTTTGCCACTATAACTTGGACTTTCTCTCATCCATCTTCGGAGTTGTTACACTCAACCCCAAGGAAAGGCTAAGAGTGTTTTAACCTTTTAATGGTATTTGCCTGTGCCAATTGCATCCATTGCTGCCCTGTGAAGTATGGTGAACTGAATGTGGTAAAGGAAACACATCTGCCACACTTCTGCCTTGGGGACTTAAAAGAGATTTACAGTGCATAAGTTTAACCTTCAGATTGAATTCTCCACTTAAGCAGCAGGCCCATTCCACGGCTCAACTCATCCTGCCTGCTCTTTAGTTAAACACCAGGTCATGCTGACACAGGATAGCAGCATAGAGCTTTGTTCTTCATATTGATATGAACTTTTTGTGATTTCTCCAACACATCTCAAAGCAGAGTTCACTCTGAAGTCCTGACCCACCTAATGAGTCAAGATATTCGTGACAAGCAGGTATCTTGTTCTATTATATCTTGTGTTTTAAAAAAAAAGTAATTTGTCACCCACATAGCTCCAAATATGACATTATTGTGACTCATTATAACCGCATGTACAGAGACTAGTTCAGGAAAAGCTAGTCGTTCATGTAAACCGTAGAATTCTTTTATCAGTCTCTTAAATCTTATGGAGTATTTGGGCACACTGAAAACTGCCACTTTTGATCTTTAGAAATTTGATGAACATGCTTCAGCAACATTTCAGGAGAACTTACTGATACATATAAAAAAATAACTTGTGCTTGTGTTGTTCCAGAAATTTATTGTAAGAATGTGTTTTAATATAATAATCACAGAGCTGGAGACATGGCTCAATAGTTAAGAGCACATGCCACTCTTCCAGAGGACCTGAGTTCTATTTCAGCCACTGACACAGGGTATGTCGCATCCTCCTGTAATTCCAACTGGCTGGGAGCTAAGGCCCCTGGCTCCTCAGGTGCCTGCTCTCATGTGCTCATAAACACACACACACATAGATGCACACATGCAATTAAAAATAATAAAAATAAATACTTATGCAAATCATGCCTATGCACAAAGATTTGACTACGACATTTTCACGGAATTGGGATAATTCAACTCGTACAAACTGGGAACCACCATGTATAAGAAAGGTGGTCAAACTACAGGAAGACTCATATAAAGATATGCCAGGGAGGAAATTTAAATGATTCAGGAAGGTATGGAGTCAGGTTACAGCTTGATGAGAACTCCATTCTCAGAAAATGGTGCCTCAGTGGGAAAGAAGGATGCCTCGCAGCGTTGTTAACACACCTGTAAGTGAGGAGGGTCCCAATGAGTTCTACTGCCTTATTTTTAACTGTTCTTCCCAACTTGCAGCAGTGAACCCAAATTTGGCAATTGGGAATACAAACGTTGTTGTTGGCATTTACACACGTGCGTTCACTAGGAGGTGAACACCATGTAATCGTGCAAGAAGGAGGTTTACCTGACCACCAGCCCCATTCCCGTGCTACAGCAGACCTCGTCAGTTATTCCAACGTCCTGCCCTGAGCATTCTCACGAACCTCAATTATTCTTAGCACAAAGAGCAAGCTTTATTATGCAGTCAAGTTAGTATAAAGGGATGAACCCCATTTACCACCACTATCAAACACTAAACAAAGGAATCAAGAGATGACAGAACACTTAGAAGAGCGGTTCTCAACCTGTGGGTCACGACCTTTTGGGGGGGATGGGTCAAATGTCCCTTTCACAGGAGTCACCTAAAACTACCAGAAAACATAGATGTTTACATTACAATTCATAACAGTAGCCAAATTACAGTTACAAAGTAGCAACAAAAATAATTTTATGGTTGGGGGATCACAATAACATGAGAAACTGCATTTAAAGGGGCGCAGCAGCATTAGGAAGGTTGAAAACCGCTGAGTTCGGAGCTCTTGCTCTTGCAGCGGACCTGAGCCCAGGTCCTAAACCCACAGCAGGAGGCTCACAGACCACCTGCAACTCCCACTCCTGGGCTCCAATGTGCTCTTCTGGATTCTCTGGGTACCTGCCCTCAGGCATACACACACACAGAGATATACATATAATAAACAATAAAATAAATACAATGAAACCCAACCCTGTCCCTTGACATTTAGCTTTAAGGGTGTCTGCATCCAGCTTCTCATTTGACAGTGTCTATGCTTCTCTTATTTGCAGGGAGTATTATATTCAGTAAAAAAAAACAAAAAACAAAAAAAACAAAACTTGATAGACATCTTTCTTGGGAAAAAAAAATGATGATGCGTTTTCATGCCTGTAATCTCGGTGTTAGGGAGGTGGAAGCAGAAGGATAATGAATACAAGATCATCCTCTGTTAGATAGTGACTTCTAGGACAGCCTAGGTTAAATGATGCCTTGCCTCAAAAAAAAAATTGTTGGAAGCAAAATTAAGGTTCATTTTTCCTTGTGGCTCATGACTTAAAAAAAACAACACATCCTACAATGATCCTTGCCTTTTTGTTAAAGGCCAAGACATCACATTTGAAAAGAAGTATCTAAAATCCTAATATCAGAGAAGGAGACATGGAATAAGGGAAAATTTACTCAGAACCTCTAGGGAGCCAGCCTGTTGTCAAAGTGGACACCATTATTTCTGAAGACCCATTTTGCAGGTGGGATAGAGTATGTGTAGTGGGCTCAGGGCACTGGTTCAATTTCCACTATCTTAAAAGGTCATTTAGGTTTCAAACTCTCAGCACCAGTAGATACAAGAACAAAGCTAACCAGATAGATCCTATAGAAGGCAAAAAACAAAACCCATCTGAGGACCAGCGTTCAAAGAAGTGAAGTGCTGAGCAACCCAGCCAGGTCTGGGATTCAGTTCCCTGCCCTTGTTGTTGGCTTTCTTCCACTATTCCTGGTCTCCCTCCTTGCAGAACACAGAAGGGCTGTCTCTTGTCCAGGTGATGGTCTGTAAAGTCCTTTCTTTGTATCCGCATCAGCTGGTCTATTAGTTATACTGGCTACACAACTCAAACTGAGCCAAATGACTCACTTCTCTTAGACTCCTCAGTTTGAAATCATGTGTATCAGGTCTCAAACTTTAAAATAACACACATGCTTAAAAGAGTGCAAAAAAAAAATCCCGTTGTACTCTAGGGTTATATAATTGGATTTCCATCCGCTTGAAGGCCCGAGCCTTTCTCCTCATCACCTGGCACTCATCAGAGAAGCCCACTTCCGGCTCTTTGCATACTGCCAAGAAGAGGGTGCGATTCCAATATTCATGAGCATCTCTAGCCAACAATGGCAGAGGCAGATTTTAATAATTAATTCATTAGGCCAATTTATTTCTCTAATTGGCTGTGAAGCTTTGTTAACTAAGAGATAATAAAACAATTAAAATTTGAAAAATATGAAAAAACTTTGTTGAGTGTTGGTATTAAGCATTTGAAGAGCAATGAAAACAAACATGAGACCCTAATTATTAGGGGAATACGTGTTTAAATATTTACAAATTACAGTTGGATTAAAATCATTTTTTATTTTTATAGATGTGTTCTGTCTTCTGCTTGCAGGGGAATGAGTCAGGAGGAACCCAAATTCCATACCTTATGACAGCACCTGTCTCAAAACATCAAATCCGACCCAACCAATCCAAACAAACAAGAGTCACTTGAATACAAGCAATAGTTAACCTTATAAACAGCCACCTTATTAACAATAGTCAAATAACATAAACAGTTTCATTTAAACAGTAAACAAAACAAAAGGGATTGATAGATAGAAAGCATATACTTACAGTAGATACACTATAAAAAAGGATGATTCTCCCTCAAGACAGGATCAAGTGGAATGGGGCATGATATCATTAGGGCACTCAGAACAGTGCACAATTTAAAACTGATTGCTGTTCCATGCTGGAATCTTCCATTTAATAATTTCAGACAGCATCTGACCTTGAGTAACTAAAATACAGAAAGTCAAAACAGATAAGGAGACAGCTTTATAGTCATTAAGTGGAAAGCACAGACACTCTCTAGAGAGCTCACTGAAACTACAGAAAAGGGTTCTTCTGACAACTGATCAGGCTACAGCAAGTTCTGGATTTAAGTAAGTTCTTTTGCCCTCGCTTTAACGGGGGGGGTGGGGGGGGCGGGGAGTGAAGGCTTTGACTACAATGCTCTACATGATTCTTGCTGACTGGTCCTGTTCTGTATTCCTTCACAGAGGAAGCCACCCTCTCCTGTGCTCAACAGATGTTCTTTAAGCAGTGAGATGGTGGAGTAGCTGTACTCTATGGAATTAGCTGTAGACATGGAAGCTATCCCTGGAGACTAATACAGTCTCATTGTTCCACTTCCCTGAACATTAATCCCCTTTCATTATTGAGTCTGGGGTGCTGGGACTGCTTTATTCTACCTCGACCCCAAACCTTCGGTCCTCTGTGAGGTATTATTAAGTTTGCCTCAAAACACAGCATGCTTGGTGCAAATTGAGTAGAGTTGCAAATCCCTCTGTGATTCGATGAAAAGATTAATTTTAAGCTTCAGTACTTTGTGTTTATCCAGCCTGGTGACAATTGTCATTGCAATGACACAGTCTCCAATGCAGACAATTGAAGATCACGCTCAGGAAGCCCGCTCTAATTGCTTAGCTTTAAATTATCACTCAGTATAGACACATCCCCTGTGCAATAACTATTTTGACATTTCATGAATTTATTAATAACCAATAGATACCGCATCTCCTTTTTAGAATGTTTTGTAGAGGTCCCCTGAAAACTGGAGAAATTCAAAGAGTGACTTAGGTAATGCTTTCCCTTAGATTCGGAAGCTCCAGACCGCCCCTCTAGCCATGTGGCCACTCAAAAATTCCATTGCCTGTGAGAGACTCAAACTTTGAAACTTTTGATGCCAAAACTTACCCATTTTGATCATTCCTTCTGAAGCCAGATCTCTGCTATCGGTGCCAATAAAACTTCGGTTACATCTTTGTGATTTTGAAATGGAAAGGAAGTAGTCATCCTCCTATTACTGAGTGTGGGTTGGTAGGTGCATGGGAGGAGGGAGAGAGAGGGGGGCACAAGTACCCACTTAGGTAGTTCACCTTCTTCCAAATTAAGATTTAGAAAAATCACAGTTATTTCAAGTGAGAGGCCAAAAGCAGATCTCTCAGGAAGGCAGAGAAAGGGGGTGCTTCATTGTTGTTTAGTTGTTGGCTTTTTTTTTCTTTCTGTTAACCCCTTGTCATTCTTCTGGCCCATGCTGCTACATCATCTAATTAAATGTGCAGTGATAAGGAGAGCCTTCCTTCGAGAAAGAGAAGTCAGTTCCCTTTTCTGTGTGAATGCTACCTTCTAGAGGGGCATAGAAGGTAGCTGGCTTTATCCCATTTTCCGAAAGAAGAAACGTTTCCTGAGATTCAGCTTCCATGTGCAAGAATTTCTCCAATGTGGACAAGGGAAAAAATAGCAAGTTAAGCCAACATATCTCCTCACCCTTGCAGGCAGACCGCTTTCTGTAAGTGAACACAAAGATGCATAGGTAGGATTGGTTCTGGAACCTTCTAGATGTGCTACAAGAAGTTCCATGCCAGTTCAAAATTGGAACAGTACTGGCTCCTAGAGTCATAACCTTGGCCCTAACATAAAGAACCAACACAAAAGCCATCCACTCTCGCCTTTAAACTTTGGATGATAACTAATATCCCCAAAAGGAAGAACCATTATTCTCTTGTGAGAGACCTTTTAGCAGACCATTTCTTTTTGAGTTTTAGTGAATGAATGTCATCTCCTAAGCGTTTTTCCCCCTCAGAATCTCAGGTTCTCTTTAAGGTAAATGCAATCATTCCCGTTAGTTTTCTAGTAAGGTAATTAAACTCTGCGGGTGTGGGTCTTAGATTTCACATCAGGGAGAGATAAAGCCTGGTTGAATTTACTCCCCAGGGAAAGAAGTCATTACTCTGAGACATTGGGCTTTTGTTCTTGAGTACCTTGTGTTATGTTACATCGTGGTTGGGAGACATTTGTCATGATGCTGCTGCCGAGTGAAACCTTAGCGTGCATGAGAATACCATATACTTTTTCAGAAACTAAATCTTGTTTTTGTCTATATAAATTGCAATAACCCCAGCCTAGAAGAGAGGCTTTTTTTCTGTTTTTCTTTTGTTGCAAAAATATCTCCTACTAGCTAGATGGGCCAGGTGTACATGTAGACAAATGGCAAAGACTCTGATATTTGTATTGTAAAAGAAGAACGTATACTACTTAATTCTGCTCTGTTAACTGTGGTCATCCCCTCAGAATTTAGCTACTTTGAAATTCACAATTTATACTATAGGAAGAAGATAGAGGTCGCCTAGGGCTGTTTGGAGGATGTCCGTGTCTATCTGTGCATATATGATGATACAGTTTTGTGCACATGCATGTGTATTTGCGTAAGAATATATAGTCATATGTGATGACATGGTTTTGTGGCGGTAATGTTTCTTTGGCTGGTAGGAAGACACCATTAGTGTTGTATTTTGCATCATAATTATAAATGATACTCATTCCTAAGCCTGTACTACCAATTCACATTCTTTGTGAGTGGTGTAAAAAGGCAATCTTTGGCAAAGGGGGCCAGAACCATAAAAGCAATGCTAGAAGAGGGAATTGAGAAGGACACAGGCCACGGAAGTTTTAATCACATGTTATGCTTTCCTTTTCCGTGAACTTTTTATTCCTCCCCCCACACACTTCTTCCTATTTCAAGAGATGGTCCTCACGTGAAATTTTATGTAAGAAATTTATTTTTGCTTTTGAAAAATTTAGAGAGATTAAGTTATGTTTATCACCATTATTGTTTGTTTCAAAGAAGCCATGTAAGAAATTACTCAAAGCAACAAAGGACACAGGTCCATGTCATATGTATGAGATCAAAATAATAATCTCACGTCAGGAGGAGAACAAAAAGCCATTTCTATTGGCCAGGACTCCTCAATGCCAGCTCTGCTATTTATGGTCATTCTCGCCACTCTTGGGTTACCAAGGTACAGAACATTACGTTGTCTACTTCTCCGAGACTTGAGTGCTGCCCAGAGTGACAGCCTGTTCCTTAGATAACCACTCCACATGTTACCAGTACTTGATTCGCATGAGAAAGAAATAGAAGCTGAAAAGGTAAACATATGTAGGAGCAGGAGGGTACCTCAAACAAATATGTCTCTCCTTGGCCTCTCCATTTCACGTGGAGTGAATATGGCATCGCTGAATTGACTACTTTGAAAGAATTATGAGAATTGCTTCAGATCAAAGGTATGCTTTCCACCAGGACCCTCATCCTTACTTGCTGCTTCTCCTTCCTACTTTCCCTTTTCTCCTGTTCTCTCTCGCCATGGAGTGTTGTCACCTTATAGAAAGTGACATACCACAGGGAGAGCTGCATGAACACACATCTTCCACTTTGTCATGAGAAATTAGAAACTATTTTGAAATCAAAGAGCTAGCAATTTAATGAAAAATTGAATTTTGTATCTTTGTCAAACTTAAAAATCCATGAATGGTTCTTTTTCTATTGTGAATAGGGACTAAGCCCGGCATAATGACACTTATCTGTAATCCCAACTTGTGGAGCGAGAGTAGGAAGACCCTGAGTTCAAATCATTCTCCATTACATAGTAAGTTTGAGGCCAGCCTGGGCTACTTGAGACCAGGTCTCAGTTCCACCCTACGCTTACTCCATCCCTACTCCTACCCTACTCCAACCCTCCATTCTTAACAAAACACAAATTCCCCAAAGAAGAGAAACTAAAAGCCAAAGTATGAGAAAGACTTTCTTTTAAAAGACTTTTCTCATTAGAAAACCTGGCACAGAGAACCAGGGCTTTCAGGAAGGCTTTTCATTATCAACTCAGGTGTAGGCTACACAGTCTTTCTGTGGTCAACCACTTCAGCTAGTCAATATGATTGTATTTGGGATTGCAGAAATAGAGGCCAAGTGCACGAGAAAGTCAATAGCAATGAGTGCAGCTCAGATAGTAAGCCACAGAAAAAAACCACAAGGCACTCCTTGCCTATAACCACAATGAACTCTACCCTGTAGCCAAACACTTCAGTGTGTGTGTGTGTGTGTGTGTGTGTGTTCAGGAGATTTTTAATAGATTTTTTTTTAGTTTTCTATTGTGGGTTTCTTATTCTTTGCTTGGCTTAATACTTTGTAGATATATTTGTCAACTTTTAAAATATCTTCAGATTTATAGTGCCAAGGAGAAGTTAACTAAGTTGCCAATGATTTAGCAGTCTAGGTCAGATGCAAATGCAGAGCCATGAGCAAATAACTTTATATAGATTTTTTATACTGAATTTGTAAACGTTCATTACTCTGAAAATTCTACAACAGGAAACTTTTAAAGAAAAATCACTTTAATTATAAGCCACACGAGGAGGCTATGGTTCTAAAACATCACCCTGTGTCAAGCCAAAGAAGAATTTTTGAAAAAATAACAAAGAGAATTTGGTGCGTGTCCTGTAGGATTTGCCAAACATGATTGGCTACTATCGGATTCTGGAGAAAGGAGGACAGAGTCCATCTGGGACAGCACAATGGAGGTGTGTGATTTGACAACACACTAGATTCCCATAGATTCAAAAGTATAAAAACATGCGCTTCCATTGGAGAAGATATAGAGGTATGTTCTCCAGGATGGCAGAAATAGAAAGCCAACTTAGCACCCTCTAAATTAGACTTTGATATAGGCACCTTACTGGAAAAATAGCAAAGACCCCAAGAGGGATAGCCCGTGTGACAATAGACTTAGAGAATCAGAGTGCCTCTGGGAAGCGTGAGGAGGAAGCCATCCACCCTTTTCACAAGCTAGTAGAGAGACTGTAATTAAATGGGGGTGGGAGTAGTGGATGGCTGAGTCTTCCTGATGCCCCAAAGAAGTGACTGTGGGGGCTCTTAAGGTCACTATTGCTGTGAAGAAACACCACAACAAAAGCAGCTTGGGGAGGAAAAGATTTATTTCCACCTATACTTTATATCACTGATCATCCATCAAAGGAAATCAGAACAGGAACTCAAACAGGGCAGGAACCTGGAAGCAGGAATTGATGCGGAGACCATGGAGGGGTACTGCTTACTGGCTTGCTCACCATGGCTTGCTCAGCCTGCTTTTTTTTGCAGCCCAGGACCACCAGCCCAGGGATGGCACCACCCACAATGAGCTGCTACCCTCCCACAATCAATCACCAATTAGGAAAATGCTCTAAGGTCCCAAGTGGTCATGCATACATTTAATCCCAGCGCTTGGGAGGCAAGTGGATTTCTGTGAGTTCAAGGCCACTCTGGTCTTGAAATTACATAGAGAGTTTCAGGACAACTGGGGCTACAAAGAAACCCTGTCTCAAGAAAGAAACAGGAAGGAAGGAAGGAAGGAAGGAAGGAAGGAAGGAAGAAGGAAGGAAGAAGGAAGGAAGGAAGAAGGAAGGAAGGAGGAAGGAAGGAAGGAAGGAAGAAGGAAGGAAGGAAGAAGGAAGGAAGGAAAAAGGAAGGAACGAAAGGAAAAATGCTCTACAAATTTGGCTATAGCAGATCTTATAGAGGCATCTTTTTCAGTAGAGGCTTCTTCCTCTCAGAGGACTATAGCTTGTGTCAGGTTGACATAAAACAAGCCAGCGCATTCACTAATGCCAGCAGAATCCAAAGGCAACGTTCACTCATGCTTACACACTTCGACATCCCTTGCCCTCCAAGACACTCTCCCTTTCCTACTTTCTCAAGCCTCAGAAGAAGGAAGCTAGTGAGTAGATGGTCAGAGGCAGAGAGCAAGGAAATCAAAGAAAAGGACCAGCTCCTTTCCCATCCTTTCTTGGAGGCCTGCCCTGCAAATTCACCTTCAAATAACAGTCAGCATGTAGATAGCAGACCTAAAGTGGACATAATAAAGATTAATTGAGACACAGTCAATGACTCAAGTAAGAAAAGTTGTGTTTTTTTTAAACTATTTCTGCAAAGTTGGATAAACTTGAAATTACAAAGAAATAAAGGGGATGAAAATCATAATAAATGCCTTTTGATTTATTCTTGGACAAGGCTATTTTTGAGTTAAGCATACAAGAGGTTTCTCGGGAACAAGTAAGGCTCCCATGACCAGATAATGGATTCACTGAATGATACTATAGTCAGGGACATCTTGGCATCCTATCAGAGAAAGGCTGTATGTCAAAGCAAACTCCAAAACTTGATTATGCTGAATTCATGTAATGATACAGGTTCCCACCTTCCACATAACCCTGAGTGGGTCACATATATGGTCCTTGTTACATTTCCATGCCTGCAAAAATGGGAAGCCGTGCCCTTTGTTGTCTGATTTGAGGAGGGAAGTAAATATGGTCATAACTGCTTTAAAAATGTAACACATAAAAATCTTTTTTCTATTTTGAATGAACTTTACCAAAATCAACACCATAGATCTAAGCAATTAATTTTAAAGCATTAAGTGAGCAGTGCATTTTGAAACAAAAACATAGAGTGTTCCAATCATCAGAAACTGGTCCATGTTTCTGTTTGTTTTGTTTTTGTTTTTGTTTTTTTTAATAATGAAGTAAATTGAGTGTATTGAGCAGGCTTTCAACATTAGTGTTTGCACAGTAAGCCCATCTCTGGGCTAGGGGATGGTTCTTTCTTGTCCGTTTTCACACCAGTTTGGATCATGTATGGAATGTGAACATTCTGGAAGCGATGACCCACTTTGGTCTTCTGAGCCTGATGCTGTATGAATTAAACTAATTGATTTTTTTATTTATAAAATTACTCTGTCAGCTGGAATTTCAGGTTCATGCTCTGTTTTGCTTTGTTCTCTGATTTTGTCTGTTTTTAAGAACAGGGCAGAAGACATTTCCTGCTGTTTTAGAAGCTTCTACTAAATGTTCATTTGTTACGACCATATCCTTCCCCCCCCCCTCCTGTTTTACAAACACACACGGGCTGGAATTTATCAGTGAGTGGGATCATTTGCCACTTCGATCCAGTGTGACTACACATTGATTTGTTGCATTTCTAATGTATTCCTTCCAAGACAGAAATTTTTAATGGTTTGCCTAGGATTCCTGGTGAGCTTATTCGTATACCGACTGTCAAAGAAGGGGGGGGAACATGCAAATCACTTACTTAATTAATTTAGTTAGTTAGGAAGTAGGTAAGTAAGTTAGTTAGTTAGTTAGTTAATAGTTTTGGTTTTGGTTTTCAAGTCAGAGTTTCTCCGTGTAGCCCTGGCTGTCCAGAAACTCAGTCTGTAGACCATGCTGGCTTTGAACTCAGAGACCCACCTGCTTCTGCCTCATGAGTGCTGGGATTAAAGGCGTGTGCCACCACCTCCCAGATTATAAATCATTTTCATTCTCAATCTGCCTCTCTGGCAAAAAGACTTAGGATGAACTTTGGAACATTTGGAAGGAGCAGGGAAGTACAAGAGATGGCCAGTTCGGACTCTGTTTCCCCATTACTTCAGGTCCCCACTAGGATCACCCTCATAGATTCCAAAAGTTTCCACTGCGTTAGGTTTGCACTCCAACTCCTCCATGCCTGCCAATCCTAGCTGCACTCTCTCCTTCCATTCATCTCCCCCAACTTAATCCCCCAATTCCCTCTCCACCCCCTCTAGTCTACCTCTAAAATTTATTCTATTTCCCCTTCCCATGGAGATCCCCACATCTCCACTAGAGCCCTTCTCTGTATCTAACCTCTCTGGGTCTTGTAGTTTGGTTAGCATTTACTTGAAGGCTGGTAGCCACTTATAGGTGAACACACATCATATTTGTCTTTTGGGGTCTGGGTTACCTCACTGGGGTTGATCTTTTCTAGTTCCATCCATTTGCCTGTTTTGAATAGCTGAGTAGCATTCCATTGTGTAAGTGTACCACATTTTCTTTATCCATTCTTTGATTGAGGGACATCTATCTTGTTTCCAGTTCCTGACTGTTATGAACAAAGCCACAGTAAGCATAGCTGAGCAAGTGACCTTAGGGTAGGGTGGAATGTCCTTTGAGTATATGCCCAAGAGTGGTATAGTTAGGTCTTAAAGTAGATCAATTCCCAATTTTCTGAGGAACCACCATATTGATTTCCATAGTGGCTGCACAAGTTTGTACTCCTACCAGCAATGGAGTAGTGTTCTCCTCAATCCATATCCTCACCACCATGAACTGTCACTTGTGTTATTGATCTTAGCCATTCTGACAGGTGTAAGATGGAATCTCAAAGTAGTTTTAATTTGTATTTCCCTCATGGCTAAGGATGTTGAACATTTCAAGTGCTCCTCAGCTATCTGAGATTCCTCTGTTGAGAATTCTCTGTTTAAATCTGTAACCCCTTTTATTTGGATTATTTGGTGTTTTGATATCTAGTTCCTTGAATTCTTTATATATTTTGGATTTTAGTCATCCAACAGAGGACTAATTTCTTTTCTCTCTACTTTGCTCACAGTCCTTGCAAGTTCATCTGCTAGAGTGCATTCCGCCACCCACCCTCATCTCATTAGAAAAGTTTTCCAAGCTCACCATTGCTCTCAGTAGCTTTTTCAGTCACAGAGGTATAAGTGGTAGTGTATGAATGGAAAACATCTGAACAGAACAAGAGAACTGTAGACACTTTCATAACTGAAAAGACCCCTGCTCAGGTTTTCTTCCAGGCTCAAATTTTGCTTGAATTTTAATTAATAATTTGAATCAATGAGGAGTGTTTCTCATTCTAGCTGTGTTACTTCCATAGCTTGCACAAACTGTAATATGAAGAGCAAAGGTAATTTTTCCCATGTCTAACTCTGAAAATCCAATGCTGATTGATTGAGAGTCAAGAAAGCCAGTACAGTATATCTTTCTTATAATTGTCCATTTCCGTAATTATCTTTTCTTCCGGAAGTAAATGGATCATAAATAAGGATGTATATATGTGAACAAGTATATATTTGATATTTGTGTCAGTGACCTTGATGAGGTTTCTGACTTGGCTAGAACAGTGGAAAACTCAATCAACCTTAGTAGCAATTCCCAACCCTTTCTCTCCTCTGCCTTCCAGGACAGAGGATTTTGTAAAGGAAATCCTTCTGCAGAACCCAGCTGCAGCCAGCTTGCCTCTGGTTGTTTGTTTTACCTCTCTTGTCACTCAAAGAGAAAGCATTTGGCAATAGAAATGGCTGACATCATTGTGGACTATCTTTAAGTCCTTTCTAATCTATTTCCTTAGTATGTAACTTTCAAATGCTGTCATTTTATATTCATAATAAACATCACTCAATGCATCTGAAGCCAATAGTGCTTGGGCAAAATGTCTAGGTGTACACAGTTTGTCATGTCCATAAATCAATATAAGGAAAAGATCACTCTGCATAAGGATAATTAATCTTGCTATGCAAACCAAGGGAGGGGTGCCCATGGGACTCCTTGGGAGCATGCTGTGCACAGCAGGCGCCTTGCTCTTTGGCGCTCTGATAGAAGAAGTGCCAAGGAATTCTGCAGACTGCTTATTCTAACAGCTTTTAAAATGGGTTGGTAGTAATACCCTAAAAAGTACCAAGTAACAATATTTCTGTGGGATAAAAACATTACCCTGCTGACTCACTGCTGTCCTTCCTAATGCTTCTGTGCATAAAACTGTCTGAATACATTTCTTATTACTTCAATAGATGGTCCACCTTGAACTAGTAGTGCTGGATAACATTCCGGGAGCTTTCTGGAAAGGACCTTTCCACCTCTCCTGCCTCCTGTTTAATCACGAGAGTGTAAAGGACTGTCTAAATGTCTGCTGTGGTGTTGGCACATCACTCTAAAGGCAAATGTGCCCGATTCTCTTTAGAGTAAAGCGAGGGTTCTCAGATAGCTAAGGCTGACAAATCAACTGAGGAAATGACCAGATCTGTGGGCCCCTTCCACAGACAATGCACAAAGATTTATGACATTAGAATGCATTGTTTCAGGGATGTGATTATCTTAAAACCACACACACACACACCATGACCCTTGATCCAAGAGATGCCATTCATTCTGACTTAAATAGCTCAGCTCTGGATATCATAAGATAATATGCATGGAAATGAAAGGCTGAATATGGAAATTATACCTCCAGGGCTTGACATGTAAAGACCACATCAGTGTCCACAGACACCGTCAATGGTGGCATTTAAGTTCATGGAGAAGCAACATAAACCCACCCTCCGTAGGTACAGATTCAATCTAGCGCTCATGGCCGAACTGCTCTTGGGGTGGACAAGATTTAATATTTTCATGGAGTCAAGCACTTAAAATTGTCCATCTTCCTTTAAAAGGCCAGCAGTCTGATAGCGTTAAGGAAGCTGAGGTGGACTGGAACATAACATTCTTCCTGTGAGAACGTGAAAATTAGCCAGGTCTTCACAGAGAAATCTTGCATTAAAAACAAAAAAGAAAGAAAGAAAAGAAAAGAAAATCACAGGCATTGTTTTCTTTCTTGTGGGAGGGGAGGAGTCCACAGTGTAAGACTATTTGAGCTGGCACGCTGCTGGTCTTCGTGACACTCATTAGTCACTTCAGTTTCCAGCCACCGTTGAATGTCCTTCCCTATAGGACGCTTAATTTGGAATGTGATTGTCAGGTTCATCAGAGCTAGAATTATCTCAACAAAGAGGTAGCTGTGGGCTTCGACTACCTGCTAACCTCACCAATCGCAGCGGGCCAAGTGGGCTGGCAATGAAGTTGCCATTCCGTGACTTCCACGCGCATGATGCCAGTGCGTCAAAGGGGTTTATTTATGGAAAGAAAATCATGAAATTCTCAGCTTTCAGGCTGAACATTATGCTCCTCTATTCTCTGGCTAATTAGGAACTGTCACAGACGTTTGCGGTTACCTACTTAAGAAGCCTCGGTTCTTATAGAGAACATTTTCTAAAGCACTCATATATTTTCAGTATGAGAAAAATCACACGTGAGGGCCCAGCCATGAAAGCAGACTCAAATAGCATAAATGGGTGCAAAATTATGTGGATGTGTTATTCTATCGGAAAATGAGTATGAGAAGCAGATAATTGCGCTTGTTCTGTGGTGGAGTTTTTCTTCACCTTTGTTCTGTTGTTTGTAATAATTATTGTGTTAGCATTACCTTAAATCCACATTTGGGGGCTTTCCATGCTGTGATTCTCTTACAAAAGGAGTAACTGTGAGAATCTGTAGCCATGTCTGTATGGATGGGATCGTGGCTGACTTCTGGCTTTCTATTTCCTGTTCTGTGTTCTTCCATATTTTCTGTAATGAAAGGTATTGTTTTCCTAAAAGCCCAAAGGATTAAGGAATTTTGCTGAGGGTTAAAAAACAACAATATCATGTTATAAAAGACATATAAAGTTTGGGGGTTTTTTGTTTTTTGTTTTCCCGTGCGTGAATGTTTTGCTTGCGTGTGTTTGTGCAGTGCCTATGGAGGCCAGAAGAGGGCATCAGTTACCCCTAGAAATGAAGTTACCTCTGGTTCTGAGCTGCCATGTGGGTGCTGGCAATTGAACCTGCATCTTCTGGAAGAGTAGCCATTGCTCCTAATTGCTGAGCTATCTCTCCAGCCCCAACACACGTAGCTTCAAAAAACTCAGTCTGTAATGGAGGCAAGATGTGCCTGGAAGTGCTTGACCTAGAATGTCATTGCAGAGACAGGCAGACAGATGGCTGATTTGAAGGAAGAGGAGCGGGACTTCTCAGCAGGAAGAAGAGCAAAATGAAAAGAGTTTCCAGGCAGGAAAAAAATGCATGAAGATGAACACCTAGAGCAACCTCCGGAGACACTGAGAAAGCCTCTAGGGAGAGTGATTCAGTGCCTTATTGTGTTGGGTACAAAACGGTAGAGTGCTGTGCTTGGCCTGGGTGATGGGAGTCTGGTTGGAGATGGCTGTGTAGGTGGGTGATGAGATTGCCAGACATACAGAAAAAGTCCTGGGCAAGTGGCATGGGATGAAAGAGGGATCGATTATGGGAGAGGATTCTTGAAAATAGCCTAGATGGGGTGTTGAAGTGGCCTTTAGTTTTAAGGGGGGGTGAGAAACAAGCATAAGGAAAGATGCATAAAGCATTAATGTTAAGGGGCCGGGTGAGTAAAGTGCTTGTCGGGCAAACATGAGAACCTAAGTGCCACGCCAGAACCAAAGCGAAAAATGGCTGGCAAGGTGTTATGTTCTTATACCACCTTGGTATAAGATGGACACCGAGAAAACTGAGGCAGGAGGATCCTTGAGGCTCACTGGCCAGCCAGCCTTACTGAATCAGCAAGTTCCAAGCCAAGGTGAGTCTCTGCTTCCAAAAAAAAGTTAGGGAAAGCGAGGAATAGCCACTTTTTTTTAGCAGCTTGGCCATTGGTAAGCTATCCATGCCCCAGTGGGTATCCATGCCCTATGCCTATGCTCGTGTGGCTAGAACTAACTAGACTCTGAGAAAGAGAAAGATACACAGGAAGAGAGAGAGAGAAAGAGAGAGAGATGACCTTTAGGAAAAGATGTGATGGGGCACCTGGGAAAAGTGGGAGGGGGAGGGGTGAATGAGGAGTGGATATGATCAATATAAATTGTATCCATACATGAGAGTTTTCAGATTCAATCTAAAGCGCAAGCTGACAGACAAGATAGATGGATGACTTCTGAGGAGTGTCATACATACACACGAACACACACAAACACACACACAAACACACACACAAACACACACAGGATTTTTACTATTAAAGGTATCCTGACTTTATGTTGTCAAAGTTTTTGTTTGTTTTGTTTTGTTTTGTCATAACTGAAGTTTCAAAACTAAACAAAAAATGAAAAAGAAGCTGCAGGGCATGATAGCACACACCTGTAATCCCAGCACTCAGGGAGGCAGAGGCAAGCAGATCTCCGTGAGTTCGAGACCAGCCTGGTCTACAAAATGAATTCCAGGACAGCCAGAGGTACACAGAGAATCCCTCTCTCACACACAACCAAACAACAAACAAACAAACAAACAAAAAAGGAAAATGTGTTGATGGTAAATCCCTGCTTTGTGGAATCAATGCGCTTAGTCCACACTGATCACACATGCACTGTGTTAAGAAAAATGATAAATGGAGGAAGAAAAAGACAGCGACATTCAGTCACTGTTTTGTCATTCCCTAGTAACAGAATGTGTTCAATGAAGGCTCATCTCTTCCAAGTCAAAATTAACCATTTTAAAAGTTTAATTATGCAAATTTAAACATCTAAAATTACCAAAGAAATATTATAATTTGGCTTTTTTCCCAATAAAAGAAAGTGTATGTGCAATGTTCCTTCATGGTACTGTTTCTGTACTAAAAACCCATTACACTAACACATAGTAAATGTTCAACAAACCTGCATTACACAACTAGACACATGAACAGCAAATGAAAAACTGAACTTACGGTGCGTAAGTCCAGATAAGAGCCCTTCTGTTAGGTACACATTTAGTGTAGTTTGAACATCAGTGACTTAAGAGCATGGGGAGAAAGAATCCTTACACAGAAGTGTCACCTATCATTTTATAACCGAGTAGCTGATGTGGGAGCCATGCTTAGATGTAGGGACACTTAGCATAGATCTGAAGTCTCCTCCCTTGTTTAGGTCACATGGCTCACCCCAGGTGGGACTTACAGTGAAGGCTTTCCTACCACTTAGAAGACTTCAGCCGATTTCCTTTTTCTGCAAATTCTTCTACGTTCTGCCAACTCCCTTGCCAAGCATAATAAGAATGCTAAGACCTGAGTCAGAGCAATGGTTCTCAACCGCCCTGACGCTGTGACCCTTTAATACAGCTCCTCATGTTGACCCCCTCACCATAAAATTATTTTTGCTGCTAATTTATAACTGTAAGTGTGATGAATTGTAGTGCAAGTATCTGTGTTTTCTGATGGTCTTAGGTGATCCTTGTGAAAGGGTCATTTAATCCCCAAAGGGCCTCGACCTACACCCTGAGAACCACAGATTTGACCCATCTGATGTCATCAACGCTTGCACAGTAACAAGGTTGAGTTTCAAGCATTAGCAAAAGTAAGGAAAGACGAGTGCAAGGCCACGGGAGGGAAACATGCTCATTGTGACTACAATCTTAAATGTTCTCGGTACACATGAGATTTAATAAGCTCCTTGTGTAGGTCTTTGTATGTGTAGGGCATTTGTGTGTGTGTGTGTGTACATTAGTGCATGTAAATGTGTGCCCATATGCCCATGACACATGTTTGGTGGTCAGAGGACCACTCAGGTGTTGGTTCTCAGGTTCCACCGTGTTTGAAAGAGTGTCTTGTGCCCCCTGAGCGCAGCTGTGTAGCCAGGCTAGCTCACCCAGGAACTTCTGGGTTCTTACCTCTCTCAGCCTCCCACCTTCCCAGTATCAGCCCAGAACATGGGATCCAAGGACTCAAATTCAGATCCTCATGTTACCCTCTGTGCCATCTCCCTAGACCTCTAATAGTTTCTGTTTGTTTTGTTTATTCCTAAGAACTGTTCGGTGGGCTTTTATTTTCTGATTTTTTTATTTTTTGGGAATTTCATCATAACGACTATGTCTTTTAGTTTAGTAAAGAAATAGATCTTTGAAGTCATAATCCGGTCAGGCCAGAGTGATAGTCAACTCCCTCAGATTCATGGTGAAACCTGTAAGCACCGCCTCCTGCTCCTGAAGGAAGCAGTTTGAAAGTCCAGCCCACACTGTTTGCTAATGGGATGTTTCCAAATCAGTCTGTGAATGAGGAGTTTGACGTGGAATCCATACTGTATAACCTTTAGCCCAGGTGAGTAGTCAGACAAGCTAGGCTGCTGGTCTAATAGAATTAGTAACACTAAGAAAAAAATAACACATAAACAGATAGACACACATACACATACACAGATGTCTCATGCCTCAAATAGAGAGACAATTCATCTCTTCTAAATAGGAAACGCTACTGGATTCTCTCAATCTGGCCTTGCTAATTGGGATGTAAATAAACTCTTTGGGGAGCCTAGAACTTCTCCCACAAACGCTAATGAACTCTCAAAGCATAATTGAAATGTTTTTTTATTAAATTTAGTGTAATGCCTACAATTTCATTTACCCTATTGCTTATTTCAAAGTTCTCTGCCTGCAGAAAGAATTATTTCACATCTCTAAACTGTAATTTGGGATAATAAAATAAAAAAATCCCTTCATCTGTTGTTTTTATATTGTGAGGCATGCACACACACACACACACACACACACACACACACACACACACACCACCAGCAAGGAACTCAGATGGGAAAGAAATTTCAAGAGCTGGAGTGTCTTTGCTGTCCACACCAGGGATCCTGGGCTCCTTCCCTATGACATTCAGTCCGTGTATTATTTGACTGAAATGCGACTTACCCCTGAAACTGTGGATGGATTCTGAATCTGTGGATTCAGCTAACTGGGGACCAAAGGTAATTAGCGGGAAACCCACATCTACATTAAGCACGTGCTGACATTTTATTTACTAATGTTCCATAAGCAATACAATATCAAAACCTTGTATAACACTTATATCGCGACCTGTGTTATAAATGATCCAGGGGTACTTTAATGTATACAAGAAGACATGTACAAGCCGTGTGCAAGTAATGGACACCATTCTATGTGAGTCTGGTATCCCTGGAGGATCCTGGAACCAATGTCCCTCGGACATGAAGGGACAACTACACTTTTATATAAGAGAAGTCTTCTTAGGATAATCTTCAAGAAAACTTTAGCTTTAGACTGCTGGCCATGACGTAACTCAAAAGGCAAAGCCCAAGTTAGCTTGAGAAGAGAGAGGAGGATGGGGTGTGAGGCTGGACCAAGGTTCTGGAGACAGCTAACTGTATGTTCCTAAGAAACCACTTTACCTTCCAAGACCAATTGTCTTCTCACCCATGAAAGTGACCTCCAAGGTCCCTGCTGTCTCTAATATTCTACGACATCAAGTGCCTGTGCTAGTCAGCCTGTGTCACTGATAAAATATCCCAACAAGTCAAAGTAACAAAGGAAAGACTGACCTTGACTCCTGGATATAAAAGTTTCAATCCAAGGTCATGGGGCTCTATTGCTTAGCGGTGGTTCTCAGCCTTCCTAATGCTCTGTGACCTGTTAATACAGTTCCTCAGGTTGACGTGACCCCCAACCATAAAGTTATTCCCTTGCTACTTCATAACTGTGCTTTTGCTACTATAATGAATCATAATGTAAATATCTGATATAGACAGCCCCCTCTCTCCTCCCCCCAAAAAAGGTCACAACACACAGGTTGAGATCCACTGGCCCGGAGGCTGAAGAGGCTGAATGCCCTGGTAGCAGGAAGGGTCGGCTCACCTGACAGGCAGGAAGCAGAGAGAAGACAGGATGTTGGGGACAGACGTCTTTCAAGGACTGCCTCCTAACTGCTCACAGAGCTATGGGCCAATCCATAGGGTGTCGTCCTCATGATCTGGTCTGCTCTCACTAACACCAACAGCTAGGGCCCAAGCTTCAGCATGTGACTCTCCGGGAACATTTTATGTCCAAATTGTTCACGTGCTGTTCATACTTGCTTTTTTTTTTTCATATTAAAACTAAGAGCATCTAAGGCATCTCTGGCAGTATGCAACCAGGGCTTCTAAATAGTTTCCCAGCTGCGAATTCCTTTACACCTGAGGAATTACTATGGAGAGGGCCTGGCCTGAGGACGTGTCCTTGAAGAGAAAAGCCAAGTGGAAGAAACACTTTCAAACATTATCTGCTATAATTTAATATACTTAGTTTTAATGAACTGTACATCATCATTTTGAAATCCAAAAGCTTCAAAAGACTATATAAGAAAAAAAAATTTAAATCTCCTTTCTATGAACTGAGGTCAAAAACTCTTACAAAGAGAAATTTTTCATTATTATTATTATTATTATTATTTATTCACTTTGTATCCCAGTTGTAGCCCCTCCATCATCTCCAAAGAAGGAAATATATGGTGGGAGACAAAGTGAATGTTGGTTGAGTACTATGTGTAACTTATGATTTAAACTTTTTTGTGTGACAAGCTGTTGCTGGATAGCCCAAGCTAGCCTTGCACTATCAGCCCTGCTGGCTTGGCCTTCCCAGTAATGAGATTAGGCCGAGAAAAAGCAGCTTATTCTTTGCCACAGTTTGAATGCCCTGGGAAGTAAATACTACTTCTCTTACATCTATTCTGATGAGAAGAACGTGCCTCGTTAAGTAACATAAGCAAAACGGAATAACTTTTTAGCAAAAACACCTACAATAAGACTCAAGGTTTTAGAATGCAAAGAAAATAAACCAACAATAATTGCAAACGGAATTGCTGACATACCAATTTTAGCCACAATGTTCTGAAATAGTTTTATTGATTTCATCACTTTATAGCCGGATCTCAGCCCCTCCCTCCTCTCCTTTCAGTCCTGCCCTCACACAACCCTTCCCTCATTCCCTCTCCCCTCTTCTCAGAGAAGGGATGGCCCCTGAGGGGTGTGAACCTACCCTGGCACCTCAGGTCTAGGTGCAGGACTAAGCACATTTTTCTCCCACTAAGGCAGACAAGGCAGAAGAAAGGTATCCAAACAGGCAACAGAGTCAGAGACAGCCCCTACTTCCTCTATTAGGGGCCCACATGATGACCAAGCTGCACATCTAATATGTGTAGGGGGTCTAGGTCCAGTCCATGTAAGCTCTTTGTTTGGTGATTCAGTCTCTGTGAGCCCCCATGGGCTCAGGTTAGTTTACTATGTAGGTCTTCTTGTGTGGTATCCCTGACCCCTCCAGTTCCCTCAATCCTTCCTCCCAACATTCCATAAAACTCCCCAAGCTTGGCCTATTGTTTGGCTGCAATCTCTGCATCTGTTTCCATCAGCTGCTGGATGAAGCCTCTCAGAAGACAGTTATGCTGGGCTCCTGTCTGCAAGTATAGCAGAGTATCATTAATAATGTCAAGGGTTGTCTCTCTCCCATGGGGTGGGTCTTCAGTTGGGCCAGTCATTGGTTTAGCATTTCCCCAATCTCTGCTCCATCTTTACTTCTATACCTCTTGTAGGCAAGGCAAATCGTAGGTTGAAGGTTTTATGGGTGGCTTGGTGTTGTCCTCCCTCCACAGGAAGTCCCACCTGGCTACAGGAAATGGAGACTTCAGGCTCCATATCCCCCACTGCGGAATCTCATCTAGGATCACCCCCATAGACTCCTGGGGTCCTCCCCTGCCCTGGGGCTGCTCCCCCACCGATTTCCATTCTCTCTCCTGGTCTTCCCCCTCCCGTTCACCCCCATATCCCCACACCTGATCACTGGCCGATTACCCTCCCCACCCTCTCTCCCATTTACCTTAGATGTCTACTTGATTTCCTCTTCTGAGTGGGATTCAAGAAACCTCCTTTGGCCCTCCTTGACTTGTTTGAGTCTGTGGATTGTAGCATGGTTACCCTGTACATTATGGCTAATGTCCACTTATAAGTGAGTACACACCATGAGTGTCTTCTGGGTCTGGGTTACCTCACTCAGGATGCTCTTTCCTAGTTCCATCCATTTGCCTGCATGGTGTCTTTGTTTTTAATAGCTGAGTAGTAACCCATTGTGTAAATGTACCGCATTTTGTCTCTCTGTTCTTCCACTGAGAGACATCTAAGTTGTTTCCAGTTTCTGGCCATTATGAATAGGGCCTCTACTACCATAGTTGAGCAAGTGTCTTTGCGGAATGGTGGAGCATCTTTTGGGTATATGTCCAGAAGTTTATCTACAAATTTTTAAATGCTATAAAACAGAAGTTTTTAGGTTCCTTTCAATGCCCAACCCCCCAAAAAAAGAAGAAAGAAAAATGGATGTACCAAAATGTCTACAACGTTTCTTTGTAAAAATCCTGTAATCTACAATGGTGTTTTCTGCAATACCACAAGAGCCACACTAACCATGACTGTGATGTTTAGGAATTAGGCACGGGGGTGGGGGGGGTGATGGTTTCAGCACAGATTGCCTTCTGGGAGCACCAGGAGGCTGCCCGGCTTTCCTGATATTGAATAGTGTCTCAAAGTACCAGTGGCACAAGACAGGAAGCTTAAGCTGCCTCCGAATTTTAACTTTTTTCCTCTCCTGCCAACTTGGCCTCTTTTTTTTTCCAGTTTTCATTTCAAGATTAATGAAGAAACAGGCAAATTCTCCGCATTTGTCTAGTGGCAGAGTTTTGTGACTCTTAAAAAGAATACAAACCGACAACAACAAAAACCAAACAAAACCAAACCCTCCACAAAATCAGGACCCTGGTTTGGGGCTAAGCTATCAGCTATGTCAGTCTTTTGGGATGTTGGCAGGGTGCCAGGAAGCTAAGCTAGGAACCAAGCTGCTGTTCCCTGGGCTCGGTGCGCTGACAGAGTAGTCTTTCTTCCACTGTGTTACTGGAAGCCAACACCTGTCTAGCGTGGGAGATAGCAGACTGGACAAAAGTGCTGTCTAACAGATAGAGAGCAGACAATGTGAGTGCAGAGAGCCCCCGACCATTTGGAAGGGGGAGTGACATCTTCACGTGCTGGTTGCTGTCATCTTTGCAACATCTCCAGAACGAATGCCATAAATAATAATGAACTGACACATTATAAATCCAGGAGTAGGGAGGGACTAATTTAGCTTTGGGGTCCATTTTTAGGAACGATAATTGAAATATTTGCCATATTATTGCCAGAGACATAAATTAGGTGCTTTTTAATATGCCTGTCTTTTCGTTGCCGAGGGTAAGACTTCCCAGAGAGTGAGCACCCCCTCATTAACTCTCACGATTTAATGTCTCTAAGATGTTTCAAATATCGATCGCACTAGCAAGCCTTGCTTTAGGGGCAAAGGGCACGAAAGAACGGCAATGGGCTACTTAGCATCTCTCCGTTTAAGAAAATAGTTCTCATTTGTTTAGCCCATTATCATTTACCAAAACAAAAGGCAAAGCGATCGCAAAACATCTTCCTCCCTAAGAGTGACAGCCCTGTTTGAAGGTGGATGCATGCTGTTTGCTGGACAAGTTAATGAACTTCTCTGAGCATCAAGATGTACACTGGGATGTGAGAGTCATTAAAGTGACACAGCAGGTTCACAGGAGACACCTGAGTGAGTTATAGTGAGGTGTGTAAGAGCTAATGGGGTTTTTACTGTCTATTGGGCAGTAGGCATTATATAAAGCTGTTCAAATATATAGTTTCCTCATATCCACTTCATATTTATCATCTTCTTATCCCTGTAAAATAGCTGTTGTAATCCATTTATAAGGAGAAAGCAGTTATTTTTGTCTCGAATCTGTTGACCTTCTTGCTTTGTGCTTCTGCAGAGAATGTGCACAGGAGGTCTTTCCTCTGGCTTCCCGGCCACCTCTCCTGGTTGAGAACCAAGTCTTTAATAAACATGCTTTGCGGGAGACAGTCCTGGGCTATAGTAGTTATGTCGCTGAATCCTCTTAGCTGTGTGTGTGTGTGTGTGTGTGTGTGTGTGTGTGCATGTGCGTGTGTGCACACGCATGTGTGTGTGTCTGTGTGTCTGAGTCTGTGTGTGTATTAGGGAGAAGATGTGTGTGCCGGTGTCTGTACATTAGGGAGAGAATCTCTGTGTGTGTGTATCTGTCTGTGTGTGTCTGTGTGTGTGTGTGTGTGTATATATATATATATATATATATATACATATATATAATATATATATATATTAGGGAGAGGATGTGTGTATATATGTGATGTCTGTGTCTATGTGTCTGGGTCTATGCATGTATTAGGGAGAGATGTGTATCTGTGTGTGTATTAGGGAGACAATGAGTGTGTGTGTCTGTGTCATTGTGTGTATTAGGCACAGGATGTGTGTATGTCTGTGTGTCTGTCTGTATGTGTATTGGGTATAAGGTGTGTGTGTGCGTGTGTGTGTGTCGGTGTCTGTGTGTGCATTAGGAGAGGATATGTGGGTGCTCGCAGGCCACAGCACATATGTAGAGGTCAGAAGTCAACTCTCTTTGGGGAGTTGGTTTTCATCTTCTCCCATAGTGAGGCAGGGTCTCTGATGCCTCTACAGCTGAAGCTGCCACTGCGTGCTACAAGCTCAGTAGCTGGTGAGCCACAGTCAAGCCTGTCCCTGCTCATGGCTGACTCAAGGGTGCTGAGTGTGGAGGAAACCTGGCTTTCCATCTGGTCTCTGGGGATCTTCCTCAGATCTTCAAGCCTTACCCCTGAAATATATCAGTAGGATAAGTTAAACAATGCATACAAGGTCTTAAGTTGGCTGTTGTCAGACAGGGTTGTGACCCTAGGCTCAGGACAAGTCCACTGCGCCTCTTCCTTCTTTTGATAACTTAATGCACAGGGTTATGCCTTCTACTGAGAATTAAAAAAAAATGTCTCAGGGCTGGTGAGATGTCTGTGCCATTAAGAGCACTGGCTGCCCTTCCTGAAGACCTATGTTTAACTTCCTACACCCAGAGGGTGACTTACAACTGTCTGGAACTGTAGTTTTAGGGGATCCACTGCCCTCTTCTGGTGTCCATGGGCACTGCACCCAGATGGTGCACAGATACACATGCAGGCAAAGCACCTATACACATAAAATTTTTTTAAAACATGTTTTAAATATGTATCTACAATATCTACATTAAGGGAATCTTCAGAGGCTACTGCCTTGTAATTGTTGGATTCTTGAAGACTGATCAACTTTTAAATGGAAGGAATTTCTCAGTCCTTGCAAGAAAAGCATGATCTACATACATTGAACACCAGATGTCAAGGTTTCCTGCTCTTCTGTGGCACTAAGAAAGCAAGAATGAGCCTAGGGATAGTGATGACTAGGCTAAGACGAAATCCCAATCTTGCTCAGGAACAAATCTTAGTTAGGTAAAGTATTTCAATATTCCAGAGTTTACTGTAGCTGTGCGGCCATCAGAAACTAGAAATGGTAGTTTAACAAATAAGTACCATGTTTAAAGAATTCAATGGAGCTGACCAAGGGGTGCAGTAAACGTATCAAGAGTATGCTGAGATTCATTTGGATAATTACCTTGCTACATCTGGCATGTCTTTTGTGGAAAACACTAGCATCTGAGAATGTTTTTTTTCTGCTTAGATTATCATTTAATTGAGCTACTTTTATCAGCTACCTGAGGGATCCATACGCGTTTCTATTAAAAATAAAAGGGTACACATAGAACTCTTCCGTGTTTTCTCAACTCTGCCTCTGGTCTCTGGCGTCAAACAAAGAAATCCTGCCTCATTCTTCTGCACCAGCTGAATTAAATGCCGTCTTGAGATTCCTTATTAGAAAGTGCAAGGATGTGGAGAACATGTTCAACGGTTCAAATATCTTCTCCTGGAGCCGACGCTATTCACTTCTCAAATGTCTCCTAATGAGGAGGATATTTCCAACCTCGCTACTAGGGAAAGTAATGGATTTTAAACAATCTTAAAAGACATTAAAATAAAAGTCTTTATATTTCTCCAGCAAGGACTTGAGCTGAGAACATTTAGACAGCTGTGTCAGGGTAAGTAGCAGAAGCCAAGGAAATGAAACTATCATTTATGTGCACCTATATATATACCCATGTATGTGTGGATGGATGGATGGATGGATATATAGACAAAACGATTGACTTGCCTACAAGTGTCTATTTCTCTTGACATTGAAGAGCAAGCGAGTTAATTGCTAAGAAACCAGTGATTATTTAAATGAAATATTAGGTTCTGCATCATAAGCGGAACTTCACATGGGCACTGGCAACTGAGCTTTGCAAGTCCTCGGAGATACTCAGCAGACTGGCATTAAGCGAAGGGGATATTAGAAAGAACAGTCCCCCTACCGGGAATGTCACCTTGCAGACAATTGAAAATGAGTGAAACTGATATTTTAGCTTAAATCATTATAAATGGCCACAAAAGCCTTTCCTTTCTTTGCCTCTGTGGGATGAAGCAGTGAAGTAAGCCTCAAAACCAGGCAGATACCTTGATTCTGGTTTTAGTGTATTTGTAACCGTGCATGATTTGTTTGTTTGTTTGTTTGTTTTGTTTGGACCACTGCCTCACTCTCAAGAGGTGTTCAGCAAATGGCAGCTGTTACTGACGCATGCAAATGCCGCCTGGCACAGAGCAGAGAAATACTAGCCCAGGAGTATTGAAGTTACTAACCTCCAAAAGCCGGCAGTGTTTGCAGTGCTTCAACAAATGTTTGAGTAGGAAAAGAAAACAAACAAACAAACAAATAAAAAATGAGACCGAGAAAATCAGCAGCAGGAGGTAGCGCTAGGGAGCCCAGGAAGACTTGGAAATCAGGACACAGGTAAGGCTACTTGTGGACCAAGAAGGACAGAGCTCACCCTCGTGTGTCGCCCTCTCGTGGTAAGAACAAGCAATAACCGCAACAGGCCCCCTCTGGGAAAAGGCATTATCAGGGACGACAGACTGCTTCAAGAAAAAAATAAGCCCACAGCGATGTACTTGTTTAAACATGTATCTATGCACATTTGCATCTACGTTTTTCAATACTGGGGCTTCCATTTTATTTACAGTGTAAATATGTGCTTAGTGTGCCTGTACATCTATTGCGTGATTTAGGAGAGGGAAAGTGAAGAAATGCCACAAGTTACTTCGGTCTGTCTCTTCTCCACCAGAGCACGTAGGGCATAAATGCCATCCCGTGTCATATCCTTGCTCGCTCTCTCCCGTGCCTCCCAGACTGCACTACGAGGTGCTCAATCGCTCTTTTGCAGGAAGAAAAGAAGAGAAGAATGCCAAGGTGCCATTGTGCACAACCCCTCTTAGTGCTGACGTTGTCATTTCTCATTCACAGTACGGCAGGCACCACCCCCGGGGGATCACCGTTTCTGTTCCGTGCTGAGACTGTCCAACGGGCTGAGATTACTATCACCTATACGCTTTTATGTATTGTTTAACAACCCCGCCCTTAAAAAAAAAAGCCCTGAAAGAGAGATACCCAGGGAGGTTAATCTCCCAGGTCTGGGCAGCAGACCTCTGTGCCGTATTAAGTTCCTTTTGTGGACTCTGATATGGGGTGACCGCCGTGCATCCCTGCAAGAGACGCTATCTTATTCCTTTAAAGGGATGATTAGTCTCAATTGAAGGCAGCTTTTGCTAGGGTTCTGCAAAAGTAGCCTTGACTCGGGTGTTTAAAAGAGCGCTTTCATTGCCTTTAACATCCCCTTGAAAGAAGCAACTGACTGTTGGCAGACATCACACGCCCGCTGGACGCAGGTCTCCCGCCTTTAGCATGATTCACTTGAAGGTAGCAGAAGCGAGAAACATCGACAGGAGGAAGCTCATTTTGAAGCCATAAAGTGAACACTCAGGATCTAGTCTTTCCCTTTGGAAGGATCCAGCCCTGCATTGAATTCCTGGTGTACTTTTTGTGCCCTGTGTATTGGCTGGACATGGTGGGACTTTAACATTCCCTGGATGAGTCATTAGTAACCGTTCACAGAGAAGGACTTGATCATAATTTCTGTGAAATATAAAATCTTAAAAGAATACTCAGTATCCGAACCCAGATGACAGTTTTCACCTTCAGGGTGGGAGTCTGTGGCTGGGGAAGAGCATTTTTCTATTTTTATTTCTAAACTCTTTACGTTAGCCTGAAATTTTCATTGGGCTTTTGAGTCACTCTTATAAATTACTGACTTCTCAGATAATACTGACCCTTATAGAAACTTTGAAAATATGAAAATACAAAAACTTGTAGTAGCAGCACCGTCACCTAATAGGCAAGGTCACACACAGCTCCTCCTCTATGCTGTAGAGAATGTGTGGGAATTAGCTGTGGTGTGTGCACCACTTACCTTAGGATGACTTTCAGGCCTCAGTATTACGTGCTTCTGCAAGGTCTTCAGGTTGTGGGTAATCTCACATCTGAGAAATCACACTTGGTGATGTCGTATTTAGTGTTTTATGAGTGCACTGCGTGTGTGTTGGGCAGCTTGTGCATGCTCATGTAGAGATGGTTCAGTGCTGTGTGAGACTTTTCTCGGGAAGCAAAACACACATGCACACACACATGCATGTGAACCGGCGCTCACATTGTTTCACCCCGAAAAGTAGGAGAGTATTTCACTTCAGAGGGACCTTCTACACAGTGTTCAGAAATCAAAACGCTTGCCCACTCAAGCAGCTGAAGCAGAGTGTGGATTCCCCAGGATCCAGAAATATGCCAAATGGCTATTGTGGCTTGCCTGCAGTTCTATCCTCGGATATCAGGGGCAGGGTCCCCAGAGCTAGCTAGCTAGAGAGACTACCCATATCTGTGGGCTTGGATTTGGTTGAGAAGCACTGACTCAAAGAATAATATGGAAAAGAAAACAAGGAAGATTTCAGCACCAGCCACATTTCTTCCACACACACAAGCATGCTACATACACATGCAGATAAAAGAAAGAAAAGACAAATTTTAAAAAGAGTAAACTTAACATTATATGCTACATACATATAGAACACATGTGTATAAGCAATATATACATATAGGTGGAACATGATAACAATTAGAAGTCCTGCTCATAATTTCACTACTAAGGAGGCAAAGGCAGAAGAATGCCAAGCTTGAGGCCAGCCTCAGCTACATGGTATGATTTTTAAAGCCAGCCTGGCTACCCCATTTTAGTGTACAGAAAAATACAGATATACAAATATAGATGAGAAGTACAGATCAGTAAATAATAGCTTCTCTGTTTCCGAATAAAACAACCTTATCTATTATGAAAGACATCAACTAAATACCAAAAAGATCTCACTCACCAGCCTAGATGACACAGAGCTCTTGACTCCTGGTTGGGAAAAATACTTCTCAGTGCCCATATGAAATCTATCAACCTTTTTTTCTGTCTGTTTTAGTTCCTTTGGCTAGGTTTTAATGCTATTTAAACTTTGATACACATCCATCTTGATGTGTTTGAAGGAAAGCATCCCTTGTGACAACAGATGGTCTATGGGCAATTGTCTCCATAAAAAGGAAAAGTATATTAAATCATCAACAGCGGCTAAAGACTAATTGTGCTAGAGTGAACCTAAATTTACACTCTTGAGTCATCAACCCACATAGAGATAGGGTGTGTGTGCTCACATCTGTGGAAGCCTGAATAAGAATGGCCCTCATAGGCTCATATACATGAATGCTTAGTCACCAGGGAATGACACCATTTTAAAGGATTAGAAGGATTAGGAGGTGTAGCCTTGTTGGAGGACTGTGTCACTATGGATGGACTTTGAAGTTTCAAAAGCCCATGCCAAGCCCAGACTCTGTTTCTCTCTCTCTCTCTCTCTCTCTCTCTCTCTCTCTCTCTCTCTCTCCCTATAGGTCAAGCTATAGAACTCTCAGCTCCTTCTCCAGCACCATGCCTGCCTGCATGCTGCTATATTCCCTGCCATGATGATAATGGACTAAATCTCTGAAACTCTAATTAAATTAAAGCCCCAATTAAATTCTTTCCTTTATAAACATTGTCATGGTCATGGTGTCTCTTCACAGCAACAGAATAATGACTAAGACACCATCTTTGCCCTTAACTTATTATAAATGCCCATCCATTGATCAAAACATGCCCATTTTCTCTGTGTTCTTGCACATGCACATATCCAAATATCAAATACATCACATTTTGCATTGACTTGGAGATGCATGAGAGTTGACTCCTTTTCTTCTACTTCCTGCTTTCCCCACAATTCTTGAGATTCCAATGGACTGAATCAAAGCAACTGTCTCATTTCTATGAAAAATGTGGTGCAAAGAGGTGATACTTTTATTTGGAAATTTAAGCACAGTAAAGGGAGGAGGTGTTTGATAAAAGGTTTCTGGAGACAATTGGCTTGCAATGTGCCTGCAGACAATCTCACTTTAAATGACATCTAATAGCGTTCTCTTCCACTTCACTGATAAACATTTCAGTGTAACTGATCACACTGAAAACAAGACACGGGTATTTGAGCAGAAAAGAGGGAAATAGCCGGGTTTCTTGTTCTCAGCTATTTTCAAATGGCTTTCTGCTGTCAGAGAACAATAAGGAAATCCCCCAGAGACAGAAATCCTCCATGTCAATCCAAAAGTAGCTGGAGTTTTCTCTCTCTCTCTCTCTCTCTCTCTCTCTCTCTCTCTCTCTCTCTCTCTCTCTCTCTCTCTCTCTCTCTCTGTGTGTGTGTGTGTGTGTGTGTCTGGCTCCCTCTATCTGTGTATATGTCTGTCTCTCTGTCTCTGTCTGTATCTCTTTGTTTGTGTATCTCTCTCTCACTGTGTCCTCTCTCTAACTTTCTGGACTAACATCTGAAAATCATAGAAACCTCATGACAACAACTAAAATGCCAAAAAATAAGGCTTTTTGATTCCTATTGCATTTATTTCTCAGAGCACATTTAATCTGATTGCCTCTAATTGCAGTGATTATTCTAGCTAGGGTTGCAAAGACAGGCAATGCTCTCCTTAGCTACAAGTCAAATGACTTTGCAGATGGTGCCTGATTTCTTTTCTTCACAGTGCAAGGCTTGCATAGGTAAGACCTATGCCTCTTCTCCCCAGCAGGAAGTCTCCTGAGTGGCAGTGAGGAAAGCTGAGTTTAAGCTGTCATGGGAGCTTCCTAGGAGTGTGTGAGAGCATGAACCGGATTACAAAACCTGGCCATGTTGCAGGCAGTTCTGCAAGACTTAGCGGAATTTCTGCAAAGAGTGATAGAACACCGGGGTTATGCCGGTCATTCAGTCCATCGGCACCTCCTTGTACAAATACACACTCATGCTGGGTGCAGAGGTGAGCTGGGAGGGGCATGATGAGGAGGACTCCGAGTGTTCTGAGGTTCCCTGTGGAGAGGAGCTAGGAGCAGAAAGAACTCTGTGGAGATACGAGTGATGGTTAGGTGTGCAGAGAAAGGAAGGAAAGGCATCACACAATGATGGTAGCTGACGGGCAGGCAGGGCTGCCAGCATGAAGGCAAGGTATAGAGCATAAAGAAAGATCTGTGACATCATAACCCGTGTCTGCTAGAAGGTGCCTGAAGGGAAGACCCTGAGAAATGCCATCATCATCCCTTCAGGGCTACTAGCCCATGAGAGATGGTTCTTAGGATGGTGCTATGTGGAGAACCACACTTCCTTACCCGCGAGCTCCAGACAGGAAAAGTGACAGGGGTGAGTTATCGCCTACTCGGCTTGAACTAGAGTCTATATGGCAGAGTCTAGAACAACCATGTTGTTGCCAACAGAGCTGGGAGATAGGATTTCTACCTTAGAGTTATGCCGAATCAGCTGTGTCACCAAGGAAGACATTAAGCCTCCAAGAACCCCAGTTTTTCCCCTCTCTGTGAGCTCTCTGATATGAATTCATAGTAGCCCATGTAAGGACTTAATGAGTCTAAAGTTTGACCATTGTCATGATCATTCACCCACATATGGAATGGGTAGTAAAGCTCCATCTAGTGGAGTGTTTGCTGTGTGTATTTGTTTAAGATGATACATCAAAATACCACACAGGGTCGTTCAAACAAGGAATTGTCTCCACATGGTTCTGGAGTTGAAAGGTGGAGGTCACCCCGAAGGCCTCCTTCCTGGCTTGTACGCTGTCTTCGTGTGATAGAAAGAAAGTGAAGCCTGTTTCTTCTCCATTCTGTAAGGAGCCTGATCTAATCACGGAGATCACACTCTCCCAAACTCGTCTAAACGTAATGATCTCCTGAAGGACCACTCCAGATTCTGTCACATCAAAATTCAGAGCTTCAGCATATGAACAGTCAGAGCATAACACAGTAACATTGACATGACCATTATTTTTAGTAAATTGGCAGAAAGGCAATGATGCGGGACTATGCAAAATGATCTGAATGAGTTTTTCCCAGTCAGAAAGGAAGAGCCCCAGATTCTGCCTGGACATAGAAAGACAGTCCTTGAAAAGGAATCCTTAGGAAAGTTGAATGACGCTCATAAAATCCAGCTTCAGTAACAATGATTTCATTTTATGATAATGGATAATTCATGTGGTACTTATCCTCTTCATAAAATTTATGTGTTCCTAGCTTTTAAAGGAATAAAATATCTTTGGCATGATTCTAAAATAAATGGGAAAAAATAATCCAGGTAATTTTTGCATAGCTTCTGTAGCAACCAAGACCTGAGAGCCAATTCAATGAAGTCCTGTGCCAACTCATAATTGACATTATCAGCTCATGAGCAGATAGGAAGAATTGCTGGGAATCATAGAGGAGACCATGTCATTGCATAGATGCTGGGGAAGAATCGTGAGTCTGGTACAGTGTGCAACATTGACTGTCGGTGGGATCCCCAATCCTTCGTCACCTCACTTTAACACAGAGTAGCAGGAGGAGGTACTGACCATATATACTGCACAGAAGATTAAGGGGGTCTCAGATTTTGCTGTGTATGCCAGCATTCCCTGGAGAGGTAAAACAAGCAGACTTGGATGTCCTTTCCCCAGAGTCTCTGATTGGTCTGGTCTTGGGTACAGCCTGAAATTTTTCACTTCTAACATATTCTCTGGTGATACTGAGGCTCCTGGTTCAAACTCTGACACACTCCTTGTAATTCATGGATTGAATTACACCCCAGGATTGAGTCATACATTCTAAGAAGTAGTCATTTTGGTCACTTTGTCCTTTTGAAAATAGATCATAAGTTTTTAAATGAGGTAAGCGTGGAGACTTCCCGCAAGCTAGCAGACAGAGTTTAGTTTCCAGAGTGGCTTTTCTCGGTGGCAAAGAGGATTCATGCTTGTTTTTTATAGTCTAGCATTTATAATCATCTTCGTTCTTTGTTCTTGATCTTCTCTGTGTGTCACTGATTAAATGTTCTTTAGCTCTGTCTATATCACTAAGCTTGGTGAACTAGCGCTAATTACTGAAAGCCAAGGGCAAGATGTGATGGGCAGGTGCGGAGACAAGAGATAGGGAAGCCAGATCCCTTTTAAATCTGAAAGCTCCCCTTCCCAGGAAATCCCCCTGTCCTTGGTAAACCAGAATACTTGGTCACCCTGGGGGAAGGACAGATTGCCAGTGACCTTGTGGGGCAGTGGGGAAGGGAGGGTGTTAATAATGCTGCTTGCACTAATATTGTTGGTTCAGACTGGCAAGCTTCCCTGATAATGATGGTATTGTGGGAGCCTAGAAACATCCTTCAATATTGATAAATTGCCCGGACAAATATTGGCAAGAATATACCTTCTGCCTTCTGACTCCAGCATGCAGCCCTTGCTTAGATACCATAGAACTGGTTAATGAGTACATGTGTGCACTGAGCACTCCTGCCTAAGCTTTATTTATTCGAAATTGTCTTTCAGGTACTTTTGTACACCATTAGTATAGGCAGGGGCTGCGACTTGCTTCATAGTCTAACGCTATAATAAAGTTCCATGGCAAAGTCACTTTGCTCCACTTACTAATTAGCACTATTCAATTACTACAACTATAGGTTGCATTCTTGATCCTGCAAAACAGTTACATTGCCTGCAAAGGGGAAAAAAGTGTCGTTCATTTTGTTGGATTCGGTGATTTGTTTGGGAGTCAGAATCTAGAGACTTTGATACTATGGTTTGGTTTTCTGGCTATAAAAACATATGGTTCTGTTCCTGCCAAAGAAGAAAGAGACCCAGAAGTGAAGCTGAATGAAAGAAAAGGATTTGAGTCCCTTGTGCCATGCTTTTCCTGCTGAAATGCCCAGATCGCGAGTCCCCAAATGACCAACAGGCTTTGAGTCCAATGTAAAGCACATGAGGGCCTTTATTACAAACTCGAGCTGGGTGGCTGCCTTTTGCAAGAACAAAGAGGCGAGCGACCCCCAGCTCTGGGGTACAGGGTTTTTAAGGGGGCGAAAATGAAAGTAGGGAAGGGTAAGTCTTGGCACTATAGGATTGGGTGAAACGGTCCCTAGGGGAGTTGACCTTAAAATGATTGGTTTGTTTCCAGGCGCCAAAACTGCAAATGATTAGATCTGGCTACCTGAGGATACCTGCCTTGTTATGTGCAGGTTAGGTAGTAGCAAGGGGGAGGGAGTTAACACATTCCATAGGCTTCCTTAGGGGCTACGTGACCCTAGTCACATCCCAAGGTTAATCTGGGTGGGGGATTGCTGGACCCTTGCTCTGAAAGAACTGTGCTATGGTGACTTTGCCTCAGTCCCAAGAATTAACTCTAAATTTTTGAACCTCTCACTGCCACTTCGCCTGCCCCATCTCGTCTCCATCAAAAGTGCCCACCTCCTGCAGAAATGTCCGAAGGTGCCCCTTAGTGACTCTCTTTGTGACTGACAAAGTGACATTCACTAGGAGGACATCTGTAGGTCTGTCGATTATGTTTCCCGTCTCTGATAGATGCGGTTCTCAGCAAACCTCAGTCCAAACAGTTCTGGGGAAGAACCATTACGCTAAACATTGTCAAAAATTTTGAGTCTTTGCTTGTGCCTAAGAGACTGCAAACTGCTGCTGGTAGTTGGGCCTGAATGCCCAGACCTTTGTGTGGCCTTCCATCCAGAACAAATGTGATAGGCACTAAGTAAACAGCTGTATGTGTTATAGGACTCGATATTTTTCTGGTCAAAAAAAAAAGGCAATACAGAGAAATATTGAGGCTGCATTTTAAAATTCACTGTGGTCTCTAACCCATTTCTCTCTTCCCCAACCCTGTCCCTACTGTCCTATGGAAAGGAGACTTTCAGGCAGTTCCACAACTCCCTCACCAGCCCCTCCTTCCTCAGAAGAATATGAAACTTTCCAGAACTGTTCCCCTACAGTTCAGCTATTCTTTCTCTCAGGGAGAATTGGTACCTAAAGTCAGGCTGCTTAGTCTTCCTTCCTCCCACGCACACACCCCCAAATCTTTGCAGGCTGAGATGGGGGTAATTGGGAAGGCGTATTCAAAATGTACCACTTCTGTTCACTGAGGCTAAGTGTCTCAGTGGGGTCTCTGCCTCCCTCAGAACGGGCAGTGTTATGTAAGCTGCCTTCCTGACTGCAAACAAGTTATCAACAATGGAAGGACAGGAGGTATTTCAGCAGGCTTGTGTGAATCAAGGGGCTGGAAGTGCTCAGCCAGCCTTTCAGTTTCTTGCTGCTGTGGAACTGAAACAAAGCTTTCAAAGAAAATGCATGGTCCCTTGCATGTTACTGGGCTCTGGGCCCAATTTGAGAAAGAAAAAAAAATGCTTTTCTCTTTCTTCCTCTCCCCTCCCTGCTGCTGTTTATTGTGTTTGATAAATTTTAAACTTAGCTAATGGTTCAGAAATAGTAGCACAGAGAAGCAAGGAGAGGAAAAAGAGGTAGATGGAAAAGGAGAGGAGAGAGGAAAAGTGAACACAGGTTTCCTTCTCCTGAGGTGCTGCGGGCTGACATCTGTGGACACAGCACAGAAGAGAATTAGCTATGAGATGAACCAGCAGACCGTGGACCTGAGTTGTAACGGTTCCAAACTAGAGAAACAGGGTATGTAAAGATAGATAAGATAGTTATAATGTTATTTTAGTCACCTTTTGTGTATCTGTGACCAACTTCCTTAGGAAACAACTTAAAAGAGGCAAGATTTCCTTTGGCTCATGGTTTCGGACACAACAGTCCCTCAGGCTGAGGAGCGTGTGTCAAGGCAAAGCAGCTCACCTCACCGTGGCAGCCAGGGAGCAGAGAAAGAACACAGGAAGAGCATAGGGCAGATACAGCCCCAAAGGATACACCCAGATGTCACCCGATAACCCATACCTCCTGCCTTTCCCACCTCACAGTAATGAATGTTGTCATGTTATGCATCTGTCAAGTCATTCATTAGGCCAGAATCCATGATTCCTAGGTGGGCAGCTGTGTGGGCCAGTCTGTATAGCAGGGTCTGCTTTCACACGGCTACCCCAACATTGTTCTCATCAGGACTGGCATCTCTGCTGGGCATGAGAAGTTTATGTGCTGGCCAGCACCCAAGATGACCCACTGACTCTTTTTTTTCTTTAACTTCTTAAATAATGATAACCACCTTTTTTCCTGTTTTTTTTTCTGTGATATATAGTTGAAACCATACTCCCAAGATATATTTGGCATGAAAATATATATCCTAGAGATACTCCGCTTCATAGGGAAGAGAGAATGTGAATCAGGGAGGAGGGTGGGAGATAAACAATCCAGAGTCTGCCAAGACTTGTAGATTATCAGGGCCTTCTCATCAGCCGTCACATAAAACACCACCAGGGGACGTGACAGAAAATGAACAGGAACCCAGAGTGGAGAAGAGGTGTGCCTTCATGAACAGCGTTCCCAAGCATGTGCACAGTTGCATAGTCAACGAACTTGCACACTGTGCCTTGGATCTGAGGCCCCTCTGCATCCTAGCTGCTGGGGTCACAAGGTCACTAACTCATAAAACCTCACTCCATACATAGTCTGATTTGTTTGTGTGCTACAGCAGTGTTTGGCAGAATGCCTGTTGCAGGTCCTGGTATGTTTTTATTGTTGTTATTGTTTTGTTTGTTTTTTTTTATCAGGGAATGAAAAGAAGGAAGCAAATTAGCTGGCTGAATGATCACTCTCACTTTAAGGGGGCACGATAAACTTAACAAATACAAGTGAAAGCTGCCAGTGTTTCCTCTGCATTAACAGCATCTTTAATTGGCCCAAGGCAAGCGGTACACTCCCCTGAATAAGATGTCAGAGACTGCAGCCGCGCACGTGGGCGTAATGACACATTGCTCTGTCAATTCAGGGAGACGCTCTGACACTCTAATTTCAAGTAGAGATTCTTCAACAGGAAATGCATGTCTTGTTTGCGATGCTCTCCTCTGCTGTTTCTTTTCTTTCTTTTTTTTAAGTCCTTTTTTTTTCTTCCCCCAGACTGTTGCCGTATAAAAGGAAGATTCGCTAATGTATGATCATATGTTTTGTGGACGGGTTTTTAGCAACTCCCCCCTTGCAGAGGGATTTGGTACGCTGATTTTCATCAGAAAATGTCAGTCTTTGGAAAGTTTAAAATTGCAGTCATCCAGAAAACACACTGGAGGCTGAGTGCATGGAATTTCCCTAGACGCTCCCCCCCCCCATGCCATTGCACATGTATGCTGCGTGTTGACATGCATCCATAAAAGTCCTTTTGTCCAGCATCTGCTGTATATGGGCGAACATTAAGCCTCCATTCTGAGTGCATCCGCCCTTGGGAGACTCTCCTCCTGCTCCCCCTGCCACCCAGGGGGGAACAGACACTAAGGCATCTTTGGGCCGGTAACAGCTAAGAAGCTGGTTTACTTCCAAGTGGCTTATTTTCTTCTCGTGCGAGGTCTTTCGTTCTCTTTCTTTTTATGAGTCAGCTCCCTCTTTGTAAATATTTGGTATACGGTGTAAAGAAGAGGATATAGGAGGAAACACCAACTGTTGGTATAACTTACTTTCCTTGCTGGGACAAAAGCAATTTAAGGAAGAAAGGGCGTGTGGAGGCCCACAGCATTGTGATGGATGCGGCACAAGAGGAAACTGCCGCACGCTAGCCATAGTAAGAAAGCCGAGAAAACCAAAATGTTGATGCTCAGAAAAATCCAGGGGTCATGGTCAAATTGGATTTACAGTCACTTGGGAGATATGCCTGAGGTGTCTGGGAGTGGCATTTCTAGAGTTTGAAATCAGGAATGGAGACTCTCCCTGAATATAAAAGGCACCCCCTTGTGACAAGAGTCCTGCATTGAATTGAAAGGTGACTAGCAGAAAGCAGGCTGACCACTAGGCTTCCTGGCTGCAGCTGCAATATCACCAGCCACGCCTGCTCCTCTGACATGCCTTCACCACCATCATGGGATGCACCTCAAACTGTGAGCCAAAACTTCATCCCCTAAACTGCTCTTGTGGGGGTATTATTTTTTACTGCAGTGAAAAGCACACTTTTTCCTCCAAACAAGACTTATTCCATAATCACAACAGAATCTGCTCCTGCTTTGTGCCTTCATCTCAATGCCTTTTAGTCAAAGATGTATCAATTAGTCATCTCTGTGTGACTCTTCTATGTACCTAATTCCCACTGAGCCATTACCATCTACATTCCCTCTTATCTACAGCTGTTTGGTAACCAAAAAGTAAATGTTATATCAAACTAAAAGGTTTTCACATCAAACACTCAGTCAATTCCTTGGGTTTCCACCATGAGCTGAAGTTCTGAAAGCCATGCCAATTTCCACCTACCATCCCCAAAGCTTTGTAACATCACAGTGAACTAAGAACACTCACTCAAGTGACTTAAGGTACATTCTTTGTGTTTCAAATTGTTAGCGTGAGTACTGGAGCTGGGAACGCCTTCATTCTCCCTTCATTTATTTTTAAATAGAGGATTAGAACTAACTCTGTTTGGCAGAACATTGAATTCAAGAGAACAGTTTTTAAAATCCTCTGGTGTTTGAGTGCTTTTAATCTTGGCAAAGAACAATCCGGTGCTGTATCAAAGAAAAAAATACATTCAGATAAGCAATCAGCTAAAAGAATAATCACACTTTAAAAGGCACTGTGGTTATCAATGGCCCTCAAAACACTGCAAGTGTCAGTGGAAATGGCTAAGAACTGTGAGGCTTGACTTTCCAGAGAAGTGTTACACACAGACTTCACACTTAATGTGTTCCACGGAGTCCGTGTTACAGTGGGTCTGCAAATTTGTTCTCCATCATGACCTCAGGGGGCTCTTGCTTCTCTGGGAACCTCTGCAATCAGGCAGAAATAAAGACTGATGGTTCCCTGCTCTGTTAAAAGTAGAGTCCAGAGGACGTGCCCAGACTTTCTTAGGCTGCCCTGCGAGTCAAATCACCCTCTGCCATCTTACTCCTAAAAGGACAGCAGTGGGAACCACCTGATTTGGCCAAGAAGCTAACCCTCTGGCCTTGTTCCGGCGCCACACTACTCTCCCAGATAGCTTTAGAAATCGCTGTTATGGCCTGTGGAGATGGCTCAGTAGGTAAGAGTGCTGGTTTCTCAAGCCTGAGGAACTGAGTTTCAGTCTTTATCAAAAAGCTGGGCGCAGCCATGCACAACTGTAACCCAGTGCTGGGGAAGACAGAGGCGGGAGGATTGCAAGGACCTGCTGACTACCTCCCTAGTCCCAAAGGGTGAATTCCAAGCTCACGGGGGACTCTGTCTCCAGGACATAAGGCCAAGACATCATCCTGTGGCCTCCATGTGCATACACCACATCATCCAAACCTCCACACACACACACATCCACCATACAATGTGAAGAACTCACTGAGCAAACTTGGCTTGTATCAGAGTCTCTTGGACTCTTCTGAGGAAGGATGAAGACATCACATGGAACCACAGACAGCCCATACCTTGTATGTTGTGTGTTACTTATGAAATCCCATCCTTCTATGGGATTGTCTCCTCAAATGAGGATGTGTACACAGTGCCCATCTCAACCTGCCTGGGTAAAACTTAAAAGGTCTAAGGTACAGGTTGCCCACTCGCCCAACTACAGGGCTTAGTCCTTGTGGCTGAGATCATCTATTCACCTAAGACTAGAGGGACCTGGCAGACTGCCTGATTTAAAAGAAAGGGGGGGGGGGGAGTATCAAGTATATCAAATGAAAGCCTGAATAGACATTAAGGGAAGTAAGAATCTTTGAGGGGATCTTATCTGTTTTGTGTTGAGTGGAGGAGGAGGTAGATAAAGGGGCATTAGATTTAGATGCGCTGTTTACGGGGCACTCACTTAGAATCGGGGGCTCACACAATCAGCCTTTCTGTCATTTGAAAGACTCACTTCGTTCTGCTCATCTCAACTATGGAGAGATGGCGAGCGGAGCAGCCGGGAGCTGTACATGTGCATTGTAACCGGTTTCAATGTTGCAGTACAGTTCTGTCACAGAATTGGCCATGATCTAAGAGATCAACCTTCAGTCTCTTCATCTAACGATGGAGCTGTTAATAGCTCCTTTGGGACAGTATGTGCCTGTTTGTAAAATGCCAACCAGAAGCCCAGGTGCTTCAAGGGTCCAGTCAGTGTAGTCATCGCCCACCTGTGGTTCAAGGGATGGGTTGGCAAGGTAAGGACTTGGCAACTGGGTCTGCACTGAAGTGGTGGGGGAGGGCCAGAGAGGGTTGTGAAAAGTTTCCAAAAGTTTCCAGTGGTTTAGGGGAAGAGCAGTACATCTTGGAAAACAGAAAACTTTCCAGCCTGGCAGGAAACAGAAAGGTAGAGAAGTCAGGAGAGAATTGATGTTTTTGTGTGTGTGTGTTTTTGTTTTCTGTTGCCATTATCAGTGTGTGTGTGAGGCCATTATTTATAAAGGAAAGGTTGGTTTGGACATGCGGTTCTAGAGACTGGCAAATGCAAGAGCCTGGCTCTGATGAGAGACTGGTGCTTTGAGTGAGCCCAAGAGGAGCAATCCACGTTTGTAACTCACTGTCACAGCAACTAACCCAGTCCCCCTGAGAGTGAGAACTCATACATCCCATCAAGGCAACATCAATCCCTTCACAAGGGCGGATGACTCCTGACGTAATTGTCTCTTGCCTGTCCTGCCACTTCCCACTACTGGCAATGTTTGGTAAAAATCATTTTTAAACATGGCAGCCATGTTTAGTGGGTCAGAGGAGCTAGAGAACAAGAGCTCTTTGGATAAGTCTTGTTGTGTGGCCCTGACTTGGGGGACATCTATAATGGTAGCATGGAGTGCGCTTTTACGGCATATGCTGATGGCTTGTTCTTTCTGATTATTCAGAGCTCTGCTCAAATGTCACTTCCCACAGGAAACCTTCCTTGCCTGGCCACTCTAAGACAAGGTAAAATGCCATCACTCTCCATCCTGTCTTACTCATCCTGGGGAAGTTATTCCTCCCTGTTCCTAGCAAAGCACATGATGCAAGCAGGCAGGGGCTGGCCCTACTTGGGACTGCATCTCCACAGCGTGCAAATAAATGTTTTGAACATAAGGAGACCCCATTCATCCTATTAAATGGCATTAAGTGGCGTTAGGTGTTATAACTTCAAATGCACCTAAGTGTGTAAGTAGTCGAAGCTGTAGTTTTTGGATGTAGACAGGGACTGGAAAAGGAAAAAGCAACAGTTATGAGCTAATCCCTTGGTAAAGCATGCTGTGCGTAAAATAGGAGCTGACTAAAGTGGAGAAATGGTGTCGTCGAGGTAAGAAAAGACCCAAGAATGAGAACTGTCCTGAAGACCAAGGGCTTGTGGGCTATCCTGGGGTGTGGTTCGTCCCCTAGGTGATTGTGCTGGAAGACTGGCCAGTAGTATGGTACCACTGAGAGCTGTTGGAACCCTCAAGAAGCAGGGGATCATGGGAGGCACCGAGTCCTTACCTCTTCTCACAGGTACAAGGTAGTTCTAATATGACTAGGTTATCAGAAGGCAAACTTTCCTGCTGCCTTCTGCACTCAGCTATTTCCTTTCTGCTTCTCTGTCCTGTTATGACAGCACCAGGGAGTCCTCATGAGACGGGAGCGCTAGACTGCTTGAATTTTCTAAGTACTACAGTCCTGAATCAAATAAAACCTTTTTCTTTATAAAGTCCCACCCTCGAGCATTTTGTTACATTAATGCAAGAGACCAAAAGATTACTAAGCAAAATTCGATGATAATATGATGCAGAAACATTAAGAAGAATGAAATGCGAGAACAGGATGTGACATTCTGGGCAGGACATTCGATGCACTGTGAGGACACGGGTAAAGTGAAAGGGAGTAGGTGTAGAAAGGCAAGCACTGTCACGTGGCCAGGACCTGTCTCTGGGAACACAGGAGTGAAAACCACAGTTGAAAAGTATGGTAGAACCTGAAGAATATAAGAAGAAGCAGTTCCAGATAGAAGAGATTTAGACAGGAAAAGAAGAGATTGATGGAACAAGAAACAGTGAATGGAAAGAAACTTTGTATCCACCACAGGAGGAAGGACAAACTGAAGAGGCTCAGACAAAGAAATCCCCACCTCCACCCCCCACGCGCAATCCTAAAATGATTTGCTCATGGCTGGTGGAAGTGGGTCTCATCACAGGACTATAACCTAAAACCAGTGAAAAGTAACCTAAGAGCACCCAGAAGAAATGCTAGGCCTGTGTGGGTGGGTGGAAGCTGCGTGGTCCGGATGGATGCAAGCTGTGTTTTGATGCCCACCAGCACTCCATCATCCCCCATGGAACAAGACAGCTGCTTCCACACCCACGCAGAGGTGATGAATGGCTCCAGCAGCTGCAAGGGCCCCCAAGGCACTCGTTCAAGAAGGCGCTGACCCAGAAGGAGGCAGAGTGACCCTGGTAATGCACTGTCCAGGGACCGCATCCTGTGACAAAAAGACTGACCACCGTCCCACACACACACACCAGCTACCACTGGGAGAAAGAACCGTCTCCACGCTGCTCATTCCCTGATATACCAAGGCAGGGAACGACTCTAAACATTCTTGCTTTTCAGTGACTGTCACAATGCTATGTATTAAGGGATTTTTTTTCATTGTTTTCTGCAAACTCATAAATAAGCATTATGAGTTTCATTAAAAGGGCAAATACAGAGGCGAGTTTCAGATTATTGTCGAATTGGATTGCTGAACACTTAGAAGTTTCTTTTTAATTTTCCTGTGCATCTCATGTGTGCGTGATGTACATGGGTGTGTACACATGTTCATACGTGTGTGCGCGCACCTGAGTATGCAGGTATATGTGTGTCTGTGGTCATGTGTGTGGAGGCCCAAGGTTGATGTTGGGAGTCTTAGATCATCCTCCACTTCAAGTCCTGTGCTCATACACTCGTTTGTTTAACAAATGAGATAAATGAAAGACAGATTTAAAATCTCCCGAGGTTCCTTTTCTCAAGTACCCTTAAACAGGCAGGGCTGAACTGGAGCCAGGATGCCCGAGGTCTTGCAACCCTGGTTTTGTCTCCACCACCAGGACCAAGAAAGGCTCTCTTGCCAAAGTCCTCGCAAGCAACTGCTGTGCTCCTGCCCCTGCATTTCCCATAATCGCCACCAGAGGGAGCCTCTCGCCCTCCCTGTGCTTGCGCAACCCTGAAGTAACCGGGTTTCACTCAGAAGAAAAAGTCAGCCGTGGCTTTCCTTGGCAAGACCATCCTTGACCTATGCCTTGATTCGTGCAATTCCGTGCCCTCTCACCGACCCCTCTTCTCATTCAGCCCTGGCCTCGGGGGCTTCCATGTCCCCAGGACAGACTCATTCCCAATTGGAGGCCTCCTCCACCGTACTCCTTCCTCCAATGCCTGGAGTGATCTTCCCTCAGACACAGACACAGACAGCTGTCCAGCTAACAGCTCCGCTCCACTCCGGAAGTCTCTCAGACCTCACTTGCGAAACGAGGTGTGCGTAGATCACTGGTTTTGAAAAGTAAAACTTCCCACAACGCATCCAGTCCCTTGGCACTGTTCTTCCTTCCTTTTTCCCTTCCTTCCTTCCTTCCTTCTTTTCCATTAGCCGTTTGTCATCTTTAATCCCCTTTATCGTTTGGCTGCTCTATTTTCTGGGTTCTGTTGGTTTTTATTTAGTGTCGGCTGGCCTGGACTTGCGGGTTGCCTCTGTGGTGTTGGTACACAGACGTGCTGTGATGCTCAGCCCAGGGTTATCAGGGCATCCCGCTCTGCAGGCACCTGGCGTTTGCGGTGAGAACACTCGTTGAGTGTCTTGGCAGCGGTCTTGAAATACACAGTGCCCTATTGTTAACTAGAGCCAGTCCATGGAAATCGGGTCGCCTCTCCCTATCGCTGTAGCAAAAAGGCAGAACTCACTCCCCCTTCCTAACTGTAACTTGTGTGTTCACTGCCTGCGCCCCAGCTTCCACACCTCCGCTGAGGCCAGAGGAGGCTGCGAATCTCCCCTCTGGCTGCTTGCTGAGGCTCAGTTTTTTTCTGCTTCTTGGGCGTAGATGGGGTGGGGGAGGTTGCTTACATGTCCACTTGTGTACACTCTCCTGAGGTCAACCTTCTCCTGCCTTCCTCTACGGCCCTTCATCTTACGTTTTGACACAGGATCGCCCAGCGAGCCTGGAGAACACTGTCTCCCATAGAAAGGCTCCAATCCTCCGGTCTCTGTGCCCCAGAGCTGGGGCTGCGGGCCTGCGCCTCCCTGCTGGTTGTTTAGCTTAGGTGCGGAGTCTCTGAACTCAAGTTCCATGCTTGCAGAGTAAGCAGTGTCCCCTTGGTGGCCGTTGGAAACCCTGTCTTCATTCCTTGAAATGAAAACTGGACCCATCCTAGATGGCCATGACATGGGTGAAGGGAGGCCTCTGAAATAGTCTTGTCTGGCCCTCACTCACCCTGCTTGAGCAAACAGCATTCCCCCAGCAGTGGCTATTTCCCAGGCTCAGGACTGCCGCCATCATTAACAGCATCGTAGAATGTTTGGGTGACAAACACGAAACGCCAGTGTCACCCGTTTTACAGGTCGTGTGATTGTCCAACTAAGATGGAAGCTAGTTAAAACTCAAGGGCTGTTTCTAGAACCTTCCACTGAATACTTTGGTATCCGGCTTGGCTGCAGGTAACTGGGATCTCAGGAAGTTAAAATCCTGGCTGGATGAGAAGTAAGGGACACTGAGGAGTGTACAAAGCTCAGGGAGAGGCAGGGGAAGGACAGAGAGGAGCGAGAGAGAGGAGGGGGCAGGAGAGGGAGGCGTGGGGGAGTAGCAAAGGGCACAAGTCCTCGCTGTTATCTCTCAGCATGCTTTTATCTAGTGTAGTGCACATCTGCAATGCCAGCACCCAGAAGACAAGACGGGGGCAGGGGGATTTTCAGTTCAAGGCCAACCTGTGCTACATATGTAGCAAGGCTGTGGTTTTTTTTTTGATGGGGCTTAAAATTCACCGGCTCTCCCTACATCCCCAGAATCTCCACAAGAAATGAGCCGGGTGATCACTGCAGGATGAACTAGAAGGTCATGAGCAGCAAGACAGGACATGCGTGGACACTTAGTCTCTAGGTGAGGTGGACACATAGAGAAGGGGAGACTTGAAAGCTATATTTAGGGGTCTCTTAACAGTCCTCTCTTATAGCTTGTTGTACCCTTGACCTACAACACGTTTGTTTTCGCGCTGACCAAAGCCTAAGTGTTTTCTTCCAACATCGCTGCATATACCTCTCTCTCTGGACAAGCAGCTCAGGGTCTCTCCTCACAGGCCGATGGAGGACACACTCAGACCTCCAGGTTCAACAAAGCAGCCCCATGTTCGAGGCAGAGAACATTGAAGGACCCTAGTTGTATTTACTTGAGGCCAGTGATACCCTTCACCTGAAAGGCACAAGAGAGGAATGACACCTCAGGGTTGCTATGTCTACCGATTTGTTCCCCTGAGTGATAGCCTAGAGAGGAAAGGGATCCCTGTGGAAGCCCCCCACCTTCGCTCTCACTTTTTAATCTCTACCTCCATCTCGTGGTCATCTTTGGTATTGCGCGTGAATTATTCCATCCCCCATCAAACAGCCTTCCAAATAACGCTATTTTCTTTCTATTAGTGAGTACTTCTCCGGGCCCTAATACTACAAACACATGCAATTAAAAAAGTAAGGCGGCAAAATTAAACAGCGAGAGAAGCCTCGGGTTGTTATTGCAACTGCGGCACTTCAAACCTAAAAAGTCAGAAGTGCCGTTTGCTGTGGTGTATCCGGAGGCATCCGGGTTTTGCACCATTCAGGGCCCCTTCTGCCTGTTCATGCTGTCACCCGAAAGTTCATCCCAGGGATGGACGGGTCCTGGAGTGCGGCCATTAGCACATTTCCGAGCTCTGAGGCATCTAAGAAATAACACACAATGCCTCAAAATGCATCAATCCTAAGTGACCTGTATAAAGAAACTCAAAGTAAGATTTATTTAAAACCGTGACATGGTATAACTATTTTCATTAAGCTCTTCATGTGTCCTCTTCCCCATTTTAATCCATAAACGTTATAAGATAAATGCAATACGGGGGTTGTTTTCAACCTAGTTTCTAAGTGTGCTATTGTCTCTATTGTTTGTACCAGGTTTGCGCAGCCTGAACCACTGTTTGGCACGCAGAAAGTTTCCATTAAATAAATGTGAGCTGACCAATCTGCGCAATTGCCTGTAATCTCAATGCTATTTTATTCAGAGTAAACCCATATATATTCACCAACTGGGATCTGAATGTTAAACCTGCTCCTGTAAACTCGGTTTGGAGATTTAGTCTCCAGCAGGTGGCGCTGCTAGGGACAATTATGGAACGTTGTCTTTGCTTATTTTAATATTTTAACAGTTGTTCTATTGGGGTCAGGTTTCTCTGACTCTGTGTCAGGATTACTTTCTTTGTTAATCACCTCTAATTCCTGTGAGCTTGTTTTACTTAACATGTTTACTGGCCTTTTAAAGCCCGTTTTGCCTCCTTTCTCTCTTATTATCCGGTATGTTTTATCTTCCGATGTTAACACACTATTGTTACGTTTCTTGTTTTACAAAGGGCAATTTAGGAGGCCTGATAAAAAGGGTGATGGGAACCTTTGGGAGAAAGCACTGTGCGCGCGCGTGCCTGTGTGTGTGTGTGTGTGTGTGTGTGTGTGTGTGTGTGTGAGAGAGAGAGAGAGAGAGAGAGAGAGAGAGAGAGAGAGAGAGAGAGAGAGAGAGAGAGAGAGAGAGAGAGAGAGGAGAGAGACTGGACCCAAGGCACACACATGCTAGGCCAAGACTATCACTTATGAAGCATGGCTTTCTTCTGGCTGTTAAGGAGGATTACATGAGTAAGAATAAGGCGGACACTTGGACTAGGGCCCATAGCAAGGGGAAATGCTATTAAAGGGGTATACAGCCTGAAGTCATCTGCAAAGAAGTGGGGGTTCCCACAAGTCACACCTTTATCTATGTAATTACAGATGTCCCCAGCAGATGGTGAGCATGCTGGAAGGCTGAACAGAGGTCACTTCCTCCTAGGGGTACCACATTGGACTCCACCCTGCTTCCCCCTGACCAGTCCCTCCTTTCTATTTAAGAGCCCACACTGCTGTAATTGGCCAAGCTTCCCGCTCAGTTGCTTCCTTGCCCCTTCTCCTTGGCCTCAAGAGCAGTTTGTAGCTGGCTCCCTAATAACTCCACATGTAATTATTACGAAATGGCAAGCCAAGCGGAACTTAATTACTTTATTAAATATAAACATGTCTAGACTTCTGGGGTCATATAAAACAAAATATTTTTAAAGTATTGCCTGTAGTTACACTCTCCCAACAGCCGAGTTTTAAATTATGTTGAAAAATAAAGAGCCCTCTTTACTCCCCCTCTGAGGGAGGAGCAGCCTAGCTAGGTCACAGAGGAGGACATGGCAGCCAGTCCTAGAGTCAGATGGAAGGAGAGGAGGACCTCCCCTAGCAGTGGACTTAGAAAGGGGCAGGGAGGAGATGAGGGAGTGGGGTTGGGAGGGGATGATGGAGGGGGCTATGGCTAGGATACAAAGTACATAACCTGTGATTAATATAAAATAAAATAATAAATAAATAAATAGCCCGAGGTAAATGATGAGAGTTCTGCCTATTAATATCCCTAAACTATTTTAAATGGGTCAAGAATTTGGTTGCAAAGCTGAGGGGCTTTTGGTTTCTGATGTCACTTGTTGTATAATTGAATGTTGTTGTTGGTTGTGTTGGAAAATGACAGTCTTTTTGTTTTTGTTTTGTTTTTCAAGACAGTGTTTCTCTGTGTAGCTCTGGCTGTCCTGGAACTCACTTTGTAGACCAGGCTGGCTTCAAATTCACAGAAATCCACCTGCCTCTGCCTCTCAAGTGCTGGGATTAAAGGCGTGTGCCACTGTGCCCCAGGAATAACAGTCTTAAGACTTTTAAAAGTTGGGTTTCTGAGAGGTGTTCTGATCTGGAGCTCTTGCTTACTCTGTCAACTGAACACTCTGGTCCACTGTACTAGGTAGGAGGTGATGGGTTACCGTCAGGGCTCTTGCCCTCCAGCCCTCAATTCAGCATCTGGAAGAAAGATCTTCATCTATGTTTCTCAAATAGCTGGCATAAGGATGAATTGTGAACGAGCCATTTATAAAGGCAGGAAGTAGGCTTCTTCGGAGCCTTGTTTTCTAACTAGCAGTGTCTTACCTGGTCTGAGGAGCACGTGGACCATTACACTAATCTTGCTTCCTTTACCTCTTCCCTCTTTGACCTGAGGAAGGATAAATGACTCATAACCTAGAGGGTAAAGCAGTGCACACACGCACACACACGTGAATACACACACACACACACATAACCCCTGGGGTCTCACCTTCCTAGCCCGTCATTATAAAGGGGAAATAGATGATTCTGTTAGATGGTTTAAATAAACTGCCTCGCAGTCTGAGTACCGATACCAGTAGGCATGCTATTGATCTAGGATTCCCAACTACGTCATAGAGTTAGCAAGACTTCCAGGGAGCCCCCCTTCCTGTGATTTCCGTGTTTTCAACCACTGTCTCAAAGGTAAAACCACCTGGAGAATTTTGAAAAACTCTGATAAACTTGGAACTCACCTTCGGGAGCGTGATTTAAATAAGGATGTGTTATCTGTACCCACCCCAAGACCAATGCTAAACAGCCATCCAAGCCTGTTTTTAAGGTGAAACCCATTTACACATGTTTCTATCCTTTAATGTGTTTGTGTGTATGTGTGTGCTCAGAGGAGAGAGAGAGCCTAAATGGTATATGATGCTACCATGTGTCAAAAATTGTGGGCTTCTTCTGGAAAAGGAGAATTTACCCATCTCATCTGAGAACCAAGAATTTGTCTTGCTTTGCCTTAAAAAGGCACACTTTAGACACATCAGTACTAGGTGCCCAAACATTTAGAATAACGAAGAGCTTCAGAATAGTCCTAGCTGACAGTGTCTCAGGAACTACATTTCCTGGGAAGCCTGTACCAGTGTCTTGACGTGGCTAGCATGTACACACTCCTACATTGTTTCCACAGTTCTAGAAGAAAGGTGGAATTATTTACTGCGCTCCTCTCACTTTGTTCCTCTCTTCTGTCCTTTACCAGATGGATTAAGACAGAATCTATGTCCTTTTCAATGTTCATAGATGAGACAGACTCGTTGAAGCAGCAGCTATACCGATATGTATTACCGTTTCAGTCCATGCCTGTCTATGTTATGAAAAACACATGTATATAAACTCTGCATTTTTGTTTTTTTTAAACCTCCTATCACAGATTTGAACTACTTAAGACCAACTTTTGCCCTTTTCCAAAACCTCCTGTCTAAACATGATTAAAGTCCTCTTGATAATAAGATGGGTTTTTGTTGGTGGTGGTGTTTGTTCTTTTGTTTTTACCTTTGAGTTAAAAAATAAAATCCCTCCTCAATGCAGGGTGTGAAATTAGCACTCGTTCCTTTGAAATCCAAAGTTAACTAAACCAGAAAAAGGAGAACTGATTGGCTCTAGAGAGCACCAGTTCATACAAGGTGAACACAGACCCTCCAAGACCCCACCCCTCTTCTGCCGAAGTTCTCTAGCAGATGGTCTCTTCATGGAACAGCTGGGTTCTAGCAAGTGACTGGCCCCAAGGTGAAAACTGCTCAAGGTCTCTGAGTGGGAAGCTCCCTGGCTGAAGCTCCTAACCCCAAAGAACTCCCAATTGTTCCTGCTTGGGCCCTGCCACCAGGCTGGATCAATAACTGTGTTTAGAGAAATATGTTTGGATTTTGTTTGGTTCTGGTGACATTTACCACTATGGTAGGAAGTCCCCTTCATGAAACAGAGCCCCCAGAAAAGCAGGGAAAGGGTAAGGAAAGTTCCCCCAAAGGGAAATTATTGGGGCAAACAATTAAGAGCTGTTCATTAGACCTAACCCTGTTAACGCAGGGACCCTCTGCTCTCCCTGTACAACTTTACCATCTCCACTAAATAAACACAAAGATCCAAAAGGAAACCAACTAGATCCTGGGTTGGTATTTCTTCTTGTTTAAGTCCACTGCTGTTCCCGGCTTTCCCTTTTCTTTAACTCTGCCGTTATTCAGCCATCTGGGAGAACCTTCAGGTCATGTAATTAAGGCACTACAGAAAGAAGGGCTAAGGGAGTGGCTTAGAATAAAAGTAAATGAATTCAGCCTAATCAGCTCATTTGTTATCTGCAGAGAAGCAAATGGAGGTTGGAGCAGAATGGGAGAGAGCAGAAAATTATGCCTCCAACTTGAAATGATTTCATTTGCGGGGAGGATATATATATATTGAAATAGGGTAACCCTGTGGAGCTCTGGCTGTCCTGGAACTTGCTTTGTAAACCAGGGTGGCCTCAAATTCACAGATACCCACTGTCTCTGCCTCCTGAGTCCTGGGATTAAAAGGGTGTGCTACCACTTCCAGGCTGGAAATTATAATTTTATTTTTGAAATAAAAATAAAATTTGTATTATTTTTATCATAGTTTTTTAAAACGATGATTTTACTTCTATGTTCTCTGTGTAAGACACGCTATGAAGGGACCTATTGTCTCGTATTTCTACAGTGCTATTTATTGTACATTGAAAGGCATTAGTCTTAAAGAGCCTGGCGGTTTCATAGACTCTAGCAGAGCAACCTTGAACCTCAGCTTTGAAGATTCACCCTTCATGTGTAGATTTTAACTAGTTGGCTGGACACCCCTATACAACATCTCCCTTAGACTCCCTGGAGACTGTATCTGAAAGCCGCTGTGTAGGCAGCGCAGAAACAGTACTCAGTGCTGGCAACAGTGAAGGAAGTATCTACAAATTTCTACATAGTAGTGACAGTCAGAGCCATCCAGAAGCTGATCAGCAGGGCAAAGGGACATAAAAGTTCAACTACCTTTCAAAGTCCCATCAGGCAAAGTCCCCCAGGGCTGGTGAGGTGGTACAGCAATTAAAGGTGCTTGCTGCCAGGCCAGACTGCCCGAGTTCAACACCCATGACCTTCAGGGTGGCAGGAGAGAACCGGTTCCAATCAGTCATCTTCACTGAAGTACATGCACACACAATGTATCTTTTTTAAAAAAAATCAAACAATCTTGAGCACCCTCACTGTCAAAGATAAGCTTTGATGTGCCATCATATCTCTGGAAGAGTCTGTGGTCTGAGGACACTGTGTGGGCCTCTCTGACTGGCTAGACTGATAGTTGGTGCCACCAAAGGACCCTGTGTCCCCAGGTGTCAAGTGTAATGGGAATATAAAGGATGCCTGGCTAGTGACCACTTGATGATATAAAAGATTCAATGAGACCCTTTCCCCATCTGTAGGAATATCTGCCTAGGAATTGTGGACACCGTTCTATCCAGTGAGGTAGCAAATATCACCCCCAAAGCAAGTTAATCCTTGCTAAGCCTCATGGGAAGGACCTCACCTAGTTTGTAGCCAAAATGGCGTTGCAGGCACATAGCGTCACAAATAACCGTAGTCGTTTGGAGAGAGTACCTCACAAGTAATTCAGTGAGCAAGATGTCCTGTGGACCTTATTTACATAAATAGAAGCCTTCCTAATGAGGTTGTGCAGCATAAAAATGCGAGGTTTAGCTCATTCAGTATTATTGGAATTTATAAAGAGAGGGAAGATAATCAAAATGCTCCTGGCATGGTCCAGCATCTCAGATTCATGATAATCACTTTCCAGTCCACACCACTGCTGTTAAGAGCAAAGATGCAGCATGAATTGATGCGCATCGCGTGATTCTGAAGAGCAGCAACTCTTGCTTGACTGCCAATGATGAAGGTAGAAACTTGGCTTTTGAATTTCTACGACTCAAACTATAAGGCTAACTTGCAGCACACACCGAAGGCTTGGGTAAGCATTTGGGGGCGTCCAGACCACTTGACTGGGAATTAAAACAGCAACAACAACCCTGACACCACCTCAGCATCAAGCTTGTGAAGGGGAAGGAAATTTCATCATCAATAATCGTGGGCACAGGGGCTGGAAAAGTAGCTCAGGGCTTGAGAGCACTGGCTATTCTTCTAGAGGACCCAGGTTTGAACCCCAGTCCCCATGTTGGAGGTTGACAGTTGTCTGTAACTCCCGTCCATGCGGGTGATCCAACACTCTCCACTGAGCTTCTAGGGCACTTCATACATGTGGCCCACAGACCTACAGGGAGGCAAAAACATGCATACACATAAAACGGTAATAATAATAAGTGAAAAATAGCTTGATGTAGTAATGTATGCTTTTAATCCCAGTGCTTAAGTGGCAGAAACAAAAGGATCTCTATGAATTCGAGGTCAGCCTGGTCTACATAGTCAGTTCCAGAATTACCAGGTCTGCACCAAAAAACCCTGTCTCAAAGTGTGTGTGTGTGTGTGTTTACATTTAAAAAGAATCCTGAGCACACCTTTCCAAATGTAAGACAATTGTTTGCAAAAATCAAAATCTTAAACATTAGATCCTGTTACAAGGCTTCCTTGAATGCCACCAGACATTTGGCAATTCTCCTTTGAAGGGAATCTTCTAGTATTTAACATTCAGTGGTCACTATCCGATGTCTGAGGCTATTGCTCTAGGTCCTGAGAGTATCCTTCATAGGTCTTGAGTTCTGGGCAAAGATCTGCATTACCTCACTTGACTCAGCTCCTTTCCATGGCCCCATCCACTCTTCAGTGCAGCCCAACAGCCAACCAAGGAGAAGTAGATTTTCCCTGCACAGCTTTCTAGATGAACTCCACAATAAAACCTAACAGTCTCAAGTGATGAGGAGCGCCTCTGCACATACACTGATAATAACATACATACCTCTGGAACTGATAATGACCACCCCAGGACACATCTGTCTTATAACCCTCCTATATCGAGAGACAGGAATAGAAAAATAATCATAGCAAAATGCCAGGCCAATGTTAGTTGGCTAACTCTCATGCTAACAAAATGGACTTGTGTGAAAAAAAAGTGTGTGTCAGGGAAACATCAGAAATATTGCTTACCTGACCAGTGCATACCCAACGTTTGATCACAGGTCCACAAAACAAAAAAGGAAAGAAAGCTTGCATGACCAGGCTGTTTCCTTTGAGAAAAAAAAAGTCTTCCACTGTGTACTGAACACACAGGGAAATACATGGTCTTTTCCATCCAAAAGTACGGATACAACTTAATCTTACTGCACTAGGCTAGGAGGAGATAGGCAAACATACACTTTCAGCTTCACCCCTAGTGACGCGAACAGACATGGAAAGCCATTGCTTATTTATAATCGTGATGACCACTGCGCTAGACACCCATTGGCCAGGTATAAGCAGGCCAGCTCTAACCCTCCAAATGGCCACGAAAATACTTTTCCACTGTGAAGGTGAAAAAAATGAAAGTCCAGATCTGAACCAGCTCAGTTCAACCCTGCTACTCTACATCAGTTCCCTCATCAAGGACTGGGAACTCCTCAAGCAGCCTGAACTCAGGGAAGGCAGATGTTTACCCCTATTTAATGGCACCTACCCACATGCAGCTGGAACCTGAAGTGTGATAAAGAGGGCTTGCAGAGGAACATAAAATGTCTACTGGGCACAAACATTTGGATGGAAAGAGAAGCAAGGGATGGAAATGAGGGAAATGTGGTTCTCACCTAGTGATTTGTAAGCACTCTCGGCAGAGGCAAGCACCGCATATGCTGAGGGTCCTCACCGACTCACAAGCTTCTTAACCTTAGTATTTGTTCTACCTGCTTCCCTGCCCTGTGCAGACCAAATGGCGGTGTGAGTATTGCAGCTGTATTTTATTTCCAGGTTCTCAGTGAGCCCATTTTACTTTTTATTTCTGTTCTAGTCTCTGCAGAAATCATTGTCTGGAGCTTTGTGTGAAAAACAAAAGCTGACAAACCAGAATATATATATCATTGTGTCTTGCTCTAGAAAAGATGTCCCAAACGAAAATGCCCTGTCACTTAAGCAGGGTCTGTCTTCTGTTGGTATGTGCTTTGGCTTTCGGTCGATATAACAAATGTCTGATAACCCACTGGTAAGGAAGAGGGACATTGTGGCATAGTTTAAGAAGCTCAAGTCCATGACCTTTGGTCCGGCTGCTTTGGGCACCACAGGGGATGTGGTAGGAGCTCACGGTGGAGCAAAAGAGAGTAAGAAGGGGTCAGGATCTCACCCTTCAAGGGTACATCACAGTGACCTAAAGGCCTCCCATTAGGCACTACTCCTTAAATCCTCACCGCCCCTCCCCCCAAAGACGCCACCTGAGGACCACATCTTCAACTCGAAGGCCTTTGGGGAATTCCATATCCACGCTGTGGCAGCTGGTGAGAAAGTCTATCCTTTTAGTAAACTTGCCCAGGCACTGGTAAAAAAAACAGGACTTCTGAATGCAATGCTTGCAATATCAAGGCATCTGCTAGAGGGCAACAAACATTAAATAATAATGGAAAAGTTTGTATGGGAGATGACACAAGGTTTATTTAATTCAAAAGCAACCTCCAGAGCCCATAAAACAGCCAAGCAATTCTTTGTTTGTCTTAACAACAATCCAAAATGTCTACCAGCATCTCAGCTATTAAAATAAATAAATAAATAAATAAATAAATAAATAAATAAATAAATAAATAAAGACCAGCAGGCTTTTCAGGAGGCTCATCCCAGACACCTTTATTACTGTCTGTCTGTGTCCGCTTTCCAGAGAGCTTCACAAAATCACTTCATTGTGATTGGAGGTTGTTAACCTTCCCAGACATCAGCCGTAAAATTCTTGCCTGAATACACCATTAATTAACTTCATGAAAGCAGCAGACAGGAGAGGGGAAAGGCATCACTGAGGACAAAGAGACATTTGATGACCTTGTATTTCCAGAGGCTTCAGCTGGCCACTGCTTGTTCAGAGGACCCTGTTTCCAAAGCTAACCAGAGGGATCTGGTTTGTGGTTGATTTTTCCCTGTCTGTCATGGACAGATTGAGTTATACAAAGAAAGAAACAGCTTCTTGGTCTTGCAAAGGTTTACTCGGCTGGTAATCCCTATGCCTGTCTGTATAACCAGGATATGCTCTGGGTAAGATACTAAACGTGTAGATGTGACCCAGGGGAACCCATCCCAGCCACCACCTCCTCTCCCACCCTCCTCCTCCTCCTCCCAGAGAGCAAGCTACTGTAACAAATGGCCTGTTTTTGTCTCCTGTATCTAAGAAACTAACAGTTCAAACCACCACAGACACACGTTGTAGGAGACAGGCATCTTACTTGAAAAAGCTTCATCTGAGCTCCCCACACCACCAAGAAGCGTAGTTTAGCATATCAGATTAGACATCAAGCTTTCCTACAGAAAAACCCAATGCCCAACAGGTAGAACAGGTAAAACACATGACCAACAGGTAGAAATTAGACAGCATCATGTGATACGACCCCCCACAGGGTCCAGCGGTGAATCAGCTGTGTAGTCTGGGAAGCCAGGTTGCCTGGCAAATTGGCTGTCAGCTCCCACTGTGTCCCAAGTGCACCTAAAATGTCAAAACGAATGTAAATGTGAGCAGTCAAAGCCCCAAGGCCCCCTTGCTTCACAGAGCAAACCCAAAGCGTCACAGAGCAGTTAGGCGCTGAGCCACTGGTAACTGCATAGAAATGATCCATCTCAAACAGTGTCTGTAGGAGACCACATCTCCCCAGGAAACGCCTGAGTAAAGGAGACAGTTCTCCAATCATTCCAGGGTGGCCAGCTGACTCTAGAAGTCCTCATTCCCTAATCTAAGTGAACCCAGAGGGGGATGGGTTGATTCCTCTAATATCCCAACAACTCTTGAGTGCTGGAACATCTAAGCGCTTCACGTGTGCCCAGCCCCGATTGAAATCAGAGAGGGTCTCAGAGCCTGAGAGCTCCGAATGATTTTCACAAGCCAGAGAAACCAGAGCTGTGGACCAGCAGGTGTGGCTTACACTGAGTATCGGGTAGTGACATGCCACTGCTGAAATCCAGAAGGGCACACAGAGGGGACCTGTTTATATCCTGATACTTTGGGAGATGTTTCAGAGAACAACCCATTCTCCTCAGTAACTCTGCGAATCAGGAAACCCTATTCCCCTGAATGGTCTGGGGCACTTTAAGATTTCTTGAGGTGTTAGTGACGTTTTCATTACTATGAGGAAATCTCCCAGGCAGGCTAACGGCATAAAGAAAAGAGGTTCTTTTTTTTCAGAATTTTGGGAGTTCAAGGGCATGGTACTGGCCTTGGCTCAGCACTGGCAAGAACTCTCCTGGCTTGCTTCACATCAATGCAGGAGTGTAGGTACCTAACTATGCATGTGTGGCCCTTCTGGTCTTTTCCTCTTTGTACCTCTATCAGGATTCATTTATGGGCACTCTATCCTAGTGCTCTGATGAACCCTAAACACCTTCCAAAGGTCCATCTCTGTTGTAATCTGACAGGATGGCCAAGTGGTCCATTGTTGACCAAGATGTCTTCATGCAACAGATGGCTTCACAGAATATTATAAAGCTACACATGGAGAGCACCTGGGAAGATAAAGAGGACTGGGAGCCAGTGAGAGGCAGGATGGTGGGTGGTGCTTGCTGGCACCCAGGCTAGCTGAAAACCACACGTTCCAGCTTCTGTAGTAGATCTTGTCTCAGGGAACGAAGAAGAGAATGACGGGGCAAGGCAACTGCCATTCTCTTCCGTCCTCCACAAGCAAACATGATCGGATTTCCACAGCTGGAAATCAGAGCGAGGGGAGGGGTACTGAAGGACGTGCCTGCAAGTTTGAGAAGCTGGATCTCCAGGGCAGGCATTCAGACCCCACTGAAGAAAGTTGTAGTCATTCTCTGGAGGAAAGCAAGTCCAGGGAAGGGCTGGGATGTTCGCGTGGAGCGAGCTGCGGCAATAGGGTGCTAGTGTGAGCCAAAGCAGGGCAGGGATGGGAGGACTGCACACTCGGGATGTGTGGCTGGGTCACGGGGCTTCCGGATGTCTCTGTATGCACTGATGCTGCTACAGAAAGAAAACGAGACCCCTTTCCCAAACCAGGAAGCACAGCTTGCCTCTTCCGGGGCTGTCCCTCTAGTGCCCTCTACTGGCCTGGTGGAGGAGGACCACTTAGTCTCCACCCCATTACCTCAGAACAGACCTTGTGAACGCGCAGAGCTGATCAGTAAAACATTCACCAGCCACTCAGTCGCCCAACCGGAACTTCCGCCCCATTTGCCACTTTTGATCACTGAATCTTTCTAAAGGCTTAGATCTGCACAGCTGAATTTATTTATCCTCCCCACCTTCGTTCTTTACATCTTTCTTAGCTGACAGGTAGTCTTTAGATGTAGCCTTGTGGCAGAAGTTCAAGCTACCATTCGATTCTGACTTTAGCCCCATCCTAACTAACAGGATCCTTTGCTATAAAACCTACCGTGGCTGACTGGAAATTCACAGTCTTACCAGAAGAAACCGAATGGAAAGAAAGCATTCTGCAGGAACCTGTACAATGACAGTTCTTTCCCGTTACACTAAAAATATCTTTAAAAAATAAACAAACAAGAACAAAAGGCAACCTCCCCTATGACTTTGCCATGCTCCTTATTTTGGCCTCGGGGTGTTCTCAAGCTTCTGCCTATGCAGCCTCATTTTTCACTGCTCACCAAACTGGGCTGCAATATAACACAACTGCAAAGTGCTTGCCTCACATTTGCAGGGGCCTAGATTTAATGCCAGTGCTGGGCGGGAAGACCAAATTCAGAACTCAGGACTAGGGAGAGAGATAGCTCAGTCAGTAAAACACTTGCCTTTTCAGTACAAGGGCTCAGATGCCTCAAACCTAGCAGAAGGGCAGGTGCGGCAACGTGTGCTTGTAATTCCAGCAGAGGGCAGAGTCGAGGAAATAGGAGGATCTCTGGAGCTTGCTGGTCAGCCAGCCTATCCTTCTTGGTGAGTTCTAGGTCAATGAGAGACTCTGGCCTTTATGCACATGCGTGAGCGTGCACACACACACACACACACACACACACACACACACACATCATTTCTCACTTGACTGAATTTCATGCTGGGAAGTCCTGGGTTCCCCCAGCTCTTGTGTAGTGTTCCCCTCCCTTGCGTTATTCCTGCTGGAAACTTCCTACTGATCCCTAAGTTCCATCTTACACGTCAACTTTCCCTGAACCGTTTTCAGGCACCCAGTTCTTTCTCCCCAATCTCATTTTTCAACATACAAGATTTCACTCATTTCCATGGAACATTTTGCCATGTGTTTATACACCAGCGGAAGGGACTGTTTCTTCTGCAACTATTTATGCCCCACATTCAATATAGTCTCTGGTACAGAGAATCTACTCATTTTCAATGTGTTTATGGAATAATGTAGTAATGAATAATGTCAAGAGTACTTATAGCCTGGGTGACAAACTTACTGTCATGCTTCTGCAGTTGGGAGAGCATTTTCATATAAAGCATCAAGATACCTATGTTGAAGGAAAAAAAATACAACAAAATGGAAATATTCCACCCTCCTCTCTATGCACCCCTAATATGAAGTATAATGTTGACAGTCAATATTCAGTCACTACTCAAATGATTAATAACCAATATATCTCATGAGCATTAGAGTCTCCTGAACCTGGGCTCCTGGACTGAATAATCTGTCAAAGTGATAAATGACTAAAATTGTGGTTGTTTTACTTTCAACATATTGATATCCAGGTATCCTCACCTCAAACTTAACCCAGACTAGCTCAGGCATCCAAAAAAAAATTTCTGGTTGAAGAGTATTGTTAGTTACCTTTTTAAAGGTTGGTTAGAATATGGCATGAACTATGTATATACTTGAAATGATAATTCAGTATAAGTAATTAATTAATAAGTAACTAATATAAGTAACTGTACCAGGCTTCGGGGTCAGTGCTGTCCATTCATTATCTCACTTTCACTCACATTGACTTAACTCCTTTTTCATGGCTGGAAAAGAGCAACACTAGTGTTATAGCATGTAATATAATTATACCTATAAATTAAAATGCTAGTGAATTCTTTTCAGTCAACCTCTTTTTAGTGAGGTTGTAGTAAGTTTCTCACAATGAGATTGGAAGCATGGCCTGGCATTCTTTCTAGCTGGCCAGTATCATGGGGTGTCTATGCTTGGGGAATGTTGAGGCTGACTTTAGATAGACAGTTTTGGGGGTTAACTCCAAGAAGGGAATGGGCTATTAAATAATCATTCACAGACACCTGGAGCTTACTCCCTAAGGTGCGACACAAATGAAAAGCAGCTCAAGCCAAGAGGTTGATACTGCTCCCTGGGTCAACACCAGCCCTTACTAAGATGTGTTCAGAACCCCTGGAATTTAGAGATGAATGGTAACCTTGAAAATAACTATTCTAAGGATACCAATGAAATCACAGTCCTGGTTGTGTTCAATAGCAAAAAGAAATACTGAAAAGTTACACTGCCTGCCTTGGTGTATTAGTTATGAGGCAGGGGGGCAGAGTACCTATTAAAACAACTCAAGGGAAAAAAGTTTGTTTTGGTTCATGGTTTCAGAAAACACAGTCTATCATAAGTGGGAAACACAGGGCAGAGTTCAGGGATGCAAGAGCATGTGGCTGAGATGCCTATGGTGGTATGAATGTCCCAATAGATTCATGTTTGACTACTTGGTCTCCAGTTGTTGGAACTGATTGGGAAGGATAAGGAGATGTGGCCTTGTTGGAGTAGATATGCCTCTGGGGCCAGCTTTGAGGTTTCAGAAGACTCATGTCGTTCCTGGTGCTCTCTCTGCTTCCTGAAAAACATGGGTTCAAGATGTGAGCTCTGACCTGTTCCTGCCACTCAGAATTCAGTCCATCATCATGGATTCTAACCCTCTGGGACCCTGCATCTAATTAAATGTTTTCTTTTAGAAGTTGCCTTGGGTGTGGTGTTTTATCACAGTAACAGAAAAGTAATATAGTACCCCACTCTTCTGGATGCAAAGGGATTGGGCCAGAAGCCAGCCAGGCTCCAATCCGCAAGACCTGCCCCTCAGTGACCCATTTCCTTAGTTCCCACCTACTAATGATTCTACAGTCAGCACCAACAGCTGGAGATCAAAAGCTAAAACTGTGGGGGACTTTTAAAATTCAAACCATAACATAACTGTGGGGCCTTAGCATTGGCCGTATGTGGGGACAGAGAAATGGCTCAGCGGGTAAAGGTGCTCTTACGTAGGCCTGACTATTTGAGCTTGACCCTAAAGCTCATGTAAAGGTGGAAGAATAGAACCAACTTCACAATATTGTTCTCTAATCTCTACATGCTTGCCTTGGCACATGTGCTCATACACCAATATCACACAAAGGAGATGTTTGTGTATATATATGAGTGTGTGTGTGTGTATGTGTGTGTGTGTGTGTGTATTTTTAAGCAAAGTATTAAGTCCCCCTATGGTCTTCATCCTTGCTCTCTCATGCAGTATCATTTCTGGCCTCATCATCTTTATCAGTCTAGCACAACCCCCAACATGGAGCCATGAATTTATTTCTGCCTAGCAGGACTTGTCTTCCATAGAGGGCTGGCAAGTGGCCCGTCTGCAAATCTTCTTGACACTTTCCTCCTTACCCAAGGACTGCCAGACAGCTCTGAAGAAATATGGGGCTGACATTCTAAACTCCCCATGATTTCTCCCAGTACCCATAGTCATTGCATTCCACACACATAGCCATAGTACCCATCACAAACAAACTAGGTGTGTACATAATTACATTGCTACTTACCGAAAGGAACTGAGCTTAAATGTGGACAATGCATTTATAATGGTGGACGTTGACATGACATCTGTGATGGTAGATGGACTCAGTCATCTTTTGTGAGAGCTTCATAACCATCATTTTATCGGCATCTACAAGCTGTTCAGATGCATTTTGAAATATACATTAGTGTAACATGGTTTCATTCTAAGCATAAAATATATTGTGTTTATCTCCCTCAGTCTTTCCCATTTCATAAAATAACTTACCAGTATGTAAAGCCATGAGGACACTTTATTAAATCTAAAGATGTAAACAGAAGACACATACGCTAGACAGAGCCCTGGTGAGAGTTTATTGGGGAAAGAGACTATGAATTTAATTTGCACTCAGGTGGAAAGAGCCTGATCACTCAAATTTTAAATTAAGTCTTTTAGTGGCAGTTAAAAGGAAAGAATTTTGATTTTTTTTAACTCTGAAATGTCATTGTGAGACTATGTTTTCAGAAATGGTATCTTGTAATTTGTTATTAATATTCCATCACTTCATATGGCTCATCACTGACTTTGAAAGACTCTGATGAAAAACAGAAGAACCACAAGCATATTGCATATGGACAGCACTGTTATTAAGTTTTGGATATGATATGTTCCTTGAAAGATCATGCATTGAAGGCTGGGTCCCCAGTGTAATGTGCAAAGGTGGAGCTTGGAAGGATCTGTTATATTCAATGAGCCAATTGCTGACGGAGTCAGAGTTGAGTGATTATTGGAAGGTCATTAAAACCAGGCAAGGCAGAGGCTTGTAGGAAGTAGGCCACTAGGAACACCTTGAATGAACTCTGAATGGCCTTTCTTGTCTCTGGTCTCCCTCTTCTTGACATGAGATGAGTAGCTACCCTCCACAGTCTCCCACTATAATGTTCTACCTTGTATAGGCCTGAAACAAAAGCAGTAGAGACAGCTGACCATGGACTGAGACCTCTAAAACCATGAGCCCAAATTGTTCTTTCCTTAGTGGCTTAGGTATTTTGTGGTTTCAATGAAAAGTTGGCTAACAGAGATAGATGTATTCAATAACCTAAAAATAGTATTTTAGAATCAAGAAAGTTTTAATAGACATTTTTATAGGTTTAGATTTTTCGCCAAACCTACTTTATTTAGGGTTCTTATGTACCTTTACTTCCCTTCTAACCCCCTACAACCTTAGTAGGAGATTTATAGGGAACAGAGCTGTAGTTCTCTTTTATCTACTTCCTGCTGATCAGGGTCAATGGATCATTAGGGGATTACCAGACTTGGTCGCCAGGATACCAGCAGTCCAGTCCAAAGGCCGACACAGTGTAGCAACACAAAGTCAGCAAAAGCTACAAGACCAAGTTGGATTGCCTGAAGAATCTCTCTGGAACATTTCCATCTGTGAAGGCTAGTGTCAAAGCATGAAAATCAGTGCGGCAATGTCAATCTAAAAGATAGTATGGCGTCTCACTCTGAATTGGCCCCTATGTATGTCCTCTCCTCAAACTCCACCCACAGATGTTCTCAGCTGGCCAAAGTCATGCCCCTAACACATGAGGGGGTACAGCAAAACATCACACGCCCAGCTTGAAGCAAAACATCATATCACATGGCAACACTGAGTCCAGAAATTTCCACTTCATGGTCCCCTTTCTGTTTTTTAGAAATAAAAAAAAATTGTTTTCACTTTTAACATCAACAACCTACATATAATAGGAATAATTATGGGGACTATAAAATTAGAACTTCACATAAAACAATAGTCAAACAAAATAACATTAAATTTCCATCAGTATACAATAATTAAACAAAATAGCTTTTAAATTTCCAAAGTTACACAGAATAACCTTAAATTTCTATCACTATACGTTAATCCACATCAAGGTAAAATAACACATCAAACAACCAAAAATATCTTCCCCACACACACACACTTTTTGGGAATAAGGAAGTCCTGTAGGTTTTTGGGTGCCCTATAAAAATTTTATATATTGGCCTGGTCCCTGTAAAGCTAGATGTATCTTTTCCTGTGTTGTCTGTCCAGTTTCTGTGTTGTCTGTCCAGTCTTTGTGTTGTTTAACCCAGATACCTTAAAAATTTGGAATTAACTTTCTTATGCAACGGTTTCTGGCTCACATTTCTCACTGCTGTCATCAAGAAATTCAAAATCCTCAAACTATAATATTATGTGTGGAAGTTAAATGTAGCATCTGTTAAGTATATGCCAATTCTAATCTTCTAAGGAGAGACTCCAATATCTATTCCATCATTTATTTGTATTCACAGAGTCCAGTCCTTTAAAAAAAATTCTGAAGTACAAATGAAAACGCAAGGGTTTGTTGCTATACGGAACAGTGCCTATATGACACTGGCAAAGTCATATTCTGGCCTCAGTTACAGGCAGTTTTCTCATCTTTAAAAACATCACCTCGCAGGATAATGACAGGCAGATTGCCAGCACATATTTCCTCTAAAATCCATAATGCACTCAAGAAATGCTGCCTTTAGTATTATGATATCACAATTGTTCGCAGACCCATATCTGCTCAAATATCACCTGGAAGTTTCCTAATGACGCTAGTATATGTGAGTCAAGGAGGGAAAACTACGACATAGTGGTCCTGGTGGCACAGGCCTGTAGGCCCAGCATTTGGGGTGGGGGGACCAGAAGTTCACTCTTATACACAGTGAGTTTGATGCTACCCTAAACTGTCTCAAACTAAATCTCTTTCTGTTTCATCCCCAAATTTACATGACAATGAGTACACTGAAGCATTAAGCATTTGCTCCCAGGATTGAGTAAAAAAAAAAAAAATCTCCAGTAGATTATAGAAAATTCTGAACCCCTGTTGTGGAGTAAGCTTAAACATTTCGCACCCCACTTGCACTTGTTAAAGTTCAGCCTCTTCCAGCTTCCGTTTCTGTTACATGTCAGGTTAAGAGAGCAGATTAAGAACTTTTCCAAACCCATGAGTACCAGAGTGATTTACAAAGATGCAAATGAATGGTTTTCATTATCTTTTAATTAATGGTAATCCATTCATTATCAAGCTTTTACTTATCACCCTGTTTCTAGTTTCCTTGCCAGAGACCTTTAAGGATGGAGGGAGAATGCAACGGTAAAGTAGATCCTTATCTATGCATTAGCAAGTTGCAGAATCAATGAAAGTAAATGGCCTACCATTGTCCAACTGCCCTCAGAACAAGGCCAAGGCCACAGGAAGGAGGAGCAACATAAAGGAGGCACAGGAGGAGTGTATGTTACCTTGTTTTATGAATTTCAGGGCCCAGAGATCATCCGCTGAATCCAGAGGCCTCCCCACTGTTTCTGGGCTGTGGGATGAAGCTTGGGGAGCAATAGACTGGTGACTGGAATCTGTGGGTTCCAAATCCTAGTTTAGTGCCTCCTAGGCAGTTTGGCTTCACAGAAGACTTTCTCCCCCAAAAGATATGGTTTCCACACTTACTGAATGAGAAAAACAGAGTAGAGATGACTCTAGGATTTCATAATTTTGTGATTGAATTACTGAGGGACATGTTATGTACCTTTTACAGAATTATTTGCAGTGCTGTCTTACTGTACAGAAACCAGAACACATTCGATAATATTGGCTTCCAAGTCTTGCAAATTTTTATTAATGATGCCCATTAAGGGCGATAAGTGAAAATATTGCTGAGTGTTAGCTGACCATGGGAAGATCACTGGAAACACTCATTTACTTGAGACATATGTATGGACTATAACATGTGAAACAGTTAAAGCTGGGCTTGGTGGTATGATCCAGCTATGTGGGAGGCTGAGGTGAGAGGACTCTAAGTTCAAAGCCAGCTCGGGCAACTTAGTTCAAGGTAAAATGCTTGCCTAGCATATGCAAGGCTTTGGATTCGATCTCTAGCTTCTGAATTGGTGTGTGTGTGTGTGTGTGTGTGTGTGTTGGTATATGTGTGTCTGCAGAATCTGAGGTGTTTTGTTCTTCTTGCTTCACCACATTGTCTTCAGAGGTCGTAGGTGACACACGGTACATTTCAAATTCTGACTCCCCATTACTAGCTGTCTGGCAACTGTTTTTCTGTCATTTCTTGGAGTCGTAGTATTCCAGAATATAAACGGAGATAAAGCTGCTCAGGGCTTCCATTGGGGAATCAGTTACACAGTTCTTGTAAAGAGCCTGATATGGAGTAGCTGCTCAATAATTCACCATGTTGCTAGCTAATTTCAGACCATGCCATAGCTCATGTCCATGGTAAAAGCCGTCCTAGAGAATACACACATACACACCCCTGCAGGGGTCCCCTGCTGAATTAGCCCGTCCTCTCAAGCCTCACTAATTTGTACCCTATCTCCCAACTGAGCCAGGCAGGGAATACACCCTGGCTGCTAGAATTTTGTGCCCAAGGTCAAACCAAGACTAAGAATTTAGGAACTGAATCATGACCTCTCTGTGGGCTTTTGTTTCTTGGTCTGTAAGATGGGAATACGGGCATCCCAGGGTTTGCTTTATAGAGGTATGAGGGTTGAACAAGAGATTGTTCTTCAAGTACTCACAGGAATACAGTGTGGTAAAAGCATTAAGACTCTGTAGTTAATGGCGCTGTTGTCCAGGGAACGTGAAGCAAGGATGTGGGAATTGGCTTATTCAGGGCCAATAGCACTCCTTGAGAGTAAAGCAAAGCTCACAGCAGTCACCTAGGCACACAGTTTGAGTGTTCAGAGAACTAGGGGTGGAACAGAGAAGCCATGTCCACAAACAGGGCAACAGTGGGCGACATCAAAGTGTTTCTCATAGATGATTGTCCATGTGTTGTCTTCAGTCTTCTCAGCTCCTGCCACCCTTTTACTCATACACTCTTGGTGCCTTGAGTGCCCCAAACAAAGCAGCCCTGCTCCCTCGATGATAGTGGAAAATATAGAAGGAAATAAAGCCAAGTACATGCAACCCAAATACAAGATGCTCACTAATCCCATGACAGACTTATCTATGGCTCTGAGGAAGTGTGCTATCTCCATTGACAGCAAAAAGTACAAGCTCAGGTATCGCCTCTGAGGCCCATAGTGACTGAAAACCCCACAGAGATCTATCTGCTTGTCCTGGTACAAAGACATTCACCATGACCCGGAGAGGCACCTTCTATGGCATTTCTGACTTCAGTTGCTTCTCCGCTGAACCTGCTTTAGGTGCTTCCTGTAGTCAGGGCCTCAGGGTAGCCTCTTTTCACTGACTACAAACTCATAAATATCTAGAAGGAGGTATGGTTGAGAGGAGCTGATCACGAGATCTCAGTACCAACAGACTGAAGAGCCACATCCTTTGTGCCAAACTCAAGGGCCAGCCCTGGCTGTTCCTGCCGGCCTGGCCTTGGAAGTCACCAGCCTTTATTTCTCATTCTGCCAAGCTTTGTCCAACCTAGCCACCGCTTACAATATGGATGAGAAGCATCCTCTCTATAGAAATGCAATAACCTTTCTAGAACCCAAATGCCATCATCACAGTTTTGTGAGTGCTATCAGCACGACTCAGGTGTCACAGGTGGTCCTCATGCAGAGTTGTTAAGGTTGTTCACTGCACAAAGACACCTAGCACAGAGGACAAGGGTCTAAACTCCAGGCCACTAACAGAGAAAACATCAGTTTTCTGACAGATATAATGTGCAATGTAGAGTAATGGTGATTCAGAGCCCAACTGACTTCAGTTCAGAACATCTGCCTTCCTAGACCACTAAGGCTAGGTAACCAGATCTCTCTGTCTTTACACCTTGAGGGCCTAATGGAGCCTCTTAGACAATCTTGCAAAAACATTCTGGAAGATTCATGGTACAATAACCATATCAACATGTTCAATCCTTTACATTGCATGCTTTGCATGGATAATCTCACTCAGGGGTCATGAGTCTACAGAAGAGGTACCAGTACTTTTGCATTTTATAGAATGGGAAGAGTGTGGAACTTGGAGCTCACTTAGTTGCTTACATTTACACAGTCAGGGTTTGAATCCAGGTCTGTCTCATTCCAGAGCCTGAGCCCCCTAACACCACTGCAAGCAGAACAGGAGTCCTAACATCCACTGTGATATACGCCTCCCCCAAAAGAGAACTTGCCAGCCAGTGGTGATGAACTTGAGCCCCAGGACTGTGAGACTCCAGTGTGTTTTTACAGAAAGCAGTGTAACTGTTAGCACACAGCGTCGCCTTCCTAGACACCTGGAGGAAGACGGTTTTCCCGTGCAGGGAGAGTGAGCAGAGCTCCCGAAAGTGCCTGAGGGCCTAGAACAGCTTTTCTCAACCTGTGGGTCATGGTCGCTTTGGAGTTAGAAAACCTTTTCACAGGGGTCATCTAAGACCATCCTGTATGTCAGATATTTACCTGACTATTTATAACAGTAGCAAAATTACAGTTACAAAGTAGCAATGAAAATAATTTTAGGTTGGGGTTACAGGACATGAGGAACTGTATTAAAGGGTCACAGCATTAGGAAGGTTGAGAGCCACTGGCTTAGCACAAACAGCCATCCCTGCAGGTTAGTGCCAGCCAGGCGTCAGAGGACAGTCTCCCTGTGCTGCCTGCAGGCGTCTCTCATTCCGCCTCTTACCACCGGCATCATCTCCCTCCTACCAGACTTGAACCCCAGCCAAGTTGTTGGCACACAGTCTATTTCCAGTCACAGCGGGCTCTGTGTCAGCTCTCAAGCCCCTGTTGACTCTGATGAAGAAGAGCAATTGAAGTATCCATCTCTTCAGGGTATGGTGCCAGTCACGTGCCCTACTCTTTCACCCCTGGGTTCATGCACACCCTGAGCAAGAGACAAAGCAGATTTCCCTAGAGAGAAAGCCTATTGATGAATGAGCACCTTCCATCAACTGTGGGAGCAGGGGAATGCATTATCCCGAAAGATGTGTTTACTGTGTGTGCTCAGTCCTTCTATAAGGTTGCCTAAAGGAACCCCTGAACATCCCTGGGTCACCAGAATCTCTCTCTCTCTCTCTCTCTCTCTCTCTCTCTCTCTCTCTCTCTCTCTCTCTCTCTCTCTCTCTCTCTCTCTGCTTACAAAATTGGCTGAAAAATGTAGCTCAAGATTCGTCATCACTCTAAAATCTGGGGCAGAGCAGGGATTTCTCTTGATTTTTAAACTTTGTATCCTGTAAGTTTTCCCCAACACTTGTTCCAGCCCCACTAGACTGTTTCCTCTTCCGGATTCAGGAGCATTTACAACTCATTTGATAAACTGCAGTTCCATCTTTCCATTTATCCGTGGGTTCACCCATTCACACATACCATGAACACTGTGGTTGTCCTATGTGCTGGGTAGTGTGGTAGGAACTGGGACGGATAAAATTCTGCCCATATTCTACACAAAGCGCCCAGTGGAGCTGGTGAGGCAAGTGAGCTGAGGAACAGTTCCAGGGGGTGATCCATGTAACATCCTAGAATATATGGAGGCAAAGGCACCTGGAAGGAGAAGGGGCAAAGTTGATGAGCCAGTCCTCCAAGATGACACTGAAGGAGAGCAGAGGACTGCAAAAGGGAAGAGGGGGAGTCAGGATTCGTGCAAAGGCTCTTCCAGATGAAATGTCTGGATGTCAGGGCAAAGCAATGGTGTGCAGCTCATCTCTGGAAACTCCACCTGGGAGTCTGTATCCTACCTCCTTACCTCTCGTCCCACCATAAGGGTAGCTCACAGCTGGTACAGAGCTGGTGCAAGAACTGACCAAGAGGGACAAACAGCAGGCCTAAAAGGTGGGGCCCACCTATTCACCAGTCTCCCCAAGTGGTCAGGAGGAGTCTAGTTTCCAGCTAACCCCTTCTTGTGGGGCAGCCTTTATGCCCATCCCTGCCTCCCGAGAGCACCCATGGGCTAAGCCAGGTGACCCGAGGCTCTCCCACATTCTGCTTTGCAGCACCTGACCCCACACAGCCCAGGCTTCAAACACATCACACTGGAGGCTTCCACAGTCATAACGTTTCTCCAGGCAGAGAAAGCACACACTCTAAGATGCCATCCTCGGGGGGGGGGTCACGGACCCTCTACAGGAAAGGCTCTAGAGGACAGTTGCCTTAACCCAAGACCCCAGGGCGACAGTGATTCTCAGGCTTGACACACAGCTCAAGATCGAGTGACTCATCGCGCAGTCAGTCCCGCTTGCTTTGAGGACTATGTATGCATGGCCAACCCTTATCCCCTCTTGACCCAGTCATCTTGGCTTCATTTAAAACATCCAGACTCCATGTGATATTCCTGAATCGTTTCTAACTCATTAGCCCCGCACTGAGATTGATTCTAGCTTTTCAAAAATAATAATTTAAATTTCCTGTAAATACCTTTGTGGCATTTCTTCTTGACTGAGCACTCTCCTTTTTTAAGTTATTTTTAATTTTTTATAGTGATACAAAGGACAGTGTCTTTTAGGTCATCAACATAGCTATTGTCTCCTTTAAACTTTGTTTGCTTTTCTCTTTTGTAGATAAAATATTTTATCATCCAGGTACTACAGATGAATGGCCTTCAAACTGTTGGCTAAACATCCAAACCCTCCCTTTGGGTGGAGAGAGAAAGAGAGAGAGAGAGAGAGAGAGAGAGAGAGAGAGAGAGAGAAAGAGAGAGAGAGAGAGAGAATGTGTTTGTGTGTGTGTGTGTGTGTGTGTTGCACCTCTTTGGGGAATATATGAACAGGAAGAGAAATGCCACAGAGCCCAGAATAGGCCCTCAAACAATTGCATGAGCCTTCAGTGATCGTTGTTGTGATTTGTGTCACTCTAACAGCTGTGTGCATCTCCACTGCTAACCGTACCTGTCCTTTGATATCTACTTCTTCCTCAGTCTATCCTAGGAAATGAATTGTTAAAGAGAGCACAGGAGCCGGATAGCAAGCACAGTCAGCCTTCTCTACCACATGTTCTGCAGCCATGAGCCAACTAGCTCTGCCTTGACAGTATTCCTGGGAAGCAACCTACCTGACATTCACACACTTTTTGTCACATGCTTCTTGTCATTGTTCTCCAATCATGCACTAGAATAATTATTCATGTGACATTTACCTTGTGCTAAATGGTCTAGGTGATGCAGAGATGACTTGAAGTAGTCACAGGGTATATGTGAATGCCACACCATTCTACGTAAGAACGTGAGCATCCATGAAAGAGTGTTCTGTAGGGTGTGTGCTTTTGTGCCACTTGCAGGGTTATTTCCTGGTTTCCCCATGCCCTTTTCGAGAAAACGACTTCATTTCTGTCACTGAGTGGCTCTGCAGTGCAGTGTTGTCAACTGTCCACTTACCCGTTAGTGTTAGTGGACATTAGGGCAGTTTCCAGCTGTAACTGTTACAGGCCAAGATGCTGGAACTATCCCTATATCTGTATCTGGCCCATACTTTTAGCCTTATGTAAGAAAGATGAGAATAGAACGCAAAGATACTTCTCTGTGTGGTAAAATCAAACTGGAACAGAACCAAGCCTAGCAGATTTTAAGATCTACCACCCCACCCTACGCCAAGGATAATGAGTAGCCGCCAAAGACTATAGTCACAGAACCTGTAATTCAGACGTCACTGGGCTCCTCTGTCATCTCAGGCGAGATTGCCTTAGGTAACCCAGCATAGGAAGCCTGGCTTTGCACTCTGTCCCCCAGTCATTAGAGGTTTGATATGAACAGGTTCCTGTCCTTTCTATTGTCGTTTCCTCGGTGGGCAAACCCCAGCCAAGTCCAAGGCTGAGACTTGGGCTGATGGCAATGGGAGGAAGGCGCTGGCTTATTGGTTTCGTTATGCCCCACTCCTCCACAGCACCTCACATTTAGCAAAGGCATGTCTCAGAGGTGCATGTGGATTGAAAGAGCATTTAAGCAAACCGAGGTAAGAGAGACTGATGAGGGGGTTGGGCTTCCTGGAACCGGTGGCTTTGTATGGAGACCGGAGGAGAGGTGGGAGTTACTAGAGAGAAGTCAAGAGCAGAAAGGGAATGTGATCCGAGCAGCAGCAGCAGCCGGCACTGCAGCACTGAAAACAGACAGAGCGTGAGAAGTCCTATGCCGCTGGGTGGCAGACCTCTTCCCTTAGAGCAGTGGTTCTCAACCTTCCTGCCTCTTCGAAGCTGTAACATAGTGCCTTATGGTGTGGTGACCCCCAACCATAAAATTTCTTTTTTAAATTTATATAGCTACTTTACATCCTGATCATAGCTTCCCCTCCTGGCCCCTCCCTCCCAACCTCTTCAGCCTATTCCCCCTCCCCTCGTCCTCAGTAAAGGGAGGACCCCCACCAACCCACCCCAGGGCATCAAGTTGCATCAGTACTGAGCTCCTCATCATCATCCACTGTGGCCAGGCGAGGCAGCCTGGCGAGGGCAAGGGGATCAAAAGCAGGCAACATGGGTCATAGTCAGAACCCGCTCAATTTACTAGGGAACCAACATGAAGATCAAACTGTCCATACATTACGTATGCGTAGGGAGCCCAGGTCCAGTCCATGCATGCTACTTCCTAACTGTAATTTTACTACCGGTTATGAACCATAAAGCAAATATCTGTGTTTTCTGATGGTCTTGGGTCAGCCCTGTGAAAGGGTTGCACGCAAAGGAGTCACGACCCACAGGTCGAGAACCACTGTCTTAGAGATTTCAGGCACTGTGCTCTTAAACACCACTACCCCCTCTCCTCCCATGAGCTGTCATTGGCAAAGGTGGGTCTTGAGCCAAGCTTTCCTGACCTCTAGTCTGGATCTTCTACACAAACACACACACACACACACACACACACACACAAAGCTGTTTCCTGTTGACAGTGCAAGTGTCAAAAACAGACTGAAGGGAGAAACTGCCTTCACCTTTAAAGAATCGGAGTGGTGATCAGCCACCTTGTACCATTCACTATGCTGTTTGTGATCAAGTTCCATAGTTCTTTGCCTGGGGACGCAGAGTGACACCTCACCCGCTTTAAGGAAGGAAATGCTGGGGGGTGGAAGGGTGGAGGGAATGGAGGGTACAGAAGGAATTAAAGGGGAATAGTCAATGAGTCATTTCCCCTGCCGTTAGTTTCAGTCATAATTAACCAGGCTTTTGAAATAAAACCTTAACAGCCCTTGTTCCACCACGCAACAGCAGAAGCACACCCCGCTGATCAGCTCTGACCCGACACCGACAACCGCTGCTGCAGAAGGTTTTAGATCAATTACGGGATGAGTCTTGCCAGGTGGATTCCTAGGGTGATTAAATAACTCGCCATCCAGCACAGCAGCACGGCCACTGCAAGGCTGCTCTCCGTCTCTCAGTGTTAAAGGACGAATACTCTATGTTAGGCAGTTGTAAGAGGTTTGTGTTGCGCCTCCCCACACCCCCGTACTGGTTTACGGGGTCCCTCAGATGACTTCAGTGACAAAACAGGCTGCACAAGCTGGTGAAATGCTCAGTGGAGATAAAAACGGATTGATAGCGGCTGAGCAGAGGAGGGCTAGACTTCACAATACAGGGGCCGCCTGAGCCAGAAAGAGCGGGGTCCTTGGGAGTTAGTCACTCAGCAACTCTGTGCTGCTAAGTGGCTGTTCTGCGCGTGCGTGCGTGCACCTCCTTAGTTCAGCCGCCCACCGCCCGAGGGCGTTTACAAGCAGTTGGAGAAGAAATGAGCCCTCCGCAATAATCTACCCAAGCTGTCGTAAAGCGTAGTTCATTTCCACTCGTGTGTGAGCGTGAAGGTGTCCCCGTATTGGTGACAATTAGCATACACAAGAAAATAACTTCACCCGTGGTTCAACGCACAGCTTTCGAGATGTGGAGATTATCTTCAGCTGTAAAACACCTGGGAATAGATATGGTCTGAGTGGTCCAGGTGACTCGCTCTCACACTTCAGCTTAAAGTTAAGGATTTATGCTGCTGTGACTCGGTGCTAGACCCTTCTCCGCATTTTGCTGTTGAGTTTTTGTTTGTTTGTTTGTTTTGTTTTGTTTTGTTTTTCTGGAGCCACAGAGGGGAAAAAAAAGACGAATAAAGGGTGAAAGTTCTGCATATTTAGCTCCCAGGTCATTATAAGGATTATTAACTTTTCCCAACTCCGTGTGCAATTCATTGGGAACAATTGCAATGTTCCCGCCACAGGACGCCACTCCCCTTCCTTAATTAGGAGGCTTTACCCTCGGCTCTACTGAGAACAAAAGGGAGAGCTCCTCAGTTACCAGACAGCGGCCACGAAGGGAAAGGGCTCTGAAGGAAAACAGTGCCTGAGAAGGAAGGCAATGCAGAGGAAAGGAGCCCCAGAATGCAGAGAGAGAGCTCCTGAGCCCAGCTGCTCCGCTCCCAGGGACACTCAATTCTAAGCCTCTAGTGCAATTCCCAGGTCTCCATTTACTTAACAAAATCTGCCCAAGAATGGAAAATATGTTAAAGAGCATTAAATAACACTCCGGTTTGTTAAAAAAAAAAAACCGAAACAAACAAACAAAAACCTTCTCCATTTATGATTACATATCTATATTTTTAATTCTTCCATTTAAAAACAATAGTAAAAAGAAAATTAAAACAATATTCACAATATAAGTGTCTCAAATGGTAAAGCTCTTAAAAAATAAACCCATTTACTGTCTTTGGGAGTGTATGGTTCTATGCTTCAAAATACCCATCACCTCCCTAAAACAATGTGTCTGATCAGACTGCTACAGTGTTCAAAGGTTTTCTCTACATCCACTTTGCGAGCTAGGTGGGACAAGGAAGGGAAGAAAAGAGTAGGAATAAGAGATAAAGAAGGCAACATCCCAGGGAAATCTCACTCAGCCTATCTGAGGTAGGACTTCTCAGAACATTTGAAATGTGCCTGCCTAAAATCTCTAAGGCAGTGGTTCTCCAGCTGCGGGTGACCTCTTTGGAGGTCGAACAACCCTTTCACAGGGGTCACCTAATACCATCAGAAAACAGCGATATTTGCATTGAGATTCATAACAGTACCAGAATATCAATTATGGAGTAGCAACAAAAATCATTTTGAGGTTGGAGTCACTACAGCATGAGGAACTGTATGAAAGGGTTGCAGTGGTAGGAAGGTGGAGAACAGCTGCTCTAAGGGACGCGGTCTGCCACCCCGAGACACAGAACTTCTAAATGTCCCCAGGACGGTCTCATGCTCTGTCTGTTTTCAGTGCCGTCGCACCAGCTGCTGATGCTGCCCAGGTGACTTTCCCTTGCTGCTCTCGACCTCCATCTACTAACTGCTCTGCAGGAGGAAGCCACTTCCTCTACACACACACACACACACACACACACACACACACACACGCACGCACGCACGCACACACGCACATGTACACACACCACTCTCTCAGCACTGTGTCACTCCCTGCAAGTCAACTTGCCTGCTATTGGGCTAAACCACGGGTCCTGTAATAGTAAAGACTATGTTTATCTTGGTTTTAGATGGGAATGTTCTCTCAATCTTGAAGCTAAGTAAATGTTTGTCAAGCAAATGAGTGTTGAACAAATGAGCTAGGAATTATGAATAAAGAGGATTGAATAGATTACTATTTCCTAATGTGATTGTTAAACCGAGATTCCAAGGAAAGTGGGCTTGGGCTTGGTGTTTAGGGAACTTTGGGCTAAGCAGTGTTAACCCAGCTCATTTGCTCAGGACTTCTCAGAGCATTTTGAACTGCTAAAGTATGTGAAATCTCCAAGGAGAGGTGGAAAGCTGGCATGCCCAATGACATCATCCAGAACCCTTGACCAGAGATTCCATTTCTTCAACAGAGCATTTTATAAGACCAGTGTTCTAAGGAGCATGCACCACAAAAGAAAACCAGTGTCTTGATTGATGGTAAGGTAGATGGGGGAAAGCATTTAAAACTGCACGAAATACTAAGCAGACTTTCACAGCAGAAAAATTGGCACCAACACAGACACAATTAGAGATGAGCAGGGATGGAGTGCGGGATCAGGAAGAGCCATCAGTGTCATGCTGAATGACTGAAATGTTGTGCTGCACTGAAGAAATACAAGCTGTGGAAAGGGTGCCACATACTAGCTTGGTTTTAGAAAGATGGTTCTGGTGGCATTATGGAAAATAAAGATGAGTGTTTTGCAAACAGAAAGCCAGTGCATTTATTGTGATAGTTTTAGTGAGAGAGGCTAAGGATGTAGACCAGAGAAATGGCAACTGGTGTAGAAGAGGCAACTAGACAGATCCATTTCAAGGTCAGAGGCTCCTACAGAAAATATTAAGACCAAGAGACAGCTCCACACCCAAGCCAGTGCTCGAGAAGTAAACAAATAGACGAGGGAAAGGGGAAAAGCAGCCCATCAAATCTGGCATCTCACAACCACCTGTAACTCCAGCTCCAATGGTTCTGATGAACTTTTCTAGCCTCCATAGGCACCTGCACACATGTACACACACAGAGAGACATGCAACAACACATACATACATACACAAACACATACATAAACACACACATTCACACATACACATACACACCACCACATGCACATTCAAACACATACATATACAGCAGCTCGCACACACACATAAACACATACACACACAAACACATACATAAAAAATAAATCTTTTAAAATAAATAACTCTAGGAGTACCTTTATACCAGGGCTATTTGATGACATGACAGTTACTTCACACCACTCTGAAAACTTGATGAGAATAGAAACCATATCCATCTTATTCATGTTTGTACGTCCAGGGCCTGCATATACGTGGAAAGTTGATAATAACCAGTGGCTGATTGTATAAATGATAAACATTTAAATATGTGAGTGAACAATTAAACATAGTCATTTTCCATTAATGATGCCCTCCGTTGAGCCACTGAGATGCTGAGCTGACTAGCTGAGAGATCTCAGAACTGATTGGCTCTCTATCTTTAGTGAGAAGGCACTTCCTATCCTGAAACAGCATGACCAGTCTGAGATTATGACTCAGACAGTCAGGAATGACCGGAAGTGGATGAGCTGGACCAAGCAGCTCAAATATATTGCTCTCTTTAAAGCAATCCCTCATGAGTGTGGCATTTGCATTAAGGATGAGAACTGCAGTAATATGGGGCATCACTGAAGAGGACTTGTCAAAAAGACAAAAGCACCATTAGGCAAAAGATGCTCTAAGACACTGGTAGCAAAACCCTTCTTGGTGACTGGAGTAGAGTTTGGCTAGGTTGCTGATGAGACAAACCGTATCCAAGATGTGTGTCTTCTCTGTCTCTGTCTCTGTCTGTCTGTCTGTCTGTCTGTCTGTCTCTCTCTCTCTCTCTCTATATATATATATATATCTTAGAAATGATTCTAAGAGACAGACGTCAGCAGCACGATTATATGACAAGACCACTACAGTCATGAGCTCACAGCAGTTGTGATATATATATATATATATATATATGTATATATATATATATATAGAGAGAGAGAGAGAGAGAGAGAAATATATATATATTTCTGTCTCTGTCTCTCTTTGTGTGTCTCTCTCTCTGGTTGTTAAGATGCTATTGTTTGACAGTATGATCAATTTACCTTGGTGATGATCCTAAGACCTTGGCATGGTCTATCTTCCATCTTAGGCACCTGAGCCTGTCGGAGGCCTCATAGTTGAGGTGTAAATGCTGGTCACACATGATCCCAATGCCTGAGCATTGGACCCTATGTTGCTTTTGCTAGGAAGGTACCGATGTAGGGTAGATTATATTTCCATTTCAGTTAGGTTCATCATCTCTATTCCCTTAGTTTGCACGTGTGGCGCTCATCCTCTGATGTACTTGAATACGTTCTAACTAGCATTATATTAAATTTTGTTTCTGAGCAGTTCCCACCTGCTTCCTCATTGACATGCTAAGACCCAAAACACTCTGTAATAAAATAGAACAGATGTATTTGAAGACTAGAGCAGAGCTCTGAAATAATCAGGTGGCAGGAATTACTGTAAGCATGAGCTTAGAAAATAGAAAACCTGATGCCCATTTCCAAACCCTACACCAAAGAATGAGACACCTATGAACTCCCTGCAAAAACATCTATCACCCCAAAGTGTTTGTATCTCAAGGGCAATATCTTCCAGCATTCATACTGTTCTCCTAACACAGTAGCTCCATGGAAAGAGTGACCAAGCAAATAGCCCAAAGCACTATGGTTATCTGGGGAAGCTTCCTGGAGGAGGCATTCCTTGGGTAACACCTTTAAAGGTAGCCTAGATAAAAACTACCTAAAAGAGCACATAAGTTGTAGAAGATGCGCGACCAGGAAGGAGTCTGGATAGAGTGACTATGATACTACTATTTAAGACAAGTTTAAAGATTATTTAAATGCTAATACATTCACATGCAACTTTTAAAGACTGTTTAATATTAATGTCTTTTTAAACCAAAGCAGTTTGGTTTGACAACTGTGTTAGTGCTTTTCCTCTGTGCTATGATAAAATAGCTGTCAGAAACAAGGGAGGAAGGGCTTATTTTGGCTCACCGTTTAAGGGTCTGGTCTATCATTGCAGGGAAGTCTGTAGTGTCAAGATAATGATGCCACCTGCTCACATCTCAGCAGGCCAGGAGGCAGAGAGAGAGATAGCAGGAAGTTGAGCAGTTGAGCGGGCCATGGAATTCCAAGGCCCACCTTCCAGGGAGGCCCCGCCTCCATAAGGTCCCCAGATTTCTTAAAACAGTGTTGCAAGCTGGGGGCTAGTACAGCAGACCTTGGAGAACATTTTACATTCAACCAGTGACAGTGATTTGAGATTTAGTGTAAAGACAGGTGGCTTCTGTGATCAGAAAGCCTCACTAATCAAACTGGATTGGTTACACACATACATGCATGCGTGTGGGCTCCAAGGCTCAGGGGCCATGGTGGACAAAGGGACAAAATGATTCTAAGAGACAGACGTCAGCGGCACGATTATAAGACAAGACCACTACAGTCATGAGCTCACAGCAGTTGTGATTATCTGCATAGACCAAGCTCATCACCATTCTTCTTGAGTGTATGAAGAATGAGGGTTTCACACATACACACACACACACACACACACTTCTTTCTAACTGAGGAGCTGTCGTCAATTGGCAGCTCCTGGGGGAGGGAGAGTCAGCTTTCATGAGATTGCCTTTTAGAGTGAAGCTTCTTCAGTCCCCAGAATTAACCAACTGAAATGGTGCCAAGGAAGTTCCAAGCCCATTTAGATGCAGAAGGAGAATAAGATTCTGTTGCTTGATGGGAAAACATCCAGCTTCTAGAGTGTATGGGATGACAGACACGGCCTGTCATGTCCACCTTTCGAAAATATAATCTATAACATGAAAATTTGCTAGAAGACCCTCATGTGACATTTATCATTTAGTGGGGACCTCAGTCAATTTCTATCAAATCACTCCACAAAAAGGGGTCTTGTCTCCATTTCAGAAGCCAGGAAAAGGAGGCTCAGAGCCATGCTGGCTAGGAGCAGTCAGCACCTGTTGTATGTCATGCCCTAGAGATGGTTTACAAGCACCAGGCCAGATTTTTTTCTTTGGTTCACTAAAACTGGGCTAAATGACCTGCACGCTCAGGTGGAATGGCTTGGATCCAAGCCCAGGTCTGTTGAGTCTGCTATACTAGCCATTTCTCACTCCATTCCCATTCCGCTAGCATCTCACTCCTGTCTCAGTCCTATTTGGACCCAAGTCGTGACATCAACTCATCCAGTGCTTTGGAGAGAATTAAGGGAGCAACGGAAACAGCCTCACCCTGTCGGAAACTGCCTTTTCCCGTTGCTCACCCCAAGTGACGCTACCACTTGCATGGTGCTGAGATGACGGAAAGCAATATGAAAAATGGCTTCTGAGATTGGCAGTGGCACCAACTTGGCAGGGAGCAAGGTAATAACCACTGTGTTATGGATTATTCTGGAGCCCTCAGACCTTTTTCCTGTCAGGCTCTGCCTTCATTCTGGGAAGTCTTAAGAGACAGCCCCCTGCGCTCCAAACAAAACCCCTTTGGTCTCATACTTCTCTAGTTTATGGAATTTCAGACCTCCCACTACGAAAAGCAAACTAATCTAAGGTTAGAAGCCCGGTAAGCTTGATATGGCTTTGGCGAACAGATCTCCACACAGAGCATCATACAGAGTTCAGCAAGAATAGCAAGGCACCGAAGCCGACTCACACTAAACTCATAATAAATGGGAAGAGGGGAGAGAGAAGAAAAAGATGGGCAGAGAGAGGAGGAAAATGAGGTCAGAAGGGAGAAAGGAAATGAGGAGAGGAAAGCAGATGGGGACAGCAGTCAGTTTATTACCTGCATAGGTGCCCCAGTAGGAAGTGGAAAATGGTAGAACGGAGAAGAGAGGCTCCACCACTCTGCCATCCCACAGACTCCCTGACTCAGTCTCTGCAGCTTCACAACCTCACAGCTCTTAGTCTTAAGAGAAAACATTTTCCATGCAGCGACTCCACAGTTGCTAACCTACCAAGGGCTCACAGACCCCCTCCCCCACCATGAGAAGTGTTTTCGCTTCCTCAGCAAAGCCATGTGTCCATGTTTGAGCCTGTCCCAGATGCCAGGGTCCCCAGAAATCCCACTGACATATTCTTGTGTTGGTGTCAAGCCAGTCACACTGTCTATGTAGGTCAGGGCATGTGTCTACTCTATGATATAGTGTATTCTCCACTTGTCTCACTTCAATAAGGATTTGGTAAGCCTTCAGCCAAGTGCTGCCATTCATGGGTTTTTAGTTCCATGCTGTGGAACGAAAGCATAGGAAACAGTAAATAGCTGAGTAACAGACATGTAAGAAGGAAACAACTTGGAGAATATAGCAGAGCCCAGTGAGTAAAATGCTAGTCTCCTGAGGGTAAGACATTCAAAGAGCCCTAGTTTTAAGACAGACTGTTTGTTAAACAGTTTGGGGGTCACAACAAAACTGAAAGGACAGTGTAGCATTTTTCCATATCCACAACACACAGCCTTCTCCACTGTCAGCATCTGAAAGCTGCATTCATTGTTAACAGACTACATTTCACTGCCATACCCATGTTCATAGCTTATATTAGGGCTCATGCTTGGTGCTTCATGTTCAGCGGGTTTCCACAACGGGTAAGAATTCTCTTTAGATATGGTATCAGTCATTCTAGTGGTTAAAGCACCAATAGACCAGAGCAGGGCCTCTCAACCTGGAGGTTGAGACCCCTCTTGGCAAACCTCTATCTCCAAAACTATTTACATTATGATTCATAGCAGTAACAAAATTACAATTACGAAGTAGCAACAAAAATACTTTTATGATTGGGGGTCACCACAATATGAGGAACTGTATTAGAGGGCTGCAGCATTAAGAAGGTTGAGACTGGACTGGAGTATGAAGAAACTACTGAAGGGCCAGGATAGAGAAAAGCCAAACCAAACAAACATACTGAACATTAAAGCGAAGAGCCATGCCCTGGGTGTCACAGGCTGTCATGTTCTTACTCCACATCAAACACTATCAGAGTGTATCTTCTTTGCCCCAGCTGCCTAAAGATTTGAGGCCTTAAAAAAAAAGCTAGAAACATTAAAAATAGAGAGTGCACATGCACTCACATGTTTACAAATAAGTTAGCATGTGGGGACGCAATTCATAATATGTTGGAGCTGGAATATTTTACCAATTTACACTAAGCAATGTACATAAGAATGACCTAAATAAACTCGTTCAAAGAAAAGGACTGAATTCGAGATGCCTCACCTATTAAAAATTGGATGTAAGTCATCACCTTAATGATTTGTTACTGTTGTTGTTGTTGGAATTAAGAAAAATGTGCAAAATGCCCACGACAGTGTCTGACACTAAGTGCTGAAAACATTGGTATATGTAACATGTGTAATGATGAGACTAGTGATGCTGGCGGTGCTAATGTATCGAGCTGTATCAAGCCGTTAGGGGAAGGAAGCGGAAGGAAGATAAATGAACCCCTTAGGCATTTATTAGTCATGTTGCAATGAAGACAATCTCATGTTCCAAGATGAACTCAGAGGTAAATGGTATAGGCATCCTAGACCTGAAGAGGTCATTATCGTGTGACTATGGTAGACTGAGACAAGTGTTACAACGCATCTGTTTTCTTTAGTCTGGGTCTCACTGTGTATCACCCACTGACCTCAAGCTTGCAAACCTCCTGTCAACTCCACCTGAGTGCTGGAATGACACACATCACCATGTATCTATTTATAAATGTGGTTCGGTGATGTAGGTGGGAGAATTGTAAGAGTGAAGAGCTACAGTCAATAGTTGAGCAACCCTTAGGGGTGTATGGTATTTGGTCAGGAGTAGGCATTTTAAGGATGGATATTCCAGGCATAAAAATATGACTACAATCAAAATCACAGAGTCATGGAGACCATGTCACAGTAAAAGACACAGACAAACAGAATCAAGCAATTGAAGCAATGAAGCGAGGAGGAAAAGTCCCTGAAGCTGGTTTATAATAAATCTCCAGTCTATCACTCCAGACAGTGGAGATTTCATCCAAAAGAGAATAGTTTTCTATTAAAGTCTTTAAGTTGAGAAGTTATATGATGTAATGCCTGAATCTGATGCATATGCACAGTGAAGGCGGGGTGGAAAATGAATCTGAGGGGCAGGAGGCAGAGGCTTGAGAACAGGCATGTGCTCTTGGGGTGGCTAGGGTGACAGCGAAGCCCCTGTGGCTTAGGAAGGTGGTGGCAGGGTTGTTAAGATTGGATGGTTGGTTTCAGGGGCCTCAGGAAATAAACAGAGAGGAGAAAGGATATGGGACATAGGGTCAAATGTGACACTGAGGACTCTGAGTAGCAGTACAGATGACACAAAGGAGGAACGTTCTACAGTCCCAGGAGTTATTTGTTTTACTATTCCTGCTTCCCTGGTAGCATGGAAGAAACTAAATCTCTGGTATTATCTCAATTCCAAATTTATTTAATATTTTCCTGTTCTGCTTAGGAAGATACTATTTGAGTGACGCCATGGGGCTAGAACCAAGTGAATACAAAATCCTTTTCTATTCATTTATTTTATTGTTATTTTATTTTTGCATTTATTATCACATTATTTATTACATTTTATTATAGCATTTATTACATGGGTGCACATGCCAGGACACATGTGTGGAGATTAGAGGACAGCTTTGGAGAATTGATTCTCTCCTTCCACCTTACCCCAGAGATCAAACTTGGGGTATCAGGCTAGCATCGAGTATCTTTACCCACTGTATCATCTTGCCGGCCCACAAATTCTTCTTCTAAAATTTTTAGGCAATACAGAAAAATTGTTGTCACAGAATGAATCCTAACCCCACCTTGGCTAATATAATCCAGGGCTAGGCTATCTAATGTGATAATCACCATATGTGACTCCTGAGGGCTTTGAATATGACTGACTATTCCTGAGGTGTGATATCAATGAAAAATACATATTAGAAACCAGAAATAGAAAAAGGAATACATAACAGCCTACTAATGTTTACATTAATTACATGTTGAAATGGTATTTTGAATATATTCTAAAATACATATATATATATAATATAATTTATTTTAGAATACTAATTTCACTAGTTTTTTACGTGGCTCTTGTAAGTTTTAAGATTATATAATCTATGATTTCTATATCTATTTCTATCAATGAGTGTTGATCTATGAAATTCAGGTTATTCAGACGATCCATGTATTTTTTTCCCATTATTGTTCCTTCCCTGTTACTAAGGTCCGATTACCTGGTATTTTCTAATATCTCCCAATGTGGCCTTATTCCTACTAAGAAAGTAGTTACTGTGGCAACTGTCACAACAGGTTGTATGGTATTTACTACACCTGCAGGGTGAGACATAAACACCAATTTGTCATTCCGCTTAGATTTTCCTCACTCATAGCTGAGTCTTTGCAAATCAGAGCAGAGAAGACCTGACTGCTAATTCCTGCCTATGTCACTGGCTTCTTTTGGTCTAAAAAGGGTAAAAGCAATTCCTACCAGCTCTCCTCAGAGGGATGTACGGGTAGTTTCCACAGTATTTCAAAGACAACTCTGAAGGCACGCCATCTGTCTACTGATAATTGCTTTGATGTAGGTTATGGGATCAGTTTCCCTTCTTAGACGGGACACAGAGCAGACTGACATGAGTGTCTATTCCCATAGACAGCAGTGATCCTTCACATCCATCCCAGATCTTGCAGCAAGGCCCAGCTAACTTGAAGACTGGAGGGCCCAGAGCCCATTACGCATAAACATTGTCATGGCATCGTGTAAACCAGACCAACGGACTAGGGTTTTGTAAATCTGATCACCACGATATACTCACGTAATTTCATGCCCATTTGGCAAAGAGCCTCTTAGTTCACAGCCAGTTCTCAGCAGCCCCTCAGCAGGCGTCTTTTGGCAAGAGAAGGTGTATGTAAACCAGATAGATTGGAACAGAATGAAATGAGTCCCAGTCTCTTCATCAAGGTGGCTTCAAAATATGTCATCTGGCCTTGGGGACAGACACACGGTGGCATAGAGCTGTTTCCCATGCCAAACTAAGCCTAGCAGCCTTCCCTTGGCCGTTGTGTGTCTTCGAAGTGGTTGGAGGAGAGTGTAGACAGATCAGGCATGGGGTAGGGTGGCTAAAGACCCCTCAAATTCAGCTACCTTTTCCACTCCTGGAACTTAGAAATGTGGGAGCAATAATAAACACTGCTGGCTTTAGAAATCGCGTGTGTGTTAAAAAGCTCAACTCAGGGCCCAGACACCAAGCAGAAACCACCCAGTACCTAATCTCAAGAAAGTTCCTGTAGTTACATCGTGAGAAATCCCTGCTTGCCCGGCACTGGCATTTAGGACGTCCTGTACCCAAGAATCAAACCAAAGGGAAACATAAGCACTCTGCCAAAAGGCAGCCCCCAAACGGAAGTTCTGGCAGGCTGGCAAGGTTAATTGTTATTGTTTGGTGTTTCGAGTGTCTTCCCATTCTGGGGGTGCTTCCTGGGGTTTGCGCTGGCAACTTAAGGGGGGGTGTCACTGCTGCATGGGTTTAAATTATATAATAGAGCCAGGAGAATCGGGTGATGGGGTGTTAATTCCCTTTAGAAGGCGACAAGCTGCATATTAAAAAGCTTAACAAATACTCAAAAAGGAAAGAAAGAAAAAAAAGCATCTCAGGCAGTGGCTGTGAGTTCCAGACTTCTCTATGGCTCAGTCCTTGGGATCCTCCCAAGCTGAGCTAGCGGAGCTGAGCCGCCTGAGTCTGAAGACTCGGAGAGCTTGGGGGCGGTCAAGCGCAGGTGCAGGGTCTGGTTTGGATCCCCGGGCTACTTTCTGTTTCACTTCGAAATGTCCCTTGCTTCCAAAACCTTTGGCTTCCCAGTCCGAGTGAGAAGCTGGACTCCTTGGAGACCTCGGGCTCTGTGAAGGTGAGAGGAGACAGCAACCCCGTCTCGGGGGCGGGGGCGGGGAGGGGCACCATCGCCCTGCAGGTTCTGGGTGGTCCCGCTCAGGAGGTGATCTGTCTGTTCTGGGAGACTCCGGGTGTGTGTGTGTGGGAGGCGGGAGTATCTGAGCTTTGAAAAAGGGATGGAGTGACCCCCTGCTGCCGAGATGCATGGCCCCCTTCTGAGAGGGCAGTTGGATCTGTCCCCCAATTTCTCCACGAGGGAGCTGGTCAGCGGCCAAGCTCGGGCAACGTCGGGAAGGGGAACCGAAGGGGCTGCCTGGCACCGCTAGGCTGTGTTGTGCAGTGTGTGTGTGTGTGCGTGTGTGTGTGTGTGTGTGTGTGTGTGTGTGTGTGTGTGTGTGTGTAGAGCCCAGCCCCGGGGTAGACTGTGGCTCACTCTGAGAAAGCACAGCTGTTGAAGAGCCGGAGACCAGACCCCGTGTGGATGTGTGTGAGCCCAGAGATCTGGGCAGTCTTTAAGGTAGGCGCAGGAATCTGAAATCATTCTGGTGCTTTTGTGGGTTTCTTAGGTGCGTTTTGTATTGGCTTTTCACTTTGCCTGATTTAGAGGATTTTACCCTTTCGGGAACTGCCAGCATCCATTGGTTCGGTGTTGAAATTGTCCAGCACGGTTCCTAGGATGTCTCTGATTTGTCCTGTAGTCTCTCCTTGAGGACCCCGGTCTAGATCTGGTGATGTTTTGTAAACCCAGGATCTCCTCTTGCAGATTTCACTGCAGCAGAGGCACCGGGAACTCTGGCTGCCTGCTGAAGCCAGCTGTTAGGAGCCTTGGGAAGTTTCTGACTTAAAGACACAGGGAAGGCAAACCCTGAAATCAGAAGCTATTCTTTGGGGAGGGGGCAGGGGAAGCTGAAAATGCAAAAGGTGAAAACAAGGACTGGGTTTGGTGGGATGGGCAGCCAGGGAATTGCTTGCTGCAAGGAGGTACTAGTTAACAGGAAACCCAGCTCATTCGGGATAAGAATGGCTTTAGCATACCATGTGGGCACAAGCTTCTAGAAAAGACATACCTTACAAGAGTTGGTTTTCTAATTGTTATTCTTCTCTAGACATATGAGATGCACTAAACAAATCATGGTGATTGCTAAAAGCAGAAGGGGAAATGTCCTTAAGAATACTGATTATAAAGAGATATGCAAGTTTTTGCTGTATCTTACAATTCTCACCTTCTAGATTTGGGCAAAATGGTGTGAGGTGATTGTGTTGGATTTAAACAACTCTTTAAAATGGTACAGTGATTATGTAGCAGGGCCTCACACTATTCAAACAGAAATTTCTTACCAGTGGTTCTTAAGTCTCCAGGACCACATACCATATTTGAAAATTCAGAAGCCTTGTCATGGACTTCTGTCATTTTTCTCTTTCCTGGGTACCTGATACCACATTTATTCTGATACAGAATAAACCTAAAGGACAAAGCCAGAAGATATTCTGAGGTTTTAAATTAAATCCTACACTTGAAATATAGGCGCTATAATATCATCAATATTTATGACAAATACAAGAGCAGCTGGGGGCTGCCTTGTAAAGGCCATAGTGGTCCCTGGGGAAAACCTTTCCTAAATAATTGAGTTCCCTCTGTCTGGATTTCTGTGCTGGAGACCCTTGTTTCTGTGCTGCGATTATGTGCAGGAGCCTGGGATTCTTACAGATGGCCTCCAGACACTGCTGAGCAAGGGGCTTTTCTGAACCGCTTATCTTTGGGAGCATTGCCTTGCGCTCTAATTCCCTACAGTTTCATGACATGCCTAGGTTTGGGTGCTCACATTTTCTATGCCAACAACTCAGGCTTACGGTTTGACAGAAGACTTGTGTATTACTTTCTATACAAGGAACATTCTGGGAAGTACTTGTAGAAGCCAAATTTTGCCCCTTACTAGGTATTTCGATACTTTATAGGACAAGAGATCTGAAAGATGCAACGTAGAACAGATTTTTGAAGATCCAGTTCTTCCAGACACACAGGTGCTTTGGTTAAATTAATAGGTTCTGAAGTCAGGTTGAGCTGTATTCCCATTCCAATTCTGCCACCAGTGTAATGAGTGAACAATAGGTGGCCTTATGGTCTTTCTAAGACTTTGTTTCCCCATCGATGAAAATGGATGATAGCAAGTTGTATTGAAAGTAGGAAGTATTGTATGGATAAATCAGCATAGCTTAGGGACTCGAAAAACCTTAAATGCTGTCATCATTGGTCTCATTTATGACATGTGGTGACCACAGAATATTTGAAACAAACAAATAAACAAACAGGTCATCATTCATGTTCTTTCCTGTGGCAGGCAATAAAAAGTATGTGTGACTCTTTATCTAGTATCTGTGATCCTTGGCATGCTTTGGAATTAGTTCACTAACTTGTCTATTCCTCTATAAAAGGAGGCTTTTTTTTTGTCCCCATGCTTTGGTTTAAACCACACAGGATATCAATGGCAGCGCTAGGCGGGCAATATTGGTCTCCAGATGCCCCTGAGTGATACCTACTGGGGAATACCATGCTGCTGACCCAATAGCTCCAATGGTCCAACACAGGTAGCCCTTGTCTGTGTAAATCCAACACACTGTTTGGTAGAGGTCGCCTGTTTGATTTTCCTCTAACTTCGTCTCAGCCTGAACCTGCTGGGCTTAGGGATCCTGAGGATTTTAGCCCACCAGAATAGAAGGGCCACAGTGATCTATGACTATGTTCCCAAGGTTCTAAAACCACAGTATGATTAATCTAAAGGTGCTCAAAGCCCTCTTGTTGCATTCCTTGAGTGGTTTAACATGCTGTTGGGTTCAGAACCCATAGCTTCAGGCTAAGAGGTAAAAGCATGTGGGTGCCTAGTTTCCAGCTTCCAAAAAAAAAAAGTAATTAAGTAGATAGAATTTCCCCTTGAGGATTGTCATGAGGAAGGAATGGTGAAGAACTGCACAGGCCTCTCTTCCTAGGAAACCCACAAGATAATGCCAGAATTTAAAAGGAATATTACAAATAACCCAACGAAACTTCAAAGAGAAATGAGACAAACGTTTCTAAAAAAGGGGGAAGTACGTGTTGATTAAAAAAAAAACCTCTAAATATGACCATATCACAGTGCTGAGAGGACAGCCAAAGGGGCCATGTGTGGAAAGGCAGTGTAGGATACGAGAGGAGTAGGGACAAGCCGAGCTTGAGCCCTGAATAAATCATTTAGTTGAATTCTCTTACCTCGGTTACAAAATAATATGTAGCAATCTCTACCTTTTCCTCAAAGTACTAGAAAGAAACGAATGAAATCTGTGTCAAAATACAGAGATGGGCTAGGTTCATGCCTCAGGGAGCAAAGTGTTTACCGTCCTGATGGCAAGAACCCAAAGCCTGGTGGATGTTGCCTGCCTGTAATCCCACAGCTAGGGAGGAGACAGGGTTCCCCTGGAGTAAGCTGTCTAGTCAGACTAGCTAAGACAGTGAACTCCTGGCTCAACCAGAGACCATACCTCAGTATAAGAGGTAGAGTCACCAAGGAAGATACCCAACATCAACACTGGGCCTCCAATATACACACACACACACACGTGCTATCACATACATGAGAACACAGAAATATACAAATTTAGACACAACACATACATATGCAAAACAAACGGGGAAAACAAGCCTAAAGAGACAGGAACCTACAGTATTCCTTGTGAATCTCATCAAAAGGAATTAAAAAGTATTCAGCATTTAAAAAAATCAAGAAAAAAGGGATATGTATGTTAGTAAAAGCATAAATTTTCTTACTGAAAATAAAGAAGGTAATAACTTCATATAATCTCTAACTAGCAAATAACCAACAGGTGTTACATTAGTTGCCTAGAGCTGTCTGCCATAAGGAAACATCACTGGCTGGATAACTTTAGCAAAAGGAACGATCCTTTCACAGCTCTGTAGACTAGTAAGTCGTGGCCAGGCTTCTTCTGTGGCCTCTGTCCTTGGGTGACAGGTGGCTGTCTTTTCACTGTGTTTTTGAGGGGTCACACTTTGGTCTCTGTATTGTGTATGTTCTAATCTCTTCTTGTGAGGACTCCATCGGATGAAAGCCTCGTTTGTCACTCTCATTTCACCTTACCCGTTTCCTCTAATGTCTACCCTTCACGTGGGATCACAGATGCTGCGGTCAGCGTTTCACTGTGAGGTGACAATTATCAGGTTAAGGAGATGCTCTTTTTTAAGTGTACATCCTCATTTCTAGAGCTGGGCGGATCAGTAAAGGAACCCAGCATTTCCCTAGAGGGAAATGGCCCCTTCTTCAGTTGGTCACAGGCCTGCCTACAGGTACCAACCACTTCAGGTCACCTGGACCAAGCAAGCTTCAGGAGAAGCTTGGCTTCCTGAGGTATTTGAAGTATTTGGAAAAGTAAGCCCCTCATGCCCCCTTTTTTTTCAATTGACTCCCAGTAGGCATTCTGTCAAAGAACTGAATATGTTGGCCTTAACAAGGCTATCTCTCAGCTGGAACACCTCTCCAGGAAGAAAAATGTCATTTTGATCAGATGTTCTCTTGAGGTCCAAAGAATAGCGGCACTTCACTAGACAACTTTTCACTTCCTTTCACTCCTCTGCCTCATAAAGGAAGTTGAAACTTGATGCTTTCATCTGGCTTCCTAACATGGTTTACGTGAGCATGAATGCTCACAGCATTCCTGCAGTCTGCCCCTGGCCCTCTCTGTTCTCATTCTTCATGAACAGCGACAGTCCATGACATAGCTTCTTGAAACACACACGTGTACTCTCATGCATCCTCATGTACACACTTAATACAGAAACAAAGTTTGGGAGTAGAGAGTAAAACGATTCGCACATGGTATTTGCAAATCATTTCCTCTCTAAAGTTTAGCTCTTTGAGTCCACAGAAATTGATCAAAAGGTTCCTCAGTGCTGTTGCAAGCCTGGAAGTGACAGCTGTTGCAAATTTACAGACACAAGAAGGCACAAAGCAGAAAACAGTAACAGATGGAGTAGTTGATTCAGGTGTGCACAGATGAGGGTGAGCATGCACACATTTCCTCTCTACATCCCACCAACAGAGAGGAGGCTTCTGCTCCTTTAGCAAGACCATTTGTGCACACATGAGGAGGGACATATCCCAGTTCCCAACTGGCAGTGTGAAGGCTCTATCAAAACGAGAAAATTCAAGCTGAAGTGTGTATGGAGAGAGGGAGGCCACATTTTGCAGACAAAACATGCATTGATTTTCCTCTGAGTTTGCTGCTGCTGATGATGATGAGAAATTATATGAATAAGAGCAAAGGAGTCCATATTTAGTGATATGTAACACATCCCATCATGTCTTTTTTTCCACTGAAAATAACATATGCATGGGAGCAGAGAGATGCGAGTTGGTAAAGCATTTGCCATCCAATCTTGAGGACCTGGGTTCAACACCCAGATCCTAAGGTAAAAACTCAAATGTGGTGATGTGTACTTGTAATTCCAGAGCCATGGAGACAGAGACAGGAAGATACCTGTGGCTTGCTGGCCAGCCAGCTTAGCCTGCTCGGTGACCAGTGAAAACCCCTATCTCAAAAGACTTCATAGATGACATCTAGGAAATGACAGCCACACGCACATGTATACATGTGCCCTGCATATATATATGCACCCACACAAACATATCTACCCCATAGACACACCCATGAAAGGTATTCCTCCAACTCCATCACTATTATGCCTGGTACCCAGGAAGTCAAGAACACACTGCATCATTAGTAGACACTATCATTCCCGACTCCTTTCTCTGGGCTCCTCTGCTGAGGTAGGGCTGTACATCAGTTGCACAAGCTCCAAGCTATTTGGAAGCAAGTTGACTGACAATATTAAGTGTTCCTTTTGGCCATTAGAATGAGATTGTTGGAAGAAACAGTGATGTGATTTAGAACACCTTGCTGTCTGAATTTCAAGGTTCATGACTTGTTCCCAAATGGGGCCCTGGCGCTGAAAATGATAAGAATATACATCTGGGAGCAAGTCAGCATGTTTTGCCAACCCAGTGTGGGCTCTTTGGCTTTTGTAATGAATTGTAAACACTTCTTGGTTATTGTGTTTTTGGGGGGTGGGGGGTAGAAAGGTTGGTTCATATGTAGAATTTCTCAAATCAAAATATCATGGCTCTTTCAGTAAAGGGAATGCTAAGTGCTATGTGGGGGTTGCTGTTGTTATGGTGTTTAATCAGCAAGCATTTATCATCTACTGTACTCGGGGCAAGGCATTGTGCTAAGAGATTTGCAGTACATGAAAGGATGAATCACATCAACCCATACCTTTTCAGAAAAATAAACCATGTGCATAAGAGTTTTAACAAAATGCAGAAAATGACAGCTTCCATGAGAGAAGAAAAATGTGGTTATCCAGGTGGAGAAGACGGAGAGGGTTATTCTTTCTGGAAAAGGCTATGGAGTTGTTTTTAACAGAAGAATCTGGAAGGCAGGGTAGCTCTATCTCCAGATAGAGTGAAGAAGCAGAGGAGGAAGGAAGGGACATTCCCAACAAAGGAGAGAGAGCAGATTCCTAGAGGAAGACTCACCTAGGCGTGCATGAGGCAAAGTAGCCAAGCCAGCTTTGTTGGTGGCAGGGTAAGGGCAGGTAAAAAGAAAGTAACCTATTCAGGAAGAAGTCTCCTGTGCCAATGAGTTCTAGGGTCTTCCCCACTTTTTCTTCTAACCGGTTTAGTGTGTCTGGTTTTATGTTGAGGTCTTTGATCCACTTGGACTTTAGCTTTGTGCAAGGTGATAAATATGGATCTATTT
>CM053760.1:63193074-63266661 GCA_028658305.1 Pachyuromys duprasi
GGGCTGGGCATGGGATGCAAAGTACCTAACCTGTGATTGATAACAAAAAATAAAAAAATTAAAAAAAATTAAAAAATAAAAAAAAAAGAAAGTAACCTGTTGTTAGACACCTTGGGAAAAATTTGGATGGCAACCCCAGAAATGACATGGTGATCTCTTAAAGCTACTTGGGTGGCATGAATCGAGAGACAGATAGTGGGCATTAACAGCAAGTGGTGATAGGTTTTCTTGCATAGTAGATGCTTGAGTTCTCTGGTTTAAACTGGGCCTTAAACCCACCAAGCATGTCCAAGGCAGCTGGTCCTGATTTTTCCATGGGTTCTCTTTGTGCAATATTCACCTATTTCCTAGAATGCAATGTTTCAAAACCAGATCAGTTCTCCAGGTACTTTCACAACTTGTTCACAGAAGTGTGCTGGGCAGTGAAAATTCACTAGAGTTGAACAAGGTGACATACGCTTTGCCTTCTTGATTAGGTTCCCATCCTGTCGTGTCCATTTCAAGGTGTGCTAATGGTCACACTTTGATGAATTTGGGGGTGATGCCGCTATTTGGAATGGCCTTCACTATTGTCACGTTGACGCTCCCTGCTGCTCCTAACCACAAGCGCATAGCACTATGCCTGGTGGACCAAACACACACACACATGTGTTCATAAGCTCCTTCAAGGCATGAGTTACAGCGCTATTGACAAATCAACAGTGTGTGTTGAATACGTGTTTAAACAGAAACACAGTAAAGCATACTTATGTGTTAAGGGGCTCAAGAGCTTGAAGGACGCGTGGATGATGCTAATGACGTCCCCTGCTTTCAGTTGTGCTTTTTCCGGTATTTTCTTTCTCTCACATTTACTACACATCTCTATACCTATCTGCCGATTTCGTTCAAATTCCTCTCTCCCAAAGGAATGTTATTCTTCTGGCCTTTGGATTTCTCGCTCTTTCTTTTTGTCCCCTTTCTTCATCTCCTCTTCTGTACTGCAAAGGAGTTGGTTAGAATTATTTGGGAGCTGCAGAAACTGGACAGGCTGAGTTATATGTGTTATTCTATTGATTAAAATAGTTAACATCGCAGTGTTTCCGAGGATATAATACACGTTTTTGAGAATTAGTCTCTAAGTCTTATTTAGGTTCACATTAGTAGAGGTTCAGGTTACTTGCGAGCGTGCGCACGAAGAGGAAGGAAGTGAAGTTCGTCTGCACTGTTTGTTCATTAGGTCTGGAAAGCCTGGAGTCACGGTTCTCATTCATATTTCACCTCAGACATCAATGATCTCTGACTTCTAAGATAGCAATTTTTCTGTGGATGTCCCAAGTCTGTACTGCTGAGCCTTATTTACCAATTTTCTGAGATAATAAGAAACCGTACATTTCCCAACACTCAAGCTAGTCTCACAGCATTCTTAGTGCCTGAGGATAAAACAGCCCCATAACAATACAGAGGGTGTTCCACGCCAGCGGCTCAGAGACACTTAGAATACTCAAATGTGAGTTAATGGTACATAATGGAGACTTAACCCAGAGTCTTGGGCTTCTTTCTGAAATGTTCTTTGAAGATGTCTAAGAATGACCATTCTTTCTTTTTTTTTTAATTTTTTATCTTAATTACAGTTTATTCACTTTGTATCCCAGCTGTAACCCCCTCCCTCATTTCCTCCCAATTCTACCCTCCCTCCCTAATCTCATCCTATGTCCCTTTCCAAGTCCACTGATAAGGCAGGTCCTCCTCCCCTTCCATCTTACCTTAGCCTTTCAGGTCTCAGCAGAACTGGCTGCCTTGTCTTCCTCTGTGGCCTGGGAAGGCTGCTCCCCTCTCAGGGGGAGGTGATCAAAGAGCCAGCCACTGAGTTCATGTCAGAGACAGCCCCTGTTCCCCTTACTAGTGAACCCACTTGGAGACTGAGCTACCATGGGCTACTTCTGTGCAGGTGTTCTAGGCTGTCTTCATGCATGGTCCTTGGTTGGAGTATCAGTCTCAAAAAAAGACCCTTGTGCCCAGATTTTTTGGTTCTGTTGCTCTCCTTGTAGAGCTCCTGTCCCCTCCAGGTCTTACTATCTCCCCCTTCTTTCATATGATTCCCTGCACTCTGTCCAAATTTTGACTATGAGTCTCAGCATCTACTTTGATACCCTTCTGGGTAGAATCTTTCAGAGGCCCTCTGTGGTAGGCTCCTGTCCTGTTCCCTGTTTTCTTTCTCTTCCAATGTCTGGCCCATTTGCCTTTCTGAGTGAGGATCAATCATCTTACCCAGTGTCCTCCTTCTTGCTTAGCTTCTTTAGGTGTACAGATTTTAGTATGTTTATCCTATATTATATGTCTAATATCCACTTATAAGTGAGTTTATACCATGTGTGTGACCATTCTTTCTGTGCCCAGGGAAGTGCTGTCCCCCAAGCCACGCTAGTCCTTCAGATACTCCCCAGTGCTCAAGGCCTAGAGTTGTAGGGAAGACCACAGATTTAGAATTGCTGTAGGTACATACAGTTCACCCAATGGGGAACTGCCAGTCTTCCTCAAAATAACCCGTCTGAAGCCCTTCATTTATAACTCAAAAACAGAAACCTCTTGAAGGATACTAAACCTGAAAAAGGAGGGAGGGTGCATGACCAAGTAGATGTTTCCACACTTAGTGGACCGTAGCCTTTCAGTGAATCCATCCCGAATTTCTGTAGAGATCTGGTACTGTGAGCACAAATGTTCTGAGATCTCTGTCTTCTGACTTGGCCACAGCCTGAAAGGAAGCTGAGAAAGTGAAGCTTCGTTTGATTCAACAGACACTAGAAACCATCTTTCAAGTATCCCGGACAGAACTCAGTCCAAAATGCGCTTTGCCAAACCCATGGGAAATTTGCTGCATATGTTTTTGATTCATTTATAGTTCAGTCATCAAAACATTGCTTCTCCAGGACTAGTAGTGGCCAAGAAACTCCTTATGAACCATTTTAAAACATTATCTTGAAAACAGGAAGCCTTCATGTGCCAAGAGCTCACAGATGCCTTGGAAGAGGAAGCCTGGATACTGAGCTTTCTAACCTGGTAGAGCACCTTCTCACCCCCACCCATCCTGTCTGGAAACCTGTTCTGGATAACTGAATTTTCTTTGCCCTTCACCACATTCCACGTGCTAAATGGTATCTCAGGAGATAGCTCTTTGTTAATGTTAGCATGCAGCCAGTAGAAAGCAAAAGCAGAGGGCTGGGGTATCACTCAGGTGTTAGAGTACCTACTGAACATAAACGAAGCCTAGGTTCGATTCCCAGCACCATAAAAAAATGCAGTATGGTGGTACAGTCCCGCAGTCCCATTGTTCAGGAGGCAAGGCAGGAGTGACTACAGAGTGAACTCAAGGCTAATTGATGATTCATGAGACACCACTGATTTTTGGGGTTTTTTTGGGGGGGGGGCAGGGGATTGTTTTTGTTATGTTTTGGGTTTTGGTTTTGTTGTTATTTTGTTTCTAAGTAGACTTCCATAAATGGGCCTGGAAAGCACTAAGTTCCAAAGAGTCACTGACTCAAAAAAAGTTCTAAAAATTACTGTGGTAACAGGCGTATAGTGTTAGGGTTGGCATCTTAGCCTATCTGAGTGCACAGTTCAGCGGTGCTAAGCAACAGTCCCCAGCATTTTTCTCTGGAATCCCTCCTCAAACAAAACTGAAATTTTGTGTCCCTGAAGTGGTAGCAACCCCCATCCCCATTCCATTTCCCATCCTTCAGGCATCTACCAAACACCATTCCACTGTCCCATTAAAAAAGGAACTTTATTCATCTGGTGCCATGAACTTACTCTTCTAGTGTGTGTGTATATGCTTGTATGAGGAATCCTGGGTATAGTCTAGAAAAATGTATGGACAAGACCTGTGTGGTTATCAGGGCTACATAGTGAGATCCTTTCTCAAAAAATAAAAATAAAAATAAAGTGATTGACTAGGCCGGCCTCTCAGGCAAGTCTCGAAATTAGAATTTAGTGAAGATATAGTGATCAAAAAATACAAAGAAAAGTCTGAAAGACCTTCTAAGAAGACAAGCAGGTCTTAGATTGCAGTCACATTAGACTCTCCCAGGGACCTTGCAATTAGTCCTCAGATCTGCAGTGGCACTTGGGGTATCCCATGCCTCGTCTTCCAATGATGCTGGTGTGGTTTCTCTTTGAACCACGTTTTGTAAAAGAAAGTTCTAGAAGAAGAGTGGATGACCCTAGGGAGCCCTTAAAATTCTAAATCAAATATTTTGGGTGAGTGTTAGGCACTGGAATTTGTTAAGTGCCCTACAGCTAGCAAGGAGAACCTCTGACTTGGAAATGCAGTTCATATTTGCATGCTGTCTCTCCCTAAGTCAAATAATTCATGTGAGCCCCTGGTGGGTATTTAACTGTAGTGAATACATACTTCTGTAACAGGAGCCCCAAGCAGCTATTTCTATGTCTCTGATAAAAGGAGCCAAATGCTTTAGATTCCTAACATGTTGTCTGCATAGCTGACATTCAGCTAGAAAAATCTAGCAACCTTGTAGTTTCACCTGTGCAGAGGGCATCCCACATATTCAGGTGAGGTTCAGGGAAACGTATGTACAGAACTAACACAAATTCTCAAACTTTAAAAAAGATTAATATGCACAAATGTTTAGCTATGTATCAATAACTCAGAACCCTACATTGAAAGCAGCACAAGAAATACTTGCATTACAAATGTTTGGAATGTTTATGAACCGCTTGTCTGCATTGTAAAATAAATGTACCATTACTTCTGTGGGACACAAGCTTCCTCTTATAAATGCACACTGATGGATCTACTTGGATGAAGCCCTTGCAGAATACCCCTTTAAGAAGCTGAGAGTTCCATTATGGTTGGTGTAATTAACATCATGTTCTTAAATATTAAAGCGTGCCCACGAAATGCAGCTGTTTCCACTTTAGCCTAATTGAACCTGAACTTCTCTTTCTCATAATTCGGCTGTTTCTTTAGTCACTCCTAATTTCTGAAGCTCTTATGGCCCAGCGAGATGGCCCAGGGAAGGGTTCTTGCCACCAGGCCTTTTTGCTCCCTGAGAATACATAGAGAAAGGACAAAACACAATTTCCACAACTTGTCCTCTGGCCTCCATACTCACACCATGGTATATAAGCCTCACACAGAGACAGACAGACTCGCAGGCAGACACACACACACTAAATAAATTATTGTAGAATGGGTAAATCTGTTCTGGTAGGTGAATGCCCAACAAACTTAACAGCAAAGATGGGGACTTTCACTGTGCCAGGCTACTTTCCAGGCAAAATTTAACCTACTGAGAAATCACTCTTAGCTACTCTCACTTTTTTATTAGCTAGTGACAGGCTTTAAAGAATTATAAATTTTGCTGTCACATATATTTTCCATTTTGTGCTCTGGGTAGTGTGTGGGCATAAATCAAAACCTGACAAAAACAATCATTATGAAAGACTTTGTCATTTCCCCCAGGAATAAACTGTATTCTAATGACCGAGAAGTAGAAGAATGATTGTTAATAGAACAGACATGACCAGGACAGACATGAAGGTAGATGTGTGTGTATGTGTGTGTGTGTGTGTGTGTGTGTGTGTGTGTGTGCGTGCTTGAATTTATCTGTACTTGTACATGAGTGCAATGCCAGGTGTCTTCCTCAACCACTCTCCATCTTATATTTTGAGGCATGGTCTCCTATGAAACCTGCAGCTCAGTGTTTGAGCTGGTCTGGGCTAGAGAGCCAGCAGAGTCCACCTATGTCATCCCTACTCCACCAGTGCTAGGCTGCAGACACACACTGCCGTGCTCAGCTTTTAAATGGCTTCTGGGAATCCATATTGAGGTCTTCATGCTTGCATAGCAAGGACTTTGGCCCACTGAGCCATCTGTCCAGAAACACAAAGAGATAGTTTTTGTTACAAAACACTATTTTGAGCACAGTGTGTGGCCAGCCAGGGCTCAGGGAAATCATTCAGGATCCCCCTTGCTCATTTTTTTTCTCTGACTCCACCTCCACACCCACTGTCAGTCCTAGAGCCTACAATTCATTCCTTGGCCATTTTGTCCAGTGCCGTCAACTGTGTTGTTAATGTCAGTTCCCAGTCGATCCTACCTTTACACAGGATGGGTTCCAGGTTCCGCCTCAGATACCCAAATCTACAGGGGCCCAAGTCTTACGTACAATGGCATAGTGTTTTCATATAACCTACACTCATCTTCCTGTTAGCTACAAGTCACCTCCAGATCACCTGTAACACCCAAGAGAATGCAAACATGGTGTAAGTAACTTGTTCTATATTATTTACAAACAGTGATTAAGGGAAGGTTTTTCTATGTTCAGCTCTGATGCCCTTTTTTTCTTGAATATTTTCATCCATGGATGGTTGAACCATGCTGTGGAATTTATGGGTACTGAGGTTGACTGTATTCTTTTGAAATTGTGATTTGAAAAATATACCCTTTATATTCCAGTTCCCTGTTACTGGAAACTCAAATAACTCAAGTCTCTTTTGGGATATTTTCAGATAGACTCAATTTTTCATTTCTGAAGAAAAGAATATCTGTTATGTAATTTGAAGTGATGGCCAATGAGCTCATAAATGTCAGTTCACTGAGACAATGTAATTCTATTCTCACAGCGGCACAATTCACATTCGGATTTTATCTAAACTTTAGGGAAAAAAAGCCTGGGATTCCATCCAGGGTGATCTCTGAGATAGGTCCTTAATTCTCACAGCCAGAGACTGCAGTTTCCGATGATAGATTAGAGGCATCAAAAGAGATATGCTTCCAATAAGAAAGTAACCTAAAATAAGAGTGGAGAATTGTTTTCAACCCTAAAAACAAACAATAGAGTGAGGCTGATGCAGATCCAGAGAGAAGCAAATAAGATGGTAAGAAATGAGGAAACAAAGAAACAGAAGGTCATCTCTAGATTAAAAAATAAAATAAATAAATAAAAAAGAGAGTCTGGGAGCTTGAGAGATAACTCAGTGGTTGAGAGCACTTGCTGCTCTTGCAGAGGATGAGGGTTCTGTTGGTACACCTGTGTGAAGTATCTTGCAACTGCCTATAATTCCAAATCTGGAGAATTGAGAGTCGCAGACCACCATGGGCCAGGTAGAAAGACTGTTGGGGTGGGGGAGATAGAGAGACAGAAGGAGAAAGAGACAGAGAGACAGAGCGACAGAGACTGCCAAAATTATTTTTTAAATACTAAAAGCATGCCAAAATTAATTTTTAAAAAAATAAAACAAATTTGAGTCATGAAGGCAGCTGTTCCTCTTGATTCTCATTTGAACAGCCTGGCAATTTCACTTACAAGATTCATTCTGGAGCAACCAATTGAAAATCTCTAGACATCTTCCACAGAGATAGGGATGTCAGACACACAAGCCCTGCGGTGTCAAACGCACGCTAGGAATGAAACCCCTGGAGTAGCTCTGGCTGGAAGTTTCCTGGGAGTGGGTAGTCTTCACCCACACCGTCCAAGTGACATACACCAGCCAAGTGTTGCCAGTGATCCCTTGGAGTGTACACAAGGGCAACTGTGGTAGGCAGTGTTAAGGTGGAATATTGAAGATGCAGCATAAAAAGATATAAAACATGTTTATGTTGTTAAATGGTGAGATGATGCTTTGGATATATTTGGGGGGAATTGAGGCCAGCCATGCTGAAGATGTAGAGTCAAGAATACAACCTGCAGGACTTGGTTCACTGTTTCTTCCATGTAGGTGCCAAGGATTGAACTCAGGTCATCAGGTTTGGCGGCAAGTGCCTTTGCCCTCTGAGCCATATTGCTAGACCTTAAGAAATAAATAGACCAATTTCTTTTCACCTTCTTAAGATGGATGCTAGAAGTTTTTGTTGTTCTTGCTTGAGATCTAACCCGGGGCCTATCATCTGCTTCAGAGCTATGCCCAAAGCATTAGAACATGTTAAACTGTGTGTATGTCATTTATACTGTACTTCTATCAGGCAGACATGCATAGGGCCTGCACATAGGTAAAACCACAAAGGCTTGTCCTCTTAAATGCAAGTAGCAACAGAAAGCCACAGGAGGAAGAACTTTTCAATACTAATTTCTTGGGTCTGAGATTTAAAATGTGACTTAAAATTAATTCTGCGTTGTTGGGGAGACACTGGGGATTGAACCCAGCGTCTTTCACACAGATTAGGGCTGTGCCATGGAGCCACTCCCAGCCTGATCTCACCTTCAAGTGTATAATCTCCCTCTACTCTCCTAGCTAGCTTTTATACACAGGCTGTGATAGGAGTCAGTAGAGACTTGGGGAGGAAGAAGCCTCCCCAGCACACTTCCTTGAAAAAAATGTGTCTCAAATTAAGCAGAGCACTGCTATGCAAATTATTTAGCCGTGTTTTCTCTGGAAACTGGTGAAGAAAATGCAACATAAGAGATATCTTATTTATTCTGATTGGTCTATATAATATATTGCCCCGCCCCTTATTTATTCTGATTGGGCTATATAACATGTTGCCCCGCCCCTTATTTATTCTGATTGGTCTGTATAATATGTTGCCCCGCCCCCATCAAGTATCCGTTAGGAATACGTGTGTAACAAAGAGCATGGGATACATCTCTGAAGCCTCAGCTTGCAATTAGCTTCTCTGAATTTACAAGAAGAGAAGCCTGAAACTTGTTAAAATTGCACACATTTTTCATCCTCTCTATTAATAAATGTCTGAAGGTAGAGAGCCCTGTGCAAGGTACAGAAGGCACAGCGTGCAGTGTCGGAAAAGAGAGGCAGAGCCCCTGCTTTCTCCAGGATTACAGGAAACAAACAGGCAATTACAGCATAACACAATAGCTTATGCTATAAGGAGCATCAAAAGCATGTTGTAAAGGAATCCAATAAAGACATAACTGGGGAAAAGAGACTCCAGTTTGAGACCTGCGGGTTGTCAAAGCTGTTCCAGCCACGTGGACATGCTCACACGCAGGGACAGAGACAGGGAGCATCGACTGTAAAAACCCAGAGGACTAAAATTCATTTCATTGCACTGTCATATGAGAAGCAGGATGGGAAAAAAAGGGTAAGCTTGGAGAAGTGACAGTGGGCCAGGACAGAACCTGTACAGTCCATGATTCCGTTCATGTGAAGTGTCCAAAAAGGTCAGTCCATAAGACAGGACATTAGTGGCTGCTCAGATTTAGGGTGGAAGTAGGAAGTGACAGTAAGTTGTGAATTCGTTTTCTGGGGAGAATGGTGGAAATGCTCTAAACATAGATTTCAGTGATGTCAATTCTGTAATACATAGTAAGGCGCTAAATACATTACGGTTCATGGAATTAGGGGGACTTACATACTTAGAACATGTACAGAGTATGTCTTAGTAAGGCTTTTTTCAGAAGCTGAGGGTGTAAGTTCAATAACAGAGTACATGACTAACATGAATAAGGAAGGCCCTGGTTCAACCCCTAGAATTAAAAAAAAACCTGATAATAATAATTGAGGGCATAGAGAGATGGCTCGGGGGTTAAAGCGCTGTCTCTTCCAGTGAACCCAGATTCAGTTCCCAGTACTTCTATGATGATTCACAACCATCCCGTTCCAGGGGATCTGACGCTCTCTTCTGGCCTCCACGGGCACTACACACACAGTGCACAGACACACACTAGGCAAAATATTCACATAAAATAACAAAGTAATTTTTAAAAACTTGATAAAGCCATGCAAATATAAAACATCCCAAAGTGAGGACTTCGGCAACATCCCACGTGAGTGATGCAGATCCACACACTTGCTTTTTGAAGTGCTTTGAATCGTGCATAGCTTCTGCATGCAAGATTGAAGTGAAGCAAAGAGGTGCATGCCCTATTGGGTACCTACTGCCTAAGCAACACCTGCAGGACACCTCATGCACATCATCACATTTAAAATTCACCACATGTGCTGATATCCTTTGCTGTGGATATGGTTCATTGCTGTAGCATAATGGGTCAGAAACAGAAGCAACACTGCTTTATCTGTGAGACAGTTGTGGCTCTGAAGGGGTGAAGCACCATGGCCAAAGCTTTGCACAGGATTAGAATATAGAGACCTAAAGTTTCTCCCTTTCATTTTTGCTGCCTTGTTGCCGTGACAGGGAGTGAAAAAAAAAACATGGCATTGTGTTGAATTGCTTGGTAGGCTGACTGTCAATAATGTAAGTATCTCTGGCCCATCCATTTCCTGTTCCTGATGGAACAAACTGCCACAAACCCTGTGGCTTAAAGCAACATAACTGTATCCTTTCATAATTCTGGAGGTCAGAAGGTCAAAGCCAACCTCACCAGGGTAAAGCCAAGATGTAGGAGGAGCTGCTTCCCTCTGAAGGATCTTGGGAAACTCCAGGGCTTCATCTTCTCCAGCTTCTTTGCGACACCCACATTCTGAGTGTAGGTGCCCTTCCCTGTGATAGCTCGTATTCCTTCCATTTCATCCTCCCCTCTCCATCTTCTAACTTTTTTTGCTTACAAGGATTTTGGCCCCCTGGAATGTTTCAGAATTCTTAACCCTTCTCAAGGTTCCTCACTTAAGCACATCTGTTCAATAATAATAATAATGACATCTGGCATACCAGTTAACCAACAAATTTGAGGATGGGTCATCATTCTACCTACTACACCCCAACTCTAGAAATCTGTTTGATCTGAGTCTGAGAATAAGAGTATCGTCAATGTTTTGACCTTGAACATAAAGCCTTTGGTCTAATCGTAACAACAAAATCAGGACTAGAATAAAATAATACTCTGACTTATTTATATCTAATTTTAAATGCCCTCCACTTGAAACGTTAGAAGAATAAAATAAATAAAAATGTGATCATGTGCAGTTAAGGATATTATTTTTATCTGGAAATGTTATTATTATTCATTGATAAATTACAGAATAATGTCAACATGTCAAGGCCTCAGAGAGATCCCGTGCCAAAGAAATGTGGAAGTTGGACAAATGAACACAAACACACACAGAATAATATTTATATTGCATCATAACCTGTTTTGAGACATACTTTGTCTTCTGCAGTTCCACTTAAAACAAACATAAGCTTCATAAGGCATGTTTTAAATAGGCCAGTATTTTGTTTTTAAAGATTTCGTGATAGCTGTTTCGCTCTGGGTTGACGCCCTACTGCCACAGCTGTGGAGTGTCAAAGTCTAGGCACAAAAGACAGGGTAGCTCAGTAAAGGGTGAAGAGCAATGCCAGAGGCCACCAGACAGCTGGGAATCCTGACAGAAGGCACGGTTAGGGAGGAGGCTTGTCCTAGTGGCATTTGGAGATGCTAAGCATCATGAGCTTGTCCCTTCAAAGGCAAGGAACTTCATGAAGTATAAGGAGCCTGATGCTTCAGGCAAGCCCATGAATCCTGGATCTTTGGGAGGCTGAGGCAAGAGCATGGTAAGCCCAAGGGCTGCTGGAGGCACGGAGAAAGTCCAAGAGCAGCCTAGACAACTTGCCACCACAACTCTTTCTCAAAATAAAAAGCAGACAAATAAATCAGAGAGCTTGGGGATAGGTCAGTGTCTCAGTGGTAAAGCAACAGCACCACAAAATATTGCATAAATATATGTTCTAAATTTAAATACTATGGGTACTTACAACACTGAAGAATGAGAGTTTGGGGTTGAAAATTGGGGTATTCCTTCAGCTGGGATTCACTTTTCCTGAACATCCTCATCTCTCTTTTTGCCTGACCAAAGTACGTTCCTTAACTGCCTCCTCCTTGTGGTGCATCACCCTACTCTTCGCTTTCTGCTCTCTTACACTCAGCACGTTGTCATGGCCTGTATTTGCTGCAGTCCAAATCACATAACAGGCTTCTGTGGTAAGTGGTGTTTCAATCCAAGTGTCCCGAGACCATGAATCACATTCTTCTTTTAGGGATAGGAGAGGAGAGGAGGCTCATTCATCACTCGGTTTGGCTTTCGGTTTTTCCATGGGTATATCTGACTCTCTGAGGTCAACAAATGCATCTACAGTGGTGCTTTTCAATTCCAGAATCTCATTGTCTCAGGACTCTTGGTGGATACTACAGTGGCTTTGCGGGTTGGTTTGGGATTGCCATGAGGCAGACCCAGGGATGAGATTTCTGAGTGCAGCGTTCTGCATCAGAGAGCTTCACTCAGCAATAACCAGAAGAGGTTTTAGGAAATAAGAAGGAAAAGAGAAGGGACACAGGAAAGAGTGTATCTTCAAACCAGCTACCAATGGGAACAACACACCGCTGGGCTATTTTCAACATAGTGGTATGGAAACGAGATAGGTTTCCATGGGCTGAGACAGGTACCCACGGGCTCCCTTCATTCCTGGTTGAGCACAGCTTTGGTAAGCATTGTGTCCCTGGCACTTACTCACCATTGCTCAGACAGCAAGAAAACAAAGCCCACTATAGACTTGCAGATGTCCCCATCCCAGTAAGCTTTCTAATTATGGAAGCCAGTGCTGTTGGGTTCCAGTGGGATGCTGACAACATCAGCTGCAATGAGCCTGAGAGGTGTGGCGGAAGGATGGGGAAATGAATGGTCAATTAGGAAATATAGCGGTCTCATGAGCTTGCTAGGAATGTTCCAGCAGTGACAAGTCCTGGTTCTTCACTGGTTACTTAGCAACATGTGCATACACATGCTACCATCCATGGCAGACATGGAGAAGAACATTGATCTTTAGCTAGAGACTAAAGGGGCGGGGGGGTTCAAGAAAGTCCTGAATGGAGTAATAAGAGTCCTGTCTCAGTCAGCTGTGGGTCCTATATATTATTTATATGGAAATAGTCTAAATGCTCTGTTCTTTAAAAATCTGCAATGGAATCTTCTTTTTCTATCCACTCTATAGAAATGTTATTAACATATCGTACAGTTGTAGCATTAAAAAAAAAAAAGGCTCATTGCCAGTTGCTTGGTATTTCTAGAAGGTTCATTTTGGCCAAGATACTTTGTATCTTTTCTATGCTGCTCAGAACGCATGTTACCTATAAAATGGGCCAGCTAATTATCCATTGTTATTATCCATTTTAAAATTTTTGGCACCTAGGTATGCTACTGAAAATATGTGCAGTGGAAAGAATGGGATCATTTCATTCATTTTCTCCCACCTGAGCTTTGTTTCTGAGACCCAGGGTCTACGGCACGCAGGAGAGGCCTAGACTTTAACCCCAGTGCAGGGAGGGTAGTGGAGAAAGGAGCAATTCTGAACTTCAACCGATGTGTTTCAGATCAAAGGAGCAGGATTTCTGACTCCTGCATTGCCTTAAGAGGTGCTATGGAGGGTGGGAAAGGTGGAGAGATGGCTCAGTGGTTAGGAACACTGTTTGCTTACCCAAAGGTCCTGAGTTCGATTCCTAGCAACTACATGGTGGCTCAGAACCATCTATAACTGGGATCTGCTGCCCTCTTCTGGCATGTGCACATACATGCAGATAGAACACATATGTAAAATAAATAAAATCTTTAAAAAAAAAGGAGGCGCTATGGGATTCATATATTCCAATGAAGCTAACTGGTTGAACTCCTTCAGGAATTGCTTCCAAAGGTGGTGAGACTCCTTGGGTGAGTTATAAACATGGTTTGACTTACATGCATCTCAGAACATTAACATAAAGGGCTCCATAAAACATCTAATTCAGCCTTCTCATTTGACTCTGGAGGAACTCAATACCTGAACGTTTCCCTCAAAACACAAGGACATCCCACACTGCTTTGTGACATCTGTCCTTCCCGAGCAGCTTGGATCCCTCCTGTTTCCATTTACAACTCTCTACTATCCCTGGGTTCCCCAATAAAAATGACCTCTCCTCCCCTTGGTGCACACACTTTTACATACAGGAGTCACTTTTTTGCTTTGCGGGGCTTCTTCATTTTTTCAAACCTCAAAACTGGTTCTATATGCCTTCATGCAAGAGCAGTGCTGGCACATACTTGATGAGAAATAAGTGTGGAATGAAGTCAGCTTCATAATACCTCCTAATCCCTATAGCAATCTGAGTCCCAAGAGAAAGATGTGTGTGCCAAGCTTGCAAAATAGACATAAAGCAATAACAAGATCTGAAGCTCAAAATGCCTCCATTTGTATTATTGAATCAATACCAGAATCACTTGGCCAGGCCAACTCTTACATAGATCTTTCTCGATGGGTCAGGCTATCCATCTAAGGGAAGAGGAGCCACTCTTAGCCCTGTTTTGCCTGGAATGTACTTGAAAAGACCTAAAGACAGGTTGATCTAAAAACCTGTCTCCTACAGGAGGCTGAAAGTATCCAAAGACCTCTCCCAATCAGCTGTCCAGACCGTGAGCACACGGTCCCTTGTGGAATAGGGGCTGTGACAGACAGGTTCTGCTGCATTCACTTTGTATCCAGTGTTCTTGTGTGTGTGTATGTGTGTGTGTGTGTGTGTATGTGTGTGTGTGTATGTGTGTGTGTATGTGTGTGTGTGTATGTGTGTGTGTATGTGTGTGTGTGTATGTGTGTGTGTGTGTGGATGGGTGTGGTATTGTGTGCTACGTGTGTTTAGCCTGCATGTATGTGTGTGAACCACATGCATGCAGTGCCCACAGAGGTCAGACAAGGGATCCCCGGAACTGGAGTTCCAGAAGACTGTGAGCTGTGAGCCGCCATGTGGGTGCTGGGACCCATATTCCGATCCTTTGCAAGAACAGCTGAGCCATGTTTCCAGTTCCCAGTGTTCTCTTTTTGATACTTGAAGAATTCATCCAGGCTTCCACATTCTCTCTTCGGATTCATTCCCTCTAGTCATTATAATCACCGAATATGTCTCAACCCACCAAGCACCTGTGAAGAGTGCTAGGCATTGAACAAAAGATGCAGACCTGCCAGTGAGACTTGCCTTTCAGAAGTTCACAGTGCCAATATGAGTAAGAGAGAGGTCTGGAGGGCCCAAATCTCTAGTATGCTGCTAGTAGTGTACCCTTGGTGGTCAGACATCTGTGTGACTCAGTTCCACACTCACACCTTGGAAGGATGCTTAACCTGGATGTACCTGCCTACCTTCATTGCTTTGTTGTGTCATTCCCAGCTGATTGGATAACACTGTAACCCTGCACACAGGCACATCATTTAGAAATCTACCCCTTTTCTAATTTTGTGCATGGAGGGGGAGTTGAGTATAGTAAATTTTTGTTTTGAACAAATGAACCTTCCTAGGAGAAGACCTCACACATATATATACACAAAAGAGATTTTTGCACTGTATTCAGGGAATTCTGTAAATAGTAGGATTCTAAAAACAAAAACAAACCAAATACTAAATCCTAAAGACCTCTCTTCTCATAAAATTGTCAAATATTTCTTAGCTAACATAGCTTATCTGTTTTGATGTACAGAAGATCTCTTGCAGTTCATGTGGCGGCTGTCAACATTGGTCTTTTCTGTTGACATGGACATGAAGTCACTGTCACAATTAGGACTCATTAGCCACGAGCAGAGAGAGTCCCTGTGACAAAAAGTAGACACGTTTGATCTACCGATTGTAGAGCAGTAAATGCAAAGCATAATTGGGGCATCCTGGTCAAATGAAGGAGAGCTGTTCTGTGCTATGACAGAGGGCAGCCCGCATTAGTCATCACAACAGCCTGATTTATTACTTAGTGATGTGAAAATGCTGATCATTCTACAAGAATCTACAGAAAATACAATTGCAAGTTGTATGTGCATGTGACAAGTGACAGATGCTAAAAGCTTCACTTTTTGGCCCATCTCACCCTTCTTGCTCCTACTTGTCTATCTTCACAGTGGCCTCAAAGTGACCAGGATGAGAGGAGGATTCATTATCTCTCAGCTGTCACCTTTCTAGACCCAGCCCTTCAGGAGGCAGGGACCAGGATGTCAAGCAGTGACCATTCCGGGGCAGCTACATGCTCCTTAAAATGAGATGTGCTTGGCACTAGGTGACCTCTTTAGTTTTGCTTATCCTTTTCTCCATGCCTAGAATTTCTCTTTGCCTCTTCCCCCACCTCTGCCTGCATGAGTTTACATGCAACCTTTCTCCACTGTGGTGTGCCCCTCCTCAAGGCAGATGGGTCTTCTCTTTCCTGCATTCTCGTCAGGTTGCATTCCACCTTTCTTACCTGCTTTATGCTTTGCATTTCTGTTATTCCGGCATCTGCAATTCTGTATGTTCCTTGAGGGGAAGAGAGCTCTCTGTGGTCCTGAGCAGCAGCACAACACAGTGACTTGCACTTAGCCTCGAAGAGCCCAGTGAACACTAGATCGACTGCAGATGAGAGCTAAGGGTTAAAACTGCAGAGAGTTTAGATTTACCAAAATAACAAACGAATGACTGTCTGTGAGTGTAGCCAGCAGAGGGGGAGAGAGTGGGCAGTTTAAGAAAAAAAAAAAGCAAGCATATCTATGAAAACTACTTGAGGCTGTTTGTTTTAAATATAAATGCCTATAAAGCTGGTGTTGCTGAGACTCATCAGGCTTACAGAAATTCTTTTAGTCTGTCCCAAGATATTGATGCAGACCAAAGACAAACACAATTCAGAAGACTTTTTTTTTGTATGTCCCTGAATCCTTTCCATTGTTCACTCTTCATTTTTCCAAAAGGCCCCACAATGGTGAAATCTGCATCCACAGTGACTTTAAAGTTAGACTCCCATTAATCCAGCACTAATCCAGGCTGCACCTACTCTCTCTCACCCAGTTTTGAGCCAGGCACAGGTTATACAGATGTCTTGGGATGTGCTTCTGCCTGGCTTGACACAAACCTGGCTAGCTTCCCTCAAGTTTACTGGCAGAGATTCTCAACAAACAGGATTACCGTTCTGAAGCCCTCACCCATGAAGCCTGCAACAGGCAACTTAGCCCTGAAATGTTAGGATTCACCTGTCTCCTCACGTAACGGCGTCATTTCAACAGCTGGTGCTCAGACTAGCCTTGGAAATGGGCTAGTGTGACTGGTTTTGGAACTGTCTATAAAATATCACTGAGAGTGGGGGCAAGCAACCCGAAAGGGTGATTAAATAGAAAAAGAAATCAAAACCAATCTCCCCACGCCTGCCTTTCTTGCAGAGCAATGTGTGTTGTCTAGCTAAATATCTTTCTGCTTATTATGTGACTAGGCGTGTCTGGGCTTTAACTGCAGAGAGAAAAAACCAATCTTTAAACTGAGAGAAACAGTGCATCTCCACCCTCTGTTGCGTGAGACACGAGCCATCTGAGGAAACCTTCCATTGGAACAATATCTATAATGGTTGGAAAGAAAATATTCCAGAAGTTATGCTTAAAAATAGGTACTTCTCTTTACACAATGTGCCAATGTCCAGGCCTTTTTTTTTTTTTTGCCCTGGATAAGGGGTTAGTGTTCTCCAGGAGTCTGACCTTGTGGCCACCGTACTGCCCACCATTCATGTTCATCCTCAATCAGCCCATGTATCAATGAACTGACTGAACTTCAGAATATAAATCTATGGGCAGTCGGCCGTGGAGAGCTTAATAATACATCTCAACTTATCTTAACTCATGTATAATGTTGTATGTTTCAAATTCTTATTCCTAGAGTCTAGATCAAGTCAATACAAGTTGGGAAATGACTTGAATCCCATCATACCCTTTGTATTCTTAGACTCTACTTGCACTCTCATCCAAAGTTCCCACTTCCCCTAGCTTGATTTCCTGTATCTGGTTTGTCTCCTCTCTATTCTCAAGTCCAATAAGCCTCTTCTCCTGATAATGACGGGGAGGAGACTGCGTGCTGGAACTGAAACTGAGTTAAGCTGTGAACTCACATTTCACCTGAGTCCCAGGCTCTGACCTGCCTGTTGTTCAGGCTTCACCTAATGTGACTTCTCCCAGGGGACTGGCTCCTCCTTCCAGCTTTGCTAGGCACCATAACCCCAAATATCCCTGTACCTGGAACTACCCAGCTTCCAGTCCCCAAAAGCAGCTTCTTCCAGCTACTGTTTAAATCTATGCTTGCAGCGTCCCGTGGTGGCTTTTCCACTGTCTGCCCGTTATTTACCTATTTTCCCTCTCTCAAGCTTTCTTAGCACGCTTGCTCTTAAGAGTCAGTTCTCTTACATAAAGTGACTAGGAGAAATATAGTACATCAAACTCCAGCACGTACCAGTTGTAAAGACTGATTTCTTACCTGACAAGCGGATCTGTTCCTAACCCACAAAAAATACTCTTCTTCTCTGGCTACAATTAATGCAATGCACATTCATGATAGCCACGGACTGTAAATGGGGAAAGGGCTGTTTAAATTTCTTCTTTCATTCTTCAGACTAAGATCTCTAAAGATGAGAAGACATATTATACTGGTTTTATACTTAAGAAAAGTGGCATGTTAAGACTCCACAGACAGATTGTAGCAAAGCAGTGCCCAAGGTTTTATTAGGGCCTTTTATTTTGTTTGTGTGTTCCCTATAAAGGACTCTGAACTTGCAGACAAATAGCTTCAAGTTAATGCAGTGCAGGGAATTGTGGGTAATCTCAGAAAATACAGACAGAAAGCCTGGCTGTCCAAAAACTCATAAGCACACAGAGAAGAAAATTATGTCACCAACTTAGGTTTAGCACCCTTAATCCAAAAAAATGTGAAAGTTGGCATACTTTAAAATCAGAAAAAAATTTTGAACATTGGCACAATGTCACAAGTGAGAAAATATAAATCATGAAACTTTGTTTCTTATACAAAAGTATAAAAATGTTTAAAAGAATCTTCAGGCTATCTCTATATATATCATGTGATCATATAAACATAAATAAACTTCATGTGTAGCCGTGGGTCTTAACCCTGAGACATTTCATATTCCAATTTTTCAAAATTCAAATATTCCAAAGTCCATAAAAGAAAGAAAATCCCCAAATCTGAAACATTTCTGGTGCCATGCGTTGTAAAAGGAGATGCTTCCCTAGCAAGGCAAGATAAATCTTGCATTTTTTCTAATTCAAAGAGCAGGTGAGCATTTAGCCTCAGCCTTGGTAGATGTGAAAAAGTTGGATATGTAGAGAAGTGAGGGGTAGAAAAAACATTCCAGAGATGATAACTCATAAAAGTAATGGAAATGGGCAGTTGAGACGCAAAATACAGAAGAGGAGAGGTGATGTCAAATGGAGTGAAAAATATCTAAGGATATTTTAAAATTACATTAAAAACAAACCGGGCATGGTGCATGCCTGAAATCCCAGCATCCAAAGTGGCAGAGGCAGGAGGATCTCTGTGAGTTCAAGTCTAGCCTTGAGTCTACAAAGTGAGTCCAGGACAGCCAGGACTACACAGAGAAACCCTGTCTTTGAAAAATCAAAGACAAAAAAAATATTAGATTAAATCTAAAAGTAATCTGTGGCCACACACAGCTTGGACCCTTTTATTTTTACATCAGTAGTTCCCTGAAGGTGTCTAAAAGTCCAAGGACATGAGACAATTCCTAAGGAAGTAGTTCCTTCTAGAGATGATCCCTAAGAGGAAGTGGAAAAGGAGGAAATCGCAAATGGTAGGATCAGGAAAGATGGTTCATTTAGCATTCCAAGTTAGAACTAACTGAATCAGCAACTCTAACCTTAGGGATTTCAATCATTTTCCCTTGGAAGCACTCCAAAGGGAGTCATTCAATATGACCCTTGTGGTTGAGTCATTTTGTAGATGCTAATTTGGACCTTTTAATAAAGGTTGTTGCCAAAATTCATCTCTAAATATTTTTTAGTATCTTTTCTGGGGAAAGATACAGCTCTTCCAACTCAACAGCTTACTTCAGAAGAACAAGGTGAATCTTCTCATACTGGATCTGAAAGAGGAGCACCCTTCCATGATGGGCTCAGAATATGTCAGCACTAAATAGGGAACACATGGGGATTTGTGTAACGATAGAAGAGTGAAGTCCAGCCAAGACTAAATGACCAGCATTGTGTAAGCAGATGAAAGATAGACACGACACTTCTGTCATCATCTGGTAGGAGCTGTCACAGAGGGCTCAGTTTATGCCTGGTTTTTCCGATTCTACATGCATTAGAGTTCTGTAGAAGTATAAGACTCTATTTATGAGAATGTTCCATATTCATAATCAGAAACGTTATTTTTATATGCATGCACTTTGGAACATTCTGGCTATAACCTATAATCTATAGTGTTAGATTAAGGTTAAGAAAGGTCTAGAAAGACCTGAAACACTAAAGATTTTTTATTTTATTCTATAGATGAATGTGATATCATAAAGTCCTTTTTACAGCAGAACAATATTGTCAATTGAAACAATTGGAAGAGAATTTTGAGCAGGACTTGATTTGGCTCCAAAACGTGTTTCCTAAACATATAGAAAAAGTCAGAAATGGAAAGTAGCGTTGTGGACAAGAAAATGTGTTAAGGAAGCTAGTAAGGAGAGATTCTGTCTCTGTCTTTGTCTCGTCTTTCTTTCTCTCCGTGTCTCTCTCTCCACCCCTAGGGCATATGCCCTACCACTGAGCTATATCCTCCAAGATCTGAACCATTTCTATAGAGTAAAGCAGGGAACGAACATGTTAGGTGAAATCAGTGCTTTATCAAACACAGCATAACTGAAATATTTCCACCAAAATTAGATCTGAGCTGTTCATGGTGGCGCACACCTGTAGTCCCAGCACTCAGGGAGGCTGAGGCAGATGAATCTCTGTAAGTTCAAGATCAACTTGGTCTACAAAGCAAGTCCAGGACAACCAAGGCTAAACAGAGAAACCTTGTCTCAGAAAATAAAAAAAGGAGGTCTGGAGGTGCCTGGATGACAAAAGTGTAGGCTAAGGTGGTTTCTAGATGTAGAAGGAAGGCTTTGAAATCGACCGACCATATGAAAGCCGGCAGAGGTTTTCAAGTAGGAGAACATGAGATTTAAAATGGCTTTTGAACAAATAAAGGTCATTAGACAGTCATTTTCAAGAATATGACGTGGCATTCCACTCCATTCTCATGTGGGGTGCTGGCAGGTGACAGCAGCAGAGGAACCCATTGCAGAACTTGAAATGCAACAGGATGGATACAGTTCGCCTAGAGACTAGAGGTGAGAAGGGCTTTCAGAGTGCATCTACCGTAGGAGAGATTCAAAGTCCCAAAGAAAAGAACAAAATGCCAGAACATTGTATCATACAGGAATGACATCACTGATGCCCAGAGTAAGGATAGAAAGGATAGCAGTCTTTTCAGGAATTAGGCTGGATGGGACAAGCCACTCCTAGTGAGGACCCGAGATGGTTCCCCATGCCAGAAAATCCAGCCGATTACAGAACTGAGGGTTCAGCTCCTCTCTAAGACACCACATAACATTCAACTAAAGCAATCTCTGAGGACTGATAATGGAAATTAAACACTTTGAGGTCTGCTTACAGTACATCTTATTTGGCAAAAGCCATAAAGGAATACAGATACCATTCCTTGCACAGACTTTTCAAAGATAGAGCAGTTGTCATAAGCAATTATAAATAAAATAGCCTTCATCCAGACTGATTGCTGCAGATGACCCAGAAATCATCTCCAAGTATTGTCTGGCATGTAGCCACATCATGCTGATCACCAATTTCCATGGGTAGTAGCGACAGAGTAGGAGAAGTGCTTGGATGCCCTGTTAAATATTCATAGTGAAGTATTAAAGCTAAAGGTTTGCCTTGGCTCCTTTGGCTACAGAATTATCATTGGTGCCAGTCGATGTGATGCATTATGAATAAAGATGTATGTCCATCAATCATGGAAAACCACCAAGATACAAAATGAGGATGTTCGCAGTTTATCTGAGCAGCTTCTTAATTCTTCAATCTTATCTCCTCCTGCGTGGACAGCATGATTCCTCTTGTAAGAGAGGAGAACTGAAGCTAGCAGGCTAAGCCATTTGACCAGCATCATGGTGGCAAATGAAAGGCAAGATAAAGCCTGGTAAATCAAGAGTCATGTCTGACTTTTGGCATCACCCTGTTATGTGGGACCAGGATTACCTGGGCATCACCTAGCCAGTCTGTCTTGCTGGCTTCTGTGAAGTGGCAGTAACAAGAATCTACCCATCTCGTGGAGTTTCTAAGAGCGTCAAAGTGACAATGGAAGTAGGACTTATGTGCAAGGTACCATCTGTGTAGCTAGTGGGGTGAGCTCCAAAAAGAATCCCTAACCTTGGCAGGCTCTTCTGAGAACACAGGTCCAGAACAATGTGCTCCTTGTTCAATCTGCTGCCACAATTAATTTCAAAAAGCAAGAGCACTATCAATATCCAGTCAATATGACTATTTCCTAGTCTTCTTACAGCCTTCCCAGAGCTTCACATATCCTGTGCATAGTAGAGAACCATCTATCCATGGGATACTGTGAGTAAGGTGACTCCTAAGTAGAAAAGCCATTCATTACTCATTTTCTAAACATCACTGCTCTGTGCCACGTGGCCAGAAATCAAGACACAAAGAAACACAAGATGTAACTACTTCCTATAGAGAGTCCAATTCTCTAGGGAGAGGCAGGCATATAAACACAGATTCATTAAACCAGGAGGGGCAAGGCGTGAAGAAGCTGCTTCAAAGGCATAGCACAGAAGTGAAAATAACTCTGCTGAGGTCATCAAGAGAGTCTTGTCCAGGCGATGACGTTCGACCTCTGGTCCATTGCACTGGACACTGGGTTTGCATCAGTGGTTAGGCCAATGCAGCCACCGAGTGCTTGACTTGGCTCTAGGCCCCAGGTCCCCTTTCTCATTCTCCCTGGGAAAGTGTTTTTAAGGTCTCATCAGATGCCCGAGACAGAGTGGCAGCAGCCTACCCTGGAAGCCATGATGTCAGTATGAACCGGTATGACGCTTGGATTTGTTTTTCCCCTTGTTGAAATATCCTCCAGTTTCATCCCACCCCACCCCTTCCCTAGCTCGTGGCATCAATCCATTATGGTTGATCTAGGACCCTGAGACTAGTCTCTTGCTATAAGAAGGCACCTGCCTGATAGGGTTGTGCCTGCTCACTGGGATGCCATTTCCTTGGTAAGTCCGGGTGGCATAAGTTGTTTCTATAGTAAAGGACCCTGCTGTTTTAGAAAGACAGGGCAGTAATTCGGTGAGGTTAATCTGAGTCTTGCCAGGACTGCCCGACGCTGGGAAATTTTCCATGTGCAGAGCTCTCCAGCAGATCAGCATTCAGTAATTAACAGTTCATTCCATTACCGTGAGAGCACCTGCCCAGAGCAGTACTTTCCGGAGGAGCCAAGCACACAGAGAAGTAGTCTTCTAAGGTTCCTAGGATTCCGTTAAAAATATTCCCTCCCTCCCCCTGGTTTTATTCTTGTCTGACAGGATTCCTGTCCTACATCTTTTTCTTCCTCCTCAAAAAAAAAAAAAAGAAAGAAAGAAAGAAAGAAAAAAAAAGAAAAAAGAAAATCAATCCTAAAACTGAAGAACTCAAACTCCCTCATCAGCATTTTGCTAGCATCTGGAGCTGGCTGGCCTCCGAGGAATTAATTGAGAGCTATGAAGAGGTGCATTATTGGGAGGCCAGCACTCTCGTGGTGGACTCGGCTTAATTAGATTAAGCTATAATGACTTTGTCTTAGGGGTGGGTGGAAAATCACAAGCACAATGTTGTCTTGCACACTTTAAAGCCTGGCCAAGGATTCAAGTAACAAAAATACCAAGCGCTCGGTGTGGTAAGCTTTCACAATTCCAACCAAAATGCATGACCTTAATGATGACATTGAGATAACCATGGCTCTGTGTCTTTGTATTTATTATAACACATCTGTCAAAATCTTCATTAGTACTTAGCTCTCTATCTTCTTCCCTCCCTTTCTCCTTCCTCATCTCTCTTTTTTTTAACCCTGATAAACTGCCCCAGAGCCGATGCATGAGTTCTGTGCTCAATGTCACTGATGTCATTTGTCTGCTTGCTGGGTATTGAAATTAGGACTTTTTATATGTTGGACAAGTGCTCTATCCTTGAGCTATAACCCTCTGCCCCGCCAAGCCCTGGTATCTTCTGTTTTCTCATATTCCAAACCCACTCACACGAATCATTATTTACCACGTTGAGGAAGAAACAAAACCGTCTTAAAGTAACCTCAGGGAAAAGGAGACTTTCAGGTTAATTAAAACCAGGTCTTCCTTCTTTCCCACTCCTCCAGTTCTTCCCCAAGATCCTCAGTGACAGAAGTTGAACAAACACTCAGGGTACCTTTCTCAAATTGAAAATGAAGGACCCTTTTTTTAAATGAAATCAAAGATCTAGAAATATACTAATTATATTGTCAAAAAGCTTCTTGCCTCTGTTCAGTGTACTGCATAAGTAGGTAGCCAGGAGCTATAGTTAGCATGAGAGTGCTATTCCTGATATGGTTTTAATTATTAAATTTAAACAATCTTTCAAACAGTGAGGAAGAAAATTAGCTGACGTTGAGGTCAAAAGAATCTGGTACCCTAGACTCCTCCAAGCATCTCTCTCCAGCCCTTGCTACCTCTCCCACATCTCTTACCTATGACTTAGACAAGTCTGCATCATATTGCAAAGAATGAGCTGTTGTAACCTGTCAGTAGATACTGAATCCACCAGAGTTAAATCTGTGCATTCATTAAATTTACCAAACCCTGTTTACAACCTGCCAGATACGAAGGGAGAAGCTGGGGAAACAGAGCAGAGAGAAATGATGGGCAGTACATCAGTCCCTGTTCACTCATGAGAATGGAGAGAAACATGTGAAGATGTGATCAGAACTTCCAGACACAGGGAGATTGAGGTGTCTCTCCTGTGAGCTATCTATCTGCTTTGTATTCCAAATACACTGAGGGGTGCATTCTCAATGCCTGGTTCAACTATGAGAGGCCAGGGGCTAAGCCAATGCCCAAAGGAAACTTCAGGGTTCTACTCATTGATAAACAAGTAGATTTTGGAGAACTTTTGTTATACGGCCTTGGTAGTAGCAAAGGTGCCTTAGGTACTAGGGATCTGGGCAGGGGAAAGAGTAGAAACTTGAAGCCTATGGGATTCAGGAAGTCTCCACAGGACTTACAGATCCCAGGAATATTTCTCAAGCCTCCTTCTACTCCGTTGAGATCATTGAGAGAGTGATAGAAGCAAATTTAAACACACTGTCCAGTAGGACTGGAGAAGTGGCTCTGTGGTTAAAAGCACTTGATGCTCTTACAGAGGACCCAGGTTCAGTTCCCAGCATCTACTTGTTGGCTCACAATTATCTGTAACTCTAGTTCAAAGAGATCCAGCTCCTTCTTCCGGCATCCACAAGCACCAGGCAAACACACGGTGCACATATACACATACAGGCAAAACACTCATACCTATAAAGAAACATAAATATTAAAATTTATACAAAATATGTTATGTAGGGAGTGAAAAGCACCTGGCTGAGTATAAACTCACAACAACAAATCTAAGCCCCATAAAGGAATGAACAGCAGACCCAGCCAGAAGCTAACAGCAAGAGAAAACCCTACCAGTTGCAATCAAGTAGATGTAACTTCTACACCAGAGGAAGGTCAAAAATAGAAATAAAATTGCAGCCATCAGATATGAAGAAGAGGAAAGGAAAATAGGAAACTAAAATCATATAATATAAATGTGTCACAGCCTTTGTAAATAGACTGAATAAATCTTTCTGTTCAGTCAATGCAGAAACAATGAGGCAATACCTCATAGGCAGGTATTAGCCAAAGAAGCACTAGCGAGCCAATGTTGCTGTCGAGTCAAGAGACTTTAAAGATAATGGCCTCATTAAAGGTAATGAAAATTGTTCCATAATGAAAACAATTAATACTTAATGTTAAGTGGTTAATACTTAATGATTATTATTACTCTTAATGATAAATTATTTCATGGGGAGATAGAAAAGACTAATAAAATACTGCTTAAATATAAGACGAAGAAATGATCCAAATTACATGGAAAAATTGTTTAGCCAGAAACGTAAGTGGAGATTTTATTTTAAAACATTTTCTCAATAGATTGGTTCAACTTAAACAAATACGGTAAAGATTTCAGTGACTCAACTAACATGTTTTGTTTAATGAATATATTCAACCAAAGGATACATATTATTTTAATATATATAGTATTTAAAGATCAATTATAGTCCAGATCACAATAGCCAATAAATTCTAAACTATTAATCCATACAAAGCAAATTTCTAAACTGCAATAAAGCTATTAGTCAATTATAAAAGATTGCTGGAATCATGGTTGGAATTAAATACCTAAGAAATTCTTGTAGGAAAAGTAAATCAAAATGTAATTGGTCATTACTTGGAACTTAACAAATGTTTGTAATATTTTCAAAGCATACTGAATTTATAAATAGTGCTTGAATGTAGAAGTGCATTTAAACTGGTAAGTATTATATGCAGTATATATGAAGGAATTAGTTCTTGAAGAATCCACGGGGTTGACTCAAGAAATAATGAGAACCACAGCAATGCTAACATGAGAACTGCAGAGTTTAGAAATTAATAGGTTAATGGAGAAAAAATACAGCAAAACATGACTGAAATATGTCAACACATAAAGCTCATAAAAATTATTAGAAGTAAAAGGAGTCTATGGGAAAAGTAAGAAACAGGGAACTCTTAAAATATGAGGAAATTATATATAACTTTCTGACTACCTAACAGGTAACCAGGACAGAGGAATTAAATACCTAGCACCAAAGCCAATTAAAATATTGATAAATATGAAATATTGAAGAGACAGAAAGGAGGCTTCATTTGCTGTTGTTGAGTGGTAACTGCTAAGCAGCTTTTAGAGCTGTGTGTATCCTGTGGCCAGATGCTCCAATCATTGTTATCTTCCTTGGAGCAGCTAATGGAAACTCCAGAAAGAGTTTATCACGATGCCTATGAGTGGCAGGAGGGCAGGTCAGGGACTGTAATTGCCACAGATCTGGAGGCCATCTAAGTAACTTTGTATCAGTGTTGTAAATCCAGAGATAGTCTGGTCTTATATTGAAATGCTAGTACCGTGGGAGAGGTGAGCTGGGTTACACGGATCAACATGCAATAATCAGTGTTCAGTGTTGAATTAAATGCAGACTGTTCTAAAGGGTAAGAATGTTATGCCTCTCTTGTCTGGGGTTATAGCTCATCTGGAAGAGTGCTTGCCTAGCATGCTTGAGGCTCTGAGTTCAGTCTTGCCCACCAAAGAAAACGAGGGAGGGAGGCTACTGGATCTGGAGTTTAAAGTCATCTGCAACTGTCCAGCAAGTTCAAGGCCAGCTTGGATTACATGAGACCCTATCTCAAAAAAACAAAAACAAAAACAAGCAAACAAACAAAAAAGTGGAAATTTGAAATTGCATGGTAAAGATGCAAAAATACAGATGGGCCAACCAACATCAGCTTCAGGAGGGAAGACAGCATTGGGAAATGAGTAGGAAAGAAAGGATGGGTAGTCTTTTGGCTAAATCTGGAAATTTTCTTTCTGTTTTTCTTTTCTTTTCTTTTTAAAGTGCTGAAATGAAGAGTATGCTTAAAACCCGTGGGTAGGGTTGCACTCACTGCCTTCTCCTCCCCTTTAAACTGCAGTGCTTCCAAAGTGTTAGTGTTGATGCTCAGCAGCCAGTTTCTGAGTGGTGCGGGGGACTATGCCAGGGTGTGTGGAGGGGGTCTTCAAAAATGGCTGACTTACTACTGTCTTGTAGAAGACAAAGAGGTCCCTGAGAAAGATGAGGAAATGGCGTACAGAAGCCCCACTGAGGCAGGGCCTGCTGGGTAACCATGAATAGTGAGAGTGCAAAAGGCGCCAGCTGTAGATCAAGGTTCAGTATCCTAGAAACACCCCCATCTCCTTAGAGTCATTTTTATCTTCAAACACCATCAACGCCAGGTGTTTCCTTCTTTCTCCGGACACACTTCTAATTTAGTCTATTTGAATAAAAGACTGGTGTTTTCAGAAAGGCCGCCCTGATCACTATTCGCCTGACCCACCTTCTTACTAACCAAGGCATGTATTAGGATAACCCTATTGAAAGTTTTCATCTTTGCAACCCAACTTAATTTGGGTTGGCTTTCTAGAAGAATGGCTCCTTCGAGAAGGTTTATGAAGAAATCAGGGGTGTACACCAAGGGGCAGTTGTTCCTTGAAAGAAAAATTCACAAGAGTCATAGTGGAATTCTTACAGGCAGGTGTTTAATACGTTATAAACAGTGTTGATGGATTTTTAATTATAAAAATTAATAATAAAAGAAGCCTCCCTAATTCACTTTCCTGAGAGTATCATCTCATTCCCCCCTTCACTGTCTTGGAGACTTTTTCAACATAAATGATGCAGGGCAGAGGAACCTAGGCATTGTACGCAGAAGATGAAAAAGCAGGAATCGGGAACCACTCAGGGGCTTAAACCCACATGACTTGGGGTGGGGAAGGTGACTGCAGAGGACAGTTTGCCCTTGGAAAATGATGGTTGGGGACTGGGCTGTTGAATTTCATGCTATATGTCTTCGAGTTTCTACGTCCCAAACCATTTGAGTAATTTCTTTCCCACCACCACCTGCAGCAGCTGAAGAGCATAATCAAGTCTTTCTCAAGGCTTCTCTGTGGTGTTCTGAAATAATTTCTCCCAGAAAAAGAAAGTCTCTCTTTACATGTGATTCAACAGGAATCAGCCTAAAAAGTGAACTCCAGGCTGGAGGTGTAGATCATAGTAGAGTACCTCCCCAACATGCCTGGGTTCGATCCAAGCACTGAAAAACAAAACAAAATTGAAACCCAGAAATTGGTCCCTCCCACTTTGGGGGAGGAGGATGCCTTTATTTCTGCCCTTCTCTTCTTCCCATCTGGGGCTGAAGCCTTCCTAGTTCTCATTCTCCGTTCCAGGCTCCAGCTGTGGGTGGGTTAGAATGTCCGACAAGAATTTCTCCAATATGTAAGACTAACATCACCCCACATTTCAGTCCGGATGACAGCGACAGGTGATGAGTGTGAACAGTAAAAGGATAGATGTATCAATCCGGATTCCAGTCCGTCGCAATTTGAAGATGAATACGGCTCAATCATCAGCCAAGTGGGTAGTCAAACATGTGCTGGCATCACCAATCAGCTCACGTGGGGCTCTCTAGCTCCAGCTGGATAGAAATAGTGTGTAGGTGAGAAGCTTTTCAAATGCTTGTTTCCCTCAGTGTTTAACAGCAGTCAGCAGGGGGGCAGTTGGCAGGTGGACACAGCAGGAGTGTCAGCCTCTAAAATTAAAGTCCCTGTGCCGGCCCTCGGGATCAGGACCCTTTGCCCTACCAACCCTGCTGTGGTCATGCCAGCCTCCAGTATTGGGACTCTTGTCTCCTGGCAAGAGCCAGTGTTTCAATTCCCAGCCTGGGAGTTGAGACCTTGCCCCTGAATACAGTTGTCTGGAATTATTCTAGCCAAGCAAACCCCATGGGTTCTCATCATTGTTTCTTTGCAATCCTGCATCAATCTCTAGTCACCTCTGGCTCTGCTCTCCTTCTTCCCCGCATGTACTGGAGATTTTTCAGCTGCTACCTCATAGGTGCCGGTGGGACAGCATTTGAGTACCGGGGCATCTGGGAAGTCCATTCAGAACAGGGTACCATGTTAGCAGGCGTCCCCTTCCGCCAGGGGCGAGATCCAGGGGATTGGCTGGGATGCCCAGTGGATCAGTGGGACCACACGCTGCTCGCCTTGATGGATTCAGGCTTGTGGGCACTGCTAATGGGAAGGGTGCCGGCTCCTGCTGGCCACCGCCTCTGCTGCAGTCAAGAGCTGGCTGTCGGGGCTCAAGCTAAAGAACCAGGTGGCTTTGGAAGCAGGGCTGTTTAGGAACCTGCTCCTAGGTAACTGGTGCAGCCTAGGGAACCACCTCTGAAGGCCTCCCGGATGGATGCCAAGGTCCTCCTCAGCCTGAATTACTGAAAGGAAACAGAAAAAGACCACTCTAGAAAAGTGTTAACTAGCTACAGGGCTCAGGATAGGAGGGGGAGAGGCAGGGTGAGCACTGAGATGAACTTCGTAGTCGACAGGCTGTGGGATCCAAAGAAGCCTGCTTATACAGGCTTGGACAAATCACAGCCATTTGAATGGCCAGTCGCGCCTTGCCTCTAGCACAAATCAGTCACCAAGGCTTGTGTTTTGGGCCTGCCATGGCCTTGCCCTCAGTCCCTGCACCTGGGAAGCGCACCCCATCTGGCTAGGAGGAAATGGTTCTTCCAGGCTTGTGTCTTCACACAGCTCTGACAGGGGCTGCATCTTCAAGAGCCAAGACACCCGCTAATATCTTTCACACAGTTGTCCCAAGATCATAGACATAGAGAGCATGTGTAGGGGTGGATCAGGGGCATAGGGTGATTCAGTTGGCTCCTTGATTGATAGTCCTTTGCTGCTAATTAGGAAATCCAATTGCCCAACACCGAATGTCTGTGCTTATTTACAGGAAAGTGAACTTCAAAATAACGCTAACAATATAAGCCTAAGGAACTCATTAACAATATCATTAACACTGCAACTTTACCAGAACCCAACAGTGTTTTCAACAGTGCTATAATTCTGTCCAGTACCTAGGAGAAGTGGGTCCCTCCTGGCCCTACAAGCCAGTGTTTACAATTAAAATTGAATTATACATCTGTAGGGAATGGGCTTTCTCCTGCTTGGGTCAACCATCTTTTCCCTCCTGTCTGAAGTCTGAACGCAGATCATTTTGGAGAATGTTTTAGCTGAACGCTCATCTTTTTTTTTTTTCAAACAGTGCAATATTCTAGCTAAACCCAAAAATGCTGCGTCAGATTGCTCAGTCATTACATTTCTCTCATGGCCTGGCAAAATGCCACCATATGCTACAAAGCAGTAGAGCTGGTTGCACTTTTCCTGCTCATTATCAGTTACAAATATTTATTCTCTGTTAAAATAGTTCTACTTCTTTTCCATATGGAGAGATCTGTAGCTCCTGTCCTGAATGTTTTTAATAAAACCCAAGGAAAACTGTAAACAAGCAGCATTCCCTGTGTCTATCTGTCCATATCTCCTGTTGTTCTCCTCTTGATTTAAAAGCAATGTGAAGCGCAGAGCCTGTCTCTGCTAAAAACCAAAAGATACTTAAAACCAAAGCAGCATCAGCTACCGTCTGATCCGGTACAGCTATCCAGCAACAGACTTGCCGTTGCCAAAGCCGGCCTGGAGAGTTCACTCTAAATGAATTCAGTGGTGGGTAAAGGTCCCCAGAGTGTGTATAAAATGCTCTAAACATCCCATAGTTGACTTAATATGTGCCAGGGGCAAACAAGATAGACATTGGAAGGAGGAGAAGACAAGGAACAGGACAGGAGTCTTCCACAGAGGACCTCTGAAAGACTCTAACCACCAGGGTATCAAAGGAGATACTGAGACTCATAGCCAAATTTTGGGCAGAGTGCTGGAATCCTTATGGAAGAATAGGGAGATAGAAAGACTCAGAGGGGACAGGAACTCCACAAGAAGAACAACAGAGCCAAAAAACTGGGTCCAGGGGGTCCTGCAGAGACCATACTCCAACTAAGGACCATGCATTGAGAAGAGCTAGACCCCCTGTTCAAAGGAAGCCCATTTGGAAAATGGGCTCAGTTTCCAAATGGGTTTCCTAGTAAGGGGTACTGGGGCTGTCTCAGACATGAACTCAGTGGCTGGCTCTTGATCACCTCCCCCTGGGGGAGGGACAGCCTTACCAGGCCACAGAGGAAGATGATGCAGCCAGTCCTGATGAGACCTGATAGACTAGGTTCAGATAGAGTGAGAGGAGGTCCTCCCTCATCAGGGTACTAGGGAAAGGACATAGAGGGAGGAGAGGGTAGATGGGGCTGGGAGATGAAGGAGGGGCCTGAAGTGGGGATACAAAGTAAATAAATTGAAATAAATAAATAAATTTTAAAACATTTTTTAAAAACTTTTAAAAAGAAAGGTAAAATTAGCAGAGCTTGATGATCAAACCTGCTGATGTGGATGCAGGAACTGGTCCTCCCCACGTCTGAGTGGTGTCAACCCTTCCTTACAGCATGGTGGAGAGCTTGAACTTTTGCTAACCAGGTTCAGCACCCCACCCTCCTCCCTCTCTCCTCTTCTCTTGCTTTCAGATTAGGACTTAGATATAAAGTTAATTCCCAGTTTTTTCCCATTTTTTTCAACATTTTAAATTTATTTTTTTATTATTACAATTTATTCACTTTGTATCCCAGCTGTAGCCCCCTTCCTTCTCCCCTCCCAATCCCTCCTTCCCTCAGACTTCTCCCATACCCCTCCCCAAGTCCACTGTTAGGGGAGGTCCTCCTCTCCTTCCATCTGACCCTAGCCTATCAGGTCTCATCAGGACTGGCTGTATTCTTTTCCCTTGTGGCCTGGTACAGCTGCACTTCCTCCAGGGGGAGGTGATCAAAGAGCCAGCCACCGAGTTCATGTCAGAGACAGCTCCTGATTCCCCTTACTAGGGTACTCACATAGCGACTGAGCTGCCATGGGCTACATCTGAGCAAGGGGTCTAGGTTAAGTTATCTCCATGCATGGTCCTTGGTTGGAGTATCAGTCTTTGCAAAGACCCCTTTACCCAGATTTTTTTGGTTCTGTTGGTCTCCTTGTGGAGGTCCTGTCCCCTCCAGGTCTTTCTATCTCCCCCTTCTTTCATAAGCTGGGTTTCTTTACTATTAAAAAAAATGACAGATTTGGTAGGATGTGCTAACCTGGAAAAGGTATGGTTGTCTTCTTAAAACGAGGGATCTTAAGTGCTCTTAGTCTCCCTACATATTGCCAATTTTGAAACTGGTGGAGAAAGGGAACTGATTAAAAGGGGGGCAAGGAAAGGGCTTCAGAGTTACAGTCTTGTGAAAGTTCCTTTAAGTAGTTTAGTTACTAGACTATAAATTAGCTGTAAATCTTTGTAATGTGATTGTGATATAAAAACTAGCTAAAATGTATTGGACGTATTTTATTAAATATATGCTATCAACAAATACATTCAACATTTTCATTAATAAAAAGCCCAGCAGAGTTTCTCAAATGCACTAGAAGCTCATCAAATCCTTTCTGATTTCTCTGCTCCCATTACCATGCCCTCTCTTCTTCCCATAAGCACATCACTGTAACCCTAAGAGACTTTACAGTTCTCTCTCGCTCATTCTTCTTCTCTCTCTCCTTTGTATGTATATGTAATATATATGTAATAATGTATACATCCTCTAACATACATATATTGCTCTCTTAAATTCCAGTAGCATGCTCTGTTAAGATCTCTTTAGACTTCATTTAGCTTTTTAGTTCATTGACTCTCTCATTCCTACAGACATTTTCATATGAAAAAATGGCTACAAAGTATTCCTATAGTAAACAGTGTGCCTGTGGCATGCCCCATGGAGGAAATTTTCTATGGAAATATAACAAGTGAAATTAGGTATCCTCGCCCTTTAGCCAGGCTTCCCTGCTGTATAAAAATGTTGGGAAGCTCACCTGATCCCAGGATCCTGGAGAATTGGAAAGAGGATACAACCTGGCTTGTTAGAAACAGAGGTGGTCCTTTGATCACACGCTTGGTGAATCTAAGAGCATACTTTAATGCCTTCCTTGGAGAATTAGACTCTTGTGTTGGAGGAAGTCATTTGCATGTCACATGCTTGTGCACCTGTGATAAAAATTGAAATCTCCCCATGGCTGGCCACCTCAGGATACCAGACCCCCCCCCCAGCTCCATTTCATGTATAATGAACATTATTACACTTAAAAAATAAAAAGAGTCACTGTTTCTTACCAATGTTGCATTACCCATTAGCTCAGTTCCCCACATCGGTCTGTAGAAACAACTGTGAAGGCTAGTTATCATTCGCTAATTATACATGAAACAGCCCGGAGGGACTCAGCACATGCAAAGAAACAATGTCAGCTCTGAAAAGACCCCCTCAGGGAGTATCCAACTGGGGTCTCTTTTACAGAGTGAAAGGGCAGATGATAGATAAGAAATTGTGCTTCCTATTTTTACTCCTGTCCCCTTTACCACCAGCAGTTCTGCCCTGCATGACAGCCAAGGTTTCTGTGTCCTATGCCTGCAGTCTGATAACCTCTCTTGGTTGTGTTTTATGATGCCATATGCTTCTTTCCTAAAATAGTGCGAGGGTCCTCTGATGCAAAGCCACCAATGAGCTTGCTCCCTGCATGGCAGTGGGATGTTCGGGGGAGGACTATGTGCTTCACTGTTAAACATATTTTGGCTCAGATTTCTACTTGGTGAAAATGCTAATTTGGAGAAACTCAGAGATGTGTTTAATCCCATTGATTTTTTTTGGGTTTGTTTCCTGAGGTGTAAAATGATAATGATAGTTCCATCTTAAAGCGGTGTTGGTGTGATGATTTAAAAGGCGATAGCCATGCACAAGAGTTTCTCACTGCTGTCTTCATCTTGACAGGCTAGATTGCCCCGCAGGGAAAGGCACCGATGTTTCAGCAAACTGAAACAACGGAAGTGTGCTTCTCTTATGACAGCCCATTGTCACAGTTTCTGTTTTAGTCAGCCTTGTGTCACTGGGACAAAAGTTGGACATAATTAACTTAAGGAGAGGAAAGAAAAATGCTTATTGAGGCTTGGGCTTTCGAAGATTTCAGCCCACAGTCTCCTGGCTGCTTCCCATTGGATTCAAATAGTGGGGTACATCATAACAGGAGCATTCGAAATGAGGAACCTGCTCGCCTCACGGTGGCTGGGAAGCAAAGAGGGGCAAGGCTCCCAGTTTCCTCTCAAGGACAAATTCCAATGGCCCAGCTCCCTCCCTCTATGTCCTTTCTCTTAAAAGTTCCAGCATCTCCCAGTAGTGCCACAGGCTGGGAACCAAGCCTGCATCGAGCCTTTGGGGGGGACATTTGCATTTGTAGCTGCAGAAACTGATCCCTGTCTCACTCTAGAACACAAATGGAGGCAGAGGCCACTGTCTTGGCCTTCAGTTCCTCATGCACATGGCTGGCCTGTCCACCCAGCCCTGCTTGCTCACAGAATCTTTTACTCACACAGGGTGTGGCACCGCCATGCACACAAGGATTCAGGAATGTTTGGAGAACAAGGTTAACATCTGTAATATCTGCTTTATAAAAAAAAATTAGGTCATGATATGGTCAGGTCTCTGAGCTTTAACTTTGCTCATTTAACAATGTTTTGTGAGACCAAGCATGGTGACATACACGTAAAGATACCAGCACTTGGCTGGCCAAGGCAGGAGGCTGTAAACGGAAGGTCAGTCTGGGTTGCAAAAAGTGTATGTATGTATCTATTTTTTCTTGAACAAAAAAGGCCATGCATATCATATATATATATATACATACATACATACATATATATACACATATGTATAAAGCACCCATATGGATATATGGAAAGAGAAGTCTCATGTCTATTTGTAGCAACCTTATTCTTTTTAACACATTTCAACATATGTTGTCATTTCTCTGTTGATAGACTTTCTCATTCTCATTGTAATATAAACCACTTAATATTATTTCTATGTTCTGGTGCCTTTATTTCTTGAAGTAAATAGCTTCAAGGGACTGAAGTCTGTCCCCTAAGAAGCCTAGTTCTAAAAAGAACATAAGATTATATATGTTATATATACAGCATAAGGGTGTGTGTATATATACATATATAAATAATTTAAAATAGAATTCATAATTTGGAACAAAATGTAAAGAAACTTTAGAATGACGAGTCCCACATATTAACATTTGGCAGTTCTCAGCCTCAACCTAATCTTTCCCCTATCTTCCCCAGATATGAGCAGCAACATCTAGTGTCTGATTTTTAGCTTGGGCTGAGAGCCTTTCGTGAGTTTTAGCAATATTGACTTTGAACATGTCTGCTCCTGGAAGACCTTGCTGCATTCCCCACCAGACCTGATCATTTTTTATACCAGTCATTAAAATGGCACTCTCTCTGCTACTAGGGGTGAGATCCTTCTACTGGACTTAGGAGATGCACCAAGACAATCCTCTTCCTACCTGGGCTAATTCAGAAAGATAAGCCTTTCCAGACCCATCACATTAGCCTCATGGGCCTGTAATTCAAGTACTGGGGAAGTTGAGGCAACAGGATCAGGGACTCAAGGCCACAGCCGCATACATAGTAAGAACTTGGCAGGAAACAAGACTCGCAGAATCTCCCTAAGACAGCGCTGTAACTGGGAATAGACACAGATCATTTTTCAGAGGTCCTTCTTCCATCGCCTCTTTTTCCACCTGTTTTGCTTCAATGTCTTCAATCACTTCTCTTCATATTTCTGTCTGCTGCTTTCAGGAGAATTTTCACAGAACAATCTGTTAGTAAGCATAATTATCATAAGCCTAGAGGATAAAAATTGCTTTCTATTCAGCGTTTTCAGGGGGAGAAATTCCCTTAGCTAAAACAAACAAAAGTCAAAAATACAAAAACAGTCTTGCTCACCATTTAGATGTCTCCAGTGCATTTTTAGGAAGTCCAACTCTGGTTCTAAAATCAGACAGATGAAGTTGCTTCTATAAACTTTATTGTCCACAGATATCTCCCTGGCTCCTGCACCAAACATGTGCTGGGTTGGATTTTGAAACAGTAAGGGGAGAATCAAAGGGTGAAAGAATGTTGTCACAGGCTACAGTACTCAATTTGAAGAAACTGTGATAGGAAAACATCACTCCTGGGAGAAGAAAAACCTTGTGGCCTGTGTGGCTGCTTTCTAATCTCGATCTGCAGGAATAATTAAAATACTTAATAACTAGATGGGGAAGGTTCAGGAAGAGTGTCTATCTCATTCTAACAGAGGCCAGCTGGAGCCAGTCCACACATCAGGACCAGTTCATGAGGGCTGAATATGACTTCTTACACAGTGCCAGTTGTTTGCAGTACTTGGCCCCCCACATCAAGTGCCCATCACACCTTCATGCATAAAATGTAAATGCAGGGAGTGGTGGCCCCTTATATGGCTTTGTCCTCCCCGGTCTCAGCTACCCATGATCAACCGTTATCCAAAGATACTAAATGGAAAATTCCATGAATAGTTCATACATTTTCAACTACAGATCATTCTAAACAGTTAGGTGAACCCTCATGGTGTGTGTGTGCACATGTAGGCATATGGGTATGGAGGACAAAAGCTGGTATTAGGATGTCTTCCTCAGCTGCTTTACACTTTATGGGTCTCTTCATTGAATCTGAAGCTTGCTATTTTAGCCAAGTGCTGCCCAGCAAGCCCCTGGGATCCTCCTATGTCCACCCATCCCGCAGACTTCCTTTGCTGGGATTACAGGCTTACACCACCATGCCCAGCTGTCACACGACTATTGGAGACCTGAACTCAGGTTCTCATGCTTGGGCAACATGCTTTTCACACTGAGCCATCTCTCCAGCCAGAGCCTTCCACTTGCCAGAGCTCAACATGCTGCTCTTAATTCGTTTAGTAGCTATCTCGGTTAACAGCTCAACTGCCCTGGTATTATAGTATCTCTGTTCAAGTAGTCCTTATTATACTCAATAGCGGCCCTGATGTACAAGAATGGCACTATCAGCCATTTATAGGTGCCAAAAAGAAGCTGTAAATTTTGCTTTCTTTAAATGAAAAGGAAAGGGTCTCTACTTAAAAGGACTGGAAAAAAAATCACATGTTGAGTTTGCTAGGGAAGGCAGCATATAAAGCACAGGCCAGGCTGTTGCTGGCTTCAGGAACCCACTAGATGTCCTGGAGCACTCTACTAATTCTGAAAACACCCGGAGGCTGTGTGGCCTCTAACCCTAGCCCATTTCAATTCCATTCTGTACATCTATCTATTCTAGCTCCTGCCACAACAACCAAAACACCCGCCAATCAATACACACACACACAAACACACACACAGTCAGCACGAGCCAATGACAACAGTGTACCACTCTTCTGCGTTAGTGGACAATCTGGAATTCTTAACCTTGACTTAATTTCCAGTTTGTGCTGTACATTTAGACCAAATTCAACAAACAAACAAACAAACAAACCCAGGCCAGATCTGAAAAAGACCTTCTTATTTTGTGATTAATAATATGTCGTTAATATTTAATGACTATTGTCTTGGGCTGACGTAACAATGACAACAAAGCCGCAGCTTAAAATAACAGGTTTTTATCATGTTGGGATTCTAGAGACCAAAAGTCCAAGTTTAAGCTGAGCAAAACTCTCTGGAAGATTTTTATCTTTGTCCTTTTCCTGGCTCTCATGTCAGCTTTTCCATCATGGATCCATCTTCTTGGAGCCTCCTCTTTCTGTCTGACTCTCCTATATGTCTTTTAAAGGAAGGCTGTATAGTTATTTTTAATTAAGTGTAATTAAGTTTAATTACTTAAGTGTAAGTGGCTGTGTCTATGTACACATGAGTGCAGGTGCCCGCAGAGGCCAGAAGAGGGCACTAGACCCTCTGGATCTGGGGATACAGGAGGTGGTGAGCCACCTGATGGGGGAGCTGGGAATCAACTTTGAAACCTCTATCAGTGCACACTGTTAGCCACCGAGCTAACAGTGTGCGTGTCTTCTATAAGAATACTTGGCTATGGAGCCCACCTACATAATTTATAATGATCACCTCATCTCAAGGGTCTTTGGTTATATCTGAAAAGATACAATAAGATCACATCTATATGTTTCAGATACAGACATAGTTTACAGGAGTGGGTACCACTCAACTTACGGGGGCTAGGAACAAGAAAGGAGAGATAGATGGGGAAGCAAAACACACAGCAGGAGTTTAAGGCAGACAGTGATGAGGAAGAAAGCATTTTCAGACCCTTCCTGCAGCATGGATGTGTGACGAATTTCTTTTTCAAAGTACACCCCTCTGAATGGTTCTGTCTCTGCCTGGTGTTGGCCATAATGTGTTATATTTCTACTTTGCCATTTCTATAAGAGATAAGGAACTTCTTCAGTGTCATAGCTTGGATATCAAATGTCCCCTACAGGCTCAGTGCTTGGTCTTAGCTGATGGTGTTGTTTGGGGGTTTTAAAACCTTCCGGACAGAGAGCCTAGCTGACAGACTTACATATGACTACAGGGCCCACCATGCAGGTTATAGGTGGGCCTCACCTCTGATCTAGGATCTGTTCATAGTCCCCTAAGTGAGAAGTTAGAGTAGTCTATTCCCTTCTCAACGGGCTGGGCCGCCATCATGCCTTTCATACCACGATGTGCTTTCCAACCACAAGTGAAAACAAATCCTCCCTCCCTTCAGTGACCTTTGCCAGGAACTCTGCCCCAGCACCAAGAAAAGTAGCCAAGACAAAGAGCATCCCAAAAGCTCTGCCCTTAACTCTGCCCACACTGGGTTTGGAATAGAGTTCTCCCTGCTTCTCACATTTAGATTGGGAGCATTTCAAGGGCCTTTGGTGTCACCATAATTGTGTGCTCATCTAGAAAGCCCAGTTTCTAGTTGCTGCCTTGCTGGCTGTGGCTGGCTGTCCTTTCTCACCTCTAGGTTCCAACACAACTTCCTTCCCTCTACAAGCCTGCATTCTCCCCGCTGTGCCTCTGACACCACCCCTACCACCATCCAGCCCCAACTGCTCCGTATTAGCCTTCCCCGGACACCTCTTTCAACACTGCCCCACCTTGTCATTGCTTTCCATGGCTGTTTCCATGGCTGTTTCCACAGAGCTGATGTTTTCATTCAGTGTGTGTTGTTGTTCTTACTGACGTCTGTCCTTTCTCTGAGTGTCTCCTCTTCCCCACCCAAACTTTAAGCCCTGCGACTCCAGAATGCCTTTTTGCTTTTGAGCTAAAATATGCATTCTTCTCATAGACAATCCATGGTATCATCAGGCTGATTTCCGCAGGGGCCTCTCAGGCCTTTACTCTTCGTCCAGGTCACTTCAAGATCTTGTTAAAATGCAGATTTGGAGGCAGAGCTAGGGATCTGCAGTTGTAATAAGCACCCTGAATCTCCAGGTCTTTGGGATTGCATTTTGACTAGCAGAGTCTCTAGACACCAAACCAATTTAAGAACGGGCTCTTGAATCAAGTGTAGATGGGATAGGAAAAGATTGTTATCCAAATAAGTGACAGTGAGACTGATTGGCAGGGTTTGGGTTTTTTTTCCCCCTATTTAGATTATCTGGATAAAAATCTCATGAAAGCCACCTGGGCCTGGTGTGTGGAAGTCCTGCTCTAAGTGACAGAATGTATGGGACTATCTTTCCCTTCAATATATTCTCCCTCGCTTTGAAAGGTGAAGAAAAGTCTCACTGTATGTTTTTTCATAGAACGCTTTAGGATGGCTGTTTTCATGATGTAAGGGAGGAGATAACTACCAACAATAACAACTGAGTAAGACAGAACAGGCTAATCATTAAGCTAATCATTGTCTGTGGGTGGAAACAAACACAGGCCGGATAAAAGGCAGCACTTGAGACCAAGAGCTGTTAGGATGTTTTAACAACAGACACCAGAAGCAGGCTTCACCAAGAAGGTGCACAGCACACAGAACAAGGTCAAGAGCAAACACAGGGAACACATCCTCATTGGCCCCACTACTTGCTGAAGTAAAGTGGTGCCAGAAGCTGCCAGATACAACCACCCGCAATGCATGTGTGGTATCCTGGTCCCCTGTACCCACCTTCTGTTGTAGCAATAGGAGATGGCACTTCTGTCCTTCAGATCTGAGGTCCAAGGCTACAGACATCTTCTAAGAACACTGTGTGAGGGTGAAAATGCTGTCAGCCTGCCTGTTGGATATAGCAGCCGACGGCCACGTGTGCTTGCTCTGAAGTTGTAGCTAGTGCTGCTGAGAAACCAGGTCTCAACTCTATCGAGTTTCAATTTATTAAAACGTAAATAGCTTCACATCACAAGCAGGTACCATTGGGCATCACCAGTTAGGGGATGCCAACTCAGGGAGGATGACTAGGAAGAAAGAGCACCAAACAAGTAGCCATCCAAGGCAAGGCAATGCCTCTTGCCTATTTCTCTAGGCTACAGAGCCCCCATCTTCAGGGGCTCCTTTGACATGTGAGCTTCTGCCAGCGGCTATGTCCGAGTTTGCTATGCTGCAATCACAATGATACTCAGCCAATTAAGATCAGGATATACAGCCTTGGGTCAGGCTTAGTATTCAGGGAGTGAATAACAGATCGCTTCCAGCCCAGTTGTTTTAATAAGGCCAGATGGGGTTTACGAAGGTCTTCTTATTCTGACCCGTGGGGCAGAAAGTGAAGTTGGAAAGGCTGGCAATGTACAAAATACATTCTCAAAAAAAACCCAAAAAGATGTAATGTGCTCCGAACACACCGTTTCTCTCTTCTTGGCAGAGCTAAAAGCAAACATAGGACGAAGGAAAGGCCTAAGAAAACCTGCTTGCCGTGACATAATGAGATTCCTCCCTTTAGGCATCCAAACAGTACTACAAATGCATCTTTGTCATCTCCCGGATACAGGCTATAATGAGCTGAGGACCCAGTGGTCTTTAATCTGGCAGGAGCAGATGCATGGCATTTACCTATGGCTGGTCGGTTCTGGGTGAGAAGGGGGATGTTACCAAAGCCCTCCATGGACGTGGACGCTTGTAGTAAGGGTGATCTAATTAAAGAGAGTACCTCTTCTGCCCGGTCAATGACATCTCCTCCAGGGCAGAGGGGGGCAGTAGGACACTGACTTAACAATGATAAAAGTGAAACCAACTGCGCCAAGTTTGGGCTGAATCTTTGCAAATGAGAAGTGGGACAAATGATAAGATTCGTGCCTAGAAACATGACAAGGCCGCATCCCTCCTGCAATGACTCTCACCTGGGAAGGCATCCTTCATGCCAAACCCAAACCTGTCCCGTTAGGGGAGAGACTGCAGACAACCTGTCTTTTGTGGGGGTCAGTTTCCCAGAACACTTTGATATTAGCGTCCAGAAAGTTCTTGGTAACAACAGGAAGTGACTGTATATTCTTGGATTGGCAGTATTCTGGTAGGCTTGAAAGGAGGAAGAAAATGAGGGCAAGGTTGGGACTCAGAGAGAATGGGGCATGGAGGAAACAAGATGGGCTTTGCAGTCCGCCACAGCTGGCTGTAAACAACTATTTCTCTGTGTATACCTCATCAATATCACCTGGGAGCTTGTTAACTGCTATGACCCCCCCACACGCACCCCCACCCCGGCTCTACAATGACCTACTAAACCAGAATCTCCTGGTCCGGAAGTCTTTTTTTTTTTTAAATAAGCATTGAAGATATTTGAGAAGTGTAGCTTCCCAAAACCTAGACTCCCTGAGAGATGCTTTACAACTAGTCTGTGGCTGTCCCACAAATGACTGATGGGTTTTGAACACAATGTGACTTTTTAAAGTCACTCAGAACAATCGAGACTCAACAAACAAGGCTGGATTTGCCTTCTTTGGGGCACTGTTCTCTGAAAGTCTCCAAGGCCTCACTTGCCTTGCTAGGCGCGCAATCACAGAGCAATGGCAGCTGAAGTGTATTCAGTCCATCAGCAAGTATCCCTAAGTTGCATGTTGTTTGAGAATGGCTGGGAAGCAGGTTTTCCACCTTTGACTGCAGCTAAGGTGTACAGTCCCCTTTATCTCCGGAAAAAAACAAAAATCAAGACCGCTGTAACAGGTTGTTTAGTCCTGGGATGTGGTTGGACCCACCAGAGAACTGAATTTTCTCTGGCCTCGATTCCACCCTACAGTCAGGACAGCCGCCTTTCTGTACTACATCTTGCTTGCATTTGGCAGCGGGAATCTCGGAAGGGGTGGCTGTGGCATTCTGCCCTGAGTTTCCAGAGTGAAGGTGGCCACAACCCGGGCTGGCTGGGAGCTGCCCGTGCTGCGATTCACCGAGGGGTGGGGCTGCTCGGGGAGACCGTGCCCTGGAGACCCCAGAGCGTCGCTGGTAGAAGAGCGGGCTCAGCGCTCCGAAGCCCTTCCCACCCACGCCCCGCCCGGGGTGTCCGGATTCGACCCGGCTCTAAGAGGTCAAGACCTCCGAGCGCGCCATCCCGCCCCGCCCCGCTCCTCCGTTGGCGCTGGTGTGGCGTGGGGCATGCGGGCGCGGCCGGGGGGCGCGGGTGGCGGCGCGCGGGGTGGTGATCAGCGACCGGCCCCGGACGCCCGGGGAGCGGATGGCGGAACCCACGCGCGCCGCGAAGCCGCGCTGCAGGCAGGGCGCCGGGCCAGGCGCGGGCGCCGCCGTGAAGCCCAAAAAGAAGGCTTTTTATTTGCTGAGCATGAAGCCCCCGAAGGACCCCGCCCCCAACAACAACGTGTCGTTTGTGATCCACTGTCAACTGGGCAAGGAGATCAAGCACATTTGCAGCAACTGCAGCCGAGGGGAGGACGGTCGCGACGGTGAGTGCCGGGCGCGTCGGGGAGGTGGCGGGAAGGAGGCTCCGCCGGTCCACGGTTCCGGGTGCCGGCAGGAGTCTGCCACCCCGACAGCTGCGGGGACCTCCGCTTCCCCTACCAGGGCCCTGCACTTCGCAGAATGTCACCCCGAGCCCAGTGGGCTTTGCAGCAGCGCCCAAAAGAAACAACTGATTTAAGAAGATGGAGAGAGGGGAGGGTCTAGGGGATCTGTCCACAGCAGCAACCAAAGCCTTTTTAAAAAGATGCTACACCTGCTCCCCCCCCCCGCCCCATCTCGCACTCACACCCCATCTCCGTGGGCCCCTTAACTGTGGGATTTGCCATCTTACATTACAAGATTGTGGACTTCCTTCAGGTGGGTTCCCATGAAAGGTCATTAGCCTTGACCTCTGCGGGGGCCCAGCTCACAGAGCATTTGTGGAATGGTGTCTCTTTGGGGTAAAACATGGCTGTGATATCTATCTATCTATCTATCTATCTATCTATCTATCTATCTATCTATCTATCTATCTATCTATCTATCTATCTATCGAGTGCTGCTGCTGGTACCTTTTGGGTGTCTAGTGCCCAGTGTGGGGGCAAGTGCGGGCAGCGGCTCTGGACTGAAAGAAGAGCCAAGGTCCAGGGGCAGTTGGCCCAGAAGCAGACAGAGGTTTCTCTGCCTGTGGGCTCTTGTGTGGCTGTGCCTTCATAGGAGCCTCCAGGAAATTCCCCAGCAGCTTGCTCTTGCAGGCTCCGGAGAGCCACTGAAGGTCGCAGAAAAGTTTTTAATAAGCAGCAGATGTAAGCTAGGGAGCATTAGCTGAGGGCCAGCCCAGAGCTCGCCGCTCCTGTCCACCTGCCTGAGCAGGCAGCGTTCCCATGTGCCCTTTAGAAGAAGATGTCACTTAGAATCCCTCCAGTTCTCTGCTGGCCTGTGAAGTGCTGGGTAATGAAGTGACTGCGGATGGCCTAATGTCTTTTCAAAATTAGAGTCCTGCTAGCATAATTATAGTTTTCTTTGATTAAAATGTGAGAGAGGCTGTGTTGCGTGGAGCGAGTCACGCAAGAGCAAACTGGGACAGTACGGGAGGTGGGAGGACAGAGCTCCTGCTGATGGCTTTTGACGGGTGGTTGTTTCTTGTGCCGGCTGTAAACTGGAGACACCAAGATGAATGCGAACGAGCAGATTAGCCGGACCCCAAGCTAGACCTTTCCCCGTACAGTACAATGGAGAATGGGATGCAAGCCAACAACCTGCCAATTGTTAAATACCGGTCACTCTGTTGACTGAGCGGTATCCCAAAAGAGCCGCTTCCCCGTTCGCGGGAGTTTGTTTAAATTAGTGCCTCTCTGCACTGCTATAATAAGGAAAGGGTGTTTCTACACTCAGGGAATTATGAGCTCCCTCTACGTGCTGGTCACGGCAGGAATGTATTTTAACCTGCACCCTGCCTTCCTCGTAGGACACACGTTTTCTGCATAGCCTCAGAATGCCCTTGGGCATATATTCCCAAGGACGTTCTTGTATCACTTAACGTTATACACGTATTTAGTGGCAGTAGATCCATATATGAGGAGAGCTAAGGCTGTAGTATCTAATTTTTCCGTAATTCTATACCACTATCCTGAATGTGTGGTACTTTCAGTTGACAAAAAGTAGTGTAGTGCAATTGGATTCATTCTTTTTTATGTATGGCAGGGACATCAGAAATTTTTATTTCATTCATTCATTCTGGTGTGTGTGTGTGTGTGTGTGTGTACATGTACACATACATATGCCATCATACATATGTGGAGGTCAGAGGCCAGCTTAGAGTAGTTAGTTCTCTTCTTCCAAACTTTGAGTCCCAGGGATTGAACTTGGGTCATCAGGCTTGCGGAATCAGCTACTTTTATTTGCTGAGCCACTTGCTGGCCATTATCTTTTCATTCAATTTAATTTTAAAGTTTCTAATATTCATGCATCAGAATTAAAGGTGGTTTTGCCGACTTTATTTTAAGTAAATCTTTTTAATACTAATGATAACAAATAAACATTAGAATAAAGCCACCACTCATTCATGACAAGTTCGTGTTTCTGCCCATTTTTTTGCTGTCTGTGCACTGTGCTGAAACTGCTTTCAGAAAAGTGAGGGGATTAGTGTTACACTTCAGTGCTAGAAGCCACAGAGTTTCAAATATAGGATAAAACAAAGGCAGATAGCATGTTGGTTTTTAAATGGGTTTTATTTCTTCTCCTCCACAGGATCTAGGGCTGTGGTTCCCAAAAGTCCTAATGCTGCAACCCTTTAATAAAGTTCCTTGTGTTGTAGTGACTCCCAATCCTAAAATTATTTTTATTGCTACTTCATAACTGTAATTTTCCTACTATATAAATTGTAATATGAACATCTGTGTTTTCCAATGGTCTTAGACAACCCTTGTGAAAGGCTTGTTCAAATCCCCAAAGGGGTTGTGACCAGCAGGTTGAGAACCACTGACCTAGAGAATCTGGCATTGTTGGGTATGTGTGTGTGTGTTATATATGTGGGAGGGGGTAGGTGTGTTCATAGCTACGTGTTTGTCATGCACATTTGCCATCTTGATGAACTAAGTTATTGGAGTCACAAATGAGGAGAAATTGCAGAATTTTCTGGTATATTTTTAAAAATACACCAAACTATACCTTACAGTAATTCAAAGAACAAGTCTCATACTACGTGTATTCTAACACAGTCATAAACTAGAGGGCTTGAAATAATTGTCATGTTTCACAACATCACTATCATCTCTTGAGAAACCAATTTTATCCACTTTTATGGTTTACATTTTATAGCAAAATTTTAAAAATATGGAGTCTTCCATATTTTCAAGATTTAGTTTCATTTCTTATTTTTATTCCTAAGTTTGGCCATCAACATTATATTTGTAAATATTCAAAATACAAAATTTCTGGGCTGTACCCCAGGACTGCTCAAGCATAATCTCCAGGAATGGTGGCCAAAGTTAGTATTTTAACAGGTGCTTCACGGAGCCTTAGGCAGCAAAAGAGTATTCTTTTGTACTTTTTAAAAATCTTTTAAAATGTTTTTATTTATTACAGTTTATTCACTTTGTATCCCAGCTGTAGCCCCCTTCCTTCTCCCCTCCCAATCCCTCCTTCCCTCAGACTTCTCCTCCCATACCCCTCCCCCAGTCCACTGTTAGGGGAGCCCCTCCTCCCTTTCCATCTGACCCTAGCCTATCAGGTCTCATCAGGACTGGCTGCATTGTCTTTCTCTGTGGCCTCCTAAGGCTGCCCCCATCCCCCAGGGGAAGTGATCAAAGAGCCAGCCACTGAGTTCATGTCAGAGACAGCCCCTGCTCCCCTTACTAGGGGACCCACTTGGACACTGAGCTGCCATGGGCTACATCTGTGCAGGGGTTCTAAGTTATCTCCGTGAATGGTTCTTGGTTGGTGTGTCAGTCTCAGAAAAGACCCCTGTGCCCAATTTTTTTTGGCTCTGTTGCTCTCCTTGTGGAACTCCTGTCCCCTCCAGGTCTTTCTATCTCCCCCTCCTTTCATAAGATTCCCTGCACTCTGCCCAAAGTTGGCTATTGAGTCTCAGCATCTGTTTTAATATCCTGCTGGGTAGAGTCTTTCAGAGGCCCTCTGTGGCAGGCTCCTGTCTTATTCCTTGTTTTCATCCTCTTCTGATGTCCATCCCGTTTACCTTTCTGAATGAGGATTGAGCATCTTACCCAGGGTTTCTGGTACATTTTTTTAAAACTCCTTTGTTAAGCAGGCTGACTGGTGGGAAGAGTGAGAAAATTTATACCTAAATAAAGTGGAAATTATATACATTGTAAAGCTATAAGAAATGATTACATTTCCACTAAAAGTTTATATTGGAAGTCAATAGGAAAATACTATTTAATTTATAAATTGTTGAAAAGCCAGTTTACAGAAAAGTCCAAAACAGAAATAAAGTATTTCTGCATATAATTTCATGAACATTTTCTATTCTTATTTTAATTCCTTTTGAGTCTTAATCATGGTGAGTTATTTTTAGGAAGCAGTCTCACTGATGAAAACTAAGGTGTGGGTGAGGGCGTAGCTCACTGGTAGAACATGTGTTCAGCTTGTGTGAGGTTCTGGGCTCCTTCTCCAGCATGACACACAAACGAAAGCATTCCTGTGAAGAGGTCATTTATTAGGAAGGAAACATTGTAACCATTTTGAGAAATACTTGCGAGGCTCAGTCTTGTTTTTGCAGTGACATTTAAAAAGCAACAAAATGGCAGTTAGAAAACAAGGCATTATTGGTGATTAGCCAATATGTCAGCCTGTCTTGTTGCGCTTAGCAGAGGTACGAGCTCACTAATTCACTGACTTGCCAGATGGTACCTCCAAGTTTCATTTTAGGAGATGTTTCTTAGTCAGCTCCTATGTGATTTAAAAAAAATTTTTTTTTGAGACAGGGTCTCACTGGATAGCCGAGGCTGGCTCCCAAAGCACAGGAATCTCCCTGCCTCATCCTCCCAAGTGCTGGGGTTAAAGGTGTGCACCACTAGGCCTAACTCTCCCGTGTGAATGTTCAAAGGAGAGCTGTCCTGGATCTTTGTTTCACCGACATGGAACTCCCAGCAAGGCAACCCTTCAGGGCAGCATGCCCTTTGAATTCCTACCGACCTCACCCCTGCCTTTTACAGAGGAGATGAAGGACATGCAGAGTAGCTAGTCCTTCCAGGTCAAGCTACCACTTGATGCCTGGGCTGCTAGCACAAGTGTTCAGGAAAAAAGATGCCGCTTCCAGCAGTGGTCCACAGCTGGACCCTGGAACTTCCTTGTCTGCTCACAAATAAAGCCTCTTCCACTTGCTAGCTAGGGTAGGATATTGCAGTATTATTTACTGCGTGGAATTGTGAGGATTAAATGAGATAATTGGTACAAAGCACTTAGCATGGTGCCTGGCTAAGAACACGCCTGAGAAATATTAGTTCAGTTTTGCCTTCGGTTTTCCTTCTGCTGTACTATGCTGTATTGCCTTTCTGCAATTAAATTCCTTGGCTTGGGTCCAAGATTAAAGCATTCATTCTTCTCCATAGCTCATGGTTAAAACATATGTTTTGATATCCTAAGTAAAAGAACCCTATGTGCATACCTATAATGAAGTCCTTCTACAGATAGCTCTACTGTCTCAGAGTATTTGGATTGAGAGATACCCGGTTACTTCTCAGAGTAAGGGGGCACAGAGAAGAGACAAGAAGAGGACACAAGGACTTAGGATGTAGTTTGGTGGGAGAGCACACACCTAAAAATCTGGGATACCCTGGGTTTGAACTCAATCGTGTAGAGAGGTGAAGTGAGTTTAGCAAGAAATTAAGGAGGATTGTGTAGAGCCAGGCAATTCTAATGAAGGTGCACTGTCAACTTCTGTTCAGGAGCCAAGTCCTCAAAGAGCTGAGATTTCTCTTGGCTTTCCTACATTGTTTGTGAATACAGCTTGTTTGTTCAGGGGCCTGTCTCTGTTAAGGGTAGACACCAAAAGGGTGTCATACCAGCTATTCCCTTTCCAAGGCTTGGACCTGGTGACAGTAAGAAAGCAACTGTCATATGAGCTTGACAACACTGATAACTGTGTGAGGAAGGCAGGCAAGCTCCCCCAGGAAGGGCACATTTGGACTATGAGACAGGGAGAAGTCTCCAAGTAAAATGAGGAAGCATTTCAGTGGGAGAAAATGGAAGGCTGAAAGAGCAGCATGTATCCAGGACAGAGTTCGCAGGGGCAAAGTGTGGAATGTGGAAGAAAATGACATGAGCCAACAGGCATCTATAAACACAGTGGCCAGTCTTTCCCAACCAGTTACTTGATGTGCTATGTGAAGCACTGGGAAAATGGAAATAAAAAATATAAACATAGGAGAATAGCCAGGGAGATGAAGGTAGACACACAAATCCACTGAAGTTTGAAGTATCTGAGAGGGAAAGTTGTGGGTTTCGGGAACAGAGAGGGTGGTAGGTCTCACTTGGAGGAAGACAAGTCACAGAAAGTCTAAGCAAGGTTTGGAAGGAGTTCCGATTTCACCTTTTAAGCACAGATGACCTCATCAAGTTACCTTTAAAAACAATCTTATGAAAACCTGTATGGTATACAAAAAGAGCCAGACCCAGGTTATATATTGGCATGAACTTATCATCTAGACTGCTCACTCCTGAATGATTCTGAATTATTTTTGAGTGTTTTTTAAAATTTTTTTACTCTTGCTTTACTGGTAGTACCTAGGAAATATCAGTCCAGGGAGAGGACTCAGCTCCTGTCCATTCATAGTTCAGGAAAGAGTGTGTCTCTTTAGCTTGAGCAGTCAATGTCAAAAGAGAGAGATCCTGCAATTCTGGTCTGTGCTTAAAATATATTTTGTAAACTTTCAACACCAACATCATTACCTAACTTTATTTTTTAGCACCGTATTCTTTCTTCATTTCTCTTATATATTTACTTATTGTATTGCTGTATGGAGGATTTATGCTCAGGGCCTTGCTCACACTAGGCAAGTGCCCCATCCACCAACTGTAACCCCCAACCCTCTATTTGAATATTTTGAGGCAGGAACTGACTGTGTGGCCCAAGCAGGCTTTGTTATCCTCCTGCTCTCCCCTCTGAGTATCGGGGATTATACTCCTGCACCACCGGCCTGTCTTTAGCATAACATTTCCACTCATATACACTTTTGTTCGTAAATCCCTCTGTTTCAGTAACTCTCTGACACGTGACACGTGCTCCCATTTACTTTGTTTACATTTGGGTCTCTAAGTATTTGTGAAACTTGCAGCTAAACGTGGAATCCTACCCATAACCGTGATGACTCCAGCTGAAAGATTACTAGCTAGAATCTCTGCATGTCACTTTATGAGGGGGGGTCTCTGCCTGTTTTCTAGCCCCAAATGTTTCTGTCTGTGGTTTACTGATCAAGATAGATGGAAAGAACTTCTTGGACTTGATTGGACACTTGAGGCTTCAAGAAACATCTAAGGTTTGGGAGCTCTGGAGTAGAGCATTCACCTGGTATTGTGAGGCCCTGGGTTCAATTTCTCTAGCACTGAAAAAGAAAAAAAAAAGTGTCAAAATGACAATCTATAGGAAAAGGCACCTTGACCAGCTGGGATCTGCCATTGGCTGTGTATAATGTACTATTTCTGGCTGGCAGTTGTGATGAAAGCAAGGAGATAAATAGGGTCCAACTGAAGGCTGGCTAGCCAGGGTTAGGGAAAGAGGTGACCCTCCCTTCAGCCCCCCCCCCCCCCCGCATTGTTGGCCAGAAAAGAGGAGCCCAGAGAGGAAAAGGCTTCAGGTAAGAGAACCTGGATGTAAACAAGGGTACAGGTGCTAAATTGGAAAAAGAAGGAATCAACTGCAGAGATTTCAGCACTGAGAAATCACCTGTCTTGTTAACAGCAGACTGTATGTGGACTGATGTGGTGGGATTTCCTTAGCAGTGTGCTGTTTCTATACCTAAGGCCAGAGGGAGGGCAGAACATGGCAGTTGGTTGACTCAGGTATCAGATGTTAATGCTGTGGTGAACTTGGTGTGAGGAAAGAGACAAATCTGAATTCCTGCCCAGAGAGGGATATTTGTGATAGAGGTTAATTCTTGGCTACCAGAGGCCAAAGATAGAGATGCTTTCTCCTTTGGGAAGAGGGGGGCAGACAGCTACCTAGGTCTTGTGGGAGGAGATGGCTCCTGAGGTACACTGTATTGGATAGATAGGATTAGGCTAAGAAAGGGCCACTTGGGGACAGGATGGAGAGCAAGTGGAGAGAAAAGTTGCCAGGTCAAGGGTAGAACCTGCTTAGCCAGAATCTTACCACGATTCCCCCTTTGGTGTTTTATTTCTACTATCTTGCCCAGTGCATGGATATTAGGAGTGGAACAAAATGGGTTTGGTACATGAATATGTGTGTTGATATATTAATTACCCATCTAGCTGATAAATACAAATCCATTCATTAAAGTGACTTCCAGGACAACAGCTTGCTGTGCCTGGGGAAAGCACACAGGAGCTGGGGTGTGGTGAGATTTTAGCGGAGGCCATACATGAAGAAGGATCTAGATCCCTATGCTAAGCAGTTTGGAGTTGCCTGATGACAGGATTCGAGATTCCTGGGGGAAATATGTTTTAGCAGCTTTATTAAGACATAATTCACATACCATACCTAATTCACTAAGTTAAAGCATGGAAGTGGTTTGGGTATGTCCACAGAATCTTACATCCATCATTAGAGGCAGTTTCAAGGCATTTTATTATTATGTACCCACCCTGCCACACACACACAGACCAACACTCCAATCCTTTTAGTCAATCTGCATGATCATTCTATAGCTCCCATCTCGGGCAAACACAAACCTACTTTTCGTGTCTGTACGTTTCCCTACTCTGGAAATTTTATATAAATGGAATCCTGTCCTATGTAGCCCCTTGTGCCTAGCTTCCCTTCACTACACATAATGTATTTAAGGCTCATACGTACTCTATAGCAGGGGTCGTGCCTTCTTTCATGGCTAACTGTATGTTCTACTGTGTGGGTGTACCACATTCATTCATCCAGCCACCAGCTGGGTACATGGGTTGTTTCCACATGGGCTGTTGTGAAGATCCCACTGTGAACATTGCGGGGCAAACCTAGGTGTACATAAAGATCTTCATTTCTCCTCAGTATAGTACTTACAGGCAACATGGCTGAGTCCTGCAGGAACCCATATATTAATCACTTGAGAATTCCAGACTGTGCTCCAAAGTAACCACCCTATTTTATTTACGTTCTGGTGACAATGTATGTGTGAAAGTATTAATTTGTCTACATCCTTGCTGACACCCATTGGTTGTGACATGGATTACAGCCACTTTGTAGCGCATTTGAGCATGAGAGAAGATTCTGAGGCATGTTGGTCAAAAAAGAGTAAATTCAGACTATTTAAGAAAACCAATAAGTCAGATAGAGGCTGGTTATAAGTGTTTGTGTGTGTGTGATTTTCTAGTTCATAGATATTATTTTCTTGTAGACATTTGAACAGACTTTTAAGGTTGTAGTTAGGGCTATGAACACTTTACAGAGAACAGCTCAGACCTTCAGAGCTGCTATAGGATCCTCATGACAGCTGCTAATGCTGCCGTGGGTGGGCTGCCATGGGAAGGGGTGTTTATTTCAAGTGTGGAGGTCCAGGGGACCACTGCTCTCCTTTCCCTGCTGTCTAGTCACTTCTGTCCCCATGTTCTCCCACCTGGAACATGCAGTTGGCTGAGGTGCCGAAACCCCAGGGGGCTGTTTAACTCTGGCCCTGGGGCTCCCCACCTGGGTTGAGAAAGTTTTCCATAACTTAAAAGAGTGTTTGAAAAATAACCAACAGATATTATTGATGTACATAATATATACACAATACACGAGACGTATAAAGCTCACCTGCCGGGGTCCACCTCTACATGTACACTGGTTCACAGCATCACATGCCTGTTACACACTGTAACCGTTCACAAGCTACAACACACAGCCCCGAGGAGCCGAGGATGCTCACAGGCCCATTCTTCACAGAAAGTGTTGCCTAGGCCCTCGCTACTGCAAAGTGCCTGTAACTAGAAAGCACCATCCATCTCCAAGAAATTCATCACTGTTGTTGATCTTTGAGTTGAAAAGGATCCTTACAATTATCCAGTCCTTTGTGTGTGTCATCCATGCAAATCACAGTTTTGGGTCTTTATCTGTGAGGTAGAATCTACTCATGATATCTGGGCTGCCCTCAAACACTTATCTTAGCTTTGCAAGTAGATAGGACTAAGGGTGTGCCCCAGTATGCCTGACTTTTAGCACTCTTGTAAGTTTGTTTGGTGTGTGTCTGCGTGTGTCTGTGTATTGAACAGGGTACTACAGGTGACTAATATCAGAAGAGTCAGGACCTCAGTTATAACCCTCATTCCTGGTTCAGGTCTTCGTCCTTTTAGGAGTCTATTAGATTTCCTAGAAAAGGCAAGACAGGTTCAAATAAAAAGCAACCTAAGAAGAAAGAACCTATCTTCTAAATTTGGTTCATGGAGCCTCTTTAGCTTCCCCACATCCACCATGACCTTTCTATGGGCCTCGGGCTGGTACTTTTACTGAAGGGGGATGAATTTTTTTTCTCATCTCTACCTAGGAGCTAACCATTTTGACTCTCTCATTGTTTTGCTATGCAGTTTAGAACAATTGCCTGTGCTATTTTGGCACTTGGAGACGTGCTTGCACCATAATTATTTTGCAACCCACAAAAGTAATTATAAAATCAAATAATTATCTTCTAAACAAGCTGTAACCCCAGCAATGGTTTTGGGTGGGGGGGGTGTGTGTCATGGTGGGGTTTCTCTTCTGTAAGTTTCGCTTTGAAGGCTGTGACATTCTGCTTTCTGTGCGTCCCTCACCTCAGTGGTGGTGGTATTTCAAGCGCAGTGGCAGCCTTCTGCTGAGCCCCGGCAACAGGCTTCTCTGGACCTAACCCAGAGAACTTAGCACAACAGCAATGGTATAGGAACATGAGGGAAAGGTGGGGAAGGCATGGCTGGATGGTCCAGCTGTGGCTGTTACTTAGTGATAGAGTGTCCTGCATGCATGAGTTCCCAGGTTCAATCCCTCGTGCTGCCAAGAAGGGAGAAAGAGAAAGAGAGAGACGGAGAGAGAATATAAAACACGTGGAGTTCTTCTGGAGATGGGAAATTTAAAAAGAAATTCAAGCATACAAACAAATCCAAAAAGAAAATCCTCAGCCTACCAGAATCTAATACCCGTTGTTGGTTGGAATTATTAAGAGGCTCCCAGTAGCCAGACCTCTGGATCTGAAGGGTGACCTTACTTAGTACCCTCAGTCTGCTGCACAGTTAGCAGCCAACCTCCTCAGCAGTGAGGCGTTACAGAAGGGCTAGGCTCTTGTTGAGGGACTTAAAACCTGCCAGCGGGCCCCGTTGGCCTGATGGATGCCACAGAGTCTGTAACGAGTACTAAATTCACATTGGGAACCTCATCACCTGACAGCAGAGCTCTTCAAAATGGAAAGATGGACCAGAAAGCGTGCCTCAGCAACAGGCAGCGCCAAGGATGTGCCATGCGATCAAGAAGCAAGCTCTGCACCTTTCGGGGCTCGCCATCCACTGTAAATGACAGCCGCCACGAGGCAGGAGTGCCTCATTTCCCAAATGAGCACACAGCAAATCGTTTGGACTGCCAAAAGCCCTCCTGAATGTTCCTCTAGAACAAGCAGTATGCTATACTTTTCTCCCAGCCTTAGTATGGATTATTCATGCACTGTTAAATAGCCTGTGGCTACCACCCAGATTCAAACTGAACACAGAGAAGACACTCAAATAGCCAAAGCTGAGAGCACCCTTTACAGTGGAGGAAGTAATAAATGACAGGCCGTGGACCTCTTCCACCTTGCCCTGGGTCTCTGAGGGGAAACCTATGCACAGAATTAGATTTGTCTTGGTAAGGCTGTAAGCAGTAGCCTGGGATACCTGGTGAGCTTTGGACTGTGAGCCTTGTTTTCTTTCTCATGTTATGCTGGAAGACAAAAATGAAATGGAGAGAATATGTCCAAAATGGACTATCTTATGCAAGAAATAAAAATAACGACAAGAACCTTACAGTAGGAGATCTATTCTCTGGCAGAAGGAAAGTACACACATCTTGGAAGATGTCTTCATGTAAGCCAGAGGGAAGGAGGTGCCAGGCTGGAGCTCAGGTCTATGAAGCCCGCCTGACACAGTGTTGGGGGCTGGGCCGCCCTCTGTTCTCCACTCTAGCTCCTGACATTGCCTTATACAGTGCTTTGTGTGTGTGTGTCTAGAATATGAACAATCCCCTGTTATGAGCAACACCATAGCCCTGGTTTTCATTTCATGGAGATAGGGCAGCTGTGACAGGTGTAAGGTTGAGTGAAGTGAGTTCTAGAGTTACATCCCAGGTAAAGTTGGTTTTGGGGAAAAAACAAAATGTCATATATATATTAGCTAAAGATTTACATCACCATGTATGTGTGTGTACGGGAATACAACATTTTTGGAATAGATTATTTCAACATTAATACTGTCTTGTGCCAACATTAATACTGTCCTCCAATAAAAAAAAAGAAGCACACTGTAATATGCATGAAAATGTCAAATAAAACTTAGCATTTTGAGGGAGGGGGCTACAGCTGGGATACAAAGTTAATAAACTGTAACTAATATAAAAAATAAATAATTTTTTACAACTGTGTTCGTGGCTGCTTTATTTGTAATAGCCAGAACCTGGAAACAACCCAGATGTCCCTCAGTTGAGGAATGGATACAGAAATTGTGGTACTTTTACACAATGGAATACCACTCAGCAATTAAAAAGGAGGAAATCATGAAATTCGCAGGCAAATGGTGGGACCTGGAAACGATTATCCTAAGTGAGGTTTCTCAAAAGCAGAAAGAAACATATGGTATATACTCACTTATATAGTCCTATAGGATAGGAAGGTCATGCTGAAATCTATACTCCAAGAGAGGATATACAGGAAGGAGGACCCAGGTGGATATGATCAATGCTCGTTTGGATGAACAAATGGGATGGACATTGAGTGGAGGAGAAAACAAGCAACAGGACAGGAGTATGCCAAGGAGGACCTCTGGGGGGGGGGGGTCAACGTAAAGATGTATCAGAGCAGATATTAAGACTCGCGATCAAGCCTTTGGCAGAGGGCAAGAAGTGATGATAGAAATGGAGGAGGTTGGTGAAACTTGGAGAGAACAAGAGCTCCACAATGACTAAACTGAGCAGGGCACAGGGGTCTTGTATGAGACGGTTTCTACAACCAAAAACTTAGCATTTCTTATGCTAAGTAAAAAAAAATTTCATTTTAAAATAGTGGAACGGGACTATCCAGGAAAAGGAAAGAGACCCGTGGGAGAGGGAGGAGGGAAAAGGTAAGTAATAGGGTAAATAACATGACTGACCTATCAACAAGCACCTCCAGCCTGTGGTCCCAGGGCTTCATCCTTCCCAGGATAGCTACGGATATAACCCAACTCGTGTAGATGACAGTGTCCTATTGCCAAGTCAAACGTTTGGGCATACATATCACACATTGTACATGTGTAAAAAAGCCGGAAGCCTCTTATACAAACAATAGATTAATAATTTTTTTAATTAAAAAATAATCACCTCCTTTTAAAAGCCACCAGGTTAAAATGAAGTCAGAGCAAGAATCCGTTCTGCCGGCTCCTCTCTTGACATTGCTAAGAGCTCTGGAATTCCACTTTGGATTTGTAAACAAACATGAAGGACCCAACAGTGGTAGCATGCACCATGTAAGCATGTGGCAGACAGGGGCCAGTGTTCATTCCGGGGCCCCGTCCCTAATTAGCTGTGAATTAGAGAGTAAAAATTTACTTGGAAAATACCTAGTCTTAAATCCCAGCAAGGTTTAGCTGAGGGGATTTTTCCCATCACCATTTCAGAAAACAGGCAGGGCTTATTTTTCTGGTATAATCCTAAGAGTGCAATTCCTGGCAGTGTTTACCACAGAGAAGGAATTAGCCACCCCAGGGGATGAGAGAGCCAGCACTAGGCTCCAGAAGCCTAGCCAGACAACACCTGGGCCCCACCCACCCCCACACTTCTATTCCCCTTCTTGTGAAATGGAGTGCAGGATAGGAGAATCAGGCTTATTTCTAGAGTCCTGGGAGAATCTAGGAAGCAGGCATCTGGGAATTGTTCACAGACTCAAACACGGGGGTTTTGTAGTTTTTCCACTTCATGGCGCTGTCAAAGGCAAACTTCTCTTTTCTCCTGGGGCTCTCCTTTCCATTGTGAAGCACAGGAATGGGGGTGCTGTGCTGTGTGACTCACGGGGCCTGAAGGTGAAAGCACAGAGCTAGAGGGACAGATTGCTGCAGTGATGTTTTGTGTTTTCCTTGCCCTGTGCCTGGTAGAGCCTTGTTCAGCCCAAGTGAGTCACAGGGCTGCTTCTCAAGAGTGGTCTTGGAGGCTGTTATATGCTCTGGCATGCCTTCCCAATGGATGGCTCTTTCTCTGCAGAAAGGTCAAGGGTGGTTAGGCTTAGGGTCCTAGAGGAAGTGCAGCTAATTCTCAGAGCTCACAGCCCTCTGCTTTTTCTGCCATTGTTTGACAAGCCCTGCTCTAACAGAACTTTTACAGTGAGCCACTGGGTCTGAGATTTAGAGTTAAAGGACACTGAAGAGGATTAGGGTCTGCTTGAGGATTAATGGGGGAAACTACTGAGCAGCTTCTCCTGTGCCTAAGAGACAAAGGCCCCTGTACCGCAACGATGTTTCCTTGTGGAAATGCAGGGTCATTGTTTGTTGAGATACATTTTTTTTTCCTCTCACAAAAGTTTCAGTTAGTTTTGCAGTTATGTAGAAGAATCTTCTGCCTAGCATCTGCATGTAATCAAACTCAGTATTGCTTTCTTCAGTTGCTAAGGTGACAACAAGAAATTGTTCCCTTTGTTTTTTAAATGCTGATGGGAACATGGCCTGGTCAAAATGCTGGCAGGGAAGTTGGCATCAGTAACGGTCCTCCTGCCTAGACTTCTGAAGTGGGGGTCTGGGAGAGCGTGCCACATCACTGTTTAGTGTCTCCCAAACCTCTCTGATTACAGTAAAAACAAACAAACAAACAAAGAAGCTCTGAATGTCAATGTTGGCGTTTTGCCGACTTTAATGAAATGTGTTCCAAAATGTGTTCTCTTTAAGTTTGCTTCATGGGCTAGAAATAGGTGCAGTTTTCAAGACCAAACTAGTAAGGAGAACTGAGCTAGCTGTGCTAGGCAGATGGTCTTAATCTGCAGCTCAGGCCCCGCCTGTGAGCTTCAGAAGTCTCCTAAGGTGATGAGTGTTTGTGCTTCTTTCCCAAAATTTATCTTGTTGCACTCTTTCTTGTATTTATTTGATTGGCTGGCTTTTAGTCTTGTGTGGATGGTAGTTGTGTGTGTGAACACATGCCTGTGCATGTGTGTGCGTGCATGGCCATGCAGAGGCAAAGGATTGATGTCAGGTGTCTTCCTCAATCACCCTTGCCTTATTTTTAGTTTTTCAGCAGTTCTTCTCATACATGCACGCAATGCCTTTTCATCATATCTACCCGCACCCAACTCCTGCTTTACCTCCTCCCTGATCCACACCCCTACTCCACAGCCATTCTTTTTTCTATTATTATTATTGTTATTATTATTATTATTATTTTACATTTTATTCACTTTGTATCCCAGCTGTAGCTTCCTCCCTTTCCCCTTCCTATGACCAGCTCCTAGTCCACTGATAGAGAAGGTCTTCCTCCCCTACTATATGACCATAGCCTATCAGGTCTCATCAGGACTGCCTGGATCCTCTTTCTTTGTGGCCTAGTAAGGCCACCTCACTACGGGGAGTTGATCAAAGAGCAGGCAACCGAGTTCATGCCTGTGACTGCCCCTGATCCCCTTACTAGGGACCCGACTTGGAGACTGAGGTGCCCATAGGCTACATCTGAGCAGGGAATCTAGGTCCTCTGTATGCATGGTCCTTGGCTGCAGTATCAGTCTCAGAAAAGACCCCTGTTTGGTTTTTTGTTTTCTGTTTTGAGGCAGAGGCTCTCATCAGGTCACACACTCCCCCCAAACAAAACAAAACAAACAACATCAAAAACCCTGTTAGGTTCAGGCTCCAGCAATCCTGTTCTCTCACTCCTGGCCCTGGAGTAGCCTGGACTACAAGCATGCAGCATTACACCAGGCCGGGAGTGTTTGGCAAAGTATCACAAGTAACCAATGCCCTGTAGGAAAGTTAGAGTGTCCCTCCAAATTTCTCCCGTAGAAAGTGTGGCACAGTGGGCTGTGACCCCACCATGAGAGACAGGGCAACATGGCGCTGAGGGTCCTGTGTGAGTTCTTCTTTCCCGGCAAGTGCTGAGCTCATGCTGCACCACCAAAACCAAGAAGAAATAGCTGACCGTATTTATTCAGTGACTTTTGGTTACCGGAGTAGTGGATGCTAATTAAATTGTGGAATTGACTGTAAGTTTGCTTCCTTTGGTCCAGGAGGGAGGGCTGTCATCTTTTCCATAGCCAGAGTGCATGTTCCCACCCTGTGGCCAGGCTGGGGCTTTCAGAGACCTTATGACCCCAATGCCCGGAACAATTTGGAACAAGGTAGCTCAGGTATTTTATTCCAGGAAATTCTTCATATTGGAAGGCAGCAGCCTACACATTGTGTGTGGCTTGGCAACATGCTAGCCTCAAACATTTGGATGTCTTGAGCATCTACCCCCTTCGAAGCCCTCCCCTCCCCACCAACTGTAACAGACAAAGCTGTCTCCACATACGGCCTGATGTCCTCTGGATGATACCATTGCCTCGAGGCGAGTACCACAGGCTAGGTGGATTATCCTTCGAGAGCTCACCAAGGGATCAGTGTGGGTTTAGTCTTACCCGGAGGCTTCTTGTGCAGGAAGACTGGTCTGGACAGAGAAAAATCAGGATGAAAGAAACCCTTAGTTGGTGAACACTATGATACAAGTAAAGAGAGGGAAGAAGAGTCAGGCATCTTAAAGGATGGCAAATCATATACAGACCTATCTGGCCTTCAGGAAATGTACTAGAGAAAACAGCAGCAGTTCTCCAGCAGGGAGGGTAGGACGGAAAGGATGTGTTGAATTCATGTCACTGTGCAGAGGGACGGGAATTGCTATGGGTAGGTTGAATAGCTTGGAGCTGGAGAAGCTATGGTCAGGGAGATGAGTGGATCTTGCTCAAAGGCACTCATGGCAAGGTCAGAGGAGGGAAACAAAGGCTACACAAAAGCTTACAGGAAAGTGGGAATGGTAGTTGTCCTGGTTAGATTTGTGTGTTTGTGTGTGTGTGTGCGTGTGTGTACCTGACAAAAAGCCCTGTTACACTGAAAGAAGGAGCTTCCAGTTGAGAGAATACTTCAATCAGATCGGTCAATAGATGAGCCTGTGGAAGAGTTTCTTGGTTAGTGGCTGATGTGGGAGGTCCAGCACACTGTGAACGGTGCCACCCTTGGGCAAGTGGGCCTGCGTGGTATAAGAAAGCAGACTGAGCAAACCAGGAGGAGCCAGCCAGTAATCATCACTCCTCCATGGCCTCTGCATCAGTCCCTGCCTCCAGGTTCCTGCTTGAGTTCCTGCTTGTGATAATGGACACCTGAGCCGAATAAACCCTTTTGGTCTTGGTGTTTAACACAGCAATAGAAAGCAAGCTGGGACGGTGGCACATAGCTGTGATTCCTGCACTCAATACCCTGAGGCAGGAGGATGGTAAGTTCAGTGTTAGCCTGAACTGGCTAGGAAGTTCTAGGCCAGTATATGTCAGTCACACAGTGAAGCCTAGTCTCAAGCAAGCAGACAGAAGAGAAATGAGAGTTTAGAGATTAGATGAATGGGAATTCCCACTACCTGCCCATGAAAAGGGATGAGATGACCAGGAAGCAGGCTGGGCCTTGGTCTATAGGAGCTGGTCACACAGAACAGGGTGACTCTGGCCTCACGTAACATCTCAGATTCAAGTTCTGTTCTGCAGCTCACTTAAAAAAAATAGTGTAAAGCTAAAGATGGAACCTGGGACCTTGGGCATAATAGGCAAGCATTCTACCTCTGAGATATTTCTAATTGTTTACTAGCAAACACTCATATACTCGCTCTTTGGAGGCATCCACTGCTCTGCAGTATTACTCACAAAAGTCCCTGAGTAGGGGCCTCATTTTTTAGATGTGGAAACTGAGGCTCAGCCGGTCCGTTAACCCGAAGACTTCCAGCTCTTCAGACATCTGCCCAGCCACCTCCTGAGCAATCTGCCCGCACCATGAGCAGCTTTCTCCTCCATTACCTGGAGACATCACGAGTCTCTTGGTTTTTCTCATCTATGAGTCGAAGGGTCTGAGCTTATGAATCCCTTCAGGCTCTAGCCCTTATGCTTCATGAATAATAAATCTTACTTGCTGGACATATCGGACATGATTCAGTTACTTAATTCACTACAGTGAAGACTTTTTTCCTTTCTTTTTTTAAAAAGGAAATGGGTTTTCACCATTTCTTCCTGCTGGGAACAGGTTCTCTCTCCCTTCCCTGAGGTCTTGCAGGACTGTGAGCTGAGGGCACAGGAAGCCACCTGCTCATCTGTGCCTTCCCTGGGGGACTAACTCTGTTCACTAACTTAAAAACTGTGTTGTTGCTGCTGTTGTGTGTGCATAGAGGCACACAGATGCCCCAGTACATCCCCGGGGTCAGAGCACAACTATCAAGGGTCAGTTCTCTCCTTCGGCTCTAGGTCATCCAGCTTGCATGGCAAGCTCCTTTCTGCACTGAGACGTTTCACACCCGCTGGTTTCTTCATTAAAAATAATAATAGTAAGTTAAAAATCTGGCATACAACTTGTTTTGAAGAAACTGCAAAGTGTTTCATTAAAAAAAAATTGTTCCCACAGTGAGGAAATAGGACTTCCTAAGGTCACTTGTAGATTATCGTCCTTTCCACTGAAAAGAGAAGAAGAGGACTTGCTTCCCAAGGGTTGCGGAGGGAAAAGGGTGAACACCGACTGGGAACTCTGGCCAGGTGGAAGTGGGCCGTTCTGGTGTGCTAGCGGATAGTGTGCGGGTCACACAGAACAGCGGCACACTCGTGTTGAAGAACCCGAAAGAAGGAACTTCCATTATAAAGAAATGGTAACAATAGGTAGGTAGCATAACTTAAACATACATATTTAAATATGTATATTGTGCCATTGCATAATATCCTGTTACTGAACAGATTTTATATTTTTGTATATCAGCTAAAAAACAATTCAATCTGAACTTTTGTAAAACTGGTTCCTCAGGACAGATACTGACAAGGAACAGCAGCGCTCGCCGTACTGACTGGAATTGAAGCCGCTTAGGACCATAGTGTCAAATTGATGTTACTCATGATTGAAGAGTTCAGGCAGGTGCTGGAAAGCATTGTTCTTTAGGGACCACCAGATAGTAAAAGTTTTACGCTTTCACCATAAGGTCTCTGACTCATAAAGCAAATTCAGCTGTACGTAATATATAAACAAATGAATATAGCTATGTGCCAATAAAATTTGATTTACAAAGAACAGCAAACAGACCAGAATTGAAAAAAAGGGGGGGGGGTTCATAGGTAGCCCAGCACACCTGTTCTCTAAGGTATGATAATGCAAGCAGATCCCAACTATGCCTGGCTATGCCACTGGAAGCTATTTGACCTTCATTCCTTCATTAGATTGTGACTCGGTTTCCATATCTGTAATATGGTGAGTCTGCTGGCATCTGCATATAGGGTTGCTGTTAGGATTAAATGGGATTATAATATCCAGGTATGGGCACAGACATTAGCACATAGCAAATGTTCAGGAAATCGTGGATATTGTTGTAAATGTTTTCTCTCTTCCCGCTCTTCTTATTTCCTGCTTTGCACTGTGTTAAGAGAATTGACATTGAACCCTTGCTTGTGAATGATAGCATCAAATGCTCATTTGCACCCACCTGTCAATATCTCCAGATTTCTTGAGTTTGAAGGGTAATGTATATGTTGGTGGCTTCTGCCAGATTGTGAGCATAAAATCCCTAGGCACTTTACACACAGGGCCTGGCACATAGCCCAACATGCTGTGCTGCTGTAGCTGATGGGAGGAGAGGGGAATCGTGAAGAATTACAAGATGAAGAATGCAGGGAAAGAATGAACTAATGCCTTGGAAATCTTGTGGAATTTCAATTAAATAGGAATTCTGATGGGGGAGATTTTAGCATTATGTGAGCATAAATAGCTCAGTTTTTCACATGTGGAATCAATTAACCACTTGGCTCTGTTAATTAGGGATTCCCTGAAGTGGAATCCATCGCTCATAAACTGGAAACATTAAAACCCGTCAAAGCGCTTGCTTTTCCAAATGATCTATTTATGTTATAGCTGAACTAAGAAGGATAAATCACACATGCAAAACAGCTGTCTGCTGGGGTGAAGGGCGCTCTCCTTTCTGCAATTGAGGAGACTCATTTCTAACAGTCACTCCTGTGCTGAGTCAGTAATAGTATCACACCGTGTGGCGGAGGCGAAGGAGGAATGTCTGCACAGCTTCTAGCTTGGCGTGTTCTCAGGTAGAGAGAGCAGGACACTCAAGTCAGGTCAGTCTTCCATGTAGAAGGTAGCCCTGTGCACTATAGGGTGAACAGGCACTTCCTCCCCTTCCCCCTAAATGGCCGGATCCAACCCCAACCTCAGCTGCCCTAATAGGTGATATCTCTGGGCATTGCTTAATGTCTGATGGGAAGCAAACCTGTCCCCAAATTGCAAACCACTGGTAGAGACAGGTGATTTAAGATTGTCTGAGAGGGGTGTGGTGGTGCACGCCTGTAATCCCAGCGCTCCCAGAGGCAGGGGCAGATGGATCTCTGTGAGTTCCAGGTCTACAAAGCAAGTCCAGGACAGCCAAGGCTACACAGAGAAGCCCTGTCTTGGAGAGAGAGAGATTGAGAGAGAGAGACAGAGAGACAGAGAGAGACAGAGAGACAGAGAGACAGAGACAGAGAGACAAAGAGAAAGACAGAGACAGAGAGAGACAGAGACAGAGAGAGACAGAGAGAGAGAGACAGAGAGAGACAGACAGACAGAGACAGAGACAGAGAGAAGGAAAGAAAGAGAATGTCGGAGATGAGCAACAACAACTTATCTTTGTTGTCATACATCTCATTTGTATGACATACATCATACATTTCTCAGGAGATTCTTATTTTTATATGTTCTATTTATTGGCCTAACAGGTGTGTCTAAACCCAGACGCCCTTGTATCCTGATTTTTTTTTTTAATTTTAAAACTGGTTTCCATGACTATATAGTATCTGTCATAGGTAGACCCTAAAATGTGAATACATTTATTGTGTCATCATTCTCTCTGTATCTTTACATATATTGTTCAGGCAAATAATTAATGCTTTTCACTAGTTCATCACCTTGGTTTTATTTCTTTCCCAACAGGGCTATAATCTCTTGAAATTAGTTTCGCTGGTGTTAGGCAGAGCAATATAGATTTAATGATGTGTGTGTTTGTGTGTGTGAGTGAGTGGGTGACATGTATAAGCGTATACTCGTGAGTGACAAGTCAGAAGAGGGCATCAAATACCCCAGAATTACAGCTACAAGTGTTTGCAAGTAGCCCCATATGGGTGCTGGGAACCAAACTTGGATCCTTTTCAATAGCAATCTGTGCTGTTAGCAACTGAGCCATCTCTCCAGCCCCAGAGAGATTGATTTTGATTGATGTGATTTTCCCATATCAGTGGTAAAAAGATTAATCCTTGACAGTGGAGTTTCATATTATACATCATCAGTCATCTTAGTAATGCATCAGACATGGTACGGACAGGGAGAGGTGGCTGTTTGAATGTTTGAGTGAGTATTGTTCTATCTCTCTACCTGGACACCTTTCAGGTAAGATGTTTATAAGCTCTGAAGTGTGATCATTATCTTTAGGGCATGTTTCATTTACTAAAATAAGAGTAGTAGTCGTCATGACTTTGAAAGAGGTATCAGAAACGACCACTTTGTAAAAATTAGTTTTGCCAACAATGAAAACTGAAATCAAGGTTTGTCCTTACTTGCTCTTAGATCAGGTGCTGCCTAGATATGGGACTACTTAACCTGTAAAAAGAAAGCCAGGCTGCAGAGAACGGTGAAAGGTTAGCATTCACATCAGACCTTGAAGATACTTATGTTAGGACGTGCATGCAGATTTTCATGTCACTTATCCCTGAGACTTATAGAACTTACTAGTCCAATAAAACACCACATTTTCACTGTCAGGGGAAGCATTTCAAAAATAGAACCTTTTATTTAATGTGTAGAATAGTCATGGCGACACTTTCCTGGTATTATATAGCTGTGGAATAATCTTGGCAAGTCATTTCTGAGCCTATTCTTTTATTTACCACTTGTCAAAGAGAAAGATTTTGCATGAGTACTTTGAGTTTTATTGCAGACCATAGTATTTTAAATCTGAGCGTTTCTAAAATATGTTTGTTTTGGAGCTTGCCATATTTTCCTCCTGTGTCTATGGAATATATGGAATATATATGTGTGTATAGAGTGATCTGCTGCCATCTACTCCGGTTTGACTGGGAGGAACTGTGAAAAATAGATGACAAAGTGATGCCTTATTTATCAGTTCTCTGTCCTTGTGAAGCGTCTGCAGGGCAGTAGAATAAATCTTATTGCTGCCGTGTTCCCAGCAATATTTTCCAGATTCCACTTCTCACATCCACAGGATATCTGTGGTGCCTTTGCTTATGAAACACTATTTTGTAAACTGCGTGTTGTTGCAAACGGCAAAAGATCAGTTTGACTTTTGGTGTTATAATTTTTGTTGTTACCTTGGACTTCTGGCCAATATATGTAGTTAAAGTCTCAACTTAAAAACAACAACAAAAAAAGGAACTGGATGTGGTGGCACCCTCCTGTAATACTAGCACCTGTAATCAGAAGCTGAGGCAGGAAGTTTTGAGAGTTCAAGGCCAGCCTGTGCTGCATACTGAAACTTTGTTTCAAACACTGAGACAAAACTGTCCCTTTGGAGCTGGTGACACAGCTGTGTGGAACAGTGTCTGCTGGGCAAATGCTGTGAAGCCTGTGGTTCATCAATTGTCCTCACATTTGCTTTTATTCCTGAAGGTTATAAAATGAACGATCTCTCCCCCCAGATTCCCAGTTCTCTTCAGCATTGGGCATCAATCTTACTGCACAGCCACTTATACAAAGAGAAAGGCAGCCCAGACCAGCACGTCTCAACAAGGCACCGGATACAGTCTCTACACAGGAAAATAAATACAGAATTGATACATAAAGGCCCCACAGAAAGAGCCAGCAGGGCTGTGAATATCAGTATCAACCCCACCCCCAGACTCAAAATATTAAGAACAGCACAGGATTACCTGCCAGTTCTCAACCATTAGATGTGAAGCAGCCGTAACGTCTGCACAACTATATATATATATATATTTTAAGCAGGGTCCTGACTTGGTAAAATAAAACATATTTTGATTCTGCCTTCTCCCCTCTATTTCTTTCCAGTCCCAACTACACCACAGCTGGCACTCTGGTTTCCTTTTGAGTTCACTCTGTAGCAACTGCTTATCCTTGACATATCCTAGCTAACGTTATCATGAGAACACAGCAAGGCAAAGCATAGTCACCAATTTTATGGTCAAATTTTTCCTAATGAGCCGTCTGAGAGGCCTCACAAAAGTACTGTGTCCTTTGACAGAGGCTGTAGGTAGCAGCCACTGGCAATTAGTTTTACAACAGTCATATAAGGCTGTTTATTTCTAGCTGTTAACCCAAGTTGGCTAGCCTCAGAGCAGTTGATTCAGTCTGCCAGAATCTGTAAACATGACTGCCACTAAAATGGCTTCATCCTATACAGTGCCAGAACGCTAGAGAAGAGCTTCGGCTCTGAGGATAGCTGGCAGGCCATCCTCTTGTCCCCCAGAATGCCCTAAACAAAGTCAAATTATAGTTTTTAATAAAATGGCCAGCAATTTATATAAAATAAAATAGAGAAAAAATGGCCCTGAGAAGTAGTTCTTCTAAAATCCCTATGCCATCTTATCTTCCAAAAAAATCTGAAAATTGGTTTCTATATATCTGTCTGACCAGCAGATTCATATTCTCTCCCCTCACACACACAAATGTACATTGAATTGAATTCCTACAAGTCAAGTATTGGTCTATTGGACATAACAACTTTTGATAAGTTGTTTGATCTACTTACTGTAGATTTTCTCCTCCAACTACTTCCTGTCATGTTGTGCTTATCTCAGAAGCGCAGTTATCTTCTGTCTGTGAGCTGAGACCCTCTCCCCAGTGGGTGTGGCTGACGGTAGAACAATCACAGCTTCTGGTTCTGGGTTGAGGTCTTTTCTGTGACTTACACAGAGGAACTGTTTGTCAAACTGACAGGTTCTAATTGTGCAGACTTCCCCATTGTCAAAAGAGAATCTTTAGTGTGGCTTGCTTACCCTCCTGAGTTGACTTTCTCAAATCAGCAAAATTCTGTAAGTCCCCTAACTTTTTATAACTGTCAAAGGGGATGATTATATTTTCATTAGGAGCCAATATAAGTGGCAATGTACATACACATACACACACACACACACACACACACACACACACACACACACGTCAGTAGTAGGACAAAGGCAGGAAGTGAATCAAGCAATTAGCTTCCAATGTTTCCTGAGGGATTGCTCAACAGATATCAAAGGCAGTAGCAGATCTGTGCAAACACTGGCTTCCTGTTGGCCAGTTTCTTTCTACTGTAGTCTCAAGCCATTTCCATTTAAATAAATTCTTCAGGTATCATTGGTGTTTGCTTGCCTCACTGTGAATGTGGTTGAATTACTCTTGGTCTTTCTGGTTGACTTAGCTAGAAGATTAAAACCCAAATTATTTTATTTTCCCCAAACAAAAATTAATTATAGCTATGTCTTATTAGAGGAGCCAGTGTGCTCTGCTGTTGCCATTTGTCTGTAAATAATATATTCCCATTCTTTATTAAAGTGTCATTTCCATGTAAATTAAATGCTAAACAATAAAAATAGATTTATGATCCAATTGAAGCTTGAATTTGTTGTTTAATCCCAATGTACCATTTTAGTGCATTTAACTTCCTGTATAAATTATTCCTACAACTGTATTTTAGAGTTTAAAGAAACTCTCTAGTTATAGCTAGTGGAATACCAGTGCAAGATTTATTATACTAAATATATGAATTTATATAATTTTATTATAAGTTTATAATAATTGTTAGGCTCTTAATCTTGGCTAGGGGAAGGATTGTATAATACACATTCCTGTAAATAACAGATATTATTCTCATTTTAAAATAAACAAATTTGCCTTTACTCATGGATCTCATGTCTGGTCACTCAAGGACCAGGTTTGTCAGTGTCCATCAATGTTAGGCATGTGTAAACCTTTTGCAAGCAGACATGAAGACCCTAAATTTTCTTTTAAGAGTAGAGTGAGTCCAGTGAATACTAAACCCAAGTTCATGATAAATATCCTTAGCTGCTACATGAATACATAGGAAGAACAGCACTTGTGATATGGCTAACTGGTCTACCAAAGGAAGAAAAGGAGCAGAGAGAGAGAGAAAGAGAGAGTGTGTGTGTGTGTGTCTTACACATAACTCTTACCATCTCTGACCAGTCTTGGTAAAAATATTGAGTCTGGTGGAAGTAAGGGAAATGTTGGCATTGAAAACAACCAAGGGATTTTTCTCTGAGCATTTAGCAACAGACACTGACAAGATGGGAAAATGATTAAGACCAAAAATCATTCACATCAGGCAATCAGTTCTCGTATCACTCTTGTAAGCTTTTTATTCATATGAAACACTCTCCTATTCTCCCCCATGCTGTTATCATCTCCATTTTATAAATGTGATAAAGACCAGAGAAGAAACTTGAGTGGAGTCACACAGCTGGCACTGTCGATTCAGAGAACCTTCTAAGTAGGAATTGAAAATACTCACATTATCCATGTTCATTAAAGCCATGGGAGTGAATAAAGTAGCCAAGGGAGAGTTAGCCCTGGGAGAATCTATGATTTAAATCAAGTCTATAGAGAAGGAGAAATACTGCTCAGGGTCAGAGGGATATGATTTTGTGTGTGTGCACGCGTGTGCGTGCACGAGCATACATATTTTCCATTTTTATAGATCAGCTTCCTTTAAATGAATATTCAAGTATTGGAATGAAAGCCACAAAGGGATTTAGATTCGTTACAGATTGAGAAACAGCTTATGAGAGTTCCTGATATTCTGCAAGAGAAAAAGAGAAAGACTTGAACATGCCAACATTCTATATATGCTGAAGCAAGTTACTTCCTTGCATTAGAATTAGTCCAGCTACATAAAAGTAAAATAAAACAAGGATAATATCAGTTAAATAGGTATTTATCTCTCACATAAAGGAAGTGCCTAGATAGAATGCAAAGCTACTGGATCATAACTATGAAATGACGCTTGCCCTTCCTAACAGCTGCCATGTGCCAGGCACTATATCTCTGCCGTAGGAACCTTAAGGGAAAAGGAGATGGATGAAAGCTGTTTAATAGCTTACATCTCATTAATCAAAGGTTGATCGATGTAGGCCACACCTACACTTAGAGTAGGCTAGGAAGCAGTCTTTGACTGGGCAAACATTGATTTTGTGTTCATTAACAAAGAAAGGGGAACAGGATTTGGCAGGCCATTGCTAATTCATTCTTGAGTAAAGAATGTGTGTTGTCCTATGAGAAATGGGTCTCAGGTCTCAAGAAAAGCACCATATAATCCAAAGTCTTTCGGCAAGTCAAAAAGCTTTACTTCTGCAGAAGGGTGTGCAGCACAACAGGAATCAAGCAGGCGAGTACACCCAGAGTCCCCACTCTGCTTTTATTTCTAATGATCAACAGGACTCCTTTGGCTTATCCTGAGTTGTCTAAGTTTGCCCTCGTATTCCTATATGTTCAGCTGACTTAAAAGGACACAGTTGAGTAGCAGAATGCAAGTTTGGGCGCCACGTGCAACCCTGAGCATATAGTTTGATTGCAATAAGTACTGACCCTGGAGGAATTTGAATTTCTGTCAAGTGGCTTCTTGACATTTTTTTAAATGAAGTTCTGTCTTATTTAGCCTTTTGATGGTTTCTTTTGTATTTTCCAAACATATTCACACTACCTCTTGTTGGTTTAACATAAGGAGGCTCTGGGGGTATCATAACTACCCCAGTGCTCAACAATGACAAAACACTACTCAGATGGCTACTATCAGCTCTCTGTTGACTCTCTTGTATACTGTAGGCACTTAAGTATGTGTTCAATGAGAAGATCTTGACAGAAATTAATGTATCTCTCCCAGCAGTAGGGTCAAAGGTAGGAACTGTGGGTTGGTGAGATTGCCATAGCACACAGGTCTTGCAATGCAGAGACAGAGCCTGACTCTCCATACCAATTTTGCAGTAGCCAGCATGGCTATTTGATGAGCCCCATAAGACATCTTTCTGTTGAGTTGTCACCTGTTCTCTGCAGAGTTCTGTGCTCTATAAAGACTCTTTAACAGTAGATAAAGTAGAAACCTCATCAGGAAAGACAGCTGTGTGTTTCATTAGCCCACCTGGCCCTGATTGTCTTGTCTGGCTAGGAGAATAACAAGCATGTCAGGCCAAGCCAGACTGATCTATTTCATGGAGGCTGTGTTGGAGAGAGGGACTCTGCCATTCAGACAGTAGTTTAGGAACTCCTGGACTGGATGCAGTTTCAGTGAGGAATTCCAGTTCTGGAATTTGTATATGGTTTGCACATTCCCAGGTATAAGTCTGAATCAATGAGTTTATTTGGTTGGTCAGTCAGTTGGTTGGTTGATTGGTTTTGTTTTTGTTTGTTTATTTGGTCGGTTGGTTTGGTTTGGGTTTTGTTTTTTTTTTTTTGGTCAACATAAGTCTCAGGCAGTCAAGGATTCCTGCAGACACTGATGGTGTTTTGAAATTTGGACCTTGGGTTCAGAAACAGTCGTGTCTTTGGTTTGAATGATGCCCTGAAGATCATTCTGTCTCAAAAGCCAAGTGTTTCTGTCTTTCAGGACATAGATTTTAGATATGTCCTCTCAGTTTCAGTCCTAAAGATGAGACAGTGTTGGCTTTCATTTCAGGGCTTGAAAGAATAAGGATTTCTTCTATTTTCCTCAAAACTGTCAATAACCCCATATATTGAGTTGTCTAATACATGCTTAATAAATTTTGTCAAGACCATGCATTATAACCTGTGGCTCCATAGTCCCCACAAATACCAAAATATTTGCATATTCAAGTCCCTTATGTAAAAAGGCATAGTATTGGCAAAGAGCCTACACACAGTCTCTTATATAAGTCATCTCTAGATGGATTATTATACAAGACATGATGTCACTGATGTGTAAACAGTCATATTGAATTAAGTTATAAAATAATGGCAAGAAAAAGTGTGTTCAGTAAAGGCCAAAGTCCTTTTGAATACTTTCAAAGTTAGTTGACTCTATATGTAGATATAGAAGGCCAACTCTACTTCCCTCAAAAGATCCAAAAGGGACATCTATGAAGGCAAGAGTTGTAACACAGAGCCTGTTTTTGCAACGTCCCTGCCTTCTTTTCTAGACCTGGTATCTTATCCTTCAATACTCAGGCGGCTTGGAAAGGAGAGATGGGAGTGAAGCCTAGTGATACAGCATTTGCCTAGCATGCATACAATCCTGAATTCTACCCAAGCATCACAGAGATAAATTAACCAGTCAATAGTAAGCTTTGGGAAGAGAAGGGATTTACAAACTCAATTGGAACTAATTTAGTTACAACAAGTCTCATTAAGGAACCTAGAGGAAAACTGTAAAGATGCTATATCAATTAAAACACCATATTGCAAGGAAATAGGAAAAGGAGGTTGACAGATTGTAAGCTCAAATTCTAGCAAAATTCCCCTTAAGCAACTTGTGGAGGAGTCCCAGGTGAGACTTGCACTGATTCTCTGCAGAAGGAAATGGTTCCATTCATAGTTATTAACTGTGCTTTCCGATGCCCTCCAGCTAAGACAAAGCAGCTCCTCCTATGCAAACCCAGAGGCTCAGGTGAAACCCCAAGTGACTATATAGATAGGGCAGCAGGCCTAAACAATCAATAACCAAAATGTGGAGCAGAACAATATTTAGTGATCACCTATTAAATAAGTGCCACCTGCAGGTTTTGCATGCTAACATGATGATAATGCATATCATGAGCATAGTAAATGCCATTGTTTCCAATTTTGAAGTTAAGGAAATACAGTGCTGAGAGGTTAATTTGCATAACATCTCAGTGCCAAGTAATGATGGGTACTTACAGCCTTGATGTTCAGAGTCCAAATTCAGAAATCCATGTATTCGTTCATAAGAATTTAGAAATATGAAAAGTAGTACTAGGCTGGAAGTGAATTGAATTTTTTAGCTTTACATGTGTGAGTGGTTTGCCTACGTGCATGTATGTTCATGCATTGTATACATGCATGGGGCTGCAGAGACCAGAAGAGGGTGAACTGGAGTTAGAGCTGGTTATAAACTGCCATGTGGGTACTGGGAACAAGTCTGGGTCCTCTGCAACAGCAGCAAGTCTTAACTGTTGAGCCATTTCTCCAGACCCTCTTAACTTCTTATGGGGCAAAATTAACCAGTGACGTATCCTATTGATAGTGTTAAAATTCCAACATCTTCCTGCAGAATATCATTCAGAGTCACTGACAGAACACTAAGAAAAAGACTTTTGCTTCTGAAAATGAACTAATAGAACTCACTATCTATATGTGTTCCGAGACAAGGGAAATAGAAAATTCCTTGTAAAGTTCTTAGGAAACATACAAACAAGGTTTCTTACCTTCTGAGCAATAGTCAAGGCAAGTTACTATGGATAGTAACTAAAATTACATATACCTGGAAAGGGAAGGAAAAAAATAAGGCTACTTTACCAAGAATCAATATCCTGGCAAAAAAATCCTTCTCAGAAATCTTGTTTAGGTTTCACATAGATTCATTACACAAATGATAAATGGCACTGAAAAACTGGTCTGGGAGCTAATGGAAGCTGCATAAGGAAACTGTCATGTCTTCAGAGAGAGGAAATGAGAACTCAGACCTTGAAAATAGACTGAAATGTGGTTCTTAAAAGGAATGCATGCTTTCATATGGTTCTCTGGCATCTTGCCCTCCATAGACAGGCCAGTATTAGGAGATCTTGGGACAAGCTCAAAGATGATATAACACTGAGGAGTATATAAACCTTGACAAAATCAATGTCTGAAACAGAAGAAAGTCTGTTTGCAAAGGGCTCACATAGCCAGGCCTTGAGTATTTCCCATAACACAATGTATGAACAATTTTTAGACCCAGGAATCCTTTCTATTCTTTTAATTACCTGGGGGGGGGGGGCTGTCTATAGCTCATTCACTGTGTTGCCTTACTTTTTATGTGACGGTCACAGGGAAGCCTGTGATTAGTTATTTTCTACTACCATGTGGGTCCCTGTAATCATTCTAGTCATCAGGCTTGGCGACAGGCATCTTTACCCACTGAGTCATCTCACCAGCCCAAGATAGGAATTTTTTTTTAATTTATTTATTTTTATCTCAATCACAGGTTAGGTACTTTGAATCCCAGGCTTAGCCCCCTCCCTCAGTCCCTCCTACCCTCCCACTCCCTCCCTCATCTCCCTCCTCCCCGCCCCCTCCAAGTCCACCAACAGGGGAGGACCTCCTTCCCTTCCATCCAGCCCCAGCTTATCCTTACTCCTCAGGGCTGGCTGCAATGTCCTCCCCTGGGATCTAGCCAGTCTGTCACTCC
>CM053760.1:63266761-63439337 GCA_028658305.1 Pachyuromys duprasi
ACATGGTCCTTGATTGTAGAAACCATCTCATACAAGACCCCTGTGCCCTGCTCAGTTTGGCCAAGACAGGAATTTTAACTCCTTGTATAAGTTGGTACGTTCTGGGCAAGTCTCTTGAATGCCTCTTTTTCTTTCTTGCAATTGTGTAATGCAACACATAAGACACTTGGCCTATGAGGGCCTATAAGGCCTTCATAATGTCCCTCAGGGAAATACCAATCAGTCATATCTGTAATTGACTCTGGGTGACAAGGGTTAAAGAAAGCTTAAGAGATTTGTAACAGATGTTCCTGAGGCCTTTAAAAGGCTAATTTGTAATGTGATGTAATGTGTGTTAGTCATAATTGGAGGGAAATAAAGGTAGGAAAACGTATTCCTATAGGATGGAGATTTGGGGGGCTCTAAAGAGAAAGAATAGGAATCCAATACTTAGAATGAATCATCGTATGAACACTGGGTGTTTTAAAAGAATTCCTGGTGTTTTGAGGGGTCAGGGCCAGAAGACACGTAAGCTCCTTCTTAGGCAGCACTCATAATGCAGAAGAGTTGCCAAACGTCTTAACCAATGTTTCAGTTGAGGTATACTGGTCAGGAAACTCTAGACACAGTTGAGACCACTCGAAATCTACATCATTCCCCAAGACACATGCAAGTGGTGAAGAGATATGAAGCACCATTTGTAAAAAAGCTGCTATTGGCCCTGTTATCTGCCTGGTCTCAGAGGAGCCTTTTCAAGTTTAGATGGCCCCTCTTGAGTACAAACTTTTTACCACAAAGGGAACTGTCAGGATATGCCTGCTGTGGCGGCACCTGAGAAAAGTCATCTTAAAGGAAGAATGACTTATTTAATGGCCCCTGGCATCAAAGGCTTTGGTCCATGTTGTTTGAGGACCTGTCATAAAGCTTCAGGGCATCACAGCAGGAAGCACGTGGTGGAGTAACCCTGCTTACCTCACACTAACCAGGAAGCAGAGAGAGAGAGAGGAAGGGGTGGGATCTTTAAATCCCCCTCAAGGCCATGGCCCCAATGATCTAAACTTGCCCCCGTTACTCACCTCTTGAGAGTTTTGTCACATTCCAGCAGGACCATCGGCTGCTACTGTATCTTAAACATTTGGTCTATGGGAGTATTATGATACAGATTAAAACACCTGTTAATCCCTCTAACTCAGTATTATCCCTACTTCAGAAAGAGGATGCTGGTGGAACTTCCTCAGGATTACACAGTGAATTTGCTTTGTGCATAGGAGGCGGTAGGATTTACTGGTTAGGGGCCGCTTAGGACAGTTGAGACTGTGTACAGTTTTAAAACTTTATGTCCTTCCCTTTGGTTTGTAAGTAAGAGAGAGCCCTAACCCAGCCTAACCTAACCGGAAGAGAGAGCTATTGGCTCATGAGAAAAAGGCATCCAGGGTTTGACTCAATTCAGGTTCTGCTGGATCCAAGGCGCCATGTGACATAACAGTGTCTTGTCATCCAAGTCATCCTTTGCTCTCGTCTCCTGTCCTGGCTCAATTTCAAGGCAGCCTCTTCGCTCAAAGTGGCAGGAAGGTCACCTGTAGCTCTGAGCCCTGACGACCAGCTGCTTGTTTTACAACAATAAAGTTGTGTTACAACACTGTGTTGCCCATTTACATAGGTCGGCCTGTCCCTGCTTTCTGGGATAGTGTCAGAGATAAGCATTTACAATGGAGACTGTCTGGTCCATGGAGCCGACAGTGTTTACTCTCTGGCTTAACAGAAAGAATTCACTGATCTCTGTAGGAGAAATCAGGCTTAGCTGAAGTTTGACTTGACCCTGGAAGGCACAAATTATTTTACTGAAAGGACATTCGACCTGATGAACAAAGAGTCCACACCATTTAAAGATTGTCTATGGATTAACACAGACTTTAACACATTTACTCGCAAGCTAAACACACGTTCTATTCCTAGGTCACATACATCCTGTGGATCAAATGAGTGAGAGCCTGTTTGCTAAGATTCTGCAGTCACTATGAATGACAGTGGTTGAACATTAAACTCCTGGAACTGAAGCAGGAATTTTGTGTTGAGTGTCTTGGGAGGAACTCTGCTGATAGCGTCTAACATCTTGGTAATTGTAACACCAAGACTGTGTAACTGTAGGTTTCTGGCCTATGAGCTGTGCTCTGCATTGCTTGACTGCTTGTGGACATGGACCAGAAATAGCCTCCTCATTTCTGGGCCACGTTTATGAAATGGAAAGTGGTTGGCATAACAGGATCACGTCTGCTCAGCTGATGGACTGTTTCCATGACTTAGAGACTCATTCACTATTAACCAAGGCTGGATAAAGTCTTTTCCGTTTGCTCCAATATTGACTATGGTGGGGTTGCACCTGTAGTCCGTAACCCCACACGAAGCCTAGCATGTCAGTTACGAGTTCTCACAGGATCCCGAACTTAGTCTCACTGCTTGGTCTACCCTTGAGTGGATCTCTGGGGGTAGAAGGCAACTGGCCAGCACAGGTGCCCCATGGCAAATTCTAGTGTTAGGGTTAAGGCCAGATTCATTGTGAACCCCTGGAAGGAAGCCCACTGATGGAGGCTAAAAAGAACTCAGATCCACCAACATCTACCAGGGGGTAAATTTGAACTCACACTCTTCAAAGTTAGGCTTCAAATTAACATTTTTTTTAACCATACTTGATGGGTAGCATTTAAGAAGCAGGTTCAGGTGTATTCCATTCTAAACTGGCACCTGCTGGTCTTCTAACCATAGGTCATAACATAGGCACTTGGTAGAGAATGCCCTATAGTCCAGTGTGGGCATCCTCCACAGAACCTACAGATGGAAATGCATAGGGTAAGATCACACTCCTTTCCCCACACTCAGCTCGAATCTGTTTTGTAAGCATTTCATGTATAGAAGATCATTGCTTTCCTCACCGCTGAAGACCTCCCGTGGCTCATTCAGTGAGACAAATTTGAAGAGCCAGACCCTCACGCAGTGGGGGGATGTTTTAAAATTAGGCATGTCTTAATTAAAAAGCACATGTTTCTTTGCTTCTGGGCAAAAGTTATTGCTTCCGACTCATTAGCCCGTCTCCAGTTGTCCCAGCTGTGTGGCGGGGACACTGTATGACCTAGCCTCCGAGAGCAGTGTGAGGGCTTTCAAAGGTGATGTCATACAAGTGCTTAGCTCAGCATTGGCCCAGATGCAGTGGCTAAAAAAAAAAAAAAAAATGGCAGCTGCCATTAAAACTGTTACTCTCACCATTGTCATCATTCCTGGTATTGTTGTCATTTTGTCAAGTTTCCTGTTGCAATGGCAAATAGTTAAATCAGCTTACATGGAGGAAAGGGTTTGTTTTGACTTGATTTAACAATTTTTATGCATGTACACAATTTAATTTCACTACTAACTAGTCTATCTTGGCCCCTCCCTCTCTGGTTTCACAGCTCTTTTGCTTTCCAAAGACTCTCACTTCTACTGTCATGGCTCTTTCGGTGACCCACTAAATCTAATTAGAGCAGCCTGCATGAACACGGATGGGGCTATATAAAGGAGTATAAGCAAGCTACCACCAAGGAAAGCGACTCCCCCTACAGTCAGTAACTGCCCAGACCTTCTCAAGGAGGGGTAGAGTCCCTTGAGCCCAGCCAGATCCATGATAGAATGTTGCTGGGTCTGATATTGTATTGGTCTTGTGCGGGTAAACAAGAAGGAAGCTTTAATTTGGTTCATGCCTTCAGAGATTCCGTGGTCACAGGATCCTGTCACATTGGGCCTGTAAGAAAGCAGAACATGCTGGTGGAGGCTGTCTATGTCATAGCAGCCAGGAAGCAAAGAGGAGACAGGAAAGAACCAGGGCTCTGACAACCCCTTCAAGTGAAAGCGCCACCGCAACCTTTCTCTCCCTGCTAGGCCCTAGCCCTACCTTCTTAAGGTTCCGCTCTGTCCTGAAAGTGCTATAGTCCAAAGCTAAGCCTCTACCACATGGGCCTCGGGATGATGTCTCAGATCCCAAATACTTAAGTCATCTTTGTCATCATCATCATCACCATCATCACCATTATCACCACTACCCTTGTCATTGTTGTCTCCATCATAGCCTAAGGGAAGTTCTGTCCTATTTAGCACAAGAAATAGGAAACCCTGTCCAGGATTTAATTTGAATTTTCCACATGGCACATAGGGAAAGCCTCTCAACAGGACCACATGTCCTATTCCTTCTGTCCCCTTTGTCTCCAGCTAAACATCAGATAGCACAGACATGGCTTCCTTCTGACTTGTGGCCCAGTGGGAGGCTCTACAAATTGCTACTCACTAGGCCTTTGGTGTTGTCCCAAAGGGGGCATTTTATTGTTTTCTTTGTAATTTCATACAAAATAAATTTATACACTATCCATCTGTACTTCTCCACTCCAACTTCTCCCAGACCACCCTACCTACCTCCTCTAAATGAGACCTCCATATCACACTCACTCACCCGTTTTTGGGAACATTGTAGAAGAGTAGGCAGAAAGATTTTAAGAATCGAAGGTCCAGGAAGACTTCTTCGAAACTGTACCTTCTAGACATGACAGGGCCATTGCATTCATGAACTCATTAGTGCAGCTATGGCTGTCTGCACAAGACCTTCACAAGATCAAGCCAGTCAACATTCCAGCATGGAGCGGGGAGGAACTTGTGAGGGGAGGGGCCTTTTGAAAGCCAAGCTGCCTTGAGAAATGCAATCGTAAGATGCTGGGTGAAGTGCTGTGCCTACTTACTGTCACACATCACACAAGGGGTTAAGCACAACACCAGCACACACAGAGAGGCTTTGGGTTCATCAGTACTAAAATCATGTAGGAGTCAAATATGATTTCTCCTGAATTCCTAAGTATAAAGAAAGAAAGAAAGAAAAAAAGCGTCTTCCAGCCAATTTTCTTCAGATTGAATAAAATCCAGTTGTAATAGAGGGAGACCTAACTGCCTGTTAAAGACCCTTGAATCTGTTGCTTCGAAGTTCCCAGGAGATGCTAGTTCAGGCCTCCCTCTGCCTGCTGGTTGATTTAGCTCAGCTGCCTGGTTTCCTGTCTCTGGAGGCATCGTTCTCCTTCCTAGCCTTGGACCCTGAGTTAATTCATGTATGAGGGAGCACCTTCCCCTTCCAGCTGCCTGGGAAAACTACCTTTGAGGCTGAGAACAGAGGGCTCTAGCAAAGCAGCCTCTTTGTTGATCTGTGATAATAAGAGCCTGATTTCAAAAACACTCCTGGCCCACACCCCTTCCCCTCTCTTGCCTTCATCCCATTATCTCTCATATCCTTGAGTCAGGAGAGTACTTGATTCCAAGCTCTGTTTTGTTTTGGTTTTCTTCCTTTTTAAACTGTATTCACAAGTTGGCCTTGTGCCTTCCAGTTTCATTATCTGATGGCAGAGCAGCCAGGGTTGAGAGCTAGCATCCGCCATCAGATGAATTGGTGAAAATATAATATGAGTGATTAAAATATAAATCAATTAAGCCTAGTCTGCTTAGCAATCTTCTGCACTTAAGGACTAAGTATCTTGAGTTTAATAACACACTTATGAAGGTTTCATTTATCTAAACTTATGCCTTTATAATGCTTTCTCTACTCCTTGCCACTCTAGGCTTACAAAAGCACTCTTAATTGATTATAATTATTTTAATACAACAGCTTCAGAATCATTCTTATCCATTGCTTAAAGAGGCAGCTGAGAATAGCTTTGGCCATTGTGTTACTGCTGTGATAAGACCAAAAGAAACTTGGGGAAGGAAGAGTTTTTTCCAGCTCACAGTTCCACATCACAGTCCATCACTGAGGGAAGTCAGGACAGGATCTCAAACACAGCAGGAACCTGGAGGCAGGAGCTGAGGCAGAGGCCATGGGGGAGTGCTGCAAACTGGCTTGCTCCTCATGGCTTGCTCAGCCTGCTTTCTTATAGAACTCAGGACTACCAAAGCAAGGAGTGAAACCACCCACAGTGAACTGGGCCCTCCCACATGAATCACCAATCAAGAAAATGCACCACAGGACAACATGCTAGGGGCATTTTCTCAATTAAGGTTCCAGCACATATCAAGCTGACATAAAGCTGACCAGCACAATCACAGTGGTTGATGATGATGATGATGATGATGATTATTATACTAGTGATATTTATCTTCGTACCACTCCGCATGATTTGCATCAACTGAAATCGTTCTTCAACTTATTCTAATAAGTTGTGAATTAGCAAAAAGAAGCATATCCCTGCATTCAGGTTCTTTTGTTGTTGTTCTTGTTTTTGTTGTTGTTTTGGGATACCGGGTATTATTCTTATTCTAGGCAAGGGCTGTACCTCTGAGCCACACCCCTTGCTTCTGTGTCCAGATCGAAATTCTAGCAGTGATCAACCCGGCTGCTGCCGCTGCAGAAGCAGCAACTCCAGCAGCTGGTACTGTCTAAAGAGGAGGAGGTCCAAATCTGCTGTGGCACCAGCAGAATGGCCTGTTTGCCCATTCTAGTTGGTTTTCCTTTCAATTTTTATTTTTACCCACTTTTAATTTCTTTTTTTAAAATTTTAACTCCCTTCTTGGCTATCTGCAATGCATACGTATTGAAAATCCTCCCGAATCTTCACCTTCTTCCCTCGGCTACCAGTCTGCCTTCCCCAGTGCTGCCCGGGGAAGCTTCCTTCTGCCCACACCTCGGTGAAACCTTCTAACAGCATAACATAAAGACTAGCGACACTGAGCCCTGCTATGTGTGCTGCTCTTCTGTTCTCTTCTCCTTCTTAGGAACCCCATTCCATAAGCGTCTTACCCTCTTCCCAGTATCAACAACCCTCACCTTTCGTGGATTCTGCAATGTGCCCTGCAGACTGGCTTGTTTCCACTCTCCCATCTGGAAAATTTCTTAAAATGCTTCCCCAAGACCTTGAGCTATAAAATCCAACCTTTGCAAAGAGGTCACATTATCTGGGCCCAAAGTCCTGGACTTTGAGCTGCCGGGATGTTCTACTTCTTCCTTTTCTCGTCAGTCTTCTATTTAAAGATATCAACACCACAGTTGTGAAAGCCCCAGACCTTAGCCATTCTGCCTTCTGCATGCCCCTGATTGAATCACATCTGTTATTTCTGCACCCCTGGCTCAGCCTTACCTAGGTACTAGGTACTGCTTCTGATTAGTCTCTTTGGCATCTGCTTCCTTATATTCCAGTGCATCTGCCCTTGTCTGCTGCAGTGATATTCCTGAGAAACATCTGATTGCTCTTGATGTACTATTGCGTCCTAACAGTGTTAGCCTTTGTGCTGTTGTGACAAACACCTAAGAGGAACAGTTTTTTAAAAATGTGTTCTAGCTTGTAGTTTGGAGACTTTGGTCCCCTGTCAGCTGCCTGTGTTGCTTTGGGCTCACAGGAAGACAGAATACCTGGTGAGGAGTGTGTTGCTCACCTCATGGCAGCCAGGAAGCACAGAGACAGCGGATAAGAGGTAGGAGGGGCTGGAGACACAGTCTCTTGAGGACATGCTCCCTGTGACTGCTTCCTTTATTTAGGTCCCACTTCCTAATTTCCTAGTAATGCCACCAAATCAGGGATTTGTCAGCGGACTCACCCATTGATGAAGTCAGAGGTTTTGTGTTTTACTCATCAAAAGTCCTGCCTAAGAGCACTGCTGGATCAAGCACTCAGCAGCAGAGACTTTTGAGGGACACTGCTCATGGAAATACTGTTCATGGTATAGTCGCCAACAAGACAGCCTTTACCTTCCCATTAAAACTAAGCCCCACCTCCAAGGACTTCTGATCTCCTTTACCGGGTTGCACTCATTCTTTGAGGGTACTACCCCCAAAAGCTTATAGCTTCTAGCATCTTCTACATCTCAGCCTCAGTGTTTATTGTTTACCCTATGCCCTGGTATAACCTCACTAGACAGTGTACTGTTTTGGATACAGATATACCCAGTCTCTAGTAAAAAGTGAGCATTTGATACACATTTGTTGGATATGGTACTGTCAGATATCCTTTAAAATTTTTTCATACTTTCCCTTCTGATTCTGAGATTAAAAACCCAAATGTGCAATAAAGCCCTGTCAGGAGTTCAGGCAAGCTGGTTCCAGACTCCTCCAAGAAAAGTTCTCTGTTGAGTCACTGCTGGGTTCAGACCCTTGATGTTCCAAGATGGGCCATGTTTTCAGCCCTCCTGGGTGTGTTTCTTCTGCCAGGCATCTACTTCTCTCTCTTTGTCTTTCCATGGGAGAAAATTACTCTTCTCTATCAAAACCTAAAAACACAAGCTCTCTCCAGGGTTCTCTCCAGTACTGGGAATCAACATTAGTCCTTTACTTTTTAGGCCGAATGCCCTTTTTGAAGTGTTGGACACACTGACTCCTATGCTCCTTGCTCCTGCTCTCACAATTACATCTAGTTCATCTTTTTGTCACCCACACACACACACCCAGAAGTGACCATAGTGTCTTTCACATTATTAAATGGTCAGTTGATTAAACAATGGGGAAGAGGAACTGTCATGTACAGATGGTCCCCAGCTCTACAAGGCTGGATTTTGGATCTTTCAACTTTATGGTAGTGTGAAGGTGATAGTGGAGTTGAAAGTGTACTTTGCATTTTGAATTTAGATCTTTTCCTTGGCTGGCAGTGCTGGGTAACATCTTCTCTGGCAATGCTCGAAGCATCAGGGACCATCTCTAGTAAGTCAGTTTCAAGAGGAAATAGCAGTGTTTTGCAGTTCCCTTTATGGTTAAGGAGTAATACCTTACATGCAGTGAGTGGGTCTGATATTTAATGGCATTTTAATTAGTGACATCTTATCAGGATGTAACCCCATCCTCAGTCTAAGAGCACCTGCAGTTGGAGGGCTAAGTGCCCTCTTTATTTTGGCATGTTCAAATCTTTGCTGTCTTCACCCCTAAAATTGTGTCTCCCCACTGTGTTCCTTGTGTTCATAATGCAGCTCCCATTCTGCTGACCTGAGTCTGGGAGTTGCGAATGATCTCTTTCCTGCTCTCCAGGTCACTCAGGAGGTCATACAACCCATGAGTAGACTTTGTTTCCTATATGCCTCCCAGGTGCATTGATGACCCTTAAATCCCACTGCTCAGAAACTTCCATCTAGTCATCTGTCACCAGTATGACTGCCACAGGTCACGACTGACACATAGCTGATACCACACATATTTGTCAGGGGAACAGATGGCCTATGTCAAAAGTGTGTTCAAACCCCAACTCTAACCACAGGGTCAAGCTCTCAAGGACTGTTTGGGCAGGAGACCAGGGGACTTTTATGAAGACATTGTTGGAGACCATATACCGTGATTTGAATTTGCCACAATTTTAGATGTAATTTTGCTATCTGGAAGGTTGATTTCATTCCACCCTCAATTCTGCCCAGGAAGCTGACTTCACTTATCGTTCTTATCTTAGAGATTTAAACTGGAGTATATTTAGGTTGCTGAAATATGTAAATACCCATGTAACTCGGGAGAATTTCTTTTACTCTACAGCAAAGGAGGGTGGGTGGTTGTAGCCTTTAAGGAAGGTCCATAACCCTTCTTTATATAGGACTGAAAGTCTTAATAACCTTGTGTTAGTTAGTTTTTCATTACTCTAACAAAAACACCTGAGGCAATCAGCTCATAAAGAGGAATACTTCGTTTTGGAGGTGTCAGTCTGTGGCCAACTGCTCCTATTGTCTTGAGTATGTAATGAGGTAGCAGGTCATGGATCAGATGGTGGATGGATGATGCCAACCCACCTAGCTGCCGGGAAGCAAAGAGACAGGAGGAAGAAGGTCCGGAGTCCCGATATCCTATTCAAGGGTACACTCTTGAACTTTCCCCAGTGGCTCCCGCCTTCTAAAGATTGCACTACCTTCTGATAGTACCAACTTAATACATCAGACTTTGGGGGAACACTCCAAATCCAAATGATAGCACTGTGGTTATTGGGATCAGTCTAAGTGTCCCCAAAAAGTTCTCTAGAGTTCATGGCTAAGAAACATTTTAAAGTAGGACTCCAGGATAAAAGAAAGTGTGTGCGTTGGGGCGGGGGGGGGGGATCATGAAAATCTAATGAAAGCGTGAGTTATCTTAATATTGCCCATTTAATAGGAAGGGTTCACTCCCTGCCCGATCTCAGTGCCTCAGGGGTCTGACTATAGCAGCAGGGTAGCAGGAAGCGGCAAGCAATGGGTAGTAGAGGCAGGGGCACCACAACAGATCCCAGATGAATGTCTTCTTCCTCCCTTTTTCTCAGCAAGCAGTTCTATAAAGGTTACACCTACCGTATATTGGTTGAGAAATTACCACACCAACACTTGTGTGAGTCTTTAGACGGCCTTTGGGGAATGCTGTCACCTGCCAAGCGAGCCCCCGAAATCTTTCCTGCCAACTTAGTGAAGACTGAGCAAATTTGTGTGGAGTGGTAGCAAATGCCTATAATCCTAGCTACCCAGAGGGCTGAGACAGGAGCATTGCCTTAGGTTGGGGCCAGTCTGGATGTCACAGTGAGAGCCTGTTTCTTTCAACATAAGCACATTTGGTAAAGGTGTTCTAGATCTCTAGGATTTGGCTGACTGTATCCGTGCTTTCGGAACACATTGGTATGACTTGCATTCCAAAAGGCAAACGGAGCTCAAGTCACATGGTTTCCATTATCTGTCACCATGGAAAATGCAGGCCATCTGTGAGGCTCCCATATTAACACTTTCCCCCTCTTCTCTTTATTTCCATCACTTTCTTGGGAAAAACCAGCTGAGGAAGTGGAGAGACTGGCAGCAATGCGTTCGGACTCGCTGGTCCCTGGGACTCACACCCCGCCCATTCGGAGGAGGAGTAAGTTTGCCAACCTGGGAAGGATTTTCAAGCCTTGGAAATGGAGGAAGAAGAAAAGTGAAAAGTTCAAACACACATCAGCAGGTAAGGTGGCTGCTGGCCTTGTTTCTCATTGGCTGTTTATTGAGTTAAACCCCATATCTTAATTTGTTGGATTTCGATTACCATCATCTCTGTCAGATGCAAAGCAGAAACGCCAGCCTTGGGATTGTTCTTGCCTTTAATAATTCCTGATATGATAATGAATTGCTTTTAAGTCTCGGCTGCTTTCCCATCTCTCCTGTGGGCTTTTCCTTTTCTCTTGTTGGCTATTTTTTAATTCAAAAAATGACTGCTTTTGTTTGATCTATAAATAATCTGAACTTGGAACTCACCCTTTTCTATAATTGAATACTTTCACTCCAGCCCTGACAACCCATTTCTTATTATTCATCCTGATTTTCACTGCTCCAGTAAAAGTCAACATACAGCAGAAAATGACTTATGTATGGTCATTGGTAGATAAGATCGGGTTATTTCATGGAGGAAGAATTGTGAATAAATGATTCTTGGACAAGGCAGGATAACAGAGTATGGAAGTGAATACCCACTGCAGTGGGAAGTTAACCATGCGTTTCATAGCTCTGTAGCCAGCTGGAAAAATTTGGGGTCAGGGGAGAGGATAAGCTCAATCACAAGATGTCATTCCTGGAGCCAGACTGCCTGGGTTCAAGTCCAGGCTCAGATGTTTACTGGTTATAGGAGCTTGCTTAGTTTATTTACCTGTACCTAAGTTTTCTCATTAATACAACATGAGGGTAAGAATCAATACTTTACATGAAGTTTTATTTCTGGAGACTTGATAAGCAAAACAGATAGCCATTTTCAAGTACACAGAGATATGGCAAAAAAAAAATGTATAGAGAATGACAAGGAGCTTTCATCCTGTTGGTTTTAGAGGAGACAGGAACTCTGTTTGGATTGGATTTGGTTTTGTCATAGTCTTGGGTTGGTATACTACACAGTAGGTAGCTTAAACAAGAGAAGTTTATTTCTCACAGGCACAGAAGCAGTAAGTCCCAGGTAAAGTTGCAAAATATGTTGCTTTCTTTTGGAGACCTTTTAGTGGGCTGGTCCCTGTCTTGCTACACACTCAGTCATGGAGCAAATGCTGCCTGGGTGTCCTCTGAGGGGGAACTTATCAGAGGCCGCATGATCTTGACCCCTTCTAAACATAGCTAGTCTCCAAAGACCCACTTCTCTACCTGCATTCACACCTAGGCTTAAGGCTTCGCTATATGACCTTGAGAATGACACAAGTTAGTAGTTAGTCGGTAGCCCCTTTGTTTCTCTTTATGGATCCCGGCACTCCCTCTCCCTCAGCTCTCTTCCAGGCTTCTGTTCTCTTCTTCCACCGTTTTCTAAAAGCTCATCCTGTTGTCTCTCCTGACCACCATTCCCTCCCCTGTTTCTTGGGCTTCTGCCCTCTGCTCCACTCACAAGTGAGACTCTTAAGGAGTGAGTGGCTTCTTGTGTCTGAATGTCAGTCAACAGATCTAAGAATCTACGGTCCACCAAAGGAAGGCAGAATGAGAAACAGGCAGGTTTTTAGATGGGCGTGGTTCTCATGACAGACACTCCCAGTACCTGCTTCTTGAGCACCACTGCCAGGGAGCTCTGTTCGCTCCTTTCTGAAACAAGAATGGGCTCCTCACTCCATAAGTGTGCAAATCATCGCCCCTCTGAATAAGTCCCTTCACTCTGCCTCTGCCTCTACCTCCTTTTGGATAAATGCAAGTAGGAGGGACTCAGATAACTTGTCAAGTATTAAAAATATGAAAACTTTGCCTATAAAGCTCTTTTAAGACAGACTCCCAGCCTATAGCCAGTAGATTTGCTAACTTTACATTTATTTTTCCTGTGCTTGATCTGGCCACTAGGAATGCCATTTATATGTGATCTCTGACTCTTTTTTTTTTTTTAAAGGTACAGCTCCTAAGTGGGCATAGTATCAAACTGCCCTCTTAATCTGTGTCTCTATCTGTACCTGAGCAGCTTTCAGGCCTCACTAGAGAAGTTTCTTTGTGGCTACTATAGAAACACAAAGGTCAAAGTGCAGAGAATCAATGCCAGCAGAGTGCTCAACCATAAAGGGTCATTTATATCACACCTTCTCATCCCCAGACTCAGAGAGCATCACAGAAGAAGGGGCAGAGAGATTGTCAGAGTCACAGGTCAGGAAGACATAGGGTGAACTGGCCTCCTCCGTATTTGACAGGACCACTGTTCACATTCATGAGATCACACTAGCTATGGCTGCCTACAGAACAGCTTCATGAAATCAAGCCATTGTACAACCCAGCATGGACCAGAAAACGGTCCATGTTCATTTAAAAAAAAATAATGGAAAATAAGTGGAAAAGAAATCTAAATGAAATGTAATCTATAGACAACATAAGGCAAAAGACACCAGAACAGAAAAGGAAGTAGAAGTGTCCTCTGAGGGTATATTGATGGTTGTTAGCTGCTAAGGGAGTCAGTTATCTTTAAGGTTATGACCCCTGGTCCAGGGTCCAGGGGATGGCTCTGTACCCATATATATATATGAGCAGTACTAACTGGACTCGTGAGTTACTATTTAAAAGTGAGAGAACATGAAGTTAGGTTTGCAGGGTATAATGATTGAAGGGTAGATCCAGTAGAAGTTAGGGAGAGAAGAGGTATGTGGATATGGTCAATACACATTGTAGGAATGTAAGAACTTCTCCAAGAATTAATAAGAATATTAATAAAAAAATAAAAGACATAGCTCCTGGCTTAGAGAGTACAGGGTACACTATGGAACATCTTTTTACCATGATAGATGGATGAGCACACCATATTACTGGAGCTATTCTAGTTTATTTTAAATCCCATGTTTCACCCTGTAGCATCCTTTTTTTCTTAATTGGATTCCAGAATGTTATTTATTACTTTTGCAGAGGAAAAACCTTGTGAGTTATTCCTTAGCTCAAAGGGGTGATTTGAGAACATAGGGGTAGTCAACAGGATGAGTTGTATATTGGTATATAATTAAAAATGTTGATGTTCCTATGTTTGGATTAAGTCAACAAATATAGGAAATATACAGGAGGGTTCCTCCATTATGACAATGTGAACTAGTCAGCTGTTTTCAGCTGGTGGGCATACATTAGTCTTGTATGTGTATGCTGTTAAAGAAAAGACATTATTCAGTTACGCTCATTGAGGCTGGTAAGACAGGCTCATTCAAGACTATCACAGTAGGCAGTGCAGCCTTTGCAGTGTGGTCCTTCAGTCAGTTTCACCCTGAAGTCTCACCCATCCTAGGATGCTGAATGAGAGTGAGATGAGGGTAAGTGGGTGGGTAATGACTAAGAGAAAGCATCTTCTGGAGTAGGAGAAAGCCTGGCTTAATCAACTAAGGACATTTTTCTGAAACCAGGTCAGGATGATCAATTATCACTGGAAAAAGAGGTATAGTATAAGATAAAGAACCAACTGGAGACCAAGGTTGGTCATGTGTTAAAGTTGGAGAATTCTGGCTAAAACTGGATGATGCAGAGAGAAACACAGAAGCCCCAGGCCTTTGCCCTCCACTGCTTCCCCATCAACAGAGATATGAACAGGAACCTGCTGTGAGCTCCTGATGCCATGGAGCCCCCGCCACCATCCCCACCACAATGGACCTACATCCCTTCACACAGTGAGCCTCTCTAAGTTGTTTCTTATCAGGTGTTTGGTCACAGAACTCGAAAAGTAACTAACACAATAGTAATGGCATTTTTGTTAGCTTTGGCTGTCCATCACAGCTGTATAGCTATGGGAGCCATCCTGAGTTGGAATTTTGCCAGATGAGTAAAAAGAAAAAAAGGAAAGGAAAAAGGAAAAAAGAAAGAGGAAAGGAAAGGAAGAGAAAGGAAAAGCCAGAATATTTGTATTCATGTCTAAGCGTTCCAAAACTAGTTACCATGAACTCGGTGGTGTAATGCCCCAGAAATGTGTTTGCTGACAGTTCTAAAGACCAAAGTCTACCATCAAGGTCCTAGTAGGATTGGCTCTTCTTGGCATTCTGAAAGAGAAGTTCTTCTACCTCTGTCCTTCCTGCTCCTGACCATGCCAGCATTGCTTGGCCCATCGCTATGCTTCATTTCTGCCTGTATCTTCATTTGTTTCCCTTATGTCTCTAGGTCTCAGACCCTTTCCTTTCTCTTACAAGAACACTGGAATAAGGAATAATATTTAGGAATAATAATACCATTCAAAGATACTTCTGAACCAGGTATTGTGTCTCACACCTGTTAGTACAGTACTAGAAAGACCTGTTACATAGTGAATACCAAGCCAATTAGGTGAACATAGAGAGACCCAATCTCAAAGCAACAGCATCAACAAAAATACTTTAACCTTGTTATATTTGCAATTAGCTTTTTTCAAGTAAGTTCTCATTCATGGCCACTAGGAACTTTCACATGTCCTTTGGGAGGTAGCAAGGATTAAAATAGACATGTAGATTAGGAAAGGGAACTCCAGTAGATTGACAGGAATTGCAAAAGCCAATAGACTTCAAGTACCAGAGAGGTCAAAAAACTTCAGACTATCAGCAGGGTTAGCAGCAGAAGCACCTGGAAGGACAGGGACATGAAGAAACAAAACCCAGATCCTCAAATAAAGGATCCTCAAGATGGTACTATATGGAAACAAAACACAGACTAAAACCATGGTATAGACTCAACTACCTGCATGTTTTATTTGTAAATTTCCATGCTGACTTACATGACTTCTCAGTCATGTAAGACAAGAAACTTTCCTGTGTAGCTTTCATAGTCAACTATTTTTTTCTTGGTTCACTTTCTTTTTATTTCTCTTTAGATAATTTATTCATTCACTTTATATATCCATTATAGCCCCCTCCACCTCTCCTCCCAGTCCCACCCTCCCACTCTCCTTCCACATTCCTCCCTCCCCTTTGCCCCACCACCTCATGTCGAATCAGGACTAAGAACATCAGGACCAAGTGTGTTCTCTTCCATGAGGCCAGACACAGCTGCCCAGCTAGGGGAAAGGGATCCAATAACAGGTAACCATGTCCGTGTCAGTGATAGCTTCCATTCCAGTTGCCAAGGGACCCACATGAAGACTGAGCTGGCCATCAGCTCCATATTCAACTATTGAACTAACAATTTCTCTTGACAAGTCTCCATTCCTTTCCACACTGAGATGTTTTAGTCCACCATCTTTGTAGATGACTGAAGTACTACCATTTAGTTGAGTCACAGAGATCAAGGGTCGCTTTCCAGTCCTTTTGTCCTTCTATTAGCAGACACTTCTTACACAAGCAGTGGTGTAGTCAAATGGCAACTCCCAGACAGTAGTCACTGCTTGCCTAGTTCCTTCCCACCTATGAGTCATGCTGGCACTCAGCCCTACCCAGATGACAGTGGTATGACTGAGCCAGAAACAGGATCACTCCATTGGTGGGACCCAGAGATAACTCACTTGCTTTTGCACATGGATTTTCTGTACCAGATAATGCATATAAAACAGAATTTGTGGACAGGATAACATAAGGACTCTCATAAGCAGAGAACACCAGCTTCTCCTTTGGCTCCTGAGCCCACCATTTGTTCTGCTGAAAGCCTCCAGAGCAACAAGAGCCAGCCCTTAAGCCTGGCCTGGGAGGCAGTGGCTTCATCTTGCTGCGGGCTGCCCTTTTCCCATAGAACCAAACCACCCACAAACCATAGTCACTGTTGACATTACAATCTCTTTCCAGCAAGTGCATATCTTTAGATCAAACTCCTTAAATGGAGAAGACAGTCTATCTTGGAATGTTGGATTATGCCTTTGAACCTGGTACTATATATAGGCTTCTGGGCTCTTCTGTAAGTCTGGGCTCTTCCTGAAGCTCAAGATGGCAAGCCCCTGTGCTAATCTTAGATCCCTAATTCTGCTCTACTAGGAATTCCAAGCCACATGATTTAGGGAAGTACATTTGCAATTCTTGGGGCAGAAAAATGAAACCTAAGATTACAGGAAGGTTTGTCTTGACCACCCTTTGTTGTGTAGTGTTGCACCCCATTGATAGAAGGTGGAAGGATGGCCCCTTTTCAGAAACCCAAGATCTGGTCTGTGTGGGCAAGTTCTGTGGATGATCACTGGCACAGCTGATTATCTGGGAGTTTATGTTGTTCCCTGATGGATTGAAAAGATGAGACTGATGGATAGCACTGAGAGAGAGACAGAGACAGAGAAACCATGAGTCTTAGCACCTTTGTTTAGAGTTCCTTAGTATCTTTGTTTTCCTAACAATGTAACAGTGTCTTCTCCTTCCTGAGAACCTAGGTTTTTAGACTTCTACAAACCATGGAAAATTCAAAAAGGATCCCAACTTAGCAGGCTTCTTTTATTGAAGTGCAGGCCATTGTGCATGAAATGTGAACAGTGAGGACAAGCATGATTTGGACTCCTCCCTCCTCTAAAGGTCGTGGTTTTGAGGGAAGAGCAGATAGTTGGGCTAGAACATGTAGGAATGTATACGTGATGTGAGAGGAGATGCACAGAACCTCTGAGCATGCAGAGGACACAAGCCAGGTAGTTACAAGTCACCAGGAGAGTTTCCTGGAGAACTGGATGGTTAACCAAGGAGTGAGATGATGGAGGTGTGGTCTTCTCTCCTGGCCAACAGAACAGAGTCGCACAAAGCCCAGAGAAGAAAGAAGTTTAAACTCTGTAGCCTCTGAAACAGGTTAGTTTGAAAAGAATTCTTGGTTTGAAGAGGGTTTGGAGGGATAGGAGAGTGAGGTTTGAAACGGAGGATGAGGGATCATGTTGAATACCCTAATGAGAGTATGTTAAGGAACCTGGACTTTATCCTGAGACAATTAAAAAAAAAAAAACAACAAAACATCTTTAAGGACTCGAGGAGGTAGCTCAGTCAGTAAGGAGGTTGCTATGTAAGCATAGGGACCTGAGTTTATTCATTAGAACCCACATTAGAAAGCCAGATGTGATGGCAAATCTATAACCACAGTAGGCAGAGAAAGGCAGATCTCTGAGGCTTGGGAACCAGCCATTCTGGCCAGATTGGAAAGCTCCAGAGAGTCCCTATCTTAAGAAGCAAGGCTGGCAGCATCCAAAAATGAGACCTAAGATTGACTTCTGGGTACACACACACGCACGCACGCACGCACGCACGCACGCACACAACCTCTCACATGACTGCCCTGCACTTTTTAAAAGGTCAGTCTCTATCCTGTGGGGAAAAACTTGGCATGGAACCAAATGTTGTTCTCAAGTTTGTAGTATCTCAGCATCTATATATGTGTTTGTAACGAAAGAAAATTAACTTGGGATAGAATTAAGAACATACCTCACTATTGTTCCATTAATTGCCATGTTAATTGTTTCTGTTGGTTTTGGTAGCAAGCAAAGACAGTTAGCAGGTGGCTGATTATAATGCTGGGGAGAAGGGAAGACAGACCAGACTGAAATAGTGACAGCAGCAGATGAGCAAACCAGGAGACATTTAGGAAACAGAATGAACAATATTGAGCACAGATCAAGTGTGGAAGGAGGGAAGCATGAACTCCCCTTGGACTCCTTGCTAGGGAACAGGGTACTGTTCCCTATGTCAGAGATGTCCAAGACAAGGCTTCTGGCTAACATGACCTGTTTGGTGAAATGCCAACTTCTGTGTGTTTTCAAGCTGTCAGATGGAGGGGACACCAGGGATAGAGAGATGTGGCTGAAAATGTCTGTCAGAAGTCATGGGCATCTGGGTTATCGCTGAAGCCATGATATAAAAACTGGAAAGGTACTTGGGAAGCAAAAAGGAGGTTGCTTGGGAGTTGCTCCTGAGGACCACTGGTCTGGAGGCCATGGGTAGGGACCGAGAAGACAGGTTAGGCTTGGGAAATAAAAGAGAGGAGCTGGTGAGGCCACCAGATCAGGGCACGAGAGTGTAAGGAAGGAGAAATATCAACGCTGTAGGTCTGACACTAGACTAGGGATTAACTGGAATTTTCGCTGATACTTTACCATTCATGTCTTTGGAATAATGATTCTGAGGAGGCCATTTGGTTGGAATTCAGTTAGCATGCCATACAGTTGACAATAAATGCAAGGAGAGGAGATATATGTTAAAGGTTTGCTTGAGCAGAAGGAAGAGAAAGAGGACTAGCATCGGAAGGTGTCTTTGTTTAAGGCTGGTCAGATTGTAAAGCTGCCCGGTTTGCTTTTGCGTGGTGTTCGTGCACCAAGGGAAACAGAAACATCCATGGAGTAATTGTGAAGCCAAGGAAATAGCATTTCACACACCTTTCAGCACTGGCAGCATTGCTTAGGAAAGACAAACATGCAAATAAGTGTTGGCATTTGGTTTCAATAAGAGGGCATCACATCAAGTTGAGTAACCTTCAGCATCTGCTGGGGTCACACATCCCCTGTGGTCGCTTATTGGGAGTGTACCATCTGGTTTGATCCTGAGCACTAAAAATAGAGATAAAAAGAGGTCAAATGTGGACAGGCCAAAAACGTTCTTCCTCCTGTGCACTATCTGAGACTCAAAAACGGGATGTTGAGGGTTCACAAAGCGAAGTGGGTGACAAAGGATGTGAAATCAGTGTCTTTTGGTGTTGACTTATGAAATATACAGCCCTTGCCTCTCAGTGTGAAGTTTATCCAGTATTTTTGCTTATAGTTCAAAACTGTAAAATATCTTTTTCCCCCTTAACTGTTCCAACAAGAAGCAGAGAATGTAGGTGCCAAATAAGTATATTTTGAACTGAAAGTTAGTCATGTGGCCAGCCAGTTTTGTGTTTATAATTTTGTAGTTAACAGAAGAGAGGAAGGTCATTAATGAAGCACGGAAAGGTTGTGGTCTTTGAAGAATTTGCCATCATTCATCATTATTCTACTTCTCAGACCCATATGTCTATTAGGTTACATAGCAGCACAAGCTGAAACTCAGTTTGTTTGAACAGCATCGGATTGTCAGTCTCTGTGTAACAATACATTTCAAGAGTATTGCCTTAAAACTGCAACTAGTATCGTGTCTCATGGCCAAGAGATTGACTAGGCTCAACTGACGGTTCTCCTGCTAGTCTGTTAGGAACGGAAGCAGATGGGTTTGAAATCATTCAGAGGCACACAGGGACATCAGGGTAGCTAGGACTTATTCTCTCTCTCTGTAGTCTCGGACTTCCTGTGTAGTCTAATCTTTCGGTCTTTCCAGTAGGCAGATTTTAAGGCTTAGATCCAGAGAGCTGGAAAGATGGGAATAGGAGGGTCTCCTGCTTTCCCAGGGGACCTGTAACCCTCTAGAAGCTCCAAAGCTGCCTTCAGGCCTCTGTGGGAACCCACATACACATCATATCAAACACACACATACTAACTCTTTTTTAAACACACACACAAATCCTTTTTTTAAAAGACAGAAAAAACAAAAAAAAGACGGATTCAGAGTTGATGGAGATTTGCAGTCACAGTATGCTCATGGTTAAGTCCCAGGGCTGACAAAGAATCACCACTGGAGTGGAATTGATAAGGGCACGGGTACCAGGGCTGCCTTTGGAGGCCAGCTCCCACACTTGTTCAAGGTGGGACACAAAACAGCTGCCCTTGTGTTCTTCCCATCAAGGAAAATGTGCTCTCAGTCAGATCTTGGCAACAGCAGTAGTTCTGTTGGCTTTGCAATGTTGTGTAAGATGAGTACAGCTCTGAACTGGCCTTGTTGTCGTTCATCATACAATGGACATGTGTAGTATCATCGTTATTGCTAGCACTGGGGATTGAATCTAGGGCCTCAAGCATGCTAGTCAAGGGCTCCATGACGAGCAGAGAGCTTCATCCCTCAGCTCTCCACATGGTTTGGTTAACCACACTTCGTAGCCAGAGAAACCTGGCACTTTAGGAATCCCAAGTTAAAAATTGCAAAACTGGGATTTGACTTGGCTTCTATGGCCTCACGAACTAGACTGCATTTCAGATCTGTGAGTTTAGGAATTTATAATTCACATGATTTTTAGAGACTTAACTTGCTGTGCTTAATACTGGAATTTCACTGTTTTCTCTTTCTGACATATTTTTTATAAAGCTGAAATGTGAATGAAGAAAAACACTGAGAGCCACAAGGGGAATCTTTCTTAACTGGTTTTAAAGGTAGTTTAAAGGGTCAGTGAAATGTGGTTGCCCACTTCTGTAATCCCAGCACTGGGAAAGTTAAGACAGGATTATTGGTTCAAAGCCAGCCTAGGTTATACAGTAAAAACTTATCTTTTAAAAAAATTTTGAAACACAAATATCTTTTATTAAACCATAAAGCATAACATTCTCTTTCTTGTCCATTCCCCAATTCTCATATTAACATCTTAATATCAGAGTACAAACAATATAACACTGAGTTCCTGTATTTAAATTTTCAGTACATTAAAAGTCCAAGTTATTTTTTATAATCAAGTGTCCCATTATACATCCAAACTTACTCACTTTGGATTCCAGTAAAACTTTATTTTATTTTGTTAGGTCTTTTTTCTCATTTATTTATTTTATTCAATATACATCCTTGTAGCCCCTTTGCTTTCAGCCATATAGCACAAGATAAACATACTACAAGGCACAGACCTAAAGAAGATAAGTAATAAGGAGGACCCAAGTGAAGATGCATAAATCTCACTCAGAAGAGGAGATAGACTAGGTAATGGGTGAAGAGAGGGAACAAAGTAGGAGAGGGGACACAGAGAGTTAAGAGGGCGGAGATCGTGAGGACAGGAGGCCTGTAGAGAAATAGAAGCTGAAGGTGGGGACATCTCTGTGACAAGCTGGAGACCTAAGTCAGGGGAGGCTCCTGGGAGGACTCAAGCAGAGACTCCTAGTAGCAGAGGCCATAGAGAGTAAAGAAGGCACCCTCTAACTAGATTAGTCTTCTAGGAAACTGTGCAGAACACCAATCCACCCACAAAAACATTGGCCCAAATTTTACCCTGCCTACAAGATGCAGGGATAAAGATAGAGCAGAGATTGAGGGAATGCCCAAATGATGCCTGACCCAACCCAAAACCCACCCTATCAGAGAGTGCCAACCCCTGACACTATGAAGGATATTCTGCTAAGTTTGCAAACAGGAGCCTGACAGAGTTGTCCTCTGAGAGGCTGTGCCCATCAGTGCCTCAAAACAGATGTTGAGACTCACAGCCGAACATTGCTCTATTTGTAGGGAGTCTTGGGGAATAGTGGGAGGAAAGAGAAAAGGACCCAGTAGTGATAGGAGCTTCACACACAAAAACAAACAAACAAAAATCAGAGCCAACTAACCAGTGCCCACAAGGGCTTCCTGAGATTGAATCATCAACCAAGGACCATGAATGAACTGGACCGAGGCCTCCTACAAAGACGTAGCAGATGGGGCAGCTTAGGCTTCAAGTGGGTCCTCTAGTAAGGGAAGTGGGAACCTCATGGGACAGGGAATCACTTGCCAGCTTTTAAATCACTTTCCCCTGGCAAAACTGCCTTGACAGGCCACAGGGGAAGAGGATACATTCAGTCCTGATGCATCTTGGTACAAACATATCTTAAAGAAAATTAAGAATAAAATAGACAGATGGTAGCATCTTACACATTTTTGGTATGTAGCCCACAATGTCTACTTCAGTGGCCTACACATGGTGGAGGATCTAGATTTGTTGAATGGCTTAAAAGGAATAAATTAATTGAATATCCCTAGTTGGAAAATCCAAAATCACCAACGCCTTACAAGATTTTTAGTTGAATAGTCTATATTTGAAAACGTGATTAATGCATAAAATTACTTTGCGGTAAATTTATAATATTCATATATATGAAACCTAAGTATGTTCACATTGGGACCCCAGTCCCCAAGGTGTTTCGTTATGTACATAAAAATATTCCAAAATTTAAACCACTTCTGATCCTGAGCATTTGGGAAAATGGATACTTTATATTGTGCCATAACCAGTCTCATACAAAGTTAAGTGCTTTCATGTTTTTGTTAGAATGCCGCCTTATTCTGCTGTACGCAGGCATTAATCACAGGGCTTCTGGAGTAGTCACTAAGTGGGGGCTAGGTACTCACAGAACTAATCCTTCCTTTTAAAAGATATGTTATGCATATGAGTCTTTGCATGTATATACGTGTGCTATGTGTGTGACTGGTACTCAAGGAAGTGATAAGAAGCTGTTAAAGCTCCCTAGAACTAGAGCTACAGATGGCTCTTGAAACGAAACCCCAGCCCTCTGCAAGAGTATCAAGTGCTCTTAACCCCTGTGCCATTTTCCCAGTACCCATAAAGTTAACTCCAAAAACTAGACTCAAAGTATTTGTCATTTGTCATAAAATATATGTTTGACTATGGGCTTCCCAGCTTAGAAGCTCTGTATCAGGGGCTGATCTTGAACAATGGACCAGGGACACGTGGTAGAGCCCAACTGTTGCAGAGGGCAGGTCATACTTGATCTGATAGCATTCTTTCCTCTTTGATATGTGGATAAAGCCAGTACATGGTAAGGTTGTCGGGGGGATTAAAGAAGAAAACTCTATGAGAACCTGAAGCAAGGTATGTTTTATCTTTCATTAGTTTTCTTGTGAGAGTGTGCGTTTGGAAACCCAACACCCAGCACAAGGAAGGGCCTTTTTTTTTTCTTCAGTATCTTGCACCTGAGATGCTGCTTACCCTCAGTGCTCTTAGATCTTGGCAGTGTTTGCTGAGGGGCTGAGTGGAGAAGGCTGCTTTTAGACATGTGGGACAGTTTCACAGAGCTGGGGTTTGTTCTATTTTCTTTGGTTCCAACACATTAGATCACTAATGCATTTCCTCCTCTCTCTGAATATGTAATGAGCTGGGCAAGCATGATGGCCCAGAGGACATGTGCCTTCCTGCATCTCCTTGCTGCTTCACAGACACAAACATGAATGACAGAAGATGCCTTAGGAGGTGGGCATGGCCAGGGTCCCCTTTTGAAACTCTATGGCAAACCCAAAGGCTCAGAAAGAGATGGTACACAAGCACAGCAGCTGCTTATCTACTTTGCAAACCTGGACGGTTGATTGGGAAGTAAATTGGAGTGTGGTTTACAACTAAGTCTGGAGTGAGAATTATAACCCAAGCCTGAAGAAGGAGAAGATGGGAGTGTGATCCCATCAGCATACAAATCGCCAAGCCTGAGGCAAGGCCAGTGAGGGTCCCTTGCTTCTTTATAGAATTAAATGTGTTTGCAGCCTTCATCCCACATTTCCTCCTCTTCTCAGGATGCACTTCTGCAGAAGATCTGGCCTGGGGAGTCCGTCCCAGGGTCAGCTTTTTTTCCATCAACATGTCTCCCACTCCCAGAACTCTTGGTTGCTGTTGCCTTCAGTCTCATCAGAAGTCTGAGTGACGCTGCCCTATCCAGACCCTCCACTCCATGTCTGGGTCCTCCAGGGTGCACGATAAATGCTTCTCACTGGGGTCTCCTCTGTGGTGAAGCCTGGGAATCACCGTTGACTTTCCTGGAGTATTTCCGCATCAAATACATTGTTTCCGTTTGTCTTTAGTGAAGGTCTCATGTAGCCCAGGTTGTCCTCAAACCTACTATGTAGCCAAGGATGACCTCCAACTCCCAAATGCTGGACTAAAGGTATGCACACACACTGCCAGGGCTGATTTCTGCAGTGCTGAGGATGGAACCCAAGGTTTTGTCCATGATGGATAATTCCTTCACCAGCTGAGCAACATCCCCCCACAAACACTAGTCTACAGCCCTGTATTTCATAATAGCACTTCAGAGGTGGTCTCATGAGATTTCATCTTCCAATAATGGTCGCCAGCATTTCAGTTTGTGTGAGTATCTTCTGGAGTGTTTACATAACGTTGCTATTCAGTGACACATTTCTCAGGAGGGGATGGGTGGCCTTCCAAGTAGGCTTGGCTTGGTTTTCTGTAATCCTTCCCTGCCTGCCTCCCTCATTGTTCAATTTCAAAGCTTGGATTTGAATCCTTTCAAGGTACTACCTCTGCTTTGAGACCAGTCTCCTGCAGGATACCAGATCCTTGTCTGATTTCTGTTGCTGATACTGTGGAAAAATTGAATTATAAAGAAAATAGGTAGGTTAATTTGCATGTGGTTCTGGTCCAAGATCAAGGGCTGGTTCTGGTGATAGCCTTTTTGTGGGTAGTCCTGAGGAGGCAGAAGGGATCATGGGATGAGAGGAGAACTGCCTCCCCCACTCACCCCCTACCCCCCACCAAAGATCCACTAAACTGGCTTTCATTGAATACCCTGTCTCAAGATGGCGCTTAGTCTATTTATTAACCCATTAATTGAATGAATGGATTAATCTATTTACAGTGGCAGAACTCTAGCTGTCTCCTAGATGTCTCACCTAGTCTTCCCTCTTACTTTGACATAATGTGGATTAAATTTCAATGTTTCAAACTGAAATAAATTGGTAGATGTTAAAACGCCTCATTTGAATCCTAATAGGCTTCCCATCTAGAAACATCTTGTGAGTCACTCTTGCTTTGGGGACATCTGTGATGAATCAAGTCTCAATTTTATTTTCAAGTCCAGGCTAATTACTGACATACACTTTCCTCTCTCTCTACTCTCATGTAATCTATATATTTATCTGGGTTTCTTACATTTCTCTGGTGATTTCCTTTTGAATTTTATTCACTGAATCTTAAGAATTACATTACTTATTAAACCCTTGTCTTACCAGTAATAAGATGGATGGCTAATAGTTGTGTGTCCCTTCTATTATAAATACTTAACCAGCTGTGGTGTAGCTTTCCCAGTGGTCTATGGTATCAGTTACTCCTAATATCTGTTTTATAGACTAAGATAATGAGGCTCAGAAAAGGTCAGTCGCTTGCAGAGGATCATACAGCTAGAGAATGATAAAACCTCAAGGGATTCTGATGCAAATCCTGCTCACCTCGTGGTCTTTTGGGCTTTGCCTGGAAAGAGCTCTGTGGCACAGGAATTGAAAATGTGAGAAACAGAAAGGTCAAGATACCGAACATCTGGAAAAGTTAGCTTTAAATATACTTAAGTTCAGGAATCTGATCCTAGTAAAAAGAGAAATGAATATTACAAGCAATATTTAACCAATGCTGGGGTTTCTGGTACAGAGATAACTACCTAATGCATATCAATTTGTAGTGAGGGGGTACCTGGGGATGGATTGTGCTAGGTTCCTTGTCAAACTGTAGGAGACAACAGGAATGACTTTTGGCAACAAGATGATTGTAGTCTGGGCTTGTTCGACTAACACAAACCTTTAGTAAGCTTACCACAGAGAAACAAGGACCATGAGGTCACGAATGAATCAGAATTCAAGATGAGTTCTAAGGGTCTGCCTTTCTTGTGCTATGTCAGGGGAACTGGGATCTTGATGTGGAAACATTAAATCTGTAAGATGTCATAAAATTGAATGAAGAAAGAAACCATGTGCTTAAAGAGCCTGTGTGTCTGGTGTGGGAGAGCAGGCTGTGGGTAATCACTGCCCTCTGCCAGAATTCTTCTACTTAACATAAGTGGTAACTGAGAGCACACTAGGAGTCTTTGGGAATAGAATTCTGAGGCCCTCTATCGATATTCAGAGGCCAGATATAAATCTGGGCACCAAAGACTATCCTGGTATTCAGTTTCATTGTTCTTCAAGTTGATCCAGTGCCTGTTCATAAGGAACGACTTTCTCTCCTCTGGAATGCCAGCCATTCTACGTCCTTAATAAAACTTCTCATGCTCTATCACCAGGGATCTGTTTTCTCCAGTGAGTGGGGAACCTGCAGCACATAAACATTGATAGCCAGATCTGGGTATCATTGTTGAGACAGGAACTTTCAATGCCTTCCAGCACACAGGAAGCGGTTGTAGTGCATCATGCTAATTACATTTCCAGGTGTTTCTATGGAGATTATAAAAACAGCTAGAAACGCAACTGTGCAGCCGCACTTTGCAGGAACATATTCCCATGCAGGAGAGAGTGAGGCAGTTTTTCCGTTGTAGCTCAAAACTCTATTTCATGCATGGACGGCTGGGAAGATTCATTACCAGAAAGTCTGCCAATCACAGCGTCGCTGATCTTTGCCTGCCTGGTAAACAACTGTGAAGTGTCATGTGAGCTATCTGGGCCAGATATTCTCAGGGAAATATAATGGCATGATGTCCCTCCCATGGCTTCCCTGGGTGGTGCATTCCAGTAAGGAAGGGATAACTAAATGTTAGAATGGTCTACTCATCTTGTTCATCACTATCTGTGTGTTCACCCCTGCCATAATTTTGCATTTAGAGTCCAAACAGAAAACCCGGATTTTGTTTTTAAGTTAGCAGACAAAACAATGAGGTTTCCTTATGGCACCTCGCACATACACACCATGATTTTTCATGACTCCTCTCTTTCCTTACAAACAAAAATGATAAAGGATGGGCAAAATGGCTCAGTGAGCAAAATGGTACTCATCGCCAAGCATGATGACCTGAGTTTGATCTCTGGGACCCACGTGGCGGAAGGCGAGAGCAAACTCCCGGAAACTGTCCTTGGACTTCCATTCACATGCCCTAGCACATACTTGCACAGCCAGAGACAGATACAGAAAAATAAATGTTTAAAAAAATTGATAAATTTCATTAAAGCTTGAAAAAATTTTAAAAAGTAATAATATCCTTAACAGTAACACTCTTACAAAATCCTAATATTTTGACAGCACGCATGTAAGTGCACCACGTGTTCCACTGGGAGAGGTCTCCCGAACCATGGTAAATGGTGGCTGTGAGCAGCCGTGTGGGTGCTGGGGGGCCTCAGCCAGAGCTTCTGCAAGAGCAGCAAATGCTCTTAGCCACTTAGTCATCTCTCCACCTCCTAATGTTTTTTCTGTCAAACTGTAGTTTTTAATTTGACATTATGTTGTAGCAGAAATATACAACATTACATAAAATAATGTTTTCTACTATAACATGATAAAATTGTTGATTGTCAACAATCTCCACCATAAATATAAAATATCCCCTCAGTGTGGATGATTAGAAATAACCCTGCCACAATCATCTGTGTGTAGCATTGATTTCTTTAGACATTTTTTTTTCTCTTGGTGATGGAAATAGAAGCCAGGTGCAGGGGTTCTTTGCTGTGTGAATAGGTTCACAGCCTTTCTTGCCACAAAGGTTGTAGTAATCCTCACCCCCTGCCAGGAGGACAGTAATGACTTCACACTCAGCAGGGCTGGAATACAGAGACTCAAGGTGGTGTGAAGTGAATGTAGTAAGTGAGAAATCAAATACAGGAGATGAGAAGGTTTCCCAGGACCTTTCGGCTTTTCATAGTCTGTCCAGGGAGGCCTTGGGGAAGGTGGGCTTGCTGATCTTTGTTTGGGTTCATTTCTTCTTTTCAATCTTATTGGAGCCCCTGTGTGTTCGCTGCATAGGACAACTGCTGTATTCTAACATAACTTCGTACTGCACACTAGAACTGCAGTTCACAGAGTCAGAGGTTTCTTAAGTGCCAGTAGAAAAATACCTAGATATCCACACCAGTATAAACAACAGAAGAGAAAGGCACACAGTGTAAATCATCTCTGAAACATTTACTTCCTTCATTACTGTGACAAAACAGCTGCCAAAGGCAACTTAAGGAAGGGAAAGTTTGTTTCGCCTTACATTTAGAAGATGGACTCCATCCTAGCAGGGAAGGTGTGGCCGCAAAGCATTGAAGCAACTGGTCACGTCGTAGTCAAAAACAGAGAGGGGGAGATCAATGTTTCCATTCAGTTGGCTTCCCGCCCAGCACCCCAGCCTATGGGGCAGAGCCATCCACCATTAGGTCTGGACTTCCCACTTGCTCTCTGAAAAGACCCTCACAGGGAACATCTGCTAGCCAATCAAGTTGACAATGTAGTTTAACCATCATGGCTTCTGATGACAGTATTAACAAGAAAAGGAATACTGGAGGAAACAAACTGTTTCCTAATAGTCCCTGATCTAAGATGAAGTATGTGAAAATTGTAATCCCTTCAACCAATCACCAAGCAATGCATAAGCGAGGCATAGAGGGACCACAGGGAGCCAGGTTTTTCTGGGTCACCACATTTAAGGGAGAAGGGGACCTCATGGGGAAGAGACATAGAAGGGACAACATCAGGCCTTTTCCCGTCATATGAGGGATTCCAGACTTCACAGATCACTATGAGAGTTTTTAAATAGAGCATTAGAGAGAGTTTGTGTTTTCACTTGAAGACAGATTGTCTAGGCAAAGAACCCGAGTTAGCAAATCAAAGAAAAAAACGCAACTGTCCCAGAAATATAGAGGAGGGCTTGCTCCCGTTTATAATTAAAGAAACACATGTTTGAAACTAGTGCCACGCCAGTTTTCACTTATGACTTTGGAAAAATAAAGGGAATTGAGACCTGCTATCATGCCAGGTGCCCTGGGATCTCAGCAGGTTGCTGCTGGCAGGAGGGAGTCACACAAACCTACTGGAACACACTATAGCAAGAGCGATCAGCATTGTAAATGTGCTTGTCTCTGACCTTGAGCTTTACTGGCCTAGCAAAGGAGGAGGAGGAGCAAGACAGGCAGAACATTCTAGACACAGGACAATCGATGCTGTAAAGTCCTAGGTTTGGGGAAGGTCACATCCGGGTGAAATTGCAAATTGCCAGGAATTTAACCCGCATTTGTGCTTGCAGAAATGGAGAGAAATGGATTTTCAAGGTTGTTTGTGGTAGAAAAATATAGGAAATAAGATAAATGTCATCAGTAGAGAGCTGTTGTATAAATCAAGATCCTGGGCTAGGGATACAGCATTGTAGTCCAACAGTTGCCTAAACCACGTATTGCTACACAATAGATCAGCTACAAACACATTCAAGGAAGATTTATGTCTTTGGAAATGGAGAACGCTGCACAACACTCTGTCCAGTGGGAACAAACAAGATGAGATAGAGAACAGCACTGTGCTATGATGCTGTTTGCATTGATTTTAAAGTGTTGATTATAAACATATATATACCTATCCACTTTAAATAAATATTTTTCTAAAACTATGGAAGAAACATTCTAGAGTATAATAGCCTTAGTGTATATAGAGATATGTATTCAGATGATTACTGGAATTATTGTCATGTCTTTATAAAAAATAATAAAACGCACATTATCGTTAAATTCTAGCCACATAATCACTTTTGCCTGACTCAATCTTGGTCATCAACATGTGCATTTTTTAAGTGCCATTGGTACCCTTCCATGATCTGCATTTACTAACTCATGTTACTTATCACAAACCCTTATGAATATGAGCTGTTTTTACTCCCATTTTACAGATGAAGCAAATGGGACACAGAATTGTTAAGTACTTTCTGTGAGGTCACAAACTCTCAAAGACCAGAAGGAAGGCTGGCCATGGTGGTGTACTCCTGAAGTACCAGACCTGAGAGAGGTATTGCTTCCCTTCTGTCCCTTTTTGCTTCCCAAACATCACAAGATATGTAGCTTCTTCTGTCGCCTTGCCACAGTTCCAAAAGCAAGGGGGGGGGGGCCCATGGACCACAACTGCAGCTAAAATAAACCTACTTATTGTATTTCCTCCCTCTCTATCTTGGTTTTTCAAGACAGGGTTTCTCTGTGGAGCCTTGGCTGTCCTGGACACACTTTGTAGACCAGACTGGCCTCGACTTACCTGCTCGCCTCTGCCTCTGCCTCTGCCTCCCTGAGTGCTGGGATTACAGACGTGCACTATCACGCCAGCCTCTACCTATTTCTTAGTTGAGTCACCTTAGGTATTTTGTCACAGTGATGGAGAGCTAACACATGCCCTGGGTAGCTACCACCACTCCTTTAATCATTAGTTTTTCTTCCTAAACAGAATTATTCCTTTCAGCTACACGGTGACCCCCTGAGACCAGCTATTGACCAGGACACGTTCACAGCTCTTATCCTCCACATCACCTGAGACAGTAGGCTCCCAGCTGTGGCTGTCAGAACACCCCACCACACACACACACACACACACACACACACACACACACACACTGCAGAGTTCTGTGGAGCTTGAGGTCTTATGCCAAGGGATCTCTCCAGCCTCTGATTCATTGCATCAAACTTTAGAATGAAAACACCTGCAAGTAAAGCAGGACCTAAGGCCAGGGGGTTAGATAAATGTGGCTCAGCATTGTCCTCTTTTCAGAATCTTCTGGAAATGACAATCACTTTCTTTTAGCAATGAATTGTGGAAAAATTACAGGGGAGCAACTTTCCCCTGCCCTTTACCCCCTCTTTCCATCCACATTGCCCCCTTATTCACTGCAGATTTCTCCCACAAACTCCTTTGTTCAACAGACACTTGCCTAAGATCTCTGAAATGCCAGGCACAGAAAACTGAGAGTAAAATACAGAGCCACCCACACTGAGCACACACTTTTGGAAGAAGTAGAATGGCAACCAGTAATTACAAGGCTACACAGGAAGTGATCATGAGATATGTTCACTGTGCTTCAGAAGCACAAAAGTGGTGGTTCAGCTCCTGGATTATCTGGGAGTAGTCCTAATTGGTCATTCCTGTCCAGGAAAGTGACCTGCTCTCTACTGATTTTAACTGTTGCCTATTTACTTGTACATACAAGAAAAGAAAAGAAAAACACCTCATAATTCCCCCCAATGTAGACACAGGTAGAACATAAAGAAAAAAAAATTGTAGCTCTACCCATAGAATGTTGATGCCCTTCCAGTGTTCAACATTTGGCTCCCATTTGTTTTGAGGCTTCATTTTGTGCTTAGCGAAAAGCCCTAGGTTATGCAGTTAAACACAAAATGGCAAAGCACAATTCTTTCCTTGGAGATGGTTGCTTACGATGCAGTTAGTGCAGAAGTAGAAATGCTGACCGAGTAACAGAGGGCCAAGAGGCAAAGGAAGCAGAGTGGAGTTCTGAGTGGACATCGGAACAGGTGGTCAAAGGTTGTTGATAACAGAAGAGAGGCATTCCAGACATAAGATGAAGTGTTGCAGTGTCCCGGAAGACCATGTCCAAGAGAAAACTAAAAAGAACTTAAGCCGAGTGGGATGGCACAGGCCTGGCACTGAGAGGCAGAGTCAGGGGAGCAGAAGTGCAAGGCTAGCCTCGTCTAAACAGCAAGCTTGAGCCCAGCCTAGAATTGTGAGACTTTGTCTCAAATAATAAACATGGTGGTGATGGTTATGATGATGATCAGGATAATGGTGATGATGGTGGTGATGATGATCATGATGACTGAGGATACAGGTTAATGGGTTAGGCACTTGGCTTTACAAGTGTGAGCACCTGAGTTCAGGTCCCCAGGATTCACACAAAGCAGGACACAGTGGGTGTATCTGTCATCCTAGCAATCCTAGGGTGGGATGGGAGAATCCAGGAAGCCCAAGGGTCAGCTGGCTTAGCTTATGCAATAATAAACAAGAGAACACACACACATTTTTTCACACGGGGTCCTGCCGGCCCTCCTGCCCACAAAGACCCCTGTGTTGAAAGCTCGGTCCCCACCCTGTTGTGCTATTACAAAATGATGGAACCTTCAAGAGGTGGAGCCTAGTGAAAGGAAGTGAGGAGGTTAGAGTGTACCCTTGAGCCGTGTCAGCATCCTGGCCTCTTCTCCTCTGCTTTCGCATCCTGGGTATCATGAAGTCAACATGCCTCCATGGCCAGCCACTCCTGCCGGACATATTGTGACATCGCAGGGCCAAGCCCTCATGGACTGAAACCTCAGAAACCAATTATTTAGAGCAAACTAAACCTTTTCTGTTTTTAAGTTGTCTCGGTCACTTTGTCACAATGATGGAAAACTTAAGAGCTCTCATGGCCAGAGAAGATTGAGGAAGCCCCCAGCACACAATGAATGCAGTAGAAGAGCAGGCCACCAGGCTCCATTCTGGCATGACTCAAAGAGGAAGGGGACAGTCTTCACTCGGGGAGCAACTGACTGAGAGCAGGCTATAAACAAATGTCTTCTCTGCAGCTCCTCTCTAACTTTTACTGATTGGCTGACTGCCATCAGTCTTTCTTGCTTTTATGTATATCATGCTATTCCCTGCCTGTGCATACATCTCTCCATGACTCCCCTTACAAGGACACTCAGTCAGATTACATCAGGAGCATATGTTATTTCGTGTGGCCTTCCCCAGTCTAACCAGTAACACTTTCAACCCCTTCATTTTGAAATCAGGTCACATTCAGAGATTTTTAGCATTGAGAATTCTGTTGAGCTTGGACCTAGCACAAAGCATCTGTGAATGAGATGAACGCTAGGGACTCTCAGTAGAGCACTGGATTTCTGCTGTCCTGAGGCAGTTCTTAGGGATTCATAAGCAACTCATCATTGGCTTCAAAATACCATCATGTCAAATGGTCTGTTGGCGATTCATTAAAGATGTGCACCGAACCAGGCTGACATTGCTGTTCTCATGTTAACTTCCAATTAAAAAGAAAGAAAAGATCGACTCACTTCATATCTGGGTGCTAGAACATCACATAACTTTTCCCAAAGCCTCATGGGAACTTTATAATGAGGACTTGCAAATATTCTTAGGGTGACAAAGAAAGCCAGGACTTGAATTATCCCTATGATGTGTACACCTTTGCTGAGTCGCAGCTCTAGAGCAAGATAAACTCTTCCCCCTAAAAGCACGTTCCAGTAAAAGTAGCCCTCTTGCCAGGAGCACATGCCTGCTGTCTAGAAGGTTCTCTCTTGAGGGTAAAGCTGCTTGAGCGAAAAAAACAGGTAACTGTTGGAGCTCAGGCAGGAGCTCCCCAGAAGCTCAGGAGCAAATGGCCCCCACATTCCACACCCCTTCACCCAAGTCTGGGCATCTGACTTTGCTTCAAATAGCTGACAAGTTTTTAGTGTGTTCACTCCGGTTTTTTGTTTTCAAGACAGAGTCTCACTGCGTGGCCAAAGCTGGCCGCATACTGACAGCGGCTCTCCTTCCTCAGCTCCCCAAGTATTGAGATCAAAAGCATGAACCACCCCACCTGGCTAGCTTACAGTTTTTTTAAGTAAAATCCGGGGTTTCCTCCTTTGAAAATGAGTGGCGTCTCCTTGATAAAAGAGTAAGACGTGTCCACATTCATTTTTATCCCCGTAAGGTCTGTCTGTTGTGGCCAGTCAGAAGGAGAGGAAAACATATTTGGACTCAAGGTACAGGCTGCTTCTTTCTTTAAAAAACAAAATTAAGTCAGGGATGCTTTGATGCATGGTGTAGATGAGATAGCTGAAGGTCTGAGTCTCACAAAGATAGACAGGCAGCCATGAATGATGCCAGAGTTCCTCTCTGGTCATTTGTAATTCGGAGCCAGGCCTTCCCTAAATAGCTCTTTCATGGTATTGCATTTTTTTTTTGGTGTGGTATATTTGAATTTACACCCTGCTTATATGATTTGCCAGGCTTAAGGCTGCTAGCACAAAACCTCTCCCTTCCTTCCAGTCTCCATTGCCCTCCTATCTCTGAGGCCATAAAAATGAGCTTTTCTGAGCTCCTCATTAATTTTGCACTCCTCTCACTGCGGGAGACACACAGACATGCAGCACCAGCCTCATAGGCCAAAGAATACTTGGCAAGCCACCACTGCTATCCAGCAATAAGCTTCAGAGGCATCCCTCTGAGGATTTTGACAGGGAACTTGGTGAGTCCCTGCAGGCACTCTAATTATGAAGTTCCCATGAGACCTCGGGAAAAGTTATATGATGTCCCTGCATCCAGATAAGAAGTGAGTCGACCTTTTTTTTTTTTAATTGGATGTTAATGTAAGAACAGTAATGTCAGCCGGGTGTGGGTCACATCTTTAACCGCAGCACACTGGGGAGGCCTGGTCTACATAGTGAGTTCCAGGACAGCCAGGCATATGCAGAGACTTTGTCTTAAAAAAATGCAAGCAAATAAAACCTTAAAAAAAGAAAAGAACAGCAGTGTAATACTGAATTATGCAACATGGGGCCAGTGGATGTGACTCAGCTGACAGGGTATTTGCCAGCATGCTTAAAGCCCTGAGTTCAGTTCCCAGCACTGTATAAAACCAGGCAGGTTGTTAAATCCCAGCGCATTGGAGGAGAAAGATCAGACAGTATCATTCTCAGCTGAATAACAAGTTCAAGGCCAGCCTGAACTACAGGAAACACTGTTTCAAAAGGGAAACATGACACACAGAAATCTTGAAACAGCCCTTTGTCGGGCTTGACCTTGGATGCTGTCATCTGACCTTGGAAGATGTGACTCAACCGGAACTTTATTCCCTATTCAGAAACTCAAGTGTGTTTCTTTAGGGACCTTGAAGATAGTTGCTTCAAAGTGCTATAATATGGGGTGGGGTTGTTGTTTGTTTGGACAGGGCAGTACAAACATATCTGTAAGGAAGTTGGAGTCTCAGGATTCATGGTCTCCTTTGTGCCATCAGAATTTTCTCCCTGGCTTGTTTAACTGGATGTGGGTGTGTACGTGATCAGAATGGAAAGGGCTTACGTTGATATTGTCTGTTGACTAACCAAATCAGAGCTGTGGAGGGTTTCTTTCTGCAGAGGCTTATAAAATGGCATCATCTACTGAATGGAGGGTCTTCTAAGAACTAGTGACTTAAATCTCAGTGAATTAAATAGGAGAAAAACTTGAGACCTCCTGTATCTGCTGTCTAGCAGTAGATTACTGGATGACCTCTTGAGCTCAAGAATAGGAATGGTCTCTCTCTCTCTCTCTCTCTCTCTCTCTCTCTCTCTCAGAAAAAAAAAATAGAAGCCAGCCTTAGGTTGTCCTTGAGGATAAAAAGCAATGCCTTAAAAAATAAGAGATAGTAAGAAAACCCAGGGGTCTAGAAAGTTGACCCAGAGGGTAAACTGCTTGATCAACAGTCAGAGGACCCGAGTTCAGATTTCAAGCACCCACCATCAAAGCCCAGATGTGACTGTGCACACCTGCAATCCAGCACTGGAAGGTGGAGATGGGAGGATCCTAGGGAGTTGCTAGTTAGCAATCTAGCAGAATCAATGAGCTCCAGCTCAGGGTTTAGTGAGAGAGTCTGTCTCAAAAAACAAAAACAAAAATGTAAGTAGAGCAGACATATGGCCATAACTGGCCTCTATCCTCTGTACATGCATGTACAGGTGCACACACACACAAACATGAACACACCCACTAAATATGAATTGGGTTTTTGGGGTTTTTTTGTTTGTTTTTTAGATAGTAAGTAGCACAATGGTGGAGCTTCTCCTTGCATGAAGTTTACATCCTCCTTGGTTGATACTATGTATGAAAATAGCTTTTGATAGCTTGCTTCCATACTAACAGAAAAATCAAAAGAATCTTAGACTAAGATAAAAATAACATTCTTAGGAAGGTGTAGCAGGCACCTGGAATACAGTTTGTTACATCAACATTAAATGGGAAGGTGAGGATAGCCAGTGTATCACTCATAGAATGGAGATTTTCCCAGAGTTGGTAGGCATAACAATCCCAGGAGTGGAAAATAAAACAATGACCATGGACAGGATTCTGCCCAAATTTGAAGTCCTTGGGGAAACCCCGCTGTGCTTCCAGAACAAGATTTTACTTGTATATGAGCTTGCTTGCTTGCTTGCCCTTGGAGCTTGCTTGCTTGCCCTTGGAGCTTGCTTGCTTCCCACCTGCATGAATAGATGCTCTCAGAGGCTTCTGTTAGCCACAATAGTCTTTGGTTTTTCCATGAGCACATTTGAGGAAAATGTGTCAAGTTTTATTAAGTGCTTTCTCAGCTGGATTCAAATATGGTAACAGAAAAAAATGAACAAAATAATATTAACCTTCTGTAATCAAAATATCCCTTTGGCTAATTCCCCAGTGCCTGCTTCTGGTTCTGTTGGAAGGTAGTGAAAATGCCACCCAAAGGCTTGTTTAAATAAATGTGGATGTGTGGCCTGTCCCTTTAAAGGGAAAGCTATAACACAAGAGGCAGGGGAGATGGTGCAGTGGGTAAAGGGTTTACTGTGCAGACATGAAGACTGAGTTCAGATTAGGCAGGGGCATTTGCCTCTCATTCCAGCACTGGATAGAACAGAGAACAGGCAGATCCTGGAGTCTGCTGGCCAGCCATTCTAGCCAGTCAGTAAGCATCAGATTTATTAAAAGACCAAGAGACCCTTTCTCTCTCCCCCTCTCTCTCTTTGCTATTTCTTTTTTATTTATTTCTTTTTCAAAATATTATTATTATTATTATTTATTACACTTTATTCATTTTATTTGCATCCCATCTGAGGCCCCTTCCCTTGTATCCTCCCAATCCCACCCTCCTTCCTTCATCTCCTCCCATGCCCCTCCCCTAGTCCACTGATAGGGCAGGTCCTCCTCTCCTTCCCTCTGACCCTAGCCTATCAGGTCTCATCAGGACTGGCTGCCTTGTCTTCCTCTGTGGCCTGGCAAGGTTGCACCCCCTAGGGGGATGTGATCAGAGAGCCAGCCACTGAGTTAATGTCAGAGATAGTCCCTGTTCCCATTAATAGGGAAACTTGGAAACTGAGTCTATGGGCTACTTCTGAGCAGGGGTTCTAGGTCCTTCCCATGCATGAGAGACCCTTTCTCAATATGAGTGGAGAATGATAGAGGAAGACATCCAGCATAGATCTTTGGCTCTCACACACATAGCCCTGTGTGCACACTCATGCACAGATGCACACAGAACACACACACCTGCACATACATGTATACATGCGTGCATACATAGCTATAGCAATAGGCTATGCTAGCAGAAGCATAAGAAAACTAACAAATGACATCTCCCTCAACACTGCTTTCTTAGATTAACAGCTCACAGAGAAATCATTCTTGCTACACTTCCTCATTTAATGCAAAAGATCAAGAGCAAGATACACAGCTCTCAACATAGGGTTGTGGAAATTTCTCTGATGGCCCCTCTCCCACCCTGCGGTATTTCATGTCCTACCTCTGGTCCTCACAGCTTCTTCCTCCTTTTCCTTCTTTAGTTGCAGATGTCTGTTCCTGACTTTCTGTTTCCCTTCTCTTTTATCACTGTATCACCAACAACAGATTCAATGAAAAACAACAGCCCAGTCAGTGCATAGGGTACCTGGTGACCATTTCACATGAGGGACCCAGGCTTTCATGTGGCCTCCTAGGAAAAACTGGGTTCTCCTGTATTGTCTGACTTCTTGACTATATCTCTACCCAGGTGCTTTGTCCTTTTGGTATGTCTCCACTGACCCCATGTCTCCTAAACCCATTGATCTGTCTCTTCAGCCCCCGCTACTAGAGGGACAAGCCCGCACTTATTTAAATAAGCTTTCAGGTAGCATTTTCAGTGCTTCCAAGTACTTAGAAGCAGAAGTGATCATAGAGGAGTTGGACAAAGGGATATTTTGCTAACTGGGTTCTAGATGGTGCCGTTCTTGTACTGCCTTGCCTTGATTACTTAGTTGCTATGCACCAGACACTTGGCTTTGTCTGGCTCCTGTTTAACATGTTACGTTCTTTCAGATCTGGGGAAAAAAAAAACCCTTCCTCTGTCTCACAGAGTCCTCACCAAAGCCCTCTAAGCATGGGTCAGATGCTTTGACCTCCAATGTCTATTGGTCTGTGTCCGGCTTCAGCTGGATCTGTCCAGCTTTGATTCTGACCTTCTGTACTGATGTATAGTCGTCCCTTCTTAGTCTGCTTCCACACTCAAGTGACTTCTCTGCAGGAAAACCAGGAACCCAGTAACACATTTTCTCCACTCAAGAGCAGGTATGCTATGTTGTACAGCTCTGCTAGATAGTTCTACGTCAACTTGATACAAGCTATCGTCATCTGAAAGGAGGAAGCCTCAATCGAGAAAATGCCTTTATAAGATCTGGCTGTAGGGCACTTTCTTAATTAGATATTGATGGGGAGGGCCCAGCCCATTGTGAGTGGTGCCATCTCTGGGCAGCAGGTTGAGCAAGCCAGTAAGCAGCATTCCTCCATGGCCTCTGCATCAATTCCTGCTTCCATGTTCCTCCCCGGTTTGAGTGCTGGTCCTGACTTCCTCCAGTGATGAATAATGATAAGGAAATGTTAAGCAAAATAAACCTGTTCCTCTCCAGTTTGCCTTCAGTCACAGTGTTTCATCACAGCAAGAGCAACCACCTTTCTGTCCCCGGAGCCTAACAGGGTTTTGCAAAAAAGAGGGTGCCTGTTATACTTTGAAATGGTTTAGACAGAGCTTTAAAAAGCCAGAAAACAGGAACTTGTCTTCAATTTTTGAAGGACTGGTGGGAGGGACTGCCTCATCCCCTCTATCCCCATCCCCTTTTATGTCACTGTGTTGTGTATAAAGGGATCGTGTGAGGACAGATAGAGCGCCCTCATCATTAGTTCTTGACTATTCTTTCTTCTCCCTGCTGTGGGCCCCTGATAGGTACAGGCACCCTTCTGTACCAGTGCTCAATCCCCACCCACCTGGAATGCCATCCTAACAAGCAATCAGGGGTCTCAGATTCTCAGGACATGGTTAAAAGGAGCATCCAGACTTCAGGCGGATACACCATTGGTTCATACTCTTCATTCCAGAGCTGCAGGGAGGAGATTGCAGGAACTCAGCTTAGCAGACACTTTCTTGGGTCCAGCTGTACGTCTGGGAATGTGTGAACTTGTTGCCTGAAAACTCTCACTTCTTCTTTGGTCACTCGGTTGGCTGCTTTGGAGTGAGGGTGTGAGTGGAAGCAGACTTGCCCCCTTTTCTTCTCATTTCAGTGTGACTCTAGTTTCTGTTCTAACCAAGGGTGGGGATAAGAGAGGGGAAGGTGTAAATGGGCAGGGGAGAGAAGGAGAGGGGAAAAGAATGGAAAGGCAAGGAAAGAATTAAAAAACAAAATAAAACTGTGCATTCCGGAATGAACAGTCTACCCTGACCTTCCTCTGGTATTCCCATCCAAGACTGGGCAAGACTAAAAAGTGAATAGCCGTAGCAGAATATCATCCGAAGGTTTAAACAAGTGGGGGGGCTGAAACAAAGAGTGGGGAAAGGCCATGACCTTGAGCTTAGAACTGTACTTGACGCCACCGCTTAATTCACGTGCAGTATTCTGAAGTTTTCTGATAGAACAAAGACTCATGAAACTCACTGGGGAAGCTATGGAGAGGAAGAACTGGGCTTTGATCCACCGGCTCTGCCACACTCTGTGTTCTGAGAGTTAAATCTCGTGAGTACAAGCAAGCCAGTGCACTAGAGCAGCCGTGGCTTCTGAGACGGAAGGGAGCAGGAGACCCTTTGATCCGCATGCCACCTCTTCTCGCTGTGGACTCGCTGCATGGCACGTTGAACGAACCTCAGCTCCAAGGGATACCAGCTCTTCTCTACCTGTGATTTTTTTTTGTTTAAAACTCATGCCCTCAAATGACCACTTTTGAGTTCTCACACTACTTTATAGATGGTGCATTCAGATAGATTATGATGAGAGCGTTGCCGCCCACACTTGGATTTGGCCTCCCCGCCTTGCTCCTTTTACCTGCATACTCCCCTGGACGGAAATCAAGTACGTAAGCGAAGATTGTAAGCTGGGTCTTTCCCCCCAACCCCCTTGCTCTTAATCCCGGTGTCCTAGGAAGGAAACGAGGGGTTGGCTTATCCACAAGACCCTGAATGTGAAAGAGCAATCCCTCTTCTGTCAAAGATCTTTCAAGGTCATTGGCTAGTTGGAAATGGCCCTGAGGGGGCACAGCCTGACAGGGAGGGCTTCCTACACACGTGTCTTTTTAGCTTTCCAAACAGGGAAACTTCTGGGGGAAGCAGATTGAACCTTGGTGACAGTGGGTACAGTTTTATAGTATTCATTGGATATGAGAGGCATTTGAAGAGATGCTGCTGTGCACGGCAGAAGAAATAATGCAAAGACAGCCTCAGCTATTGAACCAGGAGTGGTAGCCAACATCTGCAACCTCAGCACACCAGAAATGTAGACAGGAGTGCAAGGCTATCCTTCTGTATCTACATAGTGAATTTAGAAGCCAGTCTGTGTTACCTAAGACCCTGTCTTCAACAAAAAGCAAGCAAACAAACAAAAAAGATGGTCTGGGTGGATGGTACAGTTAGTGGACCGCTTACTACACAGCATGGGGACCTGAGTTCAGTCCCCAAAACCCATTATTTTATTAACTAGAGGAGGGAAAAGAATAAGCTAACCGCGGTGGTATACAGCTGTAATCCCAGCCCTTGGCAGGTAGGATCCCTGAGGCCTACTAGCCAGCCAGCTCAGCTGAATCGGAGAGAGAGTTCCAGGTTCATGAAAGACCCTATCTCAAGAAAACCAAGGTTGACACCAAGGTTGATATCTGGTAAACACAGATAGAGATGTTCATACAAACGAACCACATTCACACATGTGAACATGCACACATGTATGCATGCATGCACAAGAAATTTAAGCTTGTGAAGAAACTCTGGCAACCTTAGTTTTCTGCTTGCATTTTAAACATTCCTATTTTAGAATTCAGTCAGTGTTGCAGCTAATTGGTTTGCAAAACATGGCTTTTCTAAGCATTTGGCGGGGTGGGGGGGGGGGAGATCCTTGTTTACAGAGGTGCAAGGAAGAAAAAATAACGGGTTAAGATAGGATATATGTAAGAGCTAGTTTGAGAGGGCATGTAGCTCCTCTTGACCTCAGCCATGACCTCTGAGATGTCTAAACGCCTTCTACATGTGCATGATAGGGAAAAGGAATAGGGTGGCGTGAAAACGAAGGCTACTGAAGGCTTCCTTGGCTTGGTATAGTTTGTTAGTTGGTGATGGAGGTTGATGCCAAGGCTATGCTCATACTTTGCACAATCTACCACAGACCTGCACCCCTACCCTAAGGCATTAATGCTTAGAGAACTACTCTTTTATTAAAAAGGAAGAAAGACAAGACTCGAGTCCCTTTTACTATGAACATAACTGGAAGAGAAGTGGTTTAGAACCTGAGTTTTCCATAAATGTAAATCTGGATACATCAAAATTAACAGTTTACTCCAGAAAAAAAAAAAGTTAACTCCTTAGAGCCCACAGAGGCTCTGGTCATCCATGCTGGGAAGACTGCCTCGCGGTTTCCACACAGGCTCCAGCATCGCTTTCTGTATTTTCTGTGGAAAATGGAAAGCACTGCACCAGTTAAAGATGAGCTTGTTTCTAAGAGAACATTAACCATGTTAACTCATCCCTACCCCTGTCTGGGCCTTGGTAGCCTCTCCCTGCAGCCAGCCCCCATGTAATGTACCACTGGTGACATTCCAGCGGATGGATTGTCCTCTAGAATCATTCACTGGGGTAATTTATTTTTACTTCTGTGTACCACAGTGAGTTATTTGTGTAGCACTCTGAGACTTTTATTTTCTGGTTTATTAGAGCAAAGAAAAAGTTACTGGGCTTTTTGAGCCTTACAAAAATCATTTGGCTTTATACACAGAATCAGATTCAAAGGCACGAGCATGCCCTCCTGCCCTGGATAGATGCCCGGAACTGGCAGCGAATGGTTAACGTCCAGATCTCCTTGAGGCATGGCAGATGGTCTTACTGTAAACCCGGCGGCAGAAGCGGGCCTGGAGCCTGCTCCAGCCTCCCTGTATTTCTTGGGAGTGTTCCATTTCCTACTGTTCCAGGACTTCCTTCAGTGTTCCCATCCCCCAACACCCTCACCAGCCTCTTCTCCTGTCATCCGTAGGATTCCATCCTACGAACCTAACTCATCTCCTAGCAGCCCCAGACAGAAATGCCCTCAACTTCCCACCATCTGGTCCACTGGTTCTGTGCAGCAGTTATCCCATTAGGAAGGAAGGTGCGCCCTTCTACTCCCTAATCTGAGTGCTAGCTTCCCCATCCATTCCAACCCCCACTTCATGACCCCATCCTCCTGGATCTCAGATTTTATCCCTGTCTGCATCTTTCCTCTCTCCATCAGCCTTGCTGTTGTCCCTCTCATCTGAGAAAGCCCACCCTTGCTTTAAATTCTCCTTCAGCTGTGGTTTGTATCTCAGGGCTGCACTTTCCAAGATGCTCACAGCTTTGCTGAGGCTGCTCCCCAAGGGCCCCATGTCCTCCATGTTGCTACCACAGTTTTTGTCATGGTCAACATTGTGATTACATTGGCCGAGTGCCCAGTTCCCTTCTCCTTTCCAACGTTTTCCTCTCCTGATGCTGTCCAAAGCCTTCTCTTGCTTTTCCTCCTCTCTCTGGCTATTATGTTGAGAATATCTGTAGGCTTTGTCTTGGGTCCTTTCCCTTCCCCCTCTCTAGAGGACTCCCATCACACCTCTAGTTGTAGGTGTCATCTACCTGCTGACAGTATTCATATTTCTGTTTCTACCCAGATTCTTTCCCAAGTGTTGGGCTCCTGCCTAGCTGCCTCTACTTCATCTCAGAAGAAGTTCAAGTGCAGTACACCATGATCCAAACTTCTCGTGTATACCTTACATAAATCCTTCCTTCATATGTAGCTTTTCATCATCTTTCATCAAAGATGGGAAAACAGTGACTACCACTTTTCCCTGTCAGCCTCTGAATCTTGTTGATCTATCTAATTTAATTATTTATGGAGTGTGTTCAATCTTCCACAGTTCCTGTGGCATCTTCCTTGGTCAAGCATCAGGATCTCTTGTCTGGACCATCCCAATAACTTCCTATCATCTGCCTCTATCATCTTGGGCAATCTTTGATAAGTGTCATCCCCATATCCATGGTGATGGGTCAACTAGAAAACCACAGTCATAGCAATGCCATGGATCTATGTAAGGCACAAACTTACAAGATTGTCAAGTCCAAAACCCTAAGTTTTTGTTTGTTTGTTTGTTGTTGTTGTTGTTGTTTTGGCTATGTATGAGCTGGTTCTGTCTACCAGCTATCAGATGTACCTGCCCCTTCCTAGATCAGCTGCTCCAGCCAAGTGACACACTCCATGCTTTTCTCACTCCACAGCCTCTGCACAGCACATCCTGCTCTTCACCAGGATGCAGTGACTGACCCCCCCCCCCCCGTTCTCAGCACCAAACTTATCATGCCCCTTTGCTTCCCAAGAACGTTCCTTGGCAGAGGAAAACATCTCTCTTCTGGTGACTTAGTATTTGCCCCGTGAACGTCAGTTGCATGAGAAAATGAGCAACACAGACAGGGCTTTTACATCACAGGTTCTTTCTCCATGTCCAGAGAGAAAGCATTTGGGCAATGTCAGTATAATATTTTTATGGAATGTGCCCTTGTTCATTCAAATGCTGATTTCTCTATCCCACTATCTGGTTTCAATCCAGACATTGCATTGTGATGCTTACTCTAAGCATCACCTGTCTCAAGTTTGTGTAAAAGTGCCACCATTTGTTCTCTGTATTGTCAGTTAAACAACCAGCCAATCTGAGAAATGAAGAGAATAGGATGGAACATCCTGGGCCAGAGGGGAGGAGAAGGAAGTGAGGAGGAGAGGAGGAGTGGAGAGAATCTGCAAGAGAGGTCTTGGAACCACGTGGAGAGATGGACTAGACCTAAGATATGACTAAAACAAGTATAATTAGTGAAATCTGAATAGTAGGAAGCTATGTGGGCTTGGAGGTTTAGGACAGAATAACTATTGCCCAGCATTGTGCTCTAGGTTAATTAAATAAATCCCAGTCTCTGTGTGGTGATTTGAGTGTACATCTGGTTTAGCACTAACCACTGCTTAACTAAAAGATAAATCAATAGTAAATATTAATACCCACAACAGGGCAAGATTTTTGAGCCCTGAGCTAGCCCAGACACATTTTCCCTGGAACACCATTTTTACTTTAAAGAAAGACAGAGCACACACTGTGTTTACTCACATCTGATGCATCATTCTCTTCTCCTCTCTGTTGCTGTGATAAAGCACAAAGGTCTCAATCCATCATTGAGGGGAGTCAGGGCAGAAGCTGTGGTGGATAACTTTCTTAATGACTTAGCCACTTGCAGACTCTCACTCAGCCAGCTTTCTTATACAGCCAAGGTCGAACTGCACTTAACAATTAAGACAATCTCTCACAGACATTCCCATAGGCCAGTCTGATTTGGTCAGTTCCTTAGCTACTCACTTCTCCAATGACTGGAGCCTGTGTCAAAGTAGCAGTTAAAACTAACTGGGACACTTACCGAGTAAAGATTTTCTCTAAAAGGAAAGCAGTAGAAATTTCAGCTTTAAGTTGGTGGTAGGATTTACTGCCAATAATTGTGGGATTTACTGCCAGGGATAAAATTGAGCTTATAAGCAAACATTAGAATGTAAAATTTATATCCACCCCCAAGAGGTTGGCTCTGTCTCAATATCTATACTTGTCTAAAGGAATCAGTAGGGTAGTAAAGGAATTTTTTTTAATGCTGCAAAATGAAATACAACAATATTTGGTAGATCTGTAAAACTCTGTGCACTAATATTTTCCAAGTGATTAATTCATGATATCATTACGTTCTGAATGTAAAAATATCCATTCGATATGAGAGACAGAACAACATGGCCTAGTATATAAAGTGTGATAAGTACATTCTTCTGGTTCCAGATTCTACCATACAAGTGGTCTCAAAAATATAGCACTTCTATAATTTGGGGATGGTATGCAAAAGATCCAGTTATCTAAAGGGACTATTAAAATGTTGCTCCCTTTGACAACTGTGTATGATTGTGGTATACTTCAGACAAACTATGTTCCTCAATAGACGGAGCTTAAAGGTAGATATCTAAGCCAGAAGTAAAAGATATCCCCAAACAAGGCTTGCTTTCCCACCGCACACTGTGATGCTTATTAAAACAATGAATTTTGCAAAAGAGGGTTGATTCATTATGAAGAGGGTGGCCCAAGTCTCAAAGTTCTCCCTCTCCCCTCTTCCTTCGTCCCTCTCCCTTTCCTTCCCTTCCTCCCTCTCTGGACAGAATTTTAGAGTATGTGGAATTAGGAAGTATTATGGTCTAAAGTATGGGGAAAGTGATTGGAGGTAAGAAAAAGCAATCATTGCTGCACACATGCATAACCACACTTCATGACTTCATAGGTGAAGAGTAGAGAAAATGGTGGCATTAGGGCCAAAGGATGTCACCCATGAGACGCTCATACCCAAATGAAGGCTTGGATAATGGCTTCAGTGGGGTTGGTTGCCTACCAAACAATTTGAGCAAATTTTATTTTCATGTGGTGTATAGGTCAGAGGCTTCTATATATCAAAGCTTATAGAAATGTATCTCTAACTTTTTAAAGGCCTCTAACACTTTTTAAAGGCAAGTAACCAAGAGCAAATGAAGCAGGAGGGTTTATTCAAAGTTGCCCTCAGTTTCAAAGAGACTCTGCAAAAATATAGACACCATGCTACTATTCCTGCTTTTGGGGGAACAAAAATATTGTTTTATTTTTAAACTTTTGATCAAATTGTGTTTTTTAAAGGTAAAAAAGAAGGACAGCTGAGAAAATATAGACAAATCCTTAATTTGGGAACTCAGAGTTGTATGGTCAGATTGAAGTGGATGAAGCTGTAAGAAATAGCACATGGTCTAGCCATTCAAAAATGAGGGAACCATGTTCTGTGTTCAGATGCAGAAAGTGTGACTCCGAGCTCGAATAGGCAGGAGAGAACAAGGCAGAAAAGATGTCTGAAGAGATTAGAAAAAGAAGAAACTTAGCACTTGCAATTGGAATATTGCTCTCAAACTTAGCCCTGCAGCTCAGTGACGCTACCTAGCTACCCAGTGGAGACCCACTCTGCCTCCTTGTGTAAAGTCAGGTACTTATTACAATGCTGGCTTTCCTGGGATGGTCTTGCTGCTTACAGGTTAATATTCAAATAGGTCTTGCGAGACATCTACTCTCTAGATAACCCAGCAGGTGTCCGCAAACGTCTTCCCCACCAGCTAATGGATAGTTGTCAAATTTTGCCTTAAATGTTCTTAAAAGGGGGGCTCATGGGAGCTGGAAAGATGGCTCAGAGGTTAAGAGCACTAGCTGCTCTTCCAGAAGTGTTGTGTTCAATTCCCAGCACCCACATGGTGGCTCATAACCATCTATAATGGGATCTGATGCCCTCTTCTGTCATGCATGTGTGCATGCAGACAGAGAACTCAGACATTAAAAAATACAAAAATAAATACATTTTTTAAATCTTTCCCCTCTTCTACTGGGAAAATCCAAAAGAAAAGGAAAGAAAAAGAAAAAATTACCAAAATAATTTTGAGCTGGGTGTGGTGGCACATGCCTTTAATTCCAGCACTTGGGAGGCAGAGGCAGGTGGATCTCAAAGACAGCCTGGTCTACAAAGTGAGTCCAGAACAGCCAGGTTACAGGTTTTTGAGAAACCCTGTCTCAAAAAGCCAAAAGAAAAAAGAAAGGAAGGAAGGAAAAAAAAAAAGAGGCCCACAAGGTCCCATCTGCCAAAGATCTATAGGTGCTTTTAACTGATAGTTGTTATGGGACTAGGGGGAGGGAGAGACGGTTTTCTTCAGTAGTGTAACCACTAGCAAGTTGGCCATACCTCAATAAATAAACCCTCTATGTGCTACTGTAAGCAACTGTAATGAAAGCCATTGGATACCTCTCCCCGCCTCTCTCTCTTCCTTTCACACACACACACACACACAGAATATATGAGATTATAAGGAAGACTAGTTGGGAAAGAGAACAGGATCAATGAGAGAAGGAGGGGGACAAGAAAGGGTGATGGGGTGATAATTATAAAAAATATGAAAATGTCATGATGAAACCCATTATTATGTGTAATTAATACGTGCTAATTAAAGCTTAAAAAAGAACTTTGTCTAACTAAAAACACTCTTGAATTGCTTATTGACCCAAGGCTTCACCTCTGCAATTAGAAGCACTTGCCTGTTTTCCCTGTGGGGCAGAGCAGATGCCAAGTGTTTAGCAATGAGCTTCTAACAAGCCCCATCTGAGGAACTATTGATTGGGCAGGAGGAAAACAAGTACAATTAAGTTTTAGACCTTGCTTCAGGATTCAGCATTGACCAGATGACTCTAAGGATTCGTTAAAACCCTCTCCTTGGCTTAGAATAAGGGAGCTTTTGATTTGAGGAGAAGGTCATGGGCACTATGAAACGGCATGGTTCTGCAACTTGGAATATTCTTGAGGGACAAAACTACAATGAATTTTTTTAATATATAAAACATTAAGGCAAAAGTATTTCCTTTATGAGATTTTGCAAGCTAATGGAGAGTCTCTGGATTTCCCTCCCATGCAAATAAATTTGCTTTTATTTTTTGTTTTTTGTTTTTTGTTTTCATTATTTGGCAAGATACTTGAATGAAATGTAGTTCATACATGTATCTAAGGAATTTCAGCCATTTTCACACACACACCCCATTCATCATGTTAACAGGCCAAGTTTTATGCAGAAAAGTACAACTGCAGTAGGTTCATAACACAATAGCCACGTCATATCTCTTTATCTTCTGGCTCTTGCATTCTTCTTTGAGACTTTGAAGGAATTATATAGCTATCCCACTTCTGGCTTTAAACTCTCTGCCATCACTTAACACTTTGGCCAGTTATGGGTTTCTGAATAAACCACCACCCACTGTAATAAGGAACTCCTCTGATTAAGGCTGGGTGATGCAGTAATCTGTGGGTAAGAATATGAATATTTAGAAGGCAGTTTGATCTGACCATTTAAGGACAACAACAAAAATAGTAGATTTCCCCTTAGAAACTATGGCATCCCAAGTTATAGCCTCTTGACCAGGTTTATAGAACCAGACATGAGTTCCCTTCTGTGGATCAGGCCTTAACATCACTCAGAAAGCAGTTGGTTATCCCTGTAACAGGTATGCCATTTTTGCACTAAAGGTTGCGTCTGTGTGGCAGGTCATTATTGTAGCTTAGATAATTCACAGACGAGTAAAACTATCAGTAATTTTTCTCCCCCAGCACCCTGCATAGTGTCTCCTGGCACTGTGAAGGCCAGCTGATCCGAAGGAATCTTCCAGATCAGCTCCAGCTTGATTTCCCTATGTCTTATGACCAATGTGTGCAGTGTCTTCAGCAGTAGAGCCTTGCCATCACATTCTGGGGAGCAACTAAGAGAAATGGCAATAGCCTGTATCATTTTAGGAGCCAGTAATGCACAGAAATATTTCCTACACCTAAGCGTTGGGTTTCCCCCTCAACAAAACATAGCTTCTGGAAGGAGCATTATTCATTCATCCGGGGGAGGAGGGTACCTCCATTCAAATTCTGTTTTTTAAATATTATTTTCTTTAATATTATTATAAAATAGTAGGTTTATTTGGCTTTTTCATATATGCTTAGTTTTGGATACCTCTCCCTCCTACCTGTTCTTCCCACCCCCTCCCTGCATAGACGGTTCCATGCTCCATCTTTCTCCCTCTCCATCTTCATATCTGATGTGTTTCACTATCCTCCCTCCGTCCATTTTTTTTTATCTTTGCCTTTCCACCTTTCTGTCTTTACCTGGTAATCACATTACTTTAAAACTTCATAGATATTCTCTTATGTGTTATAGTTAGCTCCTGAGGTCAACTTGACACAAAACTAGAATCACTTGGGAAGAGGGACCGTCAACTGAAGAACCTCTCAGATCAGACTGGCCTGCGGCCATATCAGTGAGGCTTTCTTTCTAGTTGCAGTAGGACAGCCCAGCTCACTGTGGAGAGTACTAGCCCCTGGGCAGGTGGTCCTGGGCTGTATTAAAAAACAAATGAAGCAAACTAACACAAACAAGATGAGCAGAGAGCAAGCCTGTAAGCAGCATTTCTTGACAGCCTCAGCTTTGACTCCTGCCCTGGATTCCCAAAGAGTATAACCTATGAGCTAAAGTTAACCCTTTCCTCCTCAACTCACTTTTGGTCAGCATGTTTTATCATCACAACAGAGAAGCAAATTAGAACGGTGTGGCGTTTGTCTGTCTAGGCCTGGATTATCTCCATAAATATAATATTCTCCAGATCCTACATTTGACCTCCAGTTTTCATAATTTCGTTTTTATTTACCACCGAAGAAGAGCTCGCTGTGTACATGTACCATGTTTGTATTCAGTATACTCATCCATTGATGGATGCCAAGACTGGATTCATCTCCTCAGGATTGTGAATGTAACAGCAGTGAACACAGAAGCGCACATGTCTCTGTTGTAGGGCACAGAGTTCTGTGTGTTATATGCCCAGGAATGGAATAGCTGAGTCATGTGGCAGTTCTGTGCTTGGCTTTTTAGTACCCTCCATGCTGCCTTCCTCCATGTCAACACCAGTGGGTTCCCCTTTTCCTGCATCCTCTCCAGTACTTGCAGTAGTTTCTTTTCTTGATCTTGGCTCTTCAGAGTGGAATAAGATGAAATCCGAAAGAGTTTTAACTTGCATTTACTAAGACTAAATATGCTGAACCTTTTTAAAGGCATCGACTGATCACTTTCATTTCTTCTTTTGAGAACTCTCTGTTCTGTTCCTTGCCACCATTTTCAGTATCAAGTTGTTTTCTTTCGTGATGTTTAGTTTGTAGGCTATTGGTATACTCTGTACACTAATCCTATATTGAATGTTTAGCAGGCAATGATTTTTTTTCTCTTTCTGTGGGCTGCCTCTTCATGCAATGATCCTTTCATCACAGTTTTTAATTTCATGAGGTCTCACTTATCGATTGTCAACATTTCCTGAATGATGGGAGTCCTGTTCAGTAAGCAAAATGTGTGAGTCCCTACAGTAGTTCTATAATTAGAAATGAAGGGCAAGGGAAAAAATTTCCATTTAACAGCATAGTCTGCTTGCTCATGGCAACTATGCTATGATTGTATGTATTTTTTTAGTCCAAATCCCCTTAACACACACATACTCATACATATATATACATATATGTATATATATATACATATATATATACATATATATATATATACATAGACATAGACACACAGAAACTCACACATAGGCATACACTTTCACACACACACACATGCATGCACACACATCCACATACTTTTTTTTTTTTTTTTTGGAATTGGGAACATAAAAGAGCAATCCAAAATGCTGCCGAATCCATTTTAGGTGCCTGTTGCAAGTTCAAGGATGTATGAAACCTTGGAGATAACAGTTTCCATGCCTGTATCTTCACTTAGCAGGAAAATAGTTGTTATTTTGAAGGGCTCACAAAATGTGCTAGTATGACAGTGGTCTATGCTGCCTTGAAAACTCAAGTCGATGTTACAATAGGTATCTCTATGCAAATCATGCCTTGTTTTAGTCATCTCTGAAGTGCAATTTCTCCATTGCTTCCTGAGAGGTTAGTAGACTTAGTCAAAAAGATGTCTTATAAAAGGAACTCATGACCTTTCTTGATCTGTGGTTACGGCAGTCTGAGCGGGATCCCTTTGCCTCCTCATGCAACTTAGGAGGCTCAGCCTGCCTGGCTCTAATGTGATTAGAATTCACTTTATGATGCTATCAAAACAAAAGAGATAAATTTCTACTTATTTCCACCTATTAAAGTTTGTCACAAACATGGCTTCGAACCATTCTAAATAAATTACTTTGGCCTGCTGGAAAAAGAAAAAAAAAAGTGCCATGCTGTTAATTTTATTACTTTCCTGGCAAGCATATCGGTGTGAAGCCGCAGATTTAATTGGAGGCATGTTATAAATTAGACATGAAGGATGCGGAGCACAAGATCTATACCGGCTTCAGATACAGAACATCGCAATACTTTCCCAAGGAGAAGCAAACCTCTACTGGCAGGGTGCCAGGAGAGGTTTGTTATTGTGAGAATTTGCAAAGACTTGGCAGTACAGCGCTTGAGGAACAATTATACTGCTTTCGCAATAAGAAACTAAACTAAAAATAACAGGTGTTGGGGCCCTGATCGTCCCCTGACATTCCATACCTGCAAGAGCTTCTTCAACTGGACCGCTTTTTCTTTCTAAAATAAACCATACTTCTAAAAGAATGCGAAAGTGTTTACATGGGGTAAAAAAACGTTCCTTTGTTTTGAACTTTAATACTGAACTAATTTTAGACTTGTAAAAATGTGAAAACAAAGCATAGCGTCGTTAGTGCTCTGTACCTTATGTAACAATAAAATTAGAAAATTTTGGTTTCAAGTTATTAATTGGCTTTGTTTTCTTATTCTAAATAGAGGTCTTAGGTCAGTGCTAAGTTCAAACTGTCAGACCTTTCCTTGGCCTTGATCTGAGCAGAGGATTCCATCTTTTCCTCGTGATGTACTAACGGTGTTAGCCACAAGTTAGATGTAGGTACTGCTTAGGAAGGAAACTGCCTTCTCTTACTGGTTTTCCTTAAAAATCATGAGTGGACACTGAATGCTATGAAAGTCTTTCTTATATTTGAAATGATTATTTGATTTTTCTACCTTGTTCATAAAGTGAACTTGTAAGTGAATAACTTAACATTTCACTAAACCTACACTCCTGGTGTAAGCATAATTCTGGAGCAAATGCATTGATATTTTGTTAAAGATTTTCATGTTTGTGTTCACAAGAGATCACCACCTGTCATTTTCCTATAATGATTTTGATTCTACCAACATAATAAAGTACATCATAAAAAGTTTCATTCTCCTCTTTTTCCCTAAACAAGTTTGAGGCAAACTTGTTCATATTTCTTTTTTGATGTGTAGAATTCTACAATAGACCCATCTGGGCCTGAGGTTTCTTTTTTATGAGATGGATTTAGATTTCAGTCTTTGTCAGTTTTTGTTTCATTCTTGTCTTGCACCGTTTTGATAGTCTATGCCTTCAAGTATTCTGTCCATTTCATGGAAGTTGAGCAACATTTGCCCACAGTGGTCTCTCTTCTGTTGATGTCTGCTGCACCTGTCAAAATGTCTCACCATTTTTCTTTGATTCCTAACACAGACAACTTTTTAACCATTTCTTCTATTCATGATTGGCTTCCATAAGGCGTTGACAATTTTACTGAACCATCCTTCCGTGGTTTTTTTTTTTCCCATGTTGATTCTTTCTTATTACTTTCTAGTCTCTGTAATTCCCTTTCCTCAGCTTACTTTGAGTTCAATTTGATTTTTCTTCTTCACTTCTACTAAAGTGGGAAGGTTACATACATCACTAATTTTTCCATAATATGAGCATATATGGTTTTATAATTTCCTTTTCTTTTTTCCTTGGTACTGGGGAGTTGAACACAGGCCTTCTGTTATTCCGTTGAGCATGTGCTCTGCCACTGAGCTATAACCCTATGCCCTCTGCCCCCACACACTTAATAAGCTGCTTTTCCATTGCTAGCCACTTTCAACAATTTCAATTTAATTTTAATTTCCATGACTTCTTTGGGGACCCATTGTTTATATCTACCATTACTGTTTGATTCCATAATATACAACTATTTTCAAATTTTTTTTTATTTTGACTTCTAATTAAATTGTAGAAACAGAAAGCGTATACCACATACCCTTTGAGCCATTTTAAATCTATTGGAACTTGCTTTAGCCATGTGTAAAATGACTCAGTGAACGTTCCACAAATCCTTGAAAAGAATGTGTAGCTTGCAGTTTGGGGTAAAAGATTCTCTAAATGATTTAGGTCAGCCTGGTTGAAAGCATTCTTTCTGGGTCTGTGCTCTGCTTTTGTCACTTCTCAGGCAATGTCTAGCAACTTGACTGTGGTCATGGGTTTACTCTTTCTTTTTTAACTGATAGCTGCCTTTCTGCAGCTGCTTGTTCAGGACTGTTGGATAATGTTTTCAGAAAGTGCCTCAGTTGTTGTGGTATTCCTTATATATGACAGGTTTGGTTGGTGGTAGTGGTTTGTTGGTTTGTTTGTGTTTTGGTCTGATACTAATACAGCATTTCAGCTTCCTACTATTAGTACCTGAAAAGGACATATTGAAAGTGTTGGGGGTTTTGGGTTTTTTGGTTTGTTTTTTTTTTTTTTTTGGTTGTAGTAGACAGCATATAGTAGGTGTCTGTATTTTAATTAACATTTCATTTTAATGTGACTATCAATGTTTAGGTTTTTAGTCTTGCTATCTAGTTCCCATTTCCCGCTTATTCTTTGATCCTTTCCCTCAGTGATGTCAGTGTGTGTGTGTGTGTGTGTGTGTGTGTTTGTGGTGGCGCACACATGGTGTCTGTGTTAACTCTAATATTTACTTTACTCTTTTACATATCCTGAAGTTTTTGTTTGTTTTGATTTTTTGCTTTGTTTTGTTTTGTGTTCTGGACAGTAGTTAATTCCATAATCCTTCCTAATCCTGTTTTAAGCTCTTTGAGGTGGCTTTGTCTTCTTGGGCTAGTTCATCCTTAAGGCCTTTTTAGGTGTGTATAGACTGATACAGGTTCACTGGGTTTTCTCCCACTGGAGAGAATTTAAACTGTTCATCTTCTGGATAGCTTTAAATCTCAGCTAAAACCCCAGGAGGCTTTGCTGGCATCATTCCATAGACCTTCCCTCTCTACCACTTCACTTCTATCTTCAGGTCCTCGGCCTCCCTTTGAACCTTCATTCTCATCTCTTCAACTCGTGAGGGCTGGAGAGCCTGGCTTAGTGTCTGGTTGGTAGGTCAAGGTCTAGGAAGGTCTCCAGACGCAAAGTGGAACAATCAAAGGGCCTGCTTCCTTTGTTGGCTCTCCCAGATTACAGGCTTATTTAAACTGTCTGAAACTATTTTTTTTAAAGTTTTGTTTTTTAAGGTTTCTTAGTTTTACAAACAAAAGTCACATCTGGTTAGTCCAGATGCTAAAACCAAAACTTCTGTCCTTCCCATAGAAGGGCAAAAGGCAGGGATGGGGCAGAAAGCAACTATGGTTGTTTCTGTTGCTGCTTTTTTGTCTTCACTATGTTTTCCATATTGGGGATCAAACTCAACAGCTTCATTCATATTAGGTGAGCGTATTAACACTGAGCTGTCCTCAGTTCTCCAGCTTTATATCCTATTTGTTTTTTTCTCTTTATAGGTATGTTCTATATAAACTTTAGTAATTCTCATTTTAATGACCTGGGAACATCCCTCTGAATGGATATACTATAATTTACATGAGAATCCTCCATAATTTAAGTAAAGCGTTGACTCCAATTGATGTACATTAATATGTATGTGCTTCTTCATTATCTCATTGGGACAAAATGAAATTGCTGTATCAAAACCAGAGACTTGATTGTTACCTGACACAAATTATGTATTATTGCCCCAAAGGATGGTTTTGCTTTAAATTCCACATCATTGTATGAGGACACATGCCTCCATGACCTTCGGAGCACTGGTTATTAAAATACTTTTTAATCTTCAGTTTAAGTAAAATAGCTGACTGACTGTGGGAACATCATTTAGAGCCTCAGCAATTATCAACATCAATTATCATGCTTGAATTTGCATAATGTCTTTTGGCTATTTGCATATTTAAATTCTACCATGTTACATATGTATGCATTTTTAAAATACCAAATAGTACCAGTGAGCACAACCGTTTCCTGTTTCATGCCTGGCTATTTCAGTACCGTTGATCCAAGCAAATGAATTTTAACTCCACTGGATTTCCAAATGAGGATATCATACCCTGTTGCTAATTTAGTTATTAAGCCTCAGAGATATGTATTGTTTACTTCCCACTCTTGTATGACTCTTACCCATGCCCTCCGCCTCCCTCCCTCATTCTGCTCAATCTCCTGTGTGGTTAAATTGAGTCAGCAGAGTATCAGCAGTGCCCTGGCTGTGTGGTGATGCTCTGCAGGGGCCCGCACCACACCATCACAGTTCCTGCATGCATAGCTTCTCATGTCCCTTTTGCTTTCTGCTTAATTTATTTTTCTCTTCGTTTTGAAATACCTTCATTATCCTTTTTATGTTTTTATCCCAGCACATTTATCAATGCCTACATTATCTTCTCATCAGTTCATTGATCCGTACATTCATCCCCATACGTGGCTGTCTCTCATCAGGAGACCCTCCCTCCCATGGTTGTTCATGCATGCAACCCTAGATTCCTGATCCCTGAATTCACGTTGATTTTCTGTGGTTTTATTGACCCTGGCTTGTCTGATTGGAATACAGAATTCCAGATTTTAAATAATTCTTGTAAACACTTGAGGATATTATTGGTCTGGGGTATTGACTAGTTTTGAGACATCAGATGAATTCTGGTTGCATTTGATTCAGATCATCTTTTTTTTTTCCTTTAGAACATTTTCCTTAGTTTAGAAATTCCCTGTATCCTTGATGTTCTAGAATTCCATGATGGATAGCTTTCATAGTCATTGTGTTTGGCATCTAGTTGACATTTTCCATCTAAAGGCCTGTTCTTTGGCTCTGGAAAACTTTATTTATTTTTATATTTTACTTGCTTTGGTTTCCTCCCTTCTTTCATTCTGGAATTATCATCAGTCAGATCCAATGAGTGAGCCCATCTGGTCTTTATTTTCATATTTCTATCTTTTGGCCTAGTTTCTTGATTATGATTCGAGGAACACTTTCTTGATTCTCTATTCTTCCCATATGCATGAGACTTTATTTTTATAATTTTTTACTTTTAAAGAGTTATTGTTCTCTTTTCCTTTTTTATACTATGCAGTTCACCTTTATTTCAATAAAGGTTTGGTGTGTGAACATTGCTGCTCTTTGCCTGTCTGTCTCTATTAGAACAACTTTTCATTGTCCTTGTCTTCTATTACCCTTTTGTATAAGAGTTTCCTCTCTGTTTCCAGGTGGCATTTGGTTGTGGTTTATGTTTGAAAAAAAGGCCTGAGACTTGCATCTCTAACATTAATTCGGGCTAAATTCTGTACAGGACCCTCTTACTATAAAGGAGTTTAGCCTTGGAAAGGCATATTTTAGACTACTGATGAGTTCTGGGGGAATTTTTTTTTAAAACTAAGCTTTCTTTTTAGCATAAAGAAGCCACTGAAATAATAAGGAAAAAACAAATACTTTGAGCCCACACCCTAGTTGGACTTGTTTAGCAAGAAGAAAAGAACTGAAGAGGATTATTCTGAAAGCAAATCCTGACCAAAGGTGTCAACAAATTACACCCTGTGTGCAGTTTAAGGCATACACCAAAGTGGCTCGCTGGCCAAAGGGATAAATTATAATGGAAATATAAATATTCAGGACAAATTGATTAAAAGAGTGCATACCATTATTGTGTGAAGCAGGGAAATCACAACTTCAGGAATGTTCATATATGAAAAGAACTAAAGTTAAAAACCTCCGATTTCAGCAACCACATGAAAGAACAGAAGAAAAAGTATGGGAGAGAAAGCAAAGCATGGAGTAGTCATAAGATAGAAAGTTCTGCTTCCAAAAGCCAACAAGTAGAGTCACTAAAAAAATCAGGAAGATTCCCTGCACTCTGCCCAAAGTTTGGCTATGAGTCTCAGTATCTGCCTGCAGATACCCTGCAGGTACAGCCTTTGGGCAGAGTGCAGGGGAACTTATGAAAGAAGTGGGAGATAGTAAGGCCTGGAGAGGATCGGAGCTCTACAAGGACAGCAACAGGTCCAAAAAGTCTGGGCACAGGGGTCTTTTCTGAAACTGATATTCCATCAAGGACCGCTCATGGAGATGGCCTGGAACCCCTGCACAGAGGTAACCTATGGCAGTTCAGTATCCAAATGGGTTCCATAGTAATGGGGACAGGGACTGTCTCTGACATGAACTGATTGGACCTGCTCTTTGATCACCTCCCCCTGAAGAGAGGGGGCAGTGTTACCAGGCCACAGAAGAAGAGAAAGCAGCCAGTCCTGATGAGACCTGATAGACTAGGATCAGAGGGAAGGGGAGGAGGACCTCCCTTGTCAGTGGACTGGGAGAGAGACATGTGTGGGGAAGAGGGAGGGTGGGATTGGGAGGGGAGGAGGGAGGGAGGTACAGGGGGGATACAAAGTGAATAAACTGTAATTAATAAAAATAAAAATAATTTAAAAATCTGGAAGAAAAAGCCAAGAGACACAAAAAGTATGTAGTAAATAAAATTTTGGGAGACTGTAATATATAACTTTGTATCCATTTTATGATTTAAAAAAATAAGTTACTAGAAAAGGGGGACCTAAACCAAATGGATCTAAGAATCCTGAAGAAGCCTGCAAATTTTAAGTAAACTGAAGCAATAGGTAAAACTCTCTCATGATGCTATGGTTTAGATGTAAAATGGGCTCAGAGGCTTACAAGTCAAAGGGCAGGTTCCTATCTGGTGGTACTTTCAGCCATTCTGATGATGGCATCATCAATGAGCTAGCTCATTGGTGAGTTCAGAGCTGAATGGGCTGTTGGGAGATGGGACTTGGTGAGAGGAAAAAGTTGGTTTTAGGCACTTCTCTATGATGCTGAGTCTCACATGGGCCCAGCAGCAGTTAAGCCAAGTGACCAAAGACTGAAAGGATGAGCCAAAGTAATCCTTCCCTCAAGTTATTTTTCTAAGAGATTTTTGTTGGTAATGAACCGTTACGAACACAAAACAATGCCCCTCGGGTAGAGAAGCAACCGCTGCCAAACTCGGGAGAAATGCGAACTTCATCGTTTTAACCGGTTCACTCCAGAGGAGGAAGAAGCAATGGCGCATCCTACCTTGCTCCTTTAGATTCGTTAATAATTCACACTAAGAAAATAAGAGGTGAGGTCACTCCAGCAGACTCAGAAAAACTGGATTGCAAACTTTAGGTGCCAGGGCTAGAGAATGGCTCGGTGCTTAAGAGTCACCACTGCTCTTGCTGAGGACCCAGGTTCCATTACAAGCACCCACATCATGCAGCTCAGAACTTCCTCTTATGCCATTCCAGGGAATTTAACAGCATTTCACCTCTTTGAGCACCTGCGTGCATATGGTACATATAAACTGATGCAGGCATACATGCAAATAGATATAAAATAAATCTCTTTATAAAAATTAGGAGCTGGGGAGTCGGCTCTGTGGTTAAGAGCATATGCTGTTCCCACAAAAGACTCAACTTCATCTCCCAGCGCTCACACTGGAAAGCTCAGAACTATCAGCTCCATGGGATCCAATACCTTCTTCTGGCCTCTGTGAGTACCTATAGGCCTGGACACACACCTACACAGATCCACAGACACACCGACTCACATACACACACAAACACACACAGATATCATTATAAACAAAGCAAAAATTTTAAAACATTAGCAAGCCATAGCCAACAATCAAAGCACTGAAAATAGAACACACCTTCCTTAATAAAGGCTACCAATGAGAACAAAAGTAAGTGGAAAATGGTTCAAGCATTCTTCATTACTAAAGTAATTAAAGTAAAAAAACAATACCAAAAATCGCCCCCCCCATACACACAAATCAGGCTGTGATTTCACTATGGCTTCATGGAGTATATTAAAATTACAAGGACTGGAGAGGTAAAACCATGCATCCATCCTATGTGAGTATATGATAATTTAGGACCCATGACTCATGAGAATTAATAACAGCATCAAGTAAGAACACTTACAAGTATCAAAACCAGGTCCCAAGTAGACAGAAAGCAATGAAACTATATTAACTTTGGGGAAATAGGACACTAGGAGAGTTGACAAACAAACTATAAACATCTGCAAAAAACCAAAAACATTTGCCCACAGCCACGCAGAGCACTAGTTTCTGCTGCTTGGAGAAGCCAAGTTCTGGGCTGGCAGCTCCTTTCCTCCGCAAGCAGCAATTCTAACTTCTTGGCTCAAGATAAAAGCAACAATGGTTCTTTTCTCTTTAGACCCTCCACATCCCTGAGACTTCTCAGAGTTTGGGCCACAAGGGTGAGGGAAGCAATTGGTCTGTATCCAACCCCAGAGCAGTTCCTTGTGACAAGAATGATAGCTGATGTCTCCAGGCCTGGGGCTCTTCAGTTGCCCTGGAGTACAGAGTTAAGTAGCCCCACCCCCAGGAAATGTTCTTCTGTTACATGGAAGTATTAGGACACTAGAATGCAGAGCTAGAGAGGTAGCTCAGAGGGTAAAAGGTGCTTGCTGCCAAGCTAGATAACCCGAGTTTGAGCCCCAGGACCCACATGGTGGAAGAAAAGAACTGATTCCTGCAAGTGTCCTTGTTCCACATGCACCTTGGCATGCATGGAAGTGAACACACACATGTGTACACACACACACAGGGGGGCATGACATAAATGTTATAAAGTAATTTTAAGGAAACAATATAAGATAGGCATAACAGTGTGCCCTCTAATCTCAGCACTCAGGAGTCCACAGCAGCAGAAAGATCCTGAGCTGGAGGCCAGTCTGGGCTATAGAGCAAAAACCTATCTCAAAGAAGAAAAGATACCTGAATATAAACTCACCAACATATGCAAGAATATGTGGAAGGGTGCATTGTCTCATGGAGTAAGTTCTGAGTCAACAGGGTTTGGGGCCAGAGAGTGGTTAAAAGCACTTGCTATTCTTCCAAAGGACCTGGGTTTGGTTCCCAGCAACCATCATTAACTCCAGTTCCAGGGGAATCCAGTGCCCTCTTCTAGCTTCTGTGGGCACCAGGCATGCCTGTGGGACATATGCATACATGCATGAAAATACTCACATACATAAAATAAAAATAAGAAAAAATTGTAAAGGAATGTATGGGCTTAGGGTTAGAACTAATTTCTCTGGAACAGAAGTCCTAAATCTGAGCATTTCGTCCCACCCCAAGATGTCACTGAGCCTCACAGCGGGGGACGTGAGACAATGGTTTGCTCCAGAAGTGATCACAGGAAACAAGTGTGGGGAGGAGGAAGGGCTATGCTAAAGGCACGTTCAGTTGCTACAGTTATCACTGTAGGTTCCCAAGGTTCCTTTTCCTGTTGCTTTAAACCCACACATGTCCAGGCAGCACTTGTCTTTAGGCTGTCTATAAAGGGCCTTGGAGAAGGTGATGTGAAAGCTAAAGATGAGCTTGGGAAAGGATGCCAACTCTGCTCCCATGGAGCTGTCTGTCACAGCCCCTGCAGAACTTAGTGTTAGATCTCAGGATAAGCCACCATTTCTTTCTTGGGCATGGTTCTGCAAATGCGTCAACAATCTAGCAGCCACAAACTATGCCACAGAGGAGCCATGCAAACCCTACTTCGTATTAGCTCATTTCATCTTCATAATGCGCTGTGAAGCCAGTGATAGCATCTATATCTCAATTGTTTGATGACGAAACTGTTGTACACAGAGGCTAAATTTCTCGTCCTAGACCACTCTGCTGGGAGGTGCTGGGTTTTTATACACCAATATGACAGTTCTCATCTTTAACTGAACAAAACTAATGTCTAAGCTGCCACTGACATGAGGAACTACAAGGCCTCTCATTCTGTGGTAGTCACCCATGGACTAAGCCTTAGACCCATAGCAGCTTGAAATCTCAAAACCTTAAGTCCAACTGAACTATGGGAGAAGTTGGCCCCTGGCATTTTTCTGTAGAAACATGCCACTCCCATCAGTTCTTGGGTTTCCCTTTCAGTAAAAATAAAAATAAAAAATATCAGTGGTTATTTGTAGCAGCAGGTGTGGGGTACCACTTGCTTGCCCTGGCTTCATTGGGCTCTGTGCTGGTGAGAGCCATGTTTAATGGGGTTGCTGGTTGGTTGCAGTTGGTGTCCTTTACTTCTTGTGTAACATTCGGGCGGGTTTTGATTCTTAGGCTCCTCTTTCCTATTAATGTCACATGTGCGTCTATGGAAAATGGATGTCTATTCAGAATCTCAGGGAACTATTAAAAAAGGTATTAAATATCAAATTTAAAATATCCTTAGTCTTTAAAGGCTAAAATTTGAATCTCAGTCACCATCTGAGAGACTTAAACCAATCAAACAAGGTTTTGCTTGGCACCTGTTTGTAACTAGTGAATACAAGTAAGTTTCACACACACACACACACACACACACACACACACACACAATGTAGTCTTTGGAAGATGTAATCTTTGTGAGCATGTGTGTATTTGAAATCTACTGCGCTAGGCTCTTGAAATGTCACGTGATACGATTTTCAGTAATTCACCTTGTGTTTTCAGTCTACGCAGATCTTAGCATTTTCTTCCTGCATGGCTGTCATATGTGATGATGGCACTGGATTCGCCCACTCGTGCGGCATCGTCTTTCTTAGCCACCTCCTTTTCCGTGGTTATTGATTACCCATATCCTACCTAGGACAGAGCAGTGCACTGGTGAGCTCTGTATAGATAGCCCATGTGAACAAACACAAGCCATCAGGACCTGAGCCTCCTGATGACTGCTTTACTGTACTGCTCTTGCATGGGACCTGATTCCCAGTACCCATGGGGTGTGGTTCACCCTGTAACCCCAGCTCCAGGGAATCAGCTGCCCATACTCTCCGAGGACACCTGTGCTCACATGCCCAAACCCACACAGAGATAAACATCTATTTCCATTATTTTAAAAATAAGAATAAACACTTAAAAACGAGTTGAACCATGAAAGATGACCGGAGAACACTCAAATTTACATCACCATCTTCCAAGTGGGGAACATAGACGGAATAAAAAGAGGAAAAGGAGAAAGCCAGCTGGTGAGGGCATTTTCTTCTTTGCTTCCTGGCTGCCAGGAGATCGGCAGCTGGTTGCCATCAAGGACTGGAAACCTCTGAAACTGTAGCCAAAATAATTATGTCCTCCCATAAGCTGGGATTTTTCTCTTGGTATTTGCTCAGCCGTGGGAACTTCCGATTAATACAAGAGCGCTCTGAGATAAGAAGTGAGCTGCTACAACTAGCTGGCTTTTGTAAACTTTATTCAAATGTTCAGGATTGTAAATTTTCTCCTTCTTCCCTCGACACTTCCTGCCATGGAGCAACAAAATCTTATTTTACCACCCAGATTCTTTTCCTGCAACAAAACATTTTCGTACTTACAACATCTATCTTTTACTCAGACACACATGTACTACTTCCATTCTCCCCTGTTTCCCTCCGTAGATTTACATTTTAGTAATCTGCAAATGTTTTAAAATTTAGAAATAAGTAATTTGGATTTAATTCTTCATTATAATTTTCATTTTTAGTCACCCTGCTTCTTAATGAAGATTGGAAAGAAAACAAATCTTTTTTTTAAAAAAACTTTATAATTTTTAAGTTTTGTACATGTGTGTGTGTGTGTGTTTCTGATATGTGTGGAGGTCAAAAAAAAGGACAACATTGTGGAGTTGCCTCTCCACCCTCACCTCTGTATGAATTCTGGGAATGAGAATTAAGTTGCTGGGCTTCTATGGCAAGCACCTTTACCCAGAGAGCCATCTTGCTGGCCCAGAAAATAATTTCAGATTGTTCCTATGCCAACTATTGATGAAAACACATTTTTATAGATACATACATGTTTTATAGACTTTCAGAAACCAAGAGTCCTCAGGTTTATATTTAGTAATTGACATTTTAATATTTCAGTTTACTTAGAGATAGCTCAGATGTTTATTACATAACATGTTGAACTTTCACATGACAAGCATGCTTATAATCATGTATTATTCCATTAGCATTTTCCTAGTTTATTTGTTGTTGGTACTTGTTCCTAGCCTTCCTTCCCATGGAAATTGAGATGCCAGACAAGCACAAGCCTCCATTTCAAGCTGTGCCTTTGCCAAAGAACTACCTTAACCGTTGTTGCACTCGAGACGTGAAAAGCAGTGGGCATTGTAGAACTCCATCATGAGAATAGGTATCATCGTGATGTAAGCTTTACCAGTTTATAAAAAGACGTTTGAGTCCAATCACATCCCTGAAAAATAGTGGAAGTGGCTGTGGGCATCCCAGAACTTCATCTGCGGTCCTCCTGGACCAAGCCCAGAAGAGGCAGTTCTCACAGCAGCTCCAAGAGAGAGAGAGAGAGTGAAGCCTTTACAGCATGGCAGCTCCTCTGCCTTCTCTTTATCTGAGCATCAGCTGAGTCACGGGGGTCACTGTTAGATGCCTGCAGTCTGGCTTAGAATGGCTGAAATGAAAACATCCAAGAGACCCTGAAGAACACAGTTATCTTACTACATATAAACAAAAGTCCAAAGGACTTAAACTCTATATAAGCTGGAAAACCTGTGACTTTTGATGACTTCTTCTGTTTCCTTAGAGGTTATAGGACTGTTTAAACTGTTTACCTGATCTCGATTTAACTTTAGTAAGTGAAATTCTATCAAGAAAATCGTCCATTTCCTTTGGATTTTCCAGTTTCGTGGAGTACACTCTTCTGAAGTAAGACCTAAGGATTCTTTGGATTTCCTCAATGTCTGTTGTTTTGTCCCCCTAGGTATTTACAAGAATAAATAAATAAATTAAGCAGATAGTCAAACAAAACATTAAAATAGATATGCAGAACCAAAAGCCAGTTTCGCAGGAGAGGGGCAGGGAGGGCATAAAATATCATAGGGCTAGTTAGTTTCAGTTCCCCCTTACATGTTACTTGTGTAGTAAATTCTAGCTCAACACACCATATGTCTCTTTATATTGATGTATGTCTTAGTCCACTTTCTGGAGCCGAATAATTTATAAAGAATATATGTTTATTTAGCTCATGGTTCCTGAAGCCAGGAAGCCAAAGAACATGCTTCTCAATGGCTGTTAGGCATCTGGGAAGAGCCTTCTTCCTTCCGGCACGGTGCTATCCTAGACAGATACATGGCCAAAGAGAGCAAGAACTTTAGTTCAGATCTCTCTTCTTTCTTATGAAGTCACTAATGCCCTCACGAAGCCCTGCCCTGATGACCTTATCCAAGCCTGATAATCTCTCCAAATACTATTTTTTTTTTAAAAGGTGAATTTGAGGATTAAGTTTTTAACCCATGCAGGAGGTCACATTCAAACTCTAATAATATATAATGATATAATAATCACATATAATGATATGTGATTGTGACTATTATTGTTGGAGGTTCTATGGCCAAGAACCTCATGGGTCGATTTGGTGTCTATAAATGTATTCTGTAAACAACGAGCCTGCATAAAATGGAGTCAAGGTCATTCCATATGATGTCATATGATTTCCAAAAATACCTCTGGCAGCTGTGAGAAGGCTAGATGGGAACCATGGGAGGGGCACTCTGGAGACACAAGATGCTTTGTTTCATTCAGGTGGGGCTTCTTCCCGGGCTTCAGCAGCTTGCCTGGAAAGTGTGAAGTGTCAGTCAGGGAGCAAAGCAGAACAAGAGGGACTTACTGATTTCAAATCCTTATCTTGCACCATGAAGTTCAAGATCTCACTAGGCTTTATATGTATGTAGAGCTGTGTGCGCGTGTGTTTGTGTGTGTATACATGCACATATGTACATCCTTGGAAGAAATCCGCAGTATTGTTGCAGGCACATATTAATGTCATGATAGTACATTTGAGCATGATAATGGAGCAGTCTTGTCCTGAGACTTGCAGGCGCCACTCTTCAAAACAGATCCATCCTTTGTGCCAACATTTTTAAGAGGTAAACAAGCCAACAAAAATTGAAGTTGGTTTTCAAAAGCCAGTTTTGAGCATTTTCATATGGAGGACTTTGTGCTCTGTGACTCTGTGCCTTGTTTTTTCTAAAGTTATTTTTAATTAGGATTGCATAACCTGCTAGTGATTAAACCTGCAAACATGCAGGCAGTTTATGTCCGTAATTAGATGCGGCTGAACTCTCCCACAGGAAGTGAAGGTACGTGAGCTTCCACCACATCTGATCTCAGAACAACGCTATAGCCACCCATAAGGAGGAAAGACTTCAAAACACATGTAAACTGGGACAGCAAGATGACTCAGCAGGTAAAGGTGCTTGCTGCAAAGTCTGATAATTTGAGCTTGATCCCTGGTACCCACACAGTGGAAGGGGAGAACCAGCTCCCCACAGTTGCCCTCTGACAACCATATTCATATTGTGGTATGAGTGCATGATTTCACATACACACAATAAATAAAAGAAATAAAAAAGCACAATACATGTGAGTATCGGCATGGTACCTGCAGTTTAAGAAACTGCCTGAGGGTTGTCACACCCGGAAAGTGCCAACCTCTTAACACATTCTTGCCCAGTGTAGGGCTTTTCTGCAAAGGACATACTAACTTATTTATCGAAACGCCTAAAGAATCGTGGTCACAGTTGCAGAAAACAGAGCTCTAGTCAGTGGGGGCTTATTGTACAAATCTCCCTAATTTAAACACTTAGCTTTTTTCCTGGTTTAAAGGTTTTAAAAGTGGAATGGAACTTTTGGAAGCTGGAAGACACTATTAGGAGCCATTCCCTGAAGAGTCTGCGCTGTGGCTTTGGGGTCTGGGAAGGATGTGTGGAGCCTTATGAATCTCCAAAAGTTATACTGACTCCAGCCGTCTCAAGTCACTGTCCTAGGCTCTTTCATAACTACCAGTGATGGCAGCATCCCACCGACACTCCTCAGAGTGTAGTTCTTGCTTAGTGGAGCTTGAATTTTGGTTCTCGGGCACCAAAGAGGGAGTGTCCCAGGGATGGCTCAAAAGATGGCTTTGGAAACAACACTAACATAAGAACACTGTGAGCTCAAGGACAGCAGATCCCAGAACGTGGAGGGCAGAACAGCCCCCCAAAACATGAAGACAGAAGTGCTGATTTGGCTGTTGAAGACAAATGATTCCTTTCCCATTTTCCCTCCAGAGGCAGCCAGCTGTGGCTTTGTGCCACTGCTGGTGCCCAGAGTGTCTAGAAGAGGTCCCATGGTCTGGCTTCTGCCTGGAAAGTTTTCAGCTGAGCTCCCCAGGGACCAGATTTCAGAGTGGGAACACTGTAAAAGATTTTTGGAGGGAATTCAAATCTGCTTGTTCTTACAGTCTGAGGCCAGTTAGCGCTGGATGGGAATATAGCAGGAGTGGAAATGAAAGGGAAAGAGAGCAAGAAACATCAGAGCAGGATCCCTTCAGAGCCTGATGAATCTCATTAGACACTCAAAGGCTAATGATGAGAGTGAAGGCCCCTTAAACTTAGGTCCCATAGCCAGCTCTGATGAGGGAACATGAAAGGCATTACTATTGGCAGATAACCCATCCTTGCTAACCATGGGTAGAATGCTCAGTTGGAGATCTCTGAAAAATGTGACAGTAATGCAAGTGTCCGTAACCATTTCTCGAAAACAGATAAAACAATGACAAGTTGAAATCAAGATGAACTGAGGTTGCGTATGTGACCACTGATACTAGAGTTTCTTGTCATACCCTTTCAATTACCTGTGTCTCCTGCAGAGCAGGAGTCTCCTGCATTTATCTCCTCATTTGGTGTGAGGCGGAGGCTGGAGGGCAGCTGAGCATAGGGTGCATGACTGTAACAAATGACCTCAGACTATCAACTTATGAGAAAAGAAGGTTCGCATCGGTTCACAGTTTGGGGGTGGGGGCTCTGAATCCATCATTATTCAGGGGTCCATGGCAGTGAACTGCTCACTTCCCAAGCTAAGGAGTGAATAAAGGACTAATTATTTGCAATGCCCATTTGATTCAAGGAGACACTCTTATTTAAAGATTGATTCACTTATTATGTACGCAATGTTCAGTCAACATGTATGCCTGCAGGCCAGAAAGGACACCAGATCTCATTGTAGATGGTTGCCAGGAATTGAACTCAGGACCTCTGGAAGAGCAGACAGTGCTCTTAACCTCTGAGCCATCTCTCCAGCCCCAAGGAGATATTCTTAAATATTGTCATTTGCTTTTCCTGTCTATACTTGGGACTGCCATTGGGAGAATAATGATTATTAAATATTCATATGCAAATATTTGACAGTGCTTCTGAAAAATCACATTGGATATTAGCTGTAGAAATAAATCAGTTGACTTGAATAGTTTCTAGCTTTTCATAGCTACTAACCACTGCAAAGTTCCTTTCTCCTCTCTCTTCTCACGTGACACCTCAGTGAAAGGTCCATACTGAAATGCCTCGGTTAATTTGAGGGAATGAGGTTACCCAAGAGATAAACATTCACAGTGAGACAGTTCTGTGAGGCCCATGATCCTAGACAGCTGCCATTGGTGGGGTTAATTTTGTGGTGGCTACTTTTGGCCTGACACATCCTGGGCTAAGGGTTAACCTGGGCATCCCTGAAGACCTCTTCAGGCAGCCTCTTAGAAAGTTGGAGTCAGAAAGTTTTGATTTCTCATTCTTCCATATAAAATATTTTATTGTACACGTGACTGTGCTTTTAGCATATAGCATATAAATATGTCATTCGTGTATAAGAGTGAGCTTAAAGTCATTTTGTGTATAAAATATGCACACATGAATCTCTAAATCTAAGAGTCACACAGAACTCCCAAAGTATCCTCTTACGCTTTAAGTGGCTTACGAGCCGCCAGCCTCGAGCAATCTCAACTTGGATAAAGAATGCTTGAACAACTCAAGGTGGAACTAGAATATGCTATGGTTTCAGCAGCTTGAAAGTTATTCTGATCCTCGGAAAATGTGGGCCAAAATTATTAATGTTTTTAGTAAAAAAAAAAAAAAAGCAACACACCTCTTCTGCATGGTTGGTTATTTTATTCCCATTTTAATTGCTTGTGCAGTGTTATACGGCTGTGTAACCATGTCTCCACGTGGTTTGTGCTGAATTGCATCATTATGGAAATATGATGCTCCATTAAGCATTAGGAAAATAATTGTTGTTTTTACAAAAACAAAACACAGCCCTTTCTCTGTTCAGTGCTATAAATTAATCACCAACAAGCATTTCTCTAAGATGTATGCACTCCCATTTCTTCTCAAATTTAATTTTAGGCTCGTTTTTAAAACCCTCCTCACTGTATCATGTCCTGGAAAGCGGTGCTCACGGGGGTGACCAAAGAATGATTTTATTCTTCTTAGCTTGACAGTCTCTTCCCTCCTCCCTTTGTGCAAGCTTCCAGCCTCCTGCTTTCTCTTGTATGATTCTAGCAGGGAATGGACTAGAACACCAAGTGACAAGATAAAAACAAAAAAACAACAACAACAAAAAACTAAGTCGCAACTTAAAGAGACAGATTGATCTCTATGAGTTCAAGGCCAGGCTACACAGACCTTGTCTCCAAAACTACAATATAAAACAAAATAAAAGCAAACTACCTTAAGTGGCCTGTGCCTTTAATCCCAAGACTCAGGAGGCAGAGGCTGGTGGTCCTCATGAGAGTGCTCTACATAGTGAGACCTCTGCCTCAGACATAATGAAGTTGCTAATAGTAGTAGTAGTAGTAATAATAATAATAACAACAACAACAACAATAATAAAGTAAACCAGTTAAAAGTGAGATTTTGGGAGCCTCCTCCTACCCTCATGTGATTCCACTCAGTGAATTTTAACACATGGATTTGCCACACCCTTTCTTTGGCTTCCTTCTCACTAGATAACTTGACTTATGTGCACTTAAAGCTGAACTTTAAACTCCAGAGAGAAATCTGAAGGGATTCATGTATTCACAGAGAGGAATACTTTTTGTCAAATCTGCCTCATACTATTAATGAAGGTGAAATCATTCTAATTTGATTAATTTTAAGTGTGTGTGATGTTTTTGTGCAGGCACAGGTACAGACAGAGGCCAGGCCAAAAGTGTCAGGTCCTCCTAGGGATGGAATTATAGGCAGTTGTGAGCCACTCACCATGGGTGCTTCCTGAACTCAGGTCCTGTGCAAGAGTAGCGTACACTCTTAATTTTTGAACTATCTCTCCAGGCCACTAAAATTATTTGCTTTTTTGTTACTTCTCAGGTACGTGTGTACCTGTATAAGTTTATGTGTAAATGTGCACAGAAGAGGGCATCAGATCCTCTGAAACTTGAGTTACAGGCAGCTATGTGCCATCATATGGGTGCTGGAAACACGACCCGGGTCCTCAGCAAGAGCACCAAATGCTCTTAATCACCGAGCCGTCTCTCCAGCCCCATCATTTTTTAAATATAACAGCATGAAGAAAACAATGTCAATTGAGGGTCAGTGTCAGTTTCTAGTTCATTGAATTACTCATCGTTCCAGTGGTTTCTCTGAAATGAGATTTTTTTAAATGGCACAAAATGAAAGACTATTTCTTCACTTAGCTTCAGCTGCAGCCTAGAGGACATTTAAATTTTTTTATTATTCTGCTCAATAGCAGCCTGCAATGTTTTTGCAGTTCGACAGAAGAAAATTAACATTGTAGCTGAACTTTCTTATAAGCCCACAATGCAAGGCCTAAAAGTCACTTAATAACCTCCTTATCGAATTAATACACCCTGTGATTTTGCTCAGGTGCAGTTTTAAAGCACCTTTTAGGTACATTCACTGAACAAAGCCTGGCACACTGTGCAGCGAATTCTGCAGAATTCCTACCTAAGCAGTAAGCTAAGACTTAGGGTTTTCTCTACACCTTTCTTTCAACTACAGATCTAGTTCTTCTGTTTAGAGTCTTGTAAACAGAATAAAATGGTGTATTTTCTCTATATCAGAATAAGTAAGTTGTTGGGAGTTTCACAAATGGAATCTTCAAATAAGGTTTTGAATGTATAACTATCTTATCTGTGTGCTGTTTTCTAGTATTTTCAATTGATAGCAATTAGATCATGAGAACAACTTTTAAAATGTAAAATTATACTTTACTGGTCATACACCAAATCCCAGTAAGGTATTGTTCAAAACAGTTTCATAACTCTTACATGACGTAGTCTGGTAGTATTCTATAGAATTTGTTTGCTGTGGTCTGGAAGAGAAATGCCCCTCGCAGACTCATATGAATGAATGTTTGGTCGCTAGGTCTCTACTGTTTGGGAAATGCTACGGAACGTTTTGGAAATGAGTCCTAGCCAGAACTATAGTTATGGGTCTTATGATTTATAGCTGCACTCCAGTTCCAGCCAAGATCTAAGGCCAATACTCCCGCCAGTAGTAAGTTTAAACTAAGTGGATTAAGTCTGCTAGATATCTGTGTGCATCACCTCTTGTCTAACTTTTTTTTTTTAATTTCTTAAGACTCGGGTTTGTGAGCTCAGTTATCTGTGCTGTCTGAATCTTGAGCTCTCACTGCATACTGAGATATGACACACAGCTCGGGAGTTTTGTGCGCTGGTGCATTAGGAGTGGGAAAGAAAGAGAGACATCATTCTTCTAAGGAGAGATTCTGACTCTCCAAAGAAATGCCAACCCAAGAGAGCCAGCTCCAAGTGGAGCAGGAAAATACCAGTCTCCTGGACTCAATAGTGAAAGAACAGTCAGTCTTTGAGGGCCTCTTGGCCAGGAAGCTAGCATGTGTCAAGACATGCTGAGGACAGTGTGTGTGTGGGGGGGGGGGCATTCTTACTCGGCTCTCTTTCTCTGTCTGTCTATCTCTGTGTGTGCATGTGCATGCACATCCATGTGTGTGTGCTTCATACATGTGCCTCATGCATGTACAGGAGCCTGAAGAAGCCAAAAGAGGATGTCTGATCCCCTGGAGCTAGATCTGTAATGGGTGCTGGGACCTGAACTCCGGAAGAGTAGCAAGCAGTCTTAACTCCTGAGTCATCCTTCCAGCCCCTGCCTTCAAATGTTAAAGATGGGACAGTGTTCCCTGAAGGCACCATTTGGCAGCTTCACTCTCAAAGAGAAACGAAGCCAGACAGTGGTGGGAAATAGAAGCCAAACAGATTTTCCTCAGGACTGTTGCAGTTGAGAGACCACAGGTAGACCATGAAATTCAGTGTCATGGACGCAAAAGACAGGAAGTCTTTCAAACAGTGGGATGTGCCAAGGGGGTCTGATGGATGTGACTGAGCCATCTATATCTGCTAACTGATAACCTACAGAGTTAGGCTCCTAAACTCCTACAGAGATGGAGACAGGGCCCCCGCCCTTGATATCTTCATTTCCCAGGGATGTCCCCCAGGTCCTTGAGATGCACATCAGAGACACCCATGGGCCTCAGAGCTGTTGAGGTAATGATCCAGGAAAAGAAAGGGATCTATCATCATCAGCTGTTGGTGGCTTTGTACTTTCTCAGGGAGGCATTTTAAGGGACCTCTCATTGTTTTTCTTTTTTTTTTCTGGAGACAAGGCTTGGAGAAACTGCAAGTTCTGCATGTGTTTATTCAAGCTCATCGGTGTGGGAAGCAGATAGCTTTATTGGTGCTGAAAGTTGTAGTCCTTCAGGTCAAGGTCAAGGCCCTGTGAGAAGGGTGCCTGGAAGAACAGATGAGAGCTCAGTTGGGGGTTTCCATCCAAGGGGAGGTGAGGGTGAGATGGATGTCAGGGGACCTTGGTCCAGCCATCACCCCTGAGGCAGAGCCTGTGTTTACAGGGCTGGAACCTCCAGTTGTGATAAGGAAATGCATTTAACCACACATTGTTGAGTGAGTTGCTTTTCTGCTGTTTCTCTCTTCTTGTTTTGTGACAGTGCTGGGGTGTCAGACCCAGGGCCACGTGTTTGCTGGGCAAGAGTTCTACCTCTAAGCTATGTCTCCAGTAGTGACTTGTTCTAGGGATGCAATATCTGCCCATTGCATCAGATTGTTGGTTGGTTGGTTGGTTGTTTTGGTGAGACCAAACATTGCCATGAGGAGTAAGGATTTTAGGGCTACCTATCCAATGTTATATTGATCTTTATCAACCTTGCCGTTCACTGCATCAGGGATCAAATATTTTTACATGAAAGCTAGTTGTCTTTCCTGGGAGGAGTTGAAACAATGTAGCCCAGGCTGCCCTCAAACACACTGAATAGCCAAGGATAACCTCATCCACCTGCCAAGTACTGGAATTACAAGTGTACTATCATGCCCAGCAAAAGCCACAGTTTTATGCTTAGATCAATTGATCTATCCTCTACCAACATATAAGTATACTCACCCACCCATACATAGATCTTTTTAGCTTAGGTCTGTGTGTTTCCAGAGTCTTACTACTTAATCCAACCCAGCCATAAGCATGCATTTATGGGCCACCTGTCCCTGGATGTTCCCGCTGATTTGACTGCAACAGACTGTAGATCCTGAAAAGCCAGAAATGCGGATCACCATCCTGCAGAAAACAATGACTGATACCTGCTTCAAGTGTCTACTAGCCAATTCTTTTTTTCACTAAACCTATCTTTCCTGTTTTCTTGGATCATGAAGCTAAAGGCTGTAACAGAATCTGTATTACTTCCTCTGCATCACCCCCCTCAAGAAACCTTTCATTCAACCTGAAAAAAAATATACCAATGTTTTTAGCCCCCATGAAGCCTTGAAGAGACAAATCAGAGCTACCAGCTACCTAGGTTTATATACATGATAAATTTATGTAATAAATGATCAGGTTTATGATAATATGTAGTATTATTATATCTAACAAAGTTGTTGTCCATTGATTTTTGAGGTTGTTGTCATATGTCCTGATTTCATTAATGAAAACAATGATAAAGTATTTTTTCTCTAGAAAAAAAATAGCCATTTATTTTATTTCATTCTATTTTATTGATTTTTTTTGAGACAGGTTTTCTCTTTGTAACAGAGCCTTGGCTGTCCTGGACTCACTCTGTAGACCAGGCTGGCTTTGAACTCACTGAGATCTACCTACCTCTGCCTCCCAAGTGCTGGAATTAAAGGCGTGTGCCATCCCATCCAGCTGCCTTTTTTATTTACTTGTCCTTTCCATGAAATCTGTCCCTGCTTTCCCTCAGCAAAGAAATTAAAGTTCTTATCCCAAAGGGTCAAAAACAGACCTTTACTTTATGAAATTATGGCTGTGGTGCCCTGGGGGTGAAGAAATGGCAGCTTTTAAAGGCGTTTAAATTCACAGGCAAATGTTAGAGCTCTAGCCTGGACTGACTTTCTTCTCCCCAAAGTTCAGCATATTAAAGTATGTCAGTCACCTCATAGCCCTTAGTATTGTTCTAATCGTTATGATTGTAACAACAGGAGGAGGAGGGAGGGGCAGTGTCAGTGAGGACGTAGAGACATCTGAGGTATGGCGTGTGCCCTCTGTGGGAATGTAAAGCTGGGCAGCTGCGGTGGAAAATAGCATAGCGCTCCTCAAAAATAGAAATCCAGAACTCCCGTGTGACCCAACACAGGAGTAGGTACCAAAGAGAACCAACCGAAAGCAGAGCCACCGGGTCATAGATGGTTTCACAGAAGTATTATTCACCTAAGCCCAGAGGTGGAGGCAGTGAACGTCTACCCAGAGGCTAGTGGGAGAACAAAACATGTCCTACCAGAGGGAGTTATTACTCAGCCTTCAGAAGGAAGGAAATTACAAAGCAATGTACAACGTGGGTGAACCTTGAGAACAGTATGCTAAATGAAATAACACAGATATACACACGGAGCGAGAGGAACCTGTGTTATATTAAGTACCTAGAACTTAATTTAGGAGACAGGGAGACCTGTTACTGATGAGGGGGTTAAAATTATTGTTGAGTGGATTCGGAGTTTCAGTGTTTCAGGGCTTAAGGGTGCTAGAGATGCTTCACAGCCATGCAGGCATATTTAACAGCACCCAACGGCATGAGGCACACTAAGGCAGGAGGCTGGGACAATGGCTGGGGTGCCTGATGCTCTCACAGAGGATCTGGGTTCAGTCTTCTACCCCTACTCAGCAGTTCACAACTACCTGTAACTCTAGTTCCAGGAGACTGGATTCTCTCTTCTGGCCTCTGAGTCGTCCTATACGCACAAGGCTAACATACCATGTACATAAATTTTTAAAAAATCTTTAAAAAGATATTATGATGAGCAGTTTGTGTTTCCTGTATTTTAATCACAACTTGAAAATCTCTGCGGAATGGTCTCTGAACTAACCATTCTGATACATGTCAGAGAGTCCGGGAAGAGTTCTGTACAGTCCCATCTTCAGGGTCTCACAGCAGCTGTCCCTTTGGTGTGACAGGCTCCTCTAGTGAAGGGAGAATGAAGGACTCAATAGACCCTCACCCCCAGTGAGAGTGATGGTATAGCCAGAGCCGTAGATAAGATTTTCTATTAACCCAATGATACAACCAGCCCAGACCCTTTGGTGAGTTTTTCCAACAGGAGTGGGATGGGGGGCGAGTTTCACAGCACTTAAGTCAGGTGGTCCCCCATCTGCGTGAGCTCACTCATCCTCTCACACGCTCCAGCCAAGACTGTATCAAGAGTCAGAATCTGAATTCTAAATCACCGACACGGCTGAGGCCTCCACTCAGATCAATGGGGAGGTCCCTCGCTAGAACCTGAAAGCTACCAGACAGTGTTACGGAATCGAGGGCCACCCCTCATGTCTTTGGAAAACAAAAACAATCCAACGAAATGTAAGAAAAGGATATACCTTATTTTCATTTGTGAATTCTGCTGGGTTCCACTGTGCATGCTACACTGACTTCAGAAACACTGCACAAATGCGCATCAAAAAAATATCCTGACATTGCAATATTTTTTTATTATTTTATGACATAGCTGTACCTCAGCATGAGTGGAGATTGTTTCTGGGGCTTCCAGATGTTACATATAAATGTTCCAGATGTTGCATATAAATGGTGATATGTTTGTGTATCCACCCACACGTTTAGGTCATCTCCAGATTATTTCTAACATCGTGTAAACAATTGTTTACTGTTTAGGAAAACAATTTACTAAACAATTACTGTTTAGTAAAAACAATCTGTATGTTTCAATAGAAATTATAGGGGTTTTTTTTTCTTAAGTTTTTATCCACGGTTGGTTGAATTCATGGATATGAAACCCATAGATACAGGGGGGTGTCATTTATATTATATACAAGAACCTTGTTAAACAAATATCTTTCTGCTATTCATCAGACTTTATGTAGCTTCTAGATCTTATGTGACTGTGACCCTGAAGTTTATCAATAAGGGCTTCATTTATTCATTCTAATCTTTAAATGTTTTACTAACATTTTTTTCCACTTGACCTTGGTCTAGGTCTTCTGGTGCCTCCTCCTTCTTGAAGTCTCAGGAGAACGCTTTAAATGCTTTACAGTGAAGTCTTCTATCTTCTGTAGGCTTTAGTTGCTCATTTATTTCTTGGTGGGTACTAGTCTCACAACTTAGCAGTTCCTTCCTATTTCTACTTTGCTTACAGCTTAAATGGCTGTTGAATTTCATTAAATATTTATCTGCATCTATGAGCTGACTGTGAGGCATTCTCTTTCTTCTGTTGGTGGTCTGAATAATACTGATTTTGAACATTCCCAAGACCAAGCCAAAGTAATAGTAACACAAATTCCTTTAAATATATTTTATTGGATTCAGTTTCTGAATATTGCAAAAAAAATTATGTTTCTAGAAAGAGAGATACTGGCCCATAATTTTCTTATCTTTATCATGTTATTATTATATCAGGATAACCTCTTATGTTTTACAGATTTATTATTTATTTATGTATATGTGTGTCTATGTGTATGTGCACATGCATGGAAGTACCTCTAGAGGCCAGAAGAGGGCACTGGATCCCCTGGAGCTTGGAGTTAAAGGCATTAGTGTGCCATCCAACATGGTTGCTAGGTCTCCTGAAAGAACAGCAAGCACTCTTTGCTGCTGACCCATCTCTCCAGTTCTCCAAGGTAGCTTTTAAGACAAGATGAGAAATCTCTTCAGCTTATAGTAACTAGAGTAGAGTCTGAGTAACACTACTACCTTATATCTTTCTCAAATATTTGAAAAATATTAGTTAGGAAAGCCATGTGGATCTATCATTCTCTTTTGGGAAAGTATGACTATCTGGGGGGAGAGGGGATGTTCATTTATTTTTTTTGTTTTTGCTTTTGTTTTTACTTGAAAATATGATTTGTTCAACAGATTCAGTAATTTAAATTTCTTTTAAAAATTGTTTAAAGCTATATTCAAGTTTCCTCCCAAATTTAAGAAAAAGAAAATCCAGATAATGTAGCAATGCTCCTTTCTATTCTGCACACAAAACATGTGTTACTTTCCTCTCTCTTACCTTTCCCCATTTGTACCACAAGGTACTTTATGACAGGGACACAGGGTGGGGCTTGGCTGTAGCTCACTTATGCATTCATCAGCTTGTAATACAAACAGTAAAGGCAAATACTCATTTCCTTCAAGTGGGAGAAATGCATTATTAATGTGCTTTAGGGGAAAATTGACCTTTGCATAACTGTCTTAGGTCAGGTTTCTACTGCTGTGATAAAACACTATGACCAAATGCAGCTTGTGGAGAAAAGGCTTTATTTTATCTCACAGCTCTCAAATAGCATTTAATTACCGAGGGAAGTTGGGACAAGGATATGGAGGTCCAAAGCAGAGGCAATGAAGGGATGCTGCTTACTGGCTTGCTCCTCCATTGCTTGCTTAGTTTGCTTTTTATAAACTACCTGTCCAAGAATGGCATCACACACACAAGGCTGGACCCTTTTACATCAATTATCAATTAAGAAAATGCACCGCAGGCTTGCCAACAGGTTGATCTTATGGTGATAGTTTCTTAATTGAGGCTCCAGCTTCTCAGAGGACCATAACCTGTGTCAAGTTGACAAAAACAAAGCAAAACAATGAGGTGATCTGTCATCCCTGTAACAAGAAAAATCCCTATTTACTTGCAATACACATTGAAAGATAATTTATAAAATTCCATTTGTAAGAGCATGAACAAATGATACACGGACCATATTCTTGGACCAGAAGGCTCAACAGCATAAAGATGTTACAGTGAAATTTCAATAAAAAAATCATATAGGATGCTTTTTAATGGAAATGCATGAGCTCATGCTAGCTTGCATGCAGAAATTCAAAAGATAGAAAATAGCAAAGGCAACTGGAGGACTAGGTCGAATGCCAGGATGAACCATGAGACCACAGGGATTAAGGAGTGTGGAATGGTGCAAGGTAGAGGAAAGCAGTGGACATAGGTCCACACATATAGCCACACAACGAAAGTGAGAATTACTACTTCAAGACAGCACAGGCTGAAAGTTTGATTCTCAGTTGATTAAGTTTTTCAAAGCAGCTTTGCATTCTTTCTTTGGGAGCATTTCCATTGTGCTATGGTAGAAAAGTCAGTGTATCTTAGAATGTCATGCCAGGCACAAGAATCAACAGCACAATGCAGAGTCCTCACCACCCACAGTGCCGGCTGGGAAATGCCAGAGCAGGTGTTTGCCTTCCTAAATTCGGATAGTTGTGTGTGTGTGTGTGTGAGTGTGTGTGGAGAGTGAGAGAGAGAGAGAGGTGCTTTATTTCCTCTGGACAGTTGGAGTTTTTACTAAAATAGAATAAGGTAAAATACAAGTTAAGCACCCTTGACCTAAAAATCCAAAATCAGAAACAAATTCTGAGCTTTAGTGTGCCAACACCATACAGCAAGTGAAAAATTCCACACCTGACCTCAAAGAATGAGTTACAGTCAGAATGAAGGAATGCTAAAAATACTGCTTGAAATTACCTTTAAGCTGTGTGTACACAGTGGAAATGAGACTTAAATTAATTGCATATGTAGAATTTCTCTCCAACCCCAAGATAGCTCACTATGCATATGTAAGAATTTCAAACTCCATCCAAATCTAAATCTTAAACACTTCTGGGCCCCAGCATTTTTGAATGAGGAGTCCTCAATCCACATCCATAGTTCTGGATTGTTCACTGACACGTGCCAGTCAAGTTGGTCTTCAGCTGTGAAGTATAGCTCAGAAATAGTCCTCTGCAATTAGGAGGTGGACATGGTTTGCAAGAGACAGCATTGTCATCTCAAGTCTCTACGGTGAATCTCTAACACAGCGTACCCACATGTGATGTGTGAAAGGGAAGTTATGAAATCATAAGAGTGAGGCCCTAGCCCTCTAGGTTTGGTTTCTTTAGGATCTGAGCAGCAGCTAGACTCCAGAAGTCTGAAAGAATGAACTGCTGCTGTTCAAGATAAGTTGCCTGTGGTGTTTTGTTATGACAACCCAAGTAGACTAGTACACCATACCCCAAACTTCTGTCCTAAGACAGAGGAATATATTATTTTGCTAGGTTAGGGACTGCCTATACAAGTATGCTCTGGTGTGTAGAAAGGCTTGACAAAACTATGGCATATTACCACCCTGTAAAGGCTTAAGTCAGGAGGAATGCCGTGCACTGGTATTTGCACACGGGGATCACACAACCTGAGTTCAAGTCCAGCTTTACACTTTGGGCAGGCTACTTAACACCCCTTTCATCTGCCAGGTGGAGATGGTGATGCCAACCTCCTGGAATTATTGGGACATTTATGTAATTATATGGGAAGCACAGAGCTTAATTCCTAATATATTAGTGTCATCACCATGGGGTCAAGTCAAAAAGATTATAGAAAGTCATAGAAACATCCTTTATAGGCAAAATATCTGTCGGAATAGAAATATGGCATAGCTATGTATAGTTATGATTCTTTTTAAAAAAGTGATTCAGAATAGTAGATAAGAAGAGATCCCACCTGGGCAGCTGGGAGGTGTAGCCCAGCAGTAGGGCACATGCCGAGCACACACAAAGCTCTCTGTGCTAGCCTCAGCATCAAAAAACAGCCCAAAGCAAGCAAACCGACACTGCTCTCCTTTCCCCTTCTTTAAAGAGTTGGAAAAATAAAAATTTGAGAGCACACCCCGCCGCCTGTGCTTATACTGTATTCCAGACCTCACTGCAGCAGAGTCTATCTGACCATGAGACTCTGAGAAAGCAAGTAACCAAGCTGGCGTGAACAAGGGCCCTGTTATCCTTTAGGTAACAGGTGGAAGCTAGGGTATTCAACTGTTCTGGGCAAAATGTCAGATTTCCACTCTTGGGTGCTTGAGGGGATATGCTCCTATCCCCCAAGCAGCCAATAATAATTGGGAATTTGTAGTAAAAATACAGTAGCGTATTCTACATGCTGCAGCTGGGAGGGTAAGCTCACTTAACTACCCTAAATCTCTGAGTCTGTTTTTCTTCCCAGGGATGGGAGAGTGTTAGAGGTGGTAGGGAACAGGGTGGAAGCTAGAGGCATGGATTTAACGCAACCAGAGAGGAAAATTACACATCCCTACACACTCTCTCTCTCAAGTACTAGAAGCTAGAGCAGCCAGCCTCTGTGTCTAACACCGACACTCATATCACTGTGTGTGCTGTCACTGCAAGGGTTAACACTTCCTACGCAGTGAAAGGTCTATCCTTACAACAGAGCTTTGTGTATGATTGTTTTCATGTTACCAGATCTACCATCACTGCAAAGGTTAACACTTCACATACAGTGAAAAACTGTCATTACAGAGGTCATGAACACAGCTTCATGTCCATTTGTTTTCAGATCTTTATTTTATTAAATCATACTCTATACCCAGCTGCAATGGATACTTGCTTGACATTGGGACCTTCACCTTTCCATTCTGGGCATGGGTGTGGGTGCACATGAGGGCCCCACCGCTTCCTAAGGAGCTGATATTTGCTGGAAGAGGGACTATTGTTGTTGTTGTTTTCTAATGATGCAGTCATCAAGTGGGAAGAAAGGAGGGAAGGATCCAGAGGGTAATGAGGGCCGTGTGAGCATAATCACAGTGTATTGTGTATATGTATGAAACTTTCAAAAAGAAAAGAAAAACAAAGTTCTACTGTACTCCTACACTAGAGAGCCAGTGGATGATGCTGATGATGGTGGTGGTGATGATTGATTGATTGTGATGATGATGGTGGTGATGATGATGATTGATTGATTGATTGATTGATTGATGATGGTGGTGATGATGGTGATGATGATTGATTGATTGATGGTGATGATAATTGATGATGAGGAGGATGCGTCTGACCGATCTCAGAAGGGACAGCCATGCTCCTCCTGTTAGAATGTAATTAGGAGCTCCCTGTGCTGCTCCTAAAGACAGAAAGTAAGAGGTGCAAGCTGTGGGCTGAGCATCCTGCTACCCTCAGCATTTCATTCCTTATGGAACCATCTCCTCTCCGTTCTTTTCATAGTGGTCTCCAAGAATATTCCATTCTGCTTTCCAAATTTTCAGAGCATTTCCTTCTGTAAAATTGCATAAATTCTGAAACTTTCTGCTTGGATTCTTAACCCTCTCATGTAGGCCCCACCTTGGAAAAGACTAAGTGAACATTAAGAGCTACCCTTCTGTACACTTCGTTGGACCTGCTTGAGGGAAGGACCAAGAAAAGGCACAGTGTGGCATTTATTTCTTATTGCCATCCCTTCTCCTATAGACAGGAGTCAGTCTGCTGGACAACTATGATTTTGTCACACGTCACCTGAGCTTTTTATGCCCCTTTGGAGACCATGGCAAAGTTACGAAGAGGTAGAGTTAGTGAGAGCATCCTTTGAATGTCTTTGTTTGGGGAAATAAAACACACATTGAGTAAGAGGGTGAAGTACCCATATGAACTTCATGAGAAGGCTATAAAGAAAGCACCATATAACTGCATCCCTAGTCTAAAGGTAAAGCACAGCTGACACTTGGAAGCCCTTCAGTACGTCTTTCAGATGTCAGTTCCCCTCCCCATGCGTGGTGGCCACCTTCCTGAATTTTATCATTAAAGCATTCCCTTGCGTTTCTAAATAGATACAAGCTTAGATCTGTAGACAAATCACATCTGTAGCTTTTGTCACCTTTCTTGAATTTCATACAACTGGAATCATAATATATGGGGTTTTTTTTTTCACTTCCTTCACTCAATGTTTCTTGTAAGATTCACTTGTGTGTTTGCTTCTTATTTTGAAAATGGCCAAACATATGAGAAGGTGAGACAGTTTTAGAACCACCTTCTAACAATGATTAGTCTTTGATGGTGCACGATACTTGTTTTCAGAAGCGGTGTGTGCATATGTGTGTTGTGGGGTGTGGAGGCCAGAGGAAGACATGGAGTGCTCTACTTTGGCACTTTCCACCCTGTTCTCTGTGACAGAACTGGTTAGGCAGGCTTCCAGCAAGCCTTAGCAACCCTTCTGCCCCCATCATCACAGCTCAGGTTTTTTTACTTGGATGCTGCCAATTTGAACCCAAGTCCCCATGCCTGCTCAGCAAGCACTCTTACTCACCAAGCCATATCCCCAGCCCCATTCTGCAATGTTCTAATGTGAATTACACACCTCTCATCATGCAGCTCTAAAAACATAAGAAATTTGCCCCGTGTATTTAAGGGCCATTTTCATATGTGGCGAATCTAAGAATAACCCCTAATGAGCAACAATACCCTCCCAGAACTGCCTTTGCCTAGTTAGCTCCCAAATGCTCTTCCAGCTGGTTCACCCCACTTGTGGATACACTGAAAATCTATGAATAGCATATCCTCAGCAACGTAGCTTACATCTTGGCTATGTCCAGTCCCTTCCCACATAGGCATGCATGAGCCCTGGCTGGGAGGCCCTTTTCCTGACGCAAAGAGAAAAACAGACCTGTTAGCGACATCATGTCTCATACCTTGTCACTCCAGAGGAAATGATACTATCTGGATTACTGTTAGAAGGCATACTCAGTATCAGTTCTGGCCAGACCAGGACTGTTAGTGGGCCAATGCTCTGCGGTATTGGGAAGACTTGAGGTTAAAAGGCTCTATGCGTTTCCTCGGAGCTGAATGCAAGGCAACCGTCCAGCCAGAGCACTCATTGCAGTGCAGAGCTCCACTGACTCAGGCTTCCAGCACAGCTACAGGCATACATGAAGGAAGATGCCTGGTTGCTTTCATCATCAGGGGCTTCCAGCTCAGACATGAAGGAAGAGCTTGTCCTGCTCCTGTGTGGTCACAGGCATCTCTTGGTACCCTTGGGGCATGGTTCCAGACCCCAAAGATGCCAAAATCTAGTCTCTTACATTCAATAGAATACTTTCATAGAGCATGCAGGTTTCTTGCTGTGCTCTTGACGCCACTGCTACATGACACACAATACCGGCTGCAACGGAATGGTGAATGGTGGCCAGGCCAGAAAAGATCTGTCATAAAGTAAGAGGGAGGGGGCAGTATGGGAAGAAGAATTTCAGCGCTCAGGGGAATGGAAGAGAGAAATGGGAGGAGAGAATGACAAAAATTTATTATATACATGGATGATACTGTGAAAGAATAAGAAAATGGAAAGAGAAGGTGTGCACAGGTTCAGTACAGGAATCATTTTTCTCTGATTCTTTTTCATCTGAGCTTGCATTCATTTGTTGAATATCTGTGGGCAACACCATTCAACAAGGTAGACATTAGACTCATCTCTGACCACGTGGGCCATGAAGAATTGACCCAACCAATGATGACTACTACTACTAAATTAATAATAATAGTAGTACCAGTTAGTAGTAGTTAGTAGTAGTAGTGTTAATAGTAGTAGTCGTAGCCAGTGGTGGTGGTGCATGCCTTTAATCCCAGCACTCAGAAGACAGAGGCAGGTGGATCTCTGTGAGTTCAAGGCCAGCCCGGTCTACAGAGTGAGTTTCAGAACAGCCAGCGCTATACAGAGAAATCCTGTCTCAAAAAAAAAAAAAGACAACAAAAAACCTATATCATGATGATGATGATAGAGTGGTTGGGTCACCACCTTGGCAATGAGATTTGTTCATGTGCCCTTGGTACCATTCCACTAAACCTGTGCTGGAGTTCACTAATAACAGCTGTAGGGGCTTTCCCAACAGAAATAAGCCAGCCAGGCATGGAACTAGTTTAGACTTCAGAGAAAGAAGTATTGAACCCTAGATAGTCCATCCCAAGCATGTATTTGAGAAACAGCCAGAGTATCCGAGTGTTTCTCCACAAAGGAATCAAGAAGAAGGTTGTCCTACCTGGGTGTGTCTGTAGTCCCCAGTTTAAGGAATCCCTGCTCAAGGCCAAGGCTAGTTTGTCTGGTACTTACGACAATAATCTAGACAGTTTTCTCAGTATGTGAGGACCATTCAAGCCTAATGGAAAATCCCTGCAGCTGGATGAGTCATAGAACTGTCATGGAAGAGAAAAAGGATGGGTGATTTAGTCGCTGTTCTACTGCTATGAGGAAACACCAGAGAGAGAGCATTTAACTGGGGGCTTGCTTATAGTTTCAGAGTGTTCGTCCATTATCATCAGAGAAGGGAGCATGATGATGCACAAGGCATCGAGAAATAGCTGAGAGCTTTGCTTCCCAATCTACAGTCATCAGGTAGAGAGCCTGGGCCTCCTGTAGGCTTCTGAAACCCCAAAGCCCATTCTCAGGGACACACTTCCTCCAACAAGACCACACCTCCTAATCCTTCTAATCCTTTCAGACAGTTCTCCTCCCTGGTAACTAAGAGTTCAGCTATATGAGCCTATAAGGAACATTCATATTCAAATTACCACATGATCCCTGTACTCATGTGCTGGGAATTCTGCTGAAGTTGCTATCATGAAACGATGGTGAAGGCTGTAAGACCACACTGACAGAGAAGCAACCAGGACCTGCATATGACAAGAACACTTGCCTCTTGTTCCCTGTATGGAATTTCTACATGGATTTAGCTTTTTGTTACTGCAGCAAAATACTTTAAGAAATCAACTGAAAATCAAGCAAGATTTGTTTTAGCTCCCAGATTCAGAGCTTCTCAGTCCAAGATTCCTTGGCCCAGCCTGCCAGGACTATGGCAAAGTATCACTCTATCGAAGGCAAGGTGTTGTGGCTCAAAGCTGCTTTTATCCTGGTGGTTAGGAAACAAATACAAAGAGGGAATATCAATTCCTCCTTCAAAGGTACACCGCAATCACCTAAATTTCTCCAGCTCAGTTCCACCACCTCTAAGCTCCATCACATGCTAGTAGCATGACCCAGTTGTCCCAGAAGCACACTGTCAACACATGAGCCTGTGGAGAGCTTCACAATCTACCTATAACGTAAAAATGCTCCCCGCTAAGAATGCTCATTCTGAGGATCACTGGGCCCAAGTTGACAAGTATAAAGGCGACTTTTTACATGTTGAGTGAATGATTCAATAAGGCCTTCCTTGGATAATCAAGTAATTAAAACTTGGGCTCTACTGTTCAGTTCTTTGTAGCCCTCTTGGACATCAGATTTGGTGTTTGTGTAATTTGCCTTTGGACTTGAATGGCTTATCATACCTTGCTGTCTAAAAACCTGTCATGTGCCCTCATGCTCACATTCCTTTTTCTATTTCCTTTCTTTCTTTTATTTTTTTTATTTTCTGTCTTATTTGCCATGCTGGAGATTAAGCCAGGCCCTTGCTTAACCTAGCAAGCTGAGTAGGTTGCTAGACACTGACTAGCCTGCCACTGAGCTGCACTTCAAGCTCTTGATTTTGAGACCAGCTGTCACTCTGCAGCCTAGGGTGACCTCAAGCTCCTGCCTCTGCCTCCTGAGTGTGGGGATCACAAATGTGCTTCATCTCGATGCATGCTTGGTTGTTGTGATTGCACTCTTCTTAGGCCATGGCTAGTGGGGCCGTGTTAACTTCCCCATCATCCGTGAAGCTGGACTGGAAGCTGAAGCGTGCTCAAGGCTCTGGAACCTTGCTTCTGTCACTCACAGATTTCCCTGGAGCTGGAGGATTTAAAGGGACCAAAGTTATGGATTTTAATCGCAGGTTGACTATGTGGGGATGGCAGTAGAAGAGTCTCTGTGGCACTTCATCATTTCTCAGTTGCTTCTCCCTTTAAATGTTTATTCCCTTTAGAATGTAATTTAAGGAGAGTTGAGCAGGGACTTCAGCAGAGACAGATTGTCCTAGAGAAGAAAAATACCCAAACAGGTCTCCACTCTGATAATCTTAGCAGGGCCAAATGACTTGTTCCAACATCAACACTGCCCCCTCTCCCAAAGGCCTCAGGCTAGGTAGCAGCAGGAGGGGAAAGGGAGGGAGAGGAGGCTCCAGCAAATTTGTCTGCCATGTGCTTCCACCTCTCACCCCTGATAGTTCGTTACATTCGGAAACTTTATCTGGAAGGGTAAGGATTCCAGATTCACAGACACTCACTGTGTGACACCAGCCATTTCTGTTACAGCAGCTGTGAGGCGAGAGAGAGACAGAGACTGCTCCCAGTGTGCAGGGCCAAACCTAACACTTGCTTTATCATCATCATCATCATTAAATGAAAAAGCAGTCCCCAAGAGTTACAAAACATAACTGCCATTGGTTTTGACAACGGGTAGCAAACAGCCTCCCCAGAAACTGTACGTCAAGCTTCGTAGTGAGAAAAGCCCCTCCCAGGGACCTAAACACAAAGGCTCATTGGAGCAGTTTTATCCCAAAAGCGTGGAAACAATTTTTCTTTAATTACAGACTCATAAAAGGAACTATAGTGCATGTCTCATGCCCCATGAAATGTTACCCAACATCCAAAAGCGAATGAAGTGGCCCAGATGGGACAGATGGGAAGACTCTGACAGGGACTAATAGCTTTAAAGAAAAAAAAAGACACGTAGAAAATCGTGTACTGAATGAGTTGATTTGTGATTTTAAAAACTATATATACGTGTGTGTGTGTGTATGTATCTTCATTTATATACCATACACTTAAAGCAGCTACTGAAGAAGACATCCAGTGTAGACCTCTGGTTTCCACACATGTACCCCTGTGGGCATGCACAAACACACAGACACACACGCACACACGTATGCATACACACACAATCAAGATGAAACTAAAAATTTCCACTGAAACCTGTCCAAATGGTACAGGCCTAAATTTCTAGGTACCTGGGACGAAAGGGTGGGATATCCTTGGTTCACAGCGTCAGTTCAAGGTCAGCCTGAGCAATTTAGACAGCCCCTGTCTAAAAATTCAAAAAGTAAAATGTCTGCAGAGGATACAGCTCAGGGGAAGAACACTTGTCTGACATGAGACGCCATTTCAGTCCTCTGCGCTGCACAGTGATACTAATCAGTTGTTAAAGTTCACTGATTGTTAGTGTGAATAATGTATGGCTTTCCTGTGTGCAAAGAAGTGTACTGCCGTCACCTCTACTACCTAGGTGGGTTTTGTAAGATGTCTTCTTACACCAGGCGCCACGCCGCACCCATGCCTGTCAGCCCAGCACTCTGGAAGACAGAGGCAGGAGGATCTCTGAGTTTGAGGAACCTCTAGAAGTGCTTTTAACCTCTGCGCCGCCCCGTCAGACCCCACTGCCTAATTTCAGAATTTTAGAACGTTCACACCAAAGCATTCTGTGTGTGGTACCTCCGACTTACACTGCCCTGTGTGCTAATAAGAACAGTTCCTACATTTTGAAATAAGTTTCCTTCTTTTAACATAAATCCCATTGACTTTATTTTTCCTTTATGTAGACATAAGACCCGCTCACAAGTTGTTGCCAGCCAGCTGACAGTATGGATTTTTTTTTTATTTCATTTTACTGGCACTATTCTACTCAACTCCGATTCCTACCTCCCAGAGACTAAGACATCCCAAGTAGACAGCCTGTCCCCCTGCCTCATCCCCCTGCCTCATCTCCCTGCCCTTTAGGAGAGCACGGTGCATTTTAGACCCACCCCAACAACTGGCTCCTTGTCTTTAGATTTTCACATTTCTCTCCTCTCTTTTTCCTGTCTTTTGTTCCACCCCAAGCCAACGTCACACGGTAAAGAAGGCTGGACCTTGGTTGATGAACGAGGAAGCCTTCCTGTCTTCTCTTTTCTCCTCACTAATCCCGCAGCCCCATTTTATAGTTCAAACCAAGTCACAAGGCTAGAAGGGTCCTTCCACAGCATGCACTCACTCACTGCACTGGGGGTGGCGGGAGTCATGTGACTGGCTTTGACCTTGCCCAAACTGAGCTCGCAGTTTGAAAGGACAGCTGAGGTAGGAGGAGAGGCATGCCTTGTGGAAAGAGATGGCAGGGAAAGGGCACCTTAGGAACAGGGAGCAACTGAGAATACAGTATGGGACTCACATTCCTGAGCCCCAAGCAAATGTGCCCTCGGGGGTGTGGAGATGGCTTAGTAGGTAATATACTGACCTCACAAGTCTAAGGACTTTCATTCAGGATCCCCAGAACCTCAGAAGGCTGGATGCAGTAGCACACACCTGTAATGCTAGCATTTTATGGCGAGATGAGCTAGCTGTGGGAGCTGGTTCCATGAGCCAGCCAGCTAGCCTGTAGCACATGGAGGCAAACAATGGAAGATCCTGCTTCAAACAAGGTGGAGGGCAAGGACTGATGCCTAAGGTTTCCTCCCTCCCTGCCTTTCCACCCACCCCCGCCTCTCTCTGCCTCACACACAGGATTCTAAAGAGGAACTTGGCTTCCCTTGTTAAAGCGTTAGTGTTTTCATATACCACATAATTATCCTCACAATGGTTTGGTGTCCTGGGGAGAAGACAGAAACATTGGAATCTCTGGTCTTCTGCTTGTGGGATCTGTCCCCAAGCAGTTCAGAGTTGGCAGGCCTTGGGGGACCTCATCTATAGCATAGGAGTGATTAGCACTTCCAGAATCATGGTAACGACTGAGTTAGTAACATTGCCTTTCTACCCTTCTCAAATGCTGTGTGCATGGTCCTTGCAAGCACAGAGTTCTGAACCAGCAAATAACAGAATAAATAAGCCAGCACTTTCAAGGGTGTCACCTTAACCTGGAAATTGGTGGTGGCTGGAGGAGGAGTATTTCTCATTTAGAATATTATATATTATGTAGACTAAGCATTACGTTTTCTATATAGTGCTGGCGACTGAAACCAGAGCACTTCACATTCGAAAAGAAATGCTTCACCAAAATGTACGATCAGAGTGGGTGAGCTTACCTACGCCTGATAACAACAAGGGAGCTTTTTATCAAAATCAAGGTGGCCCAGCCCTCCCAAGGACTTCCGAGGCATCCGTGTTCCCAAAGCAGCCAAGAGATTTGACTGATGTGCCAGAGATCATAGGCTTCCATCACGGCTTCGCTTCTTGCCCACTAGCTTTTATTCTGAAGTGTGCTGAAGTGTGCTCGTGAATACGCCCAACTAATCGGCATGGGTTCTTGCACAACAGAGTTCTTCTGTTCTGTCGCTAGCACTTTCCCCCATAAGTAGCTTTGCTCCTGAAGGGTGGAGAAATGCTCACGCTGACACAAGCCACTGAAATAACTTCTGCTCCCTCCCTCTGTTTACCAGAGACTAGACTGCAGGTGCTGAAGGGACCTCCTTCTCTCCAAAGGCTCCCAGCATCCCTCCTACTTCCCCTTCATTGATCCTCATTACACCCACTCTTCCCATAGGAAAGTTCTCTCTCCAGCCCCACCCACTGCACATTAGGCCCAGCTGGAGGAGCACCTGGCTTGGGAAAAGTTCTTTCCTCGTGTGGCTTCTCCCACGTGGAGCTACATGGAGAGGTGAACCAGAGATGTTGCTAGGGAATTACTCACCACCCCTCAGACAGTCCCCTGAGGTCCTAGGGACTATGCCAACACAGAGTGCTTTTCAAGAGTTAAATATCCAAGTGCGTACCTTGATTGATTGATTGACTGACTGACTGATTGATTGGTTGCATTAGAAAAGCAAGGAGACCCTCAGTGAAACATCAGCTCTGGGGCAGATCACTGGAGTGCCAGCCTGTCTGCCAGAAGCATCCAGAGTTATTTTGAAAAGTTAAAAAAAAAATACTAATCTGGTTAAATGTCTTTTCAGAGTGTTAAAATATTAGCCGGTGTGTCATTAGCTTACCCTTAGTAAAACGTAAATCATAGGCTCTTTAATTGGGTCGTAGTATCTGTGAACATATGGCTCCTTTGTGGGTGAGGGGAAAGACAATTGTCACCATTCACGCTTGCCTCTCTGTCTCTCTCTTGCAGCTCTGGAAAGGAAGATATCGATGAGGCAGAGCCGAGAGGAGCTGATCAAGCGAGGAGTCCTGAAGGAAATCTATGATAAAGGTAAGAGGCTGTCTGCAGGGCGCATGCCCAGGACCCAGTGAGGTGTACATATTCATTTTGGGTTCTGCATTTTGCCCTGTGCATAACTTTATTCAGATTTGAACCTGCTGATTCTTCAGGGAAGAGAGAACATGGCAGAGGGCACAAGAGTAATCAGTGCTGGCTAAGAAGAGAGAATATGGTGCTACCCAAATCAACCACAAATGTAGACACAGATACACACACACAGGTATAGGTAGTGGCAAATGTAGTTGCCCATGTTCATGTGAACTCTGGGGATTCCCAAAGTAAATATTTAACAACCATAATCCAATAGGATTTTCTTAGCAGATTTTTTTTCCCTCTCTTGGAACCTTGAAGTCTCTTATTAGAACCAAACATAGGAGATGATTGATCACAAGTAACAGGTCTACGGCCTGTTCTCTAAGAGCTCTGATATTTGACCTTGAGCCTGCTTGCATAGAGCTCTTTCGGCCACTCTCTTGTCTTCCCTTCTGTCTGTTCTCTCTCTCCTCTCCCTTTTCTTTCTCTCTCTCTCTGATGACACCGTTTCTCCCAGGGCTGTACGTGAGACAGTCAGCTGCTGCTTCCAGGCTCGTTCAGCTCTTCTGTAGTAGTCTGTGTCTAGTCTGCATATTACTCCACTTGGTGTTATTGGAGGGGCAGAGCATGAAATATCTGACTTCGTTGCTTCATCCCGATAGTCAAGTGCCTCTGCTAGTGGGGTGCTGCAGGTGCTGTGATTTTTGTGATTTTCTTCAAGCCCTATGGGTTCCAGTATATAAAGGAACTTTACAGCTTGTGTTTCTCAGTTCTGGTGTACCTCTCTGATTCAGCTCTTCTAGTTTTCATTCCTCACAGGGCCTTGCTCCTTGTCTTAGTTCAGGTTTCTATTGCTGGGATCAAACTCCATGACCCAAACACCTTAAGGAAGAAAGGGTATTTTTTGGTTTACACTTCCATATCACTGTTCATTATCTAAAGAAGTTATAACAGGAACTCAAACAGGGTAGGAACCTGGGGGCAGGGGCTGATGCAGAGGCCATGGAGGGGCGCTGCTTACTAGCTTGCTCCTCATGACTTGCTCAGCCTGCTTTCTTAAAGAACCCAGGACCACCCCCACCCCCACGGATGAACCCGCCCACAATTGGCTGGTAATACCCTCCATCAATCACTAATTAAGAAAATGCCCTACTGGCTTGCCTGCAGCCTGATCTTATATGGAGGTATTTTCTCAGTCGAGGCTCCCTCCTCTCAGGTGACTTTAGGTTATGACATAACCCAAAGTTTTATGACATAAAACTACCCAACACACCCCTCATTGACATGTTACCTCATCCATTATCATTATGGACCTTCTCAGCAATATGTTTGAAATGCTTTATTGTAGCACAAATTGCCAGTCTAAAATGCAAGTGGAAAATGACACACCATACCCCCTGCCCTGGTGACAAGAGAGACTGTACTCTTTCAAACTACGCTAAGAACCTGCACTTCCTGGGGCCCCAAGTCCCTAAAGTGGGCCACATTATCCACGTCTCCCTGGAGGAGGTTCAACAACAGCAGAATGCGTCTCTCAGGAGAAAAGATCCTTTGTTTTGTCGCTCTTCTCCGAAGTCACACTTTCTATACAGTCCCCAAAAGGTTGCCTGGTATTAACCTTCATCAGCACACTTCACCACAAGCTCATCTCCACATTCACTCCCCAGGAGAGGCAGCAGATGCCTGACTGCAGGTGTAATGTTAGATAATAAGCAAGCGAGTGCTTAAACTCTGTGCTCACAGCCCAAGCTGGCCCCAGTGCGGATAAACAGTTCCTCCTGCCCCCTTCCCTCCTTTCTTTCCTGCAACCTTCACACCTCTGTCTGTGAAACCTCAGGGATGCACTGAAGCCCAGAACACCTTCCACTGTAGCACTGATTATTTTTATTACCTCTAACTGGATTAAGGGGAGCATCGCCTACGTGGCTTCCAGACTTTGTTGAAAGCAGAAATTGTGCTTTGTAAATGAAAGAGGCAGAAGGCTGTGGCGATGAGGTCTGCCAGGGCCACACCAGCAGCCAGGAGTCAAGGGTGAAGGACATCAGGATCATAGCTGCCTTCATGAGCAGATGCAGGGTGACATATGATATGCACTCAGTAAGTAACTGGCCTAGTAGAAAGGGTCAGACTAGCTCTCTGTCCCTAGACACAAGAATTTTGTTTCAGCGTTGTCTTTGCAATTAGCACTGTGTTCTCATTCTGCTTGTTGGCCAAATTTTCTCAGTGGCTATAGGCTCCAAGAGCAGGAGCTTCAGAAGGCTACCGTCAGAGCCTCCAAGCTTCAAATAATGTCAGGTGGAGAACAGACTGTCCAAAATGGTTATAATCATTACCTCTGTGATGGTAGAAAGACAGACACAGAAAGACAGAGACAGACAGACAGACAGACAGACAGTTGTCAGGCAGGCAGAGAGAGAGAATTAAAAGCATGGTTACATGCACAAATACCTACAAACATGTATTCCCATATGCATGCACAGGTTCAACTATTCCAGCTGGACATGGTGACGGTGACACACGCCCATGATCTCAGCACTTGGGAGATTATAGGAAGGAAGATTAGAAGCTCAAGGCCAGCTTCACCATATACCTTAGAGAAAGTCCACCCTGAGCTACATAAGACCTTGTCTCAATGATGATGATGATGATACTAAATAAAATGTAAACTCCACTAAACATAGAATAGTATATAGGTTTGTGTTTGCTGTGACCTATTCTAATTGATTTATCTTATTGATTTATGACTTTATTATATTGCATCACATTATTAGCAGGAGTGTGAACCCTAGATCATGTTATTCGGCTTTAGTTCTAATTCCAGCTAGGTGTGACGGTGCATACCTGGAGTCCAAGCACTTGGGAGGAAAAGTCAGAAACAGGAGAATCTGTGCAAGTGTACGGCCAGTCGGGACTCCGCAGTGAGAGCCTGACTCAGCCATACCCCACAAAACCAATTGCAACTCCACACCAGGCTACCTTAGTGACTTTAGTCAAGTTTCTTCACTTCCATGAGCTTCCATTCTTTTAATCTGTAAGTGTGGATACTACCATTAAGGTATTGATTACACGAGATAATATGAATTATAACCATGGTAAATATACAAATCCTCAAGAAATGTTAACAGCTCTCATTACTGTCTCCCCATCACCCTATCATACATTGTTTTGAGCCATTTATACTCACAACAGACCACAGCAACAATTACAAGTCTAACTTAATGGACGGATGAGGTTTTTGGAGGTTTTTGTTTTTGTTTTTGTTTTTGTTTTTACAGGACTGTGGATGAGGGGTTACTTACAGGGATGACTCAAAGGCAGTTGCATCACTGAAAAGCCCTGCCTGGCATGGATGATGACTCACAAAATCTGCATCTCTGGAACCGTGTAAACAACTTTCAGGCAGCTGGACAGTTCAGAGACCTTCTCCAGGCAGCTGCCCCGGGGAGTGTCCTTATCCAGCAGTTGTTTTATTTTATTTTATTTTATTTTTTACTCTTTCCATAATTTTGAGGTGTTTGCTGCTTTATGACCTTGAGGAAGGCCGCCTGTGAATCTCGTAGGTTTCATCTTCCCCTGACGTGGGGAGTGTGGTTACTTCCTGAGTCTCGTGACTGCCCTTCCTCCTTCCTACTGGGAGTGTCTCAATTCAGAGGAAATGGCTGGAGAACACCATTATTGTCGTCAGGCCCAGGAATCAGGGTAGACATCTCAAGGGCTGGGGAGGCAGTTCAGTGCGTGAGAGCTCTCGCTATACAAGCATGAGGACCCGAGTTCAGATCCCCAGGATCCATGTAAAAAGCTAGGTAGGTTCATGCTGTCCTGGGAGAAGGGGAGAAACAGGAGAATCACTGGGTTTACTGGTCAGCCATGCCAACCAAAAGAGAATGCAAGCTTTAAGTTCAGAGAGGGGCCTGTCCTCAAGGAGATAAGCAGAGGTGATAGCATAAGATACTCCCCACCCTCTGACAGCCTCCATGCGCACATGCTCAGGCACTCTGTCCTGCAGAAAAGTAGACAGATGATAAATCACTACATTAAGTCGACTAGGTCAGACCCAGAAGAAAAACACCGCAAACTGTCTTTCAGTTCAGTTATTCAATGGCTTACACTTTTTTGTATTGGTTTTCCAATGAATTGCATAATTCATCTTCCAAGAAAAGTTCAGCTCAGAGTTTAAATATCTGAGAGTTCTAGCTAGCTAGCACAAGGCATCTGCAAAACAAACACAGGAAACTACATAAAAGGGAACTTTCAGGTTCTGTTACTCACACAGCGGTGAGGTTATAAATTGTAAGGTGTTTTGCTTCTCATTTTTCGAGTTTTCTCTGATGTGGCTGTAACCATTTTGGAAAGACTGCACCATGAGCATTAACCATAATCCAGCAACGCTACATATTAGTCAGCTCGCTTTATGATGTATACACATGTGTCACACATTTGCATATGTGTGTATATATTTACATTTGAATCTAGGTTCCACATATGAGAGACAATTTACTGTGTGCATCCTTTTGGATCTGACTTAGTCCAGTTAATGTAATGATTTCTAGTTCCGTCCACTTTTCTGCAGGACAGAGGGTGAACCAGAGTAATGGAACCCATGTGACTTAGAAGCAGTGGAGGGAATATTTGGAAGAAAGGAGACCAGCAAGAAGGGGACATGGAGAGCAAGAAGTGTCAGTGGGGAGAGGAATGGATTAGGCTGGATTGTAACACCACCTATACATTAAAATGACATAATGAACCCCATAACTTTGAGTGCTAACATAAAAATGAACAAAAGGAAGTAGGAAGCATGCTAAACTAACTAGTAGTGGAAAATAATCTCTAGCTAGACATCTCTTTATTTATTCCCTGCTTTCACAGCTTATTGTTTCAAATGAGACTTGCATGTAAACAAACTAAAGTTCAACTAAACTAGTTCTCCTAGTTTCATTTGTTCAAGCATTTGGCTGATGAGCATTTGGGTGTGGGTAGCTGTCGAAGGGGTGGGATAAGGCAAAAACTTCACCCTCTCAGGATTCATCCTGACACAGAGCAATGAGCAATGTGAAGGAAGCCAAGAAGCATGACAAGGGGATAGAGAGGCGGTGGGACATGATTCTCAGGTGAGGCAATCCCCGGAGAACCTGAGACACTTTCACAAGAAGCCTGGACAAAGCCAGCAAATGCCTGAAAAGGAGAACGTGGGCACCACGTTCTGACGCCTGACACTGCTACTACTTGAAAGCAATATGGGATCTAATTCACAAGCCTTCGTTCTTTAGGTTGACTCTGTGCATTTCTGTTAGATTTAAGTCCTCTGCTCTGTGTTCTTTATAAATCAGACACAGGGCTTACTGCTCGGAGTCCATGGTGGCTCCTTGCCTCCCTCAGGGAAATTCTAACTTCCTGTAATGCCTAGAAGCATACCCAACCTGCCCTCTGATGTTCATCTTCCTAAATACCCACCCACTAGGTCCCTTCCCTGAGCCCCACTCAGATACCTTGCTAGCCTTTGACGTTCCATTGGCCACCCCCTCTTCAAGAACCTTCTCTCCTTGGATAGCCCTGTCAGCACTTCATTTAAGAGTTGGCTCACTGTCGTCTTCTCTATAGAACTTACTCAAGGAGCAAACCCACAGTTCCCCCGATTCTTGGACCCCTTACCACACTCAACAGCGTTCCTTCCTCCTCTTTCTCTCGCCACCTTCTGGCAGGTTGCTTGCTTATCAAATTAACTTTGTCTTGTCTATTGTTCCTCACTGACAGTGAGTACCTCTAGACAGCACAGGGAGGATCTTGTTGTTGTTTTCAGAGATGTATCCAGCCCAGGTGTCCCCAACAATGCCTGGCATATAGTTGATGGTCGGTAGACATTGAAAGAACAGTAAATATGAACCCAGGCCTCCACCCGCCCACTCACGTGACATCAATTCACCTGGGAACACTAGCCCTCCTCATTTATCCTTCTCTTTTGGTCCAGGAAGTGTAAATGCCAGCTATTTAAGTAGGTAAACTTGTGCCTGGCGTTTTCTTTTTTATTTCTATATTTTTTGTACTAAATTGATTTATTTATTCACTTTAGATGTCAGATGCAGCCCCTTCCTCCACTCGGTCCCACCTTCCCACCCTCTTCCCCCTTTCTTCCCTCTTCTTCTTCTCAGAAAAGGGAAGCCCCCCCCCAATACCAGCCCACCCCAGCATATCAAGTCGCATGAGGACTAGACAGATCCTCTTCCACTGAGGCCAGACAAGGAGGCCCAGCTAGGGGAAAGGGATCCAAAAGCAGAGTCAGAGACAGCCTTAACTCCACTTTCTAGGGGGCCCACATGAAGACTGAGCTGCCCATTGGTTACAGGTGTGTCAGGCCATGTGTGGTCCTTGGTTGGTGCTTTAGTCTCTGTGAGCCCACACAGACCTAGGTTAGTCGACTCTGTTGGTCTTCTTGTAGAGCTCCTGTCCCCTCTGAAACCTTCTGTACTTTTTCCACCTCTTAGACAAAACTCTCCAAGCTCCCCCTAATGTTTGGCTGCGGCCTCAGTATCTGTTTCTATCCGGTGCTGGGTGGAGCCTCTCAGAGGACAGCTATGCAAGGTTCCTGAGTGTGAGCATAGCAGAGCATCACCATAGTGTCAGGGGCTGGATCTCCCCTACTATATATATAGAGAGAAGCCAGTTCCTTACTTTCTGATATTATCTGTGCAAGCTATTCAAATACACGGTAGTAGAGTGTGAAGATGACCCAGTCGGTAAAGTGCTTGCCTTGTAAGTGTGAGGACCTGAGTTTGATCCCCACATCCCACATGGAAAAGGAAGGTCTGATGGTACGCTTGTGGTCCCAGTAGTGGGAAGACAAGACAGGCAGGTCCATGGGGCTCCATGGCCGGCCAGGCTAGCCTGTGTGGTGAATTCTAGGCCAGTGAAAACAATGCTCCAGGTTGTCCTGTGCCCTCTACATGTACACACACACATACACACACACACATGCATCTACATTCACATACACACAGCATACACATGAACACACACGCAGAGGGGCTGTTTGGCTGCTAGTAAAACAGTGGCTCTACCTCCCACGCTAAGCAAGGCCCTCCATTAGCTCTTAGTGCTGGCTGTGGTTGTTAGTGCAAAGCAGAAAAAGGCAGCTGCGGCCTGGCGACATTATCAGCTCCCACTGACAGGGCTGTACTCTGGATAGCCTCCACAGGTTCATGTGTTCGAGGCTGGAATCCAGATGCTCTGAGAGCCAACTGAGAGCCAACATACCTCACCTCCTTCGTGATGATTTTCTCAAGCAGTTGGTGGCCATGGAGATCTGGCTGGTATACCCTCATCTTACCCAGTGAGCACAGACTCAAAACAGCCTCACCAACAGCTTCTGCCACTCAGAACTTACAGGGACTCTGGGAGGCTTAGAGTATGGGCAAGCAGAGGACCTCGGAAACCTTGCAGTTAGAGGCCGTTCAAATAATGCACACAGGCCCTACAGCACAGGATTTGCAGAATATAAGCCACACCAGCAGCATGCGGCTAATATCATGTAGAGTGGGCCTGTTTAATTCCCATCAATATGTTTCTTGTGAGAACAAAGGAGAGAGAAAGAAAGAAAGGGAAAGTGATGAGGCAGAGAAAAGGGAGGGGAGGAATGGAAAGAGTCTAGCTCTCTGCTTCTGAACAATGTGACATCCAACCTGTGTTGTCACGAAGGCCTGTCCCTTTCTTGCGGCAGCCTGAAATGACAAAATTGAGGCTGTCACAGCTCGCCCAGAAGGTTCTGTCATCCCTGGGGACAGAGAATCCCATATGGAGGGGGAACGGAAATCAAGAGGATGTGTCTGCTTCCAGGAAAGAAAACTGCCAGGGTGCTTGTGTGAGCCGCGCGCGTGGCTTTACAGAATGTGCTAGAATGTAAAATAACACTTTGCAGCAACTAATAACAAAATACAGCAGGGTGGGAATTTGGGGGTTTGGTTTTGTTTTGCTTTGTTTTCCCTGTTCAGGTGAACAAAAGCTTTGAAACAGTGGTCCGTAACCCTGAATGCTATGACCCTTTAGTGTAGTTTCTCATGTTGTGGGGACCCCAACCATAAAAATTGTTGCAATGCTACTTCATAACTGTAATTTTGCTACTGTTATGAATCATAATGTAAATACCTGATGTGCAAAATAGCTGATCTGTGCCCCCCGAGGGGGTCACGACCCACCTGTTGAGAACCACCACTTTGAACCATGTTGTTACATGCACAAAAGGAGCTCTCAAAACAGATGGCTCCGACCAGCACCTCCTGCCTCTAGCCTGGTATTTAAATTAAAAGGTCATCATCTTTTCAAAATGGAAATAAAAATTCTCCTCTGCATTAGAGGAGACAAATGTTGGCTGTGGCCTTCTGAAATCCCCTTGTTTATCTGGTACCCCAGGTGCGTGGACTTTTAAAGTCTTCAGTTTATGGGAAATGCTTCTCACAACCTTTACCAGGCACGGAGGTCTGTCCCATTTTAGCTACTCTGGTGCCGTGCTTACAAATGGCATCTACGGGAAGCTGTGATCTGTAGTAATCACATGAAAATGAAGAAAGACAGAGTGTGTGCTTACAATAGCCACAACCTAAAACCAAGGGCAGGACTTTCTAGAATAAGTCTGCTTGTGCTTGTCCTCTGGGGTCCTGTGAACAAAAGCCACCTGTAAAGTGTCACAGGTATTCGCTTGACATGTGTGAGAAATGGTTTAAATGAAAAAGGAGACAGAGGAAGCGCAATTTAAAATTCCCCAAAGCTGGGGCTGGAGGAGTGGTTGAGACTGTGCACCTGAATTTGGTTTCCAGCATCCATGTGCTCACAGGTGACTGAAATCCAGCTCAAGGACAAATACCACTGCTTTATCCTGACTTCACCTTCTGTGAAGATTAACCATACACACACACACACACACACACAAAGTAAATCTCTAATTTCACAGGAAAAAAAATACTGCCCAAGCCAGAAGAATGAATGGATTAGTGTTATTCCGTCTTATGAATTGCCAGTTAGTGAACTTGTGTTCCTCGTGGGTGGGTTGATCACCTGGTAATGTTGCAGGTGTTACTCTAAGAAGCAGAAGTACTAGTAAGATAGGGCAGGCTCCCTGGCTGACCCTACACACAGCCCTGGAAGTAGACACAGACAGCTCGGCAGGTATAGTGGGGAAGCTTACACACGGCACTGGAACTCTTATAAAATGCCTTGCAAGAAGGAGTGCCCAGGGATGCTGAAGGATGAGTAGGAATCATCCTAGAGAAGGTGGGAAGGGGAGAGGGTGGCTTAAGATGAAGGTCCAGCACAGCTACAGGTACCATGTTGAGAAAATGAAATGAGAATGAGCATCCTCAAGGCCAGACTGGTCAGGAGGACAGATTGGCATCTTGCCCAATTGTCATCAGAGAGGCTTTACCCAACAACTGATAGGAACATGTGCAAAGACCCACAGCCAGACACTAGGCAGAGCTTGGGGAATCCTGCAGAAGAGAGGGAGGAAGGATTATGTGAGCCAGAGCTGTCAAAGACACAACAAGGAAACTCACAGAATCAACAAACCTCGTCGCACAGGGGCTCCCAGGCACTGAACAGCCAACCTGGGAGCCTGCATGGGCCTGACCTAGGCCCTCCACACATATGTTAGAGTTGTGTAGCTTGATCTTCTTGTGGGACCCATAAGGGTGGGAGCAGGAACTGCCTCTGACTCTGTTCTCTGTCTGTCTGTGGGACCCTTTCCTCCTCCTGGGTCACCTTGTCCAGCCTTAATAGAAGAGGAAGTGCCTAGTCTTACTATATTTGATATGCCATGGCTGGTTGGTATCCGTCAGGCCAGCCCTTTTCTGAAGGAAAACAGAGAAGGAGTTAATGGGAAGAAGGGGAAGTGGCAGGGAGGGTCTGGGAGGAGAAGAGAAAGGGGAAACATCAGTCGGGATGTAAAATAAATAAAAATTAAAAGAAATTTAAAAAAAAGAATTAACTTCCTCCTGTTTAGCCAGTAAGGAGTCAGGCAGGTCAAAGAGGCTGGAACACTGTGCTCCTCCCAAGTCTGTTTCCCTAAAGGCATCTGGGGAGTATTAGGAGGGCTTCCCAGACAGTCAGGTCCATGGCCTCCTAGTTCATCCTGTGGGAGAGGAGGACTAGAAGATAGTCCACAAGTCAGGGAGACCAGTCAGCCGCAGTCACAGGGATTCAGAGGCCATGACAGCCGGTGGCAGGAATAAAGGTCACAGGCATAAGGGAGAGAGGACACAGCCCTGGGAACTGTGCTGTGGACATGTGATGGTGGAATCATTGCAGCCAGCCTGTCATCACGTGGAGTTGCGTAACATGAAGAATGTATCTCTCAAGTGGGGCAGGTAGTTGACAAGTTAACCAATGCTAGCATGACCCTACCATAGACTGTATCACGTTCTCTTCATTCATACATGCAATGAACGTCAAGCAAACAACAGCATTCATTCCAGAATGAGTGAAAAAGGAGAAGAGGAGAAAACCAGAATGGCAGTGTTCATCTCTCTCTGCTTCCTCACTGCAGACACAGTGTAGCCAGGTGCTACGTGTTCCTACCACCACAGCCACCCCTGCTGCCTATAGTCCCCACCTTGATGGGTTGTACACTCGAGCCACGAACCAAAAGTAAATGTCTTCTTAAGTGGCTAGGTCCTCTCTCTAAAGACAAGAGAGTCTTTCCCTAGAGCTCCTTAGAATTACCCTAGAATTTGCAGCCATAACTTCTAGATAGGAGCTGCTCCCTCAAGTTTTCACCGGAAGACCCACTTGATGCCACCCTTTCCAACTACTTGTCTAGACCCTCCCCCCCCCCAATGAGCTCAGGGCACAGAGGGTTCTTGGGCTAGGCAGAAAACAAGTCCATCCATACGATACCCTGACTTCTGATAGCCCGTCACTCCACCACTACTGCCTGCACTGATGTTAGTGATATCAGGGAGAACTAAACATTTGAAGGCTATTTGCTTTGGTTGAGGTGCAGGGGGAGAAAGGAGGAAAGGGAAGAGGAGGGAAAAGAGTTGCCTATAACTTAGAAAACTTTTTTTTTGACATCATACTTCTACCTAGGGCGTGTGTAGAGCTAGACAGGTCACTGATGCTTTAAGCCTTTCTCCCATGAATATCCACAAGCACCAGTAGTCACATAGGAGACACAGCCCTGGGGTTCTAGTCCTGCTTCTCCTTTTCTATGTAGAGAAGATACAGAATACCTTTTCCACCTCTGGGACTGTGTCTATTAGTTTAATATTTACCCGGAACTCTCAGCTACACCAGCCTTCAGAGTCATTTCCACCTTCCACCCTCACTTGCTGTTCCTGGTCCCTAGGTTGCTCCGTTGAGGCAGCTCAGTGGATTCTCCATGTCCCTGATAGTGCAACAGAATAATGAACCGCTAAACTCTATTCTGGCCCTTGCTTGTTTTTTCATAGAGTTTTTAGGGAATTAAGGGACAGTCTAATTGGAGCTAGTAGGTCCTTACTCACCTAAAGTAGACACTACAGCATGAGCTACGGTCTCTACTACACATGAACCTTGTCCTGTTCTTTGCTCTCCTTTGATGTGCTGTGGATTCCCAGTTCTTCTTCACATATACCTCTCCAGCACACCCAGGGAAAACTGAGATACATGATAAGGCTTCAGGGATTCCTCCAAAGGCTGTGTCCACCCATAGAGTCTTGTGTTGCTCAGAACCTCTACCATCAAACAGAGCACATCATTTTCCCAGGGATCCTAGTTTCTCATCATGGAAATACATTACAAAAGTAGAATACTCAACTGCATTGTAGACCAGTTGAGTAGCACCTTTTATTGGACCCTCTATGAGGAAACATCACATATGGTGTAGGCCCATGATTAGGATTGCCAAGTCTACTTTCTAGAACTTTGGGTAACGGTGTTGCCATCTGCCATGGTACAGTAGCCACTAACCCCATGCAGTCATAGAATACTTTAAGAACCACCAGTCTGGCTGGTAAACATTTAAGATGCTAGTTACCATGAATAACCACTACATGTGGGTGTTCTGTTCAAAAGCGTGGCTCAAGTTTGTTCCTTGTAAGTGCCTGCTGCTCATCCGGTACGATTCTAGCCAGTAGAGAAAGTTGTAATATTAAAACCTGATCTCAGCCGGGTTTCCTATTAGCAGTGGAAGGTACTAAGATACTGTAATTCTGTGTGATTCATGTATATCATACTGTATAAGACAGAAACTGTGCAGTTCAGTTCCTTTTATATGCATTCACTGTCCTAGTTGTGTGCTTGATATCAAAATGGTCGACAATAGAAAAAATGGTCTCCTCTTCCAGCTTACAAACCTTGGAACCAGGGCTGTTATTTAGAGATAGTGCTCAGAGACATGATAACACATCAGTATAGGTATAGATGTCAGAATTAATTCAATAGCTACAAAAGCATTGTTATTCAGGGCCTAGCACCAAAGGCAGAGGCACCTTTGGAAGGCAAGCACATGATTTGAGGCTATGAAATGATCAGGCCACTGCACGCTAGAGTAGAACAGCAGCCCACATCACATGAGCTTGTGTGAAGAGTCTGTAGAAGACAACACACAGCCACAGGCCGTGTTGATAAATACAGCCGCTGCTGCCACAAGCGGCCAATAATGGCTCATCTTCACAGTCTACTTGTTGGCATTTAGAATCACCTGGTATGCACCCCTTCCATACATGTTCAGGGGAATGTTCACAGAGAAGTGTAACTGAGAAAGGAAGACCCAACATGAGTGTGGGTAGTATCATTCCATGGGCTGGGGTCTTGAACTGAATTTATATATATTTATATATATGAAAAGTAGGTGGGGCTTTGGGTTTCGTATCTTTCTGCTTCTTGACTGTGGATGCAGTGTGACCAATTACTTGGTATTCCTGCCACCATGCCTTCCCCATCAGAGTGGTTTATGCCTTCAAACTGTAAGCCAAAAATAAACCTTTCCTTCTTTAAGTTGCATTTGTCAGGTATTTTGTTGACAGCAATGAGACAAGTAATCAATACGCTACCCATGGTCAGTGTCCTTTGTCATTTGGTGATTAGAAAAAAAGTTGTAGTAGTGACTTTTATTGTTGTGATAAAACACCATGAGTAACACGATCTTTTGGAAGAAAGAGTTCATTTTGGTTTTTGATTCCAGAGAGGGGAGAGTATATAATGGTGAGGCAGGTGTGGTAACAGGCAGACACATGGGAAGCAGAGAGTGAACAGGAAGTGCCCACTAGTAAGGCCCACCCCTGGTGGCACACTTCTGTCAGCAAGAGTTCCCATCTTCATAAGCACACCGCCTCCCAAACGTCACCACCAGCTGGGGCCGAGTGTTCAGATACATGAGCCTGTGGGGAACATTTCTTGTTCAAACCACCGCAGAAGTCAGCATCACTTAAATGGTTGATGATTTAGGAGAACATCACTGAGTGAGAGGGGGAAGACAGCTAAAATTGAAAGGTGCTAATAAATTGAAAATATAGGATTTATTTTTTTAAGTGAAAGCAGAAACTGATTTACAACAATACAATAATATAGTGCTACAATAAAGAATAGCCAAGTGATTTGCTAATACTGAAATGTGAACCAGTCTGCCCCCATGTATCACAAGACTGATGAAATCCTAAGAGTGGCGTGCATTTACATGGAGAGTTGGTTAAAGGGACTCCTGTGAGCCAAAGACACCTGCAGGAGAAGGAAGGAACCTCATGGTTCCTAGTAGATCTTTCTTGAGTACATATTAGTTCCAGAGAATCCACAGGCTGCAGATGGAGATGAAAGATCAACTGATAGTATCTTCAGATTGTGTATCCTTAAAATATAGCTTCCCTAGTTCCATAGGATGCTGCAGAGTCTGTCTTCAGTTCTACTGGTGCTCAGCCACGTTGAAGCAGCCATACATAAAGCATGGACGCATGGTACAGGATAACTTTTCTTCACTGGGAATGAAGCCAGTCCCACAAAGCTACTAACATTTTTCATTTCTTTGTTCATTTGTATTTCTCTTACATAGGACTTTTCCAGATACAACCGTAGTCCTAACTCCCGGGTAGCGACGACAGGAGAACCTCTGGGCTTTATAGTGACTGTGATTAATGACTTAGTTGATTAATTAAAGGAAAAATAAGAGCTTTAAGTTTTAAATGCTCAGGAATCAAATGGCAACCATTCACTAATGGGCAATGTTTCCTAACAATGTATTACTTTCCATGCTCCAGGCTTAAAATTGTGTGAATTCTCTGTAGCATCAATTCATTTAATCAGACAAACTGAAGGAAGTGCCTCTTCCAAAGTGGGCAACTGCCGGAGAACCACTTCCATTTCTGAGGCTTAAAGCTTTAATCCATCAATGGCATCCCTGGGTGACCTGTTTCTTAGTCAGCTGGTGGGTGTCACTGGCTACAGAGCAACCAGTGTTTTTGAGGATGAAGATTTGGAAGGTTACTGGCATCAGCAAACTCTAACAGAGCTTGGTATTTTGCTGCTAAATGATACCTTGTGGGCTGCAGAATGATGACTCTGGCTTGGGAAGCTGTCACAACAGATAAAGTTCTTGCCATGCACACATGAAGAACAAGCTGAAAATCTCCAGAACCCACATAAAAGTTGAACAGGGTAGGTAGGTATGGCAGCTGCATATAACCGCAGCACTCAAGAATCCTGATGCAAACTGGCCAGTAGACTAGCCATATTGGCAAGCTCTGGGTTCATTAAGAGACCCTGCCTCAATAAAGAAAGTAAATCAATAAAGACACATGGCATCAATTTGGGGGTCTCATGAACGTGAAAAATGAACATACATGCATGCACACTCATAGACATGTGTGCACCCATAAACATATGAGTATTCCTATGCACATGTACAACAGACACGTACACATACACACAGAATAGAGTGTCTCCACTCATTATATGGGGGTGGGATCTTCTAGTTTAATGACAAAAGTGAATTAGTTTCAGGGGAAAAAAAGATAGTATGTGCCACAGCTCACTGACATGAGCCCCTATGATGAGGGTTGAGCCCATTGCTGGTGCAATTTTCACAGAAATCACCATTCAACTCATTAGACACTTCAGAAGATGCCCTTTTAGTCAAAACATCTGTCTGGGAAGCTGAAATGAAAACCCAGAACAAGCTTGACAGTAGCTCTGTCTCTGAGGGAAAAAATAGTTGACAAATTCTTACATCAGGCTCCCCTTACATGTCTTTACAATGATAATTATTCTCTTGAACATAGCCAGGAGTCATTGTTTTATTTTATTTTAATTATGGCTCTTAATGATCATCATCAAATTAAAATATGTTTGTATTGTCATGCATGTGAGCGTAAATGTTAACACATATGTGTCTCCAAGGAGGATCCGGTTTAGCTAACACTTCTAAATGTTTTCAGTCTAAAAGTTTCACAGGACATTTGCATACTATCTTCATCAGATGATGGATGGATGATTGTAGGTAGAAAGAGATAGATAGGTAGGTAGATAGATAGATAGATAGATAGATAGATAGATAGATAGATAGATAAGATACATACATACATATATACATCCATACATACATAGTTGGATGGGTGGTAGATGTCAGTACAAAGAGATAGAAAGATAGATAGATAGATAGATAGATAGATAGATGATAGAAAATAGATGAGATAGATGATAGATACATAGATATAGATAGATGATAGACAGACAATAAATAAGATAAATGATGAGTGGATGGATAGACAGATCAATAGATAATAAAGAGATGATAGAAAGCAAGTGGATGGATGGGTAGATAGAAGAAAGAAGAGGATAGAGAAGGGAAGGAAGGAGGAGAGAACAGAGACAGGAGAGAAGAAGGTAGGGGAGGATAAAAGAGGAGGAGAGGAGCAGAGAGAGAAAAAGAGGGGAGGATGAGGAGACAACGGGAGAAAAATGAAGACAGAGTTGGCGCATAGTAAATTTCTGCATTGCTATTTGAAGGGCTCTTATTATTGCCATCATAAATAAAATGTCCAATATAGTACTTGGCATTGGAGATGCAGAAATGTTCCCTCCTCTCCTTGCTTCCTGCCCATCTTTCTGCTGTGCTCAGAGGATTTTTATAAAAGGAACAGAAAGCTCTAGATCTAAACTAAAAACTTTACTGAGTTTTTTTTTTATAAAAAAATAAAACTTTATCCATAGTGAGCCAGAAATCCATCCATTGACTTCCCGGTTCTTCAGTTTTCTATCCAGAGTAAAAGCCTAAAGGTCAAATGTTTGGCTGTTTAGATCTTCTGTCCTTAAGGCTGTGGGATTCTTGCATCTCCCAGAACCCTGCGGAACAAAGATCTGGAAGTTTAATATTATCTAGTGTAGTACATTTGTTTAAAAGGATGGAAGCTGAGGTACCCAGAAGTGAAGTAACTTGTTGCAAGCTAGTAATGGCAAAGATGGCACAGACTTCCCCATGGTCTAGCTTTGAGCCCCTTTCCAATCTACATGACACTTCTCTCCTACCAATGTCTTCGAAAATCAAGCTGGGGTCCTTACCAGCACACCTCTGTTTATCAATACACAAACTTCCCAAGAGAGTACAGGTTTATGAGACAGTATTCCTTCTGTCGCCTATCTGTGGCTCCTCCCATTTCCTTTTACCTAAAAGAAACATTCTTCTTCAAGATTGCTTAGTATATGGGGTCTACTGCAGCCGCACTCTGCACCTCTGTGCCTGGGAACCGTTCGAGAGATGATAGAAATAGGAAGTCCAGCAAGGGTTTTATCAGGATGACTGGAACAGGCTGATCTTGAGGCACATGCTAATGGACCTAACCTCTCCTACTCCCAGGCCAAGACACCTCACATCACCCAGAAAGTGATAAAACATGCCTCTAATGAACACCCATGTAGAGAAAGAAGGAAAGCATAGATTGCAGCTCTACCCAATGGACCTTGATGGGGAACCAATGGTTGCATCTTAGTGATGTCCCAAATCTAGAGAGAGTCAGGAACTAGGCAAGAGGTAGGAACACTTGGGGAGAATTTCTGGCAGGAACCAGAGGAGTGAGGAATGGGTTTTTCTTTTTAACAAAAATTGTGTGGGGTGATGGGGGCAATGGATGTTTTATTCTATCTTGATTTTGGTTTTGTATTCAATTAATAAGGCTCCATGTACAATTTTGTGTCTTTTTTCCAGATTATAAAAGCATTTTTTATCTTTGACAATTTTATGTATTTAGATTATATGTACCCCAACTTCTCTCTTAACTCTTCATAAGCCACCCACATCTCCCTTCCAATTTCATGTCTTCATCATCACTTTTCTCCCCCTCTTTCCCCTCCCCCTTTCTTGTTTCTATAACCCATTGAGTCCAATTATTGTTGCCCATATACCTACAGGTGTAATGCCACCTGGGTCGTGGGCAGCCTACCATGGGCTACAATCTCTGAAGAAAACTGACTCTACCTCCCCCAGCAGCCATTGCCTGTCTGTCAATAACATCACGAGCCCCTCATCTATCCTTGTTAGAATATTCATAAATGTACATAAATATTCATAAATGTACATAGGCTGAGAAGACAGCCAAGTCAGCAAGGTGTTTGCCAAGAAAGAATGAGGACCTGAGCTTCATCCCAAGAACCTACATGAAAAAGCCAAGCACAGTGGTACACACTTTTGAATCCCAGTTCTAGGAAGGTAGCAACAGGCAGATCTCTAGGATGCATTAGCCAGTCATTCTTCTCTACTCAGAAGCTCCAGGCCAATGACAGACTTTCTCAAAACACCAAGGTAAGCCAGGCATGATGGCATACTCATTTAATCCCTAAGGAGTTGATGTCTGACCTCCAAATGCACAGTACACACCTGTACCCATATACACGTAAATACTCATCCACATACAAAACACAGGCAATAATAATAAACATAGACATCATTACAGTTGAAAAGTTAGTGCTCACTAAACTCTTCTTACATTGTGCCAAATTCTTTTCAGAGCTCCTGCCTCCTACATGCATCCTTCATTTTCATTTTGCTATCACCAACATGTGCACATTGTTCTCCATTCCTGCACTCGTACTTGGCATCATTCCAAACACACTCTCCTGTATCAGCATCGCCCACATGGTCATTTCACTCACATTGATCTCATCCCCATCAAAGTCACACATTTCCAAGGTATCACCTGGGGACTTGGCTTTGATTTTACCTGCACACATACTCACCCTACTTAGAACACTGTGTTCTTTTGTGGGCTATATTTAGCTAATATTTCCCCCACTATTCTGCTTCTTTCCTTCTTTTTGCCGCATTCTAGTTTATAAATTAAAAATTAGAAAGTTGCATGAGTAAGTCAAAGCTATCCATCTGGCGTCCCTCTTCTGCAGCCTAAATAAATATATATTTTTCTACTGCTCTGTTTTTTTTTCTTTTTTATTCATTCTAGTTTGAAGTTTTATGTTTAAAATTTTGATGCATATGAAACCTTTGGAAGTAATGCTTCAATATATTTGTGTTTGTATGTGTATATGCCAAGTAACTCTTCTCCATACTCACGTTCAACTGTAATTTATTAAAACAAGGAATCTTTATCACCTGCCTTTGGATCCCTTTTTCCTAGCTGGGCTGCCTTGCCTAGCCTCAATAGGAGAAGTTGTGCCTAGTCTTCCTGCAACTTGATATGCCAAGTTGGTTCGCTGTCCATGGGAGGCCTCCCCTTTTTCTGAGGAGAAAGGGAAGACTGGAGGAAAGGGGGGTGAGAAGGAGGGATTTACAGGAGAGGAGGGAGGGAAAGCTGCAATCAGGATGTAAAGTAAATAAATTAATGAACTTTAAGTGTCACTCTTTTACCTCAAATTCCAAAGGATCATGAACCCTGCACCTTCTCAAAACAAAAGATCCAGTGTTCAAGTAACTTTTTTGAGAAGTAGAAATTTTTGGTATGTCAGTGTCTATGAGTGCTTGAATTTCTGCCACCCATTCTCCGTGGGTGCATTCATCTAGAAATAAAATTGTAGTTATCTTTAGCTTTGAACAAATTTAATTGATTAGAATCCTGATTCTTATACCGTACAGTCCAAGACCTGAGCTCATGGAATGATACCTCCCATGTTTAGGGAAGGTCATCCTACCCTAGAGACCCACCGTAGTTAACCTGATCTAAACCTTGATCACTGAACGTGTTTGTTTCCATGGTGATTCTCAAGCCCATCCCATTGCCAAGATGCCAGTCCCTCGTGTCCTTCCGCCTCTTTGTCACAGTTTACTAGTTCTCCCAGGAAACGCACGATTGCAGATCATCAGGTGCCATTTTAACCATCAGCACGGTTGCCTTTAAAAGGTAATACAAAACAGTAAGTAATTTTTAATGACTGGTTTACTATTTTAACCATAAGTGACATAGTGATAGGGACAAATAACCCAGCTGCCTCATCTTAGTCATGGAGGCAGGGTGATTCTGTTGGGAGTGGGACACCAGGAGAGTCCTTGTAAGAGTACCGATTTAAGGCACTGGGAAAGGTGCCTGACAAGGAGTAGTTACAAACAGTAAGAAGGTGTGGAGAACCGAAGCGGTCTTGGAAGTCATCAAACCTAACTAATGAGCATTGAGTTTGTTGGGAGGTTCTAGCAGCAGAGCACAGCTGCATGCATACCCTCAACTGAAGACCAATCTGCCTTTAGGGAGGGAAGGTCAGCCTCTCAGTGGCGCACACAACTTTAGGAGAGACATACGATGGCAAGGGAGGAAGAGGAGGACACCCGCCTAGTCAACCAGATCAGCTTCACCCACCTAGGTGATCAATGGAGGGAGCGATGTCACAGCCAGATTGCCCTCGTAGCCCTACCAAGCACTGAAAATTCCCAGCTAAATGCTTGGCTTGGAGGTACCGTAGTATCTGATAATGGTTGCACTGTTTCCACCTTAGTGTGTGTTATAAATGTAATAATACAAATCTTTAAGTCTTTCTTTAAGGTAGAGCAGTGTGATTCTTTTTTAATGTATGTTTTTATTTTCTGTTTGAAAATCTCATGAAAGCATGTAGTGTGTTTTTACCATATTCACTTCCTCAAGCAGCATGAGTCTATGCAAATAAAATGATTCTCACTTTTGTAACTACTCACCTTGGTAATAATTAAGATTTTGGTTTATTCTATCTATTGAATAGTTTTTGCTTCATACACACACACACACACACACATATATATATATGCCAATGGGTGGGTGGATAGATGGATGGATAGCAATATGGATGAATGTTGGGTGGATAGATGGACAGATGGATAGATATATGTAGGCAGACAGGTGAATGGAGTATAGATAGCTAGGCAGCTCTGTAGATGAACATAATTAACATTGTTAATATTGAAGACCTGCCTAGAAACTGAGATGTAGGTGGCCTACAAATTGCAGTTAACTGTAAAATAGAAAAGCCCTTAGATAACTTCACAAGAACAACTTGTGTGTCGGTAGACATTAGAATTCTAATTATAGAAAAATCCTATGTAACGTGGTCTTCCCAGCTTTCCTTTCATAGTGGTATAAAATGTTGGAAACACCTTTGTGATTTAAGTATCTTCATTATTACATTTTCTAACATACTTAAGTGGAAACAGCACAGACAGCATCATATACTACACTACCCTCAAGCTAAGCAGTTAGCTGGGAATTTTTAGTGCTTGGTAGGGATGTGAGGGAGAGAACTAGGTAAACATGGAGTGTAACTGCTAAGAGAATTGTAATTGAGATCATAATGGTAAGATAAAAGTAGGTATTTTTTTAAAGATTTTTATTATGTGTGTTGGTGTTTTGCCTGGACATATGTCTGCCATATGCATGCAGTGCCTACAGAAGCCAGAAGAGGGAGCTAGAATGCCTACAGATGGAGTTACAGAACATAGTTAGCCACCATGTGGGTGCTGGGAACTGAGCCTGACTCCTCTGAAATAACAACCAGTGCTCATAGCCACTGAGCCATCTCTCCAGCCCCAGAACACACAATTTGGAAGTTTAGTAAAATGTCAGCCACGAAAAATATCCACAGAAAGAGGAAGCTGCTTCTGTTAGGTAGGTGGAGGGGTCATCAACATCTTCTAGTATCTTTGTCCATGTTTGTTTTTTTTAAAGAAAACGTGCGTTTGGGAGTCACAACAATGAAATCCCCAAGACTGATCCCTCTGAAAAGTAGAATGGGACTTGCACGACTATAAATTGGCTTCCTTTATGAAACCCAGAGTCACAGAGTCCTCCCGCAAATCCAGCTGCAGCTGCATCTTTCATTCCAGAGTTACTCGTGTGGTACTTTCAGCTCTTAAATCAGGCAGCCGTCATTCAACAGCAGCAGTAATCAAAAAAAAAAAAAAGAAAAGAAAAAAGAAAGAAAGAAAGAAAGAAAGAAAGAAAGAAAGAAAGAAAGAAAGAAAGAAAAAGCAAAACCTGGGGATGGCATTTAGAGCCTCTTCTTTTCAGGCTGTCTTCTGTAGGGCCAGGAATATGCTTGGAACATCAAGAGTCAGCGTGGCTAGAGATGTTCCCAACTGAATGACAGCTGTGTCACTTCCCATGATATCAGTTTGAACATGATAAATAAAAGCATGTTGGGAAGGCTGGGCTACTGGGAGTTCACCTTAACACAGCACAGCTCTCCTCATCCTGCAGATTTGCAGCTCAGCTGTGTAATCTCTGTAGCATTGGCTGCAAGGTCCTGTCCTGCTCTTGTGTTCTTATTAAGAAGCAGTAGTCATGGCCTTCATCTCCATGATAGCAACATCTACTACTGTTCAGGGTGTGCAGAAGTGTTGAATGGAAAGAAAAAGAGATCCAGCCTTTCCTTCAAAAGCCCGTACTATCTGTGACTGTCTGCTTCAATGGGTTGTTAGATTTTTTTTTTTAATGTTTATAGAAGATCCAGGTCAAACGCTGTAGGTCCTTGAGCCATGTACTGCTTACAGTCTGTTGGTTTCACAAATTACTCTTGCAAACATACATTTTGTTGAAAGCATTTCTACTAATGGGGTGGCCTAAAGGATCTCTCTCTCTCTCGTTATAAGTCAGGCTGTAGCTTTGCAGGGCTCTGTTCTGACTCTCTCTTTCATCTTGGGTGTTTATTCATCTGACTGAAAGAGCTTTAAGTCCTCTTGAAAAATTAATTTGCCTTTAACGTTCAGCTATCTAAGACTCCCTGGGTGAGGATGAAATCGAGCTGCAGGGAGTTTGGATTTAACAAATGGCCATTGAACGGGAGTCTTTGATCCTCAGTCAGCCCTCAGCCCTTTGGGGGACTGAGCTACAAGCAGATCAAAGTTGACATGGGTTGGTGGTTGGCACCAAAAGAATCCTGGCACTTCCCAGCTGTTTGGGGCTGCCATAGCTTGTTAGGTAGAGATTTTACATTTTTCTAAATGCTTACTCACCTCAAGAATTGGATGAGGTAAACACACAGATGAGCTCCTTCCTGGGACCTGGAGTTACATGTTCGCAGTGCTTATTTGCTCCCTAAGACTTGTTTGTTTTGTTATCTTTCTTCTTCATTCATTGAATATAGTTTTTTTTTTCACACAATATATTCTGACTGTGGTTTTTCCCTCTCCCTACCACTCTCAGTTCCTCCCTATCTCTTCCCCCATGATCCACATTCTGTCTCTTGTTAGAAAATATTGTTAGAAAATATCTAACAAATAATAATAAAATAAAATAAATTGAAAACAATAAATGGAACATGACAAAACAACTAAGCAATAAAGAGAGCCAAAGGGGAAAAAAACACAAGAAATGCATATAGACACAGAGACATACACGTTTGCACACCTTTGAAGCAGACCCATTAAAAATCCCAAACCATACGCTATAATATATGTGCAAAAGGACGCACAGGACAGGAAAATGCCCCAGCTTCGCATTGTGAGATAAAGAACTTCCAAAGACACCACTGAGTTCATTTTGTGCTGGCCATCTCCTACTGGGCATGGGACCTCAAGAGTGGTTTGTTTCCCCCTGTGAGACTCCCTTGGACAAAACTGAATTTTTCATTTGTAAATGGTTACCAACTGGAGATTGTTTCTGTGTTAGGGATGGAGGCATGTGTCCACTGCTAAGACCCCCTGGTGCACAGCTGTGTAGGCTCCATGCAAGCCACCTCAGTCTCTATGTGTTCAAATACATGCCAGCCCTTTTGTATGCAGAAATCCTTGATTCCCTGGTGTCCTCCATCCCCACTGACTCCTATGCACTTCCTGTCTCCTCTTCCAAAGGGTTCACTGAGCCCTGAGGAGAAGGATTTGATGGAAGCATCTCTTTTAGGTCTGAGTATTCAAAAATCTCTCATTCTCTGCATAATGCCTGGCTGTGCGTCTCTGTATTTGTTCCCATTTGCTGTAGGAAGAAGCTTCTCTGGTGGTGGCTGATCAAGGCTCTGATCTACGCACGCAGCAAAATGTCATTACAAGTCATTTCATTGCTACATTCCTTAGCCAAAGAATAGTAGTAGCTGGTTTTCCCCCAGGTTGCTGTCCTATCTAGCCTTAGGTTCTGGGCCACCCAAACAGCATTGGGTATGGGTTTCAGTTCATGGAGTGGGCCCTCACTCAAATCAAATACTGATTGGTTACTCCCATAAGCATTGTGCCACTACTGCATCATCGTATTTTGCAGGCAGGTCACCAGTATCGATTGAAGGTTTTGTAGCTGGGTTTGTGTTCACCTTTCTTCTTTGGTGGAGTGCAGAATACCTTCCAATGCCATCAACACTAGCCAGTAGGGGTGAAGACTCTCGGCAGGCAGCAGCTAGGCTTTCCATGGGCAATGAGTCGTGCAGGTGTTGTCTTCAGCAACAGGCCCTGCTGTCAGTTTGTGGAGAGCCACCCGAAGCCTTTGAAATATTTGCTCCCTAATGTAAAAAAAAATCTTAATTTTGACTCTCCAGTCTCCGTCGCCTGCTAAGTTTCTATGCCTTTTTAAAAATTAAAAGGAAAAAATAATTTTCACTCGCTTTTATTAGGAAAAAAAAAAGTAAGGGCTGGAGAGATGCTCGGTGGCTAAGAGTCCTTGCAGAGAATTTGAGTTCAGTTCTCTGCACCTACACTGGGAGGCTCCCAGCAGCCTCTTACTCAGCACCCGTACCACTCTCTAGAGTGCCTTCATCTTTGATCCACTGTTCCCCAAGAGCCAATGCACCTCCCTTAGGAAATGCAGAGCAATCCCAATGGGCCCAAAGATGAGTTCCTGCCCACAGAGAGGAACCTGTCATGTCATGATATCTTGTTCTGGCCTCATAGGGCACCTATACTCACGTGCACGCACCCACACATAGATACAACTACTACACATAATTGAAAATTCAGTAAGTCTTTTAAAAGGAAAAATAAAATTATACACATAGAACACAAGATGGACGATGATGGAAAGGATGGAGAGAAAACAGACAAGTTGCCATGGTTGTCTGGAAGAAGCTTAGTTGGGCTTTCTCTAAAGGTACATGTTTTAAAAGTGAGGAGTCAGTGTCGGCAAAGATGGTTCAGAGCATCCGGACTGGTTAGCAGCCTTGAGTGTCATGGTGAGAACAGACCTCATCTGGTACTGCCTCCTCCTTCTCTCCCACAGATGGAGAGCTCTCTATCTCCAATGAAGATGACTCCCTGGAAAATGGGCAATCCCTGAGCTCCAGCCAACTGTCTTTGCCTGCCCTGTCGGAAATGGAGCCTGTCCCGATGCCCAGGGACCCCTGCTCGTACGAGGTGCTCCAAGCTTCAGACATCATGGATGGACCAGGTAATGACCTGGCAGAGGCCCCAGGGTGGGTCCCCAGGATGTCACAGTCTCCCAGGATTCTAAGTCCGTGGCAGGACTTACAATGCCCATTTTAACCATCCAGAGCACGAAGACCTGGGAATGTGGGGAAAACTTGCCTCATAGTTGCCTGTATGTAACTGAATCTAAGAAGGCATCTCACAGGATGGTTTATAGTTTGTAAAAACACTTTTGTGACTCATCTCACTTTGGAGTTTATAATAGTGATGGTTTAAAATATTGTTTGTTTTCTAACATTCATCTTTGTTAAGATAAATCGAAAGAATCCCATTCCTCTCTAACTCCCATTCCTGTCTACTCTGACTGCTCTGAAGATCTGGCAACACTAATTTCCAGTGCCAATACACCTGGTCAATGATTTTATCAGTTTAGCAAATCTACTGATATACAGCCAATCCATGTGTTTGTTACATTGCATAGAATTTCCCAGCTAAGCTGGAGCCCACCTGTAGATGTGGTTTTTTTTTCATGTAATTTATTTATTTTTATATCAATCACAGGTTAGGTACTTTGCATCCCAGGCGTAGCCCCCTCCCTCATTCCCTCCCACCCTCCCCAACCCTCCCTCATCTCCTCCCTGCCCCCTCCAAGTCCACTAACGGGGGAGGACCTCCTCCCCTTCCATCCAACCCCAGCTCATCCTGTCTCCTCAGGGCTGGCTGCAATGTCCTCCACTGGGATCTAGCCAGTCTGTCACTCCCCAGCTTGTATGGGGGAGGGTCAAAGAGTCAGCCATTAAGTTCAAGACTGAAACAGTCCCTGTTTCCCTCACTAGGGTCTTTAGTCCTACACCGAGCTCTCCTGGGTCCCATCTGCACAGGGGTTCCAGGACACATCCACACGTGGTCCTTGGTTGTAGAAACTGTCTCATACAAGACCCCTGTGCCCTGCTCAGTTTAGTTATTGTGGAGCTCATGTTCTCTCCAAGTTTCACCAACCTCCTCCATTTCAATCATCACTTCTTGCCCTCTGCCAAAGGCTTGATCACGAGTCTTAATATCTGCTCTGATACATCTTTACGTTGACCCCCCCCCCCCCAGAGGTCCTCCATGGCATATAGGAGTATGCCATGTAGATGCGTTTTTATGCCTTCTGATTATCACCCAAGTGGCCAATTTGCTTCTGGGGGGAGGTGCTGAGCCCTCCTAATCAGCCCAAAGATACATCCCTACCAATGGGGCAGGAGCAGCACATGTCAGGAGATGGGCTGACCGAGGAGCCTCCGGGAGCACCTGGAGTGTAGATAGAAAAGCCACTGTCCTGGCGCCCCCATATCCAGCACCTACGTGCACACTTTGCTCATGTTGGGAGGAAGGTAGAGAGGCTGCTTTTCTAGTTGGTTCCCATGCTTCACTGTGGAATCCAGCCAGCTATGGTTCGGCACTGATTAGAACAACGCCCCTTGAGGTGGGGAAAACTCAGGGTGTCAGGGATTTTTTGTGGGGTTGTGCTACTGTGTAGACATTACTTCCGCCAGGGGAGAAGGAAGGTAAGAAAGGAGAGGAATCCTTCATAAACTGCCTTCCGTGGCAGTCGTGGGAAGCAGGGGACAGACAACTGAGCTGTATTTTGTCCTTTAGAATTTCAAGCAAGAACACTAAAGTTTTCATTTTCAACCCAACTCCCCTTGAACCGTCCAACTTCCCTTGGGCCACTGGAATCTGGCAGTTAGACTGTTTTAGGGAAGTCTGTCACCCCGTCGGGGCTACAGCGTCTTACTGTTATTTCCTAGGTTGCAGTACAGTAGGAAGCAGTAGGCTACCAACCCGTGGAAACTCAACAAAAGAAGAATCAGGCCCGGATGAAAACATGGAGGGGGAGTTGAAATAAGGCAGCAGGAACCAAGATGTTACTCGGTTGCTACAGTGCTTGCCTAGCATGCACCATGCCGTGGGGTCAATCCCTAGTACCATGCACTTAGTTCCACGGCAGGATGGCACATACCTTGGAATCCCAGCACTCAGGAGGTAGAAACAGGAGAACTAGAAATTCAAGGTCACCCTCCACATCCTAGTGAGTTTGGAACCAGCCTAGAATGTATGAGACCCTGGAGAGAGGAGAAGGGAAGAAAAGGAAGGGGGAAAAAAATTAAGAAGACAAGAAGTCTGTCAAGCAGGAAGTAAAAGAAATGGACAGACGAAAAGGTGCCGCCTTTGCACATCCTCTGCCTTGGGAGAATGTATAGGGCCAGGCAGGGCAAGAGTGTGATCTCAGGCTTCGTTGAGAGCCTGGCTCTCAGACCGGACCAGTCCAGAGCTTGGAGGAGCAGCCACCAAAGCTAGTGTCAGCCTTGTCGGCTGCCACTGATAATCCCAGAACAACACTGATATTCTCTACCAGTTTGTGGTCTGTCTGTCCCCAAAGAAAAGAACCAGCTGTCCTTGTTCGGTTTAGGGGACTCGAAATCCTTGTTCTGCTCATCGTCCTGTAGTTGTACCTGTGGTCTCCTGAGTCACATGGTAGAGCATCTATATTCTTTGGATGATACAGGCTCAGTTTGAAGTGGTAACCTTTTTCGGAAGGGAACGTCCTTGCCCCTCTCCCTTGTTCCCTCTTCCTCTCTCCTCTCTCTTCCCTTGCCTCCCTTTCTGCCCCTCCACACCCCACCTGCTTTCTTGGATTTCTCTTGTCCTTGCTTTAGCTCTCCCTGTGCCCATGATAGCCTGCAGCAGGTGGCCCCCTGCTGTCTTGTTGGCCTGCCAGTGTTCCTGTCCTGTGTTCCTGGTTGGCCTGCACTGAGTTCGTGTAATGTCTCCTGTGTATCATGTGGTTGTCCCCTCAGTGTCTGAAGAGAGTCCCTGTGCCAGTGAGTCTGGAGTCCTCCTGTCCCAAGATCCTTCAGCCAAACCAGTTCTGTTCCTGCCCCCCAAAAAAACTGCTGCTTTCTCTGGAGACCATGAGGAGACCCCAGTGAAGCAGCTGTCCCTTCTCAAGCAGCCCCCGGCCTTGCCTCCCAAACCCACTGCCCGGATTGCCAACCACTTAGCAGGTAAGTCCAACGTCTCGTGAGGCACGCGGCCCCTCCCTCCCTTCACGGGATAGCATTTTTCCTGTCTTTCTTTTTATCTGAGGCCTGAACAGACATCTCTGAGAATGACCCCACAGAGTGTTTGGGTTATTTGTATGTGTGTGTTGGTACATGAGGTCATGACCAGGGTTTATGTTTCTGTGTCCAGAAGCATCTGATATGCAATTGCCAGCCATATGCCAAGAACCTTCAGTGTTATCTGTCATATGTGTATCTGTAAATATGTACACTGTATTTATGTGACCAATTCAAGATTATTACCGCCCATCTGGGTGAATTAGAATCAATGTCAAAGTGTTTACACAGGCGGAGAAAAGTGCTTTGTTCCTTTTGTAATGAGTCTGTCAAAGCTTTAAATGTTTGTAAGTTATTGATCCAAAGTCGGGAATATTTATGCAATTTAAAACTAATTACATTCATTTACTGTAAGTTCCCAAGAAAGAAAGAAGCGTGGTGGTGCACACCTGCAATCCCAGCCCTTGGAAGGTAGAGGCAGGACAGTCAGGAGGTCAAGATCATCCTTGTCTACTTAGCAACTTAGAGGTCAGCCTGAGCTTTGTGAGACCCTGCCTCAAAAAGCAACAGCAATGAATAACCCACAAGGTGTGTGGGAAACACCTTTAGAGGAAGCACAGGCTTTGCAGAGCTGCTCTAAAATCATTTTTGTATGTTCACTCTGTGTGCTTAGCGAGTATGCACAGCTATGGAGTTGGCTGTGTAATGAAACTGCATTTCAGTGTGTGCAATATAATCAGACACCTATCAAGTGCTGTTATACATCATGTTTTGTGCTTTTACAAATAGCATCTAAGTGACCTCTATCACATTTACACCTGATAATAGGAGAACATATTCACTTACGGTAGATAGGCTGAGAGTCAAGAAAAGGAAGCGGCTTTTCCAGCCTGTCAGGACTCTACAGGGGAAGCATGCTGGAACCTGGGCATCCCACCTGCCAGCAGATCAGTGACCATTCGCACAGTAACAGGGCATCTGTCTACACAGTACAGCTTCAACAGAGACTTCTGCCAAGCTGTGTTATACCAGTGTCTCCATCCATCTCAGCTGGGTGTTATCAGCATAAAAGGGCCATTGTCCCCCTAAGAACCATTTAACACATCAATAACACATCAGTTTGGCATCCCAACATTTTAATTCACAGAGAATCAAAGGGGAAATAGGCCTCCGTCTAAGACATAGACCCACTATCTAGCAAAAAAACAAGTATTGCTTTATATAAATTTTTTTCTTCAAATCTGCTTTTTGCACATAACAACGTTTGAGCTGAACCTCATCTTAGTAACCATTCCACATGGTGGTTTTTTTACTAGCTGCGTGGTGCAGATCAAGAGATTCTTTTGCAGTCTCTACTGTAAAAAATATATTTACATGTGATGGCAAGCATCTGTAGTAGCCTGCCTATGTCCTTTTAAGGTTTTTGGGTATTTCTAGGATTAAAACTACAAAGTCAAAGTTATATACCCTTTAAGCCTTGGACAACAAACACCCCTTAAGAAAAATTCAGTACTGTGTAAAATAAACCCCTACATGAACATATTGTACTTACTTGCTCAACGTGACTTCAGTAGACAGAACACTGTTTTTATCAAAGTGGACACAATTCTGTATGAATTTACTGAATGCATATTTCAACAGCCCTCTGTATCCATAGGTTCTATACCTGTGTTTCAGCCAACTACAGATCAAAATATTTATTTTAAAAGTCTGTGCTGAATAGGCCCAGACTTTTTTCTTGTCATTCCCTTAAACAGCATGCTGTTACAGTTATTGACCAAGCATCTGCATTGAATTAGGCATGATATGTCATCTGGAGATAATTTGAAGTACTGGGAAGGGTGTTGGGGGCGGGGGGTCTGTGCAAATAGTATGCTATTTTGAAGAAGGGACTTGAGCATGCATGGATTTGGGTGGCCATGAAAGTCCAAAGCCAGGCCTCTACAGAAACCAAGGGATGGCTGTATTGCTCAAGCAAATGCCATTCAGAGTAGAGCCGCGGTTCAGTGCAGCCTCACAAAGGGCCGCTGAAGAAGACTGAAGCCTGGTTGACTTTCACAGAGAGAAGGACATGTGTGGAGAAGTGAGGAATGGGTTCCCAGGAAGAAGCCTCTGAAAAAGGCTCAGAGGTAGAGATGTTTTAGGTCACTTCAATGGCTCCACTAAAGGTTTAATTAAAACCACCGAGAGAGATAGGGTTCACCAGGTAGTGGCCTGCAAAGATTTGGATTTTATTCCTCAGAAAGTAGCAAGATTGTGGGGGTGGGCTGAGTGCTATGACAGAATGAGCTCTTAAATTATCTTCCCAGAGGAGAGGCATGGTACCTTTAATCCCCACACTTGGGAGGCAGAGGCCAGTGGGTCTGAATCTAGCCTAGTCTACATAGGAATTTTCAGGCTAGCCAGAGATACATATTGAGGACTAGTCTAAAAACAAACACAAAACAACTTTCCTGGGTCATGGTATAGAATGAACAGAAATAGGAAGCAGTTGAAGGCTTATCACAGATGCGAACAAAGCTAGATGTGGGCTCCTTACCAAATGACCGGTGGCACTGAGCAGACTGACCTGGGCCACGAAGGCTTCTCTTGCCTTTGCGATATGAGCTGGCAAGAATCCACTAGCAGCGGGAGAGAGTGCAGACCAGTAGACAGGAAAGACTAGCTACAGAATATTTACTTCACAATATCCCCTAATTTATTTAGTTGCCTAGTACATAAGAGAACATGGCAAGCTCTCTGTGAGCTTGGGAGAGTTATTCACAGGACCCTGTACATGAGGGACTGAAGCTATCTCTGAGTGCATCTGTTCAATCTGTGAGCATCAGCGCTATATAACTGGAGCAAATGCATAAAAATACATTACAGCCTTTTCCTGTGTGTGGTTGTCTCTTAAATGTGATAAAGGGAAGGTCGGGAGAGATGCCGTTGTCTAGGGACTGTGGAGCTGGTTCTATCCTTTTGGGCCTGAGCTCCGTTAGAGTTGCTTAATTCTCATAAATGAGCAATCGGTCGGAATGAATCCGTGTCACCATGGAGAGCTCTGTTAACCCCGTTCTGTTACTAATTACTCTAGAGACATCTGGGCCATGTCAGAAGGAATTAATCAACTAAGAATTCCAGCACTCTAAATTAAGATTTGTGAGCTGCTAGAATGTTCTCATGGTTGTCGTTTTGTCCATGTGTTTGAAAGAAAATGCTAGACAACTGAAAGGCACCAAGTGTGATTAAGAGAAGTGGGTAGCGGTCTACCAAAATGTGGAGGAAATCAGAGCCTGAACAGGAGCTGTATCCAACTTCACACTCAGAGAGTAGTGTAAGGACAGTCTCTCCCGGAGGAAAACCACAGTGGACTTAGACAGCTGGTAAATCATCAGCTTTCTTGGTTTCTGATCTTTGTATATTTTCATCTACTTAAGAAATTAGAAAACCTGCTTAATAACTATGTTAGTCCATTTAGGCTGCCATACCAAATAATACAGACTAGATGTCTTATGCAACAAGACTTAATTTTTCCAGGTCTGGAGAGATGACTCAGTGAGTAAGAGCACTTGTTGCTCTTGCAGAGGACCTGTGTTCAGTTCAAAGCATCCACACAGTGGCTCACGACCATCCACAAATTGCAGTTTCGGGGGATCCAAACTCACTTCTAACTTCTGAAGGCACCAGATACAAACATGGCGCACATACATACATGTATGTAGGCAAAACACTCATACACATAAAATAAAATTTTAAAAAACCCTTTTAAAAATGTATTTTTCATAGTTTTGAAGGCTGAAAGTCAAGGTCAAACAACAGTAACAAAAAATAACACAAAAACATGTAGTGATCACTGTTGTACTTTCCTAACACTCCCACTGTGTAAGGCACCCTAAATAGCCTGGAGATCATTTGAAGTACACGGGAGGTGTGGATGGACTGTGTGCACAGACGAGCCATTTGGATGTAAGGAACGCGAACATATGGCAAGGACTCCTATAACTGTGCCCTCGGACACGAAGAAGTGACTGTACTCTCAGCAAACTTAAGTGATTGCAAATTTCAGTGTGTCATGGTGCCTACAACTACAATTTTGGCCAACAAACAACATCTGTGCTCTGTAGAACTCCGCAGTGCCGGCAGTAAAGGAGCCTAATGAGAATAGATACACTGCTCGTTAGGCTGAAACCAATGTTCCTATTTATAGCGGTCTCCCTCTCTCTGATTCTGCAGACACCTTCATTGTTCTACAGTCATATTTGGATACATACTTTCATTTTGTCACTGTATTGCTCTCAAATCTATAGTCTCCCTCCCTCCCCGCCCTGTTCTCTGTCTGACATTCTTCCCACACCCTCCTCCTTCCCCTCTTCAGCCCTACAGAATTGTGCTTTGCCTCTGCCCTTACCTTCCAAAGATTAGGGTGCTGTGAACTTGGGTTTCGTCCATCCCACAAAACAGAAAAAAAAATGCTCATGACAAAGAGGCCATATGTGGAGGTGGGCAGTTCAGACTTGTTGGCAACTGACCCTTTGAAGGAGGGAGACAGGCACAGTTAGTGTGGAGATGCCATTCATTCATTCAGCACGTCCACCAGGTGCAGGGAGTTTTACTGAGCCTTCACGTAACGTTTTAAAGAGATGCTAAGACTCTCAGCCTTAGGCTATGCAGGCGGTACTAGCTCTGGGAAATGCTTGGTGTGGAGAGCGTATATAAGGCAGTCTTGAAGAGCACAGTGGCGGCAGGTGTGTATCCGATGTGAACAAGTAGCTCGAGCCCAAGAGCGTGCATATGAGCGGTGTTATGCTGGAAAACCAGCAAGTAGTCCTTCGGGGGCAGGTGTGCAGGATTCTAGGAGCATAGCAGTGAAAGCTGGGGCTGACAAGTAGACTTGGAGGGAAACCAGGAGCCTTGAGAACCAGAAGGCTTTGCCTGTGGAAGAGGACAGGGGGGGCATCCTTTGTGGGTTCTCAGCAGCAATTATTTTATTTCAGCTGAGCATGTCCATGGAAGCTCATCTAGATAAGATGGATGCTGATGCCACCAGGGGTGTGTGTGTGTGTGTGTGTGTGTGTGCGCGTGTGTGTGCGCGCGTGTGTGCGCGCGTGTGTGCGTGCGTGTGCGTGTGTGTGTGTGTGTGTGTGTGTGTGTGTGTGTGTGTGTGTGTGTGTGGTGTATTTAGCATTGAACAAAATCTAGTAAGTGTGTTGGCCTGCCATCCTTGGTTCTCTCTCCTTACATCTTTTTCCAGCTTCACTTTATCTATACTACTATGCTTAAGTAACACAGGAAAAGACAACCAAGTGGCTCTGTGCCATCTCAGAAAGAAGCTTGCAATCAACACCACATAAGTGGTGATAAGTAACTAGGGATGGTGACATCTTTGGATGTAAGATTGACAAGGAAGAATGGGTTCTGGTGCTACAGTTTCTCTCCAATGAGACTCAGGCACACTGGCCAGCACAAGGACAGTGAACCTTTAGTACTAGATACAGATTCAGATCTCTTTTTGAAGCTGGCAAATTCAATGAAATAACAAGGCTTTTTTTTTAGTGTGAAATTAAGCCCAAATAAGTTTTAAAACCATGCTATTGATATATCCTCCACTCAAAATTTACATGAAAAAAACATGTCTTCACGCTAAGGGTCCCAGTCTTTTCCCTCACATAGTCCACCATATAGCTGCCCAGGCTCTCTGCATCAGTGTAAACATAGCGAAAAGCTACCAGCACCTGCAGAATATTCTCCCTGCAAACTGGAGGGATGAAAATAGACGTTAGTTTAAAAAGAGAAAGGTTCCATCTTGGATTTCTGTGGTTCATGACCCGACTCTGATGCTTCCATGATAACATATACAAGTAGACTTTTGTTTTCAGTGGAGGAGACCTGGGAAGGACGGGTTTATCTTTTATTCTTCAAGAGTTATCACGCGCTCCTCAAAGCCTTCCCAGCCTCCAGCTAGAGCGCGTTCCCGGATGATCTGCCTTCCCTTGAAACATTGGCTGACTCCAGGAGCAAACTCGTACGCCCTCCCCAGTTTGCTGATGCAGTCTTTGCAGCTCACCTCTCATGTGGAAGCGGCCAGCAAGCATGATCCCATCTTGAGCGATGAGTTCAACTGCCTTGTTGAGAAGACACGCTCTATCCACGGTGCCTGTGAACTGCGAGGGCACGAGTTTCTGAGAGGGAGCCTATCACAGTTTACAAGGAGAAACAGATAGGTGCCCTGATCTGAGCAACAAAGGTTCTGCCCATTTTAAAAGTTGAAGTTCCCCCCAAACTACAGCTCTTTGCTCCCTGGCTCTTTAGAACATTTTAAAAATCTGTCCAAGAGGAAGATTTCATGAGGGTCAGAACTTAGCCTGCTGTGTTCTCTGCTGTGCCCTGCTGATGCCCACCTTGGGGAGACAAGGAGCCCTGTTGCTGAGGCCTTATAGGATCAGTGTACTAAATCTGAGGGTCAAGGCTACGGATGACTTTTTTTAACATAAAATCCCATTTTGAATCACTCATTTGAACTAATTTATACCTTCACTGTGCCATATCCTCTCTTATAGTAGAGTCCTATATTCCCTATGTATATTCCCTAGTATTTTCTTCTCTCTGCCCTAAATTTAAAGCTTTGACCCCCATAACTGCATCCCTTGGGTCTAATGTTCTATGGAGAGATGGAATTGCTTTTGCTCATTCTAACAACTATAGTTTTTACCGAATCCCCTCTCTGTTCTTCTCTGTTTCACATATCCTTCAGCAGCCTGCCATGAAGGGGAAGTCCCCTCCTGTCACCCATCCCTGGACTTCTTTCATTATATTTTCTGGTCCCAGGGAAGGCTCGAAGGCATGACACTCTCTGTCAAACTCTCACTGCCAATGACAGCCCTCATCTGTTGTTATGAAAATGAATATCTAGCAAAAGAGTTACATATCTTCTCAGCAGGCATTTGTTGACGTGATAGCCTCTATTTCAGTGGTAATTTTTGGAGATGAGTTGCCTGACTACCACGTGTAACTCTATTACAAAGAGTCTAATTGAATTGCATGTCCTGCCAGCCTGACATGCCTGAGTGGCTCCGAGGGTGAGTGACCCTCACCCACCACCCAACAACAGTTCTTTTCAATGAGACATAGTCCTCATTATCATCCTCTTGACTGAGGAAAGCAAATTTGAGAATGAAAGTGTTCACTCACAGAAGGGGGTCCAAACCAAATTCATTTGCTGCTGACGCCGTCTTCTAGGATGGCCTTCCATTTCAGGATTCTGAATGTATTGTTCACGAATGCCTGGTACATGCTGTAGTTACCACATCCCAGCCTGACGTGGGGCATTGAATACTTCCTCTTGCTTCCCTCTGCATCACTGGTCCTTGGAGGGGGGTCCCGTCAGAACGTTTTCCTTTTGACCAAAGCAAGACTTCAGGCTTCCATGAAGCCCCTGGGGCAAGCTCATGTGCTGGAGGAATTGATGGTGTTCCTGTTAGCTGCCTCCTTTGTGCAAGGGGGATGCAGTACTATAATTTAAGTCCTAAGTATGTGTCTTATGGGTCTCTTATGTCCTAGGACATCTAACATGCTGAAACCAGGTGACAAATGACTGAGAAATTCTTCCAACACCTTTGTGCATTAGGGTCCAAGAGCTGCTGCCATTGATGAGCACTGATCACCTATTAGTAGGTATATTTAGGCTCCTATAACAGGGGCCAGTTTAAAAGTTCATTGGTAGCTGGAAAAAAAAAAAGAGTCTGTAAGCAGATGGCTTGGATGCCCTTTCTCTGAAACACTGGGGAGCAGAAGTGCTTTGGCTTTGGGGATTATTTGAGATTTTGGAATATTTCCATATATGTCCTATAGTGAGCCATCTTGATGACAGAACCCAGATCGAATCACACAATTTATTCCATATATGCCTTGTATGCCTAGCCTGAAGGTAACTGTATATAGTATTTTCAGTGAACATGCACTTTGACTTTGATCCATCACATAAGGTCTTGTGTAGAATATTTCAGATGTGTGAGAGTTTCAGATTTTTGGACTAGGCTTGCTCTGTGTGGGTTCACTTAGCCTCCACTGATTCACATTCATGGCCCGCAGTCAGTCCTCCATCAAGAGGGCTGATGGCAGAAGTAATCTCCCATGTTCATTTCTTTGTCTGAAATCGTGAGCCAGAGCTGTCGTGTTGGAAGTATGACCTCTCAGGGTCATACTTTTAAGGCTCTGTGACACTTACAGTTTCTCTGTTTCCTGGGACTGGTCATTTTTTCTCTTTTCCACTCCATCAGCATAGATGGCTTTATGGATAAGCTGCATCTCCATCAGTCTGACTACAGAAATAAGTGAACAAGCAGAGTTGCCTCTCCCAGCAGCCCCAGATCCATCATCATAGGTGCCAGAGGCAGAGTGTGACCTCCAGAAAAAAAAAGAAAAAGGAAAGGAAAGAAAGGAAGGAAGGGAGGGAGGGAAAGAGAGAGAGAGAGACAGAGAGAGAAAGAGAGAGAGAGAGAATGTCATATATTCGTAGAAACAAAGAGTTTGATTCAGTTGGGCTCAATCCAGGCACGAGATGCAATTTTATCCCTGAGTTTTCGCAGCTAATGAGACTGAAGTCCAAACCCGCAGCTCCTAATTCTGTCCGCCAGCTTTTTTCATAGCATGAGGCACAATGTACACCAGAGCCATGCACTAGATCATAGATGAGAGGTCTTCTTTCCAATCAACACCAAGACCTTCTCCCGCTTGCAGGAGCAAGTAATGCTAGCATGCACTGAACCCTCAGAGGCCTCCGTGACCCCCATTGTCCCACCTCAGGCTGGGAGGCATAAGCATTAGTGGATTTTCAGAGGCATGACAAGAGTCCCTGATAGCAACACTTTGAATGGTGCATTTTCCAGAGCGAGGTCATACCACATCTGACCGTCAAAGGAAGTTGTGGGTGAGGCAGGGAATGCATTGTGATGTTTATTGCAGAGTCAGGTCTCTGATGATGGACTCTTACTCACCTCTAGGACTTCCCTGGGGATCTCTTATCATAGACCCTCTGTGTACAGGGAAGAAGGCCTTGTAAATTAGACAAAGCTGCTTTATGGAAGATGTGCCTTTCCCAGAGGTGACTCGGCTCTATACCAGCTCAGACCTCAGACTGATCTGTAGCCCTTTTGTTTCCTTGGGGCCTAACAGTAAGGATGCACATACTAACCTATTTACTCCTGGCAGTGAAGCTGTGTGATAGGTCATATACCCTTTCCATAGATGAGAAAACTGAGGCTGTAGGCTGCAGGCTTTGGGGTGGGGGTGGGGTATATGACCACCTTGGCTGGAGTTCTGGATGATGGAACTGGAATTAGAGCTCAGCTCTTCTGAGTGCTTGGTCAGTGGTGATATCACCAGTTGGCTCCACCCACAACCTATAGCGGAAACCTCCAGAAACCAGCATACCCCATGCTCTGAGAGCAGCGGCTACTTAAGTTTCCTCCTAGGGAAGTCTTAGAGCACTCTCACTTCACCTGTGGGGGGACAGAACTGGGAAAGACAGTGTCTTAGAGGGTGTTTCTCAGGCCTACTCAGGCGTGGGTTACAATTTGATTAGGAGCTTATTAGCGGAGGAGAAGCTGGATGCCATGTATCACCTCTTCCCACTGACCAATAGACATGATGAGAAGAAAACCAAAACAATATTGAGCATCTACTATGCACCAGGCTCAGTTCCTGGTGGGCAGTAAGACGTGTGAGGAAATGGCCACACCGGTGGGATTTGATCAATGCATCGTGATGCCCACTGCGAACAGTATCTGCAACAAGTCAAGAAAGATGAGCTGTGACGAGCTGCTGAGAGGGAGGGAAGCCCAGGACCCAGGAGGGCCCTAGGCTTAGTCTTGAGAAAAAGGACTTCTATAATATTTGGGAAATACTCAAGTCAATTTGAAGGTTTCAGGGCTGGCAAAATGGCTCAGTGATTAAAGGTACTTGCCACTCAGCCATGCAAACTTGAAGACCCAAGTTTGATCCCCCGAACCCACAGGGTTCTGACCTTCTGTTGAAGGACAGAAATGACTCTGCAAAGTGGTCCTTTGACTTCCACAGCTGTGATGTAGTAGACATACCTCCCCCTCCCTTATATCACACACACATGCACACACACATGCACACACACACACAATAATAATAGCAACAATAATGAATGCAATAGTTTTTTTTTAACTTTATAAAAAGTGTCAGTAATCTTAACTAACAACAAAAATACATGGAAAACTGTGCTTTGCCCATTTTGTCATACAAGCAGGACACTAAAGAAGATGGTAAGGATGCCATAAGTTAAAGCTGTTTGCTGTTCTCTAGGCAAGGAGATGGTTAGGTAAACAGGAAGTGGTGGTTGTATTGGTCACTGCATGAAAATCACTTAGAATGGTGGTATCTGGCTTGTGGTTGGTAAGCATGGTGTAGGTGGAACATTCCTCGTTCAAACCTCCAGAGTCTCATGTTTGAAAATCCAACATTTTTAGTGCAGATATGAGGCCATGACTTATCCTTCCTGATGGCTCATTTGTGTAGCGTCCTTGCTTCATGAACTCTGAAATTGGGCTGGAGGGATAACCCATCAGTTAAAAGAGCAAACCTGTAACTCCAACTCCAGGGGGATCCAATGCCTCTGACCTCAGAGGGCCCTATATACACATATACATAGCCACACATAGTTACATTCATAATATTTTTTTGAAGATTTATTTATTTATTGTTTATACATTATTCTGCCTGCATGTGTGCCTGTGTACCAGAAGAGGGCACCAGATCTCACTATAGAGGGCTATGAGCCACCGTGTGGTTGCTGGGAATTGAACTTAGGACCTTTGGAAGAACAGCCAGTGTTCTTAACCTCTGAGCCATTGCTCCAGCCTCCTACACTCATAATCTTAGAACAAATCTTCATAAAAATTTATAGAAGTATTTTCCTGCTATGTCTATATGTAAAATATAAATGGATTTCATGTTTGTACTTGGGCTCTATCATCATACATGTGTGTGTGTTCATATTCTAAAATTTAGAATCATCTAGAATATGAAACACTAATGGTTCCAAGCATTTCAGATAAGAGAGACTTGCTGTGAGCTTGATTCAAATATCTGCCACAATGATTGCTGCTCTTGTTAATGCCAACTCAGTGTATATTCTCTGTCTAGCAGGGAAGATATAATGAGCAAAGAAAGTTTGAAAGAGGTTTTTTTGTAAGCTATATCTGGAAGAGAGGGTAGGAATTGGCCAAAAAAGATATAACAATATTCCAAACCACAAAATATACCAAAGTCCAGGGTATGGAAAGGACAAAGGAGGAGCCAAGGACATTGGCAGTTGGAAGAGAGGGGTGTGCTGAGGACAGACCATGGGGTTCCAAGGAGAGGAAGGCTGCCATAAGCACTTAATTCCAGACCCTCAGCAGACAATGTGCTGGGGGAAAGGAACCCAGAGATGGCCGAGTGAGCACAAAAGCCACGTGGCAGACCACGCTGTGGGTGGGGACCCAAAATTGTGTGATATCTATGTGGGGATGGATATTGGAGGGTAGTGATACATGTCACAGAAGTAGCTCTGCCCAGAGGCTTTCTGGCTGTCCTAGGAAGCATTCTCTCCCACCACAGGGGTCAGAATGGACTACTCAGTATGTGGACCCGAAGGAAAGAACCAAGCAGCAGGCATCCTGTGGAGACCTTGGATAAATTCTGAACTGTTTGTTCTCTAGGGTGAGCTAGGCAGAGGGACAGAAACAGACAGATGGAGAGAACACCAAGATTCCAAAGATCAATGGTCAGAGCCATGAAGGCACTGCTTCCTAACAAAGGACACTGAGTGTGACTAGCAGACACTGCGCTCCTCCGTGGCACGCTCTCCTGAGCAGGACTCTTCTAGAAAAGCTTGCAACCTGGACAGGCTCAGCCCCAGATGAGTTCAGGGAATGCTGGGTAGGAGAAATACAAGATCTCTCTACAAGAACGCTCTCGGAGAGCTGGTCTGATCATGCCCCTCTTAGAGTAGACCATGTTTAGGGAGTTTGGATGACACTGTCACAGAACCAAGGGCTTGGCTCTACTCTAGGATATATTAAGTTTTGGGTGCCACCATCATGAGACAAGTGATGCTCTTCAGCATTTGGTTTCACCGTTCTGAGTGTGGAACCCAGAGACAGTGGGTTCCGAGCCCTTGAGCAGGCAAGGATTACTGTTGTTTTGTTTTTTAATTAGTCCAAAAATAAAACCTAGCATACAGAGTAATGAGTTTAATTGCAGCATTTTCAAGTAGACTTTGGTCCTGAGACCCATCCAGGTTCCAGAGTATGCTGGTCAAGAAACGAGTTACTAAATGTTTGCTGGAGAGTGTTCACACTATGCTTGGGCCTTCAGTTGACGCCCTGTAGCTATCCCAGAGGCCTGTCTCCAAGGCTGTGGCCCCAAGGTGCGTACACATGACATTGTGAGTTTCGTCTAATGCTCCCCGACTCACCCCTGCTTCTCGCCCTCCTTCTGCCGCAGATCCTGGCGCCCCCGTGAAATTGCCTTGTCTGCCAGTGAAACTGTCGCCTCCGCTACCTCCAAAGAAAGTCCTGATCTGTATGCCCGTAGGGGGCCCAGAGCTTTCCCTGGCATCCTACGCGGCCCAGAAGAGCAGCCAGCAGGCTGTGGCCCAACACCACCACACCGTCCTACCATCCCAGGTGCAGCATCAGCTGCAGTACGGCGGCCATGGCCAGCACCTCCCATCCTCCACCGGCACCTTGCCCATGCACCCTTCGGGCTGCAGGATGATTGATGAGCTGAACAAGACCCTTGCTATGACCATGCAGAGGCTGGAGAGGTAACTATGGGGAGGGAATTGCTGGAGAGAGGGGACAGGCTAGGAGTGGTAGAGTGTGATGCCTTATTCCTTTCCCTTCAAGGCTTGAAAGCAAAGTCGTAATCAAATCTGAGTTGAGGGATGTGTGGGGGAAGAGTATGTTTCCACTGTCAAACTAACGAGTAATCACATTTATTTTAAAAAAAATGTGGGGAGTGAGTAAAGAATAGCCTAGCAAGCAAGCGTGAGGACCCAAGTTCAAGCCCCCAGAGTCCATGTAAAAGGGCCAGGCATGACGGGACATGCTCACAGTCCCAGCAACGAGAAAGCAGAGACCGGCAGATCCCTGGGCCTCACTAGCCAGCCAGCCTCACTTACTCGGCAAGTTCCAAGTCAGTGACAGCCTGTCTCAAAAAATAAGGTGGCAGGTGCCTGAGGAATGACCCCTGCTCACACACACACAATCACAATCACACACACAAAGGAGGAACATCCATACTAGACCATATTGTTTCCCTAAACATTGTCATTTTGAGAAATAATGTGCACGTGTGATCATTAATCATTATTTCCTGCGCCGGTGTGGGGAAATGGGGGAGAGAATAATTTTGTATTCCAAATTATTTGGCTTACTTTTAACATTGTGCATATTCTGTGACGTTGGAAATAGCTTAAATGGAACAGGAAGAGATAAGGGCTGGCAGGAGGGGGTGGCAAGGCACATTAGAAGAGTGGAAAGATTTGGCCCCGCTCCTGCTGAAGAGGAACAGGAACACTGGGGTCCAGTGATATCCATGTGGGCCACTGGTATGACCCCATCTTTCGGGAAACGGCTCCCACACACATTTCTGGGAAGCCCGAAAAGAATACTCTCCCCCACCCACTCTACAATCTGACTGCCACTAAGGGAGAGCCTTCATCCCTGCCGCTGTTTCTGACAGTGATTATATGGGGGCCACTGCCATCCTACCTCTAGAATGTGACCCCCAAGGCACATTGCTTGACCCTGAGCTCACTGGGGGCAGGGAGAGACTGTTTCCATCTGAGCTGATAGCGACAAGGTTAGTGATGGTTGTCTACTGGGATGTACAGACAGGAAAACTGTAGTCTGGGAGGCTTGGTGGACTGCCAAACTTACCTTCTGCCTCCCAGCCAGGTGATGTTGTGTGGGGAAACAGCTACCTCTCAGGGAAGCTGTTGCCGCTAACAATCCTGACTTGATTGCTTTCTGTCAATCGTCACCATGGTTGCCAAAGAAAAACAAAAACTTTAACCTGGCCCTTGCCATTGGGTCCAACTACCAGTATTGTTAATGAAGGGCAACATTAGCTTTAAGTGACACATTGAAACATACCACAGTCACATCGCCGCCATGTTTATCACTGTTGTGTTCATGCTCACACCACCTAGGGAAACTAAGTAAAGGAACTAGGGAAGGTCAAAGAAGTTCCCCAGCCACACCTACTCAAAGGATGCCCCACAAACATCTCACTACCCGTCTACACCCACACTGCAGAAACTGAGAGCATGCTTTTCAATACGTTTATAGCAATTAGACAGGATCTGTTTGTTTGTTTGTTTGTTTGTTTGTTGGGTCTTAAAAGGCTTCATTTTAAAAAAAAAGCATTGCATTTTATGCAAGTGTCCATTTGTGACAGATTGAAAATTAAATTAAAAGGTAAGAATCTTTACTTCGGGAGCTGGCATGATGGCTCAGTGGGTAAGAACACTGACTGCTTGTGCAGGGGACCCTGGTTTGCTTCGCAGCACCCACATGACTGCTCACAAGCATTTGTAACTCTAGTTCCAGGGGATCCAGAGCTCTCTCTCTGTTTTCCGTGGTACCAGGCAAGTACATGCTGCACATACATGTAGACAGACACTCATACACATTAAGAGTGAATCTTACTAGAAATTGTTATTTCTCTCTGTGTGTCTTTCTCTGTCAATCTCTGCCTCTCTCTCTCTCTCTCTCTCTCTCGCTCTCTCTCATCTGTTTCCTTAAGGTACATACCAGTAAATAGATTTTGTGCTCAGGGTATGAGTTTTTCTGTCTCAGGTAAATTTTGATTATCGAAACAAAGATATCAGAGATAGCGCATTAGGATATTACTAAACATATTTTCACTTCAAACATGACCTTTCACGGTGTCTGTGGGTATTTGTGGAATGTCTGAGTTGAGTTTAGAGCGATGGTGGCTCCTCTGTAGGTCTTTTGCTGGACTGAGCTCTGTAATACAATGAATCAAACAAAGAACAAACCAGGACAGAGATGGTGAGACAGAGGAGAGGGGCCACAGCTTGGTGCTGGTAGCTGAATCAAGACCGCTCACACTCTGTGTACCACCTTAGGCCCTGTTACCTCCTTGTGCCTCTTCAACTGCCACCCAGGCCAAGGCATAGGCTCCCCGCACACAGCAGCAGGACAAAGAGAATCAACATATCTATCATTTTGACAAGACCACTCATCCTGAGAAAGAAAATACTCTTCCCAAGTAAATACAGGTTGGAAAGATTTGTCTAAGTATTTAGTGTCTCCTGGGAGCTGGAGATGGATCTGAAAGTACATCCAGGTCCTGGGCCACTTTGTCCTGTAACAAGAGAACTATTGTCTCACAGTGGTCCTCACCCTTTCACTACCTGAACCCTCCAACATGGTATCAGCCTTCACCTGCCCAGGCCTCACAAAAAAGGAGTTATTTCCCTATCCACCTGACAGTTTCTAGGGACCCCAAAAGACAATGCAAGGGGAAGAAGTATTACAGAACAAGACAGCATTGTGCTTGTGAAGGGCCTTGGGCCTTCCCACATTAGGGTCATCACTGTCCCCTGAGACCTACTAGGAAGTCGCCTGTAGACTCTCATTCCAGAATTGCCATCTGATCCTGAAGATGTAGCACTGTGGAATCAAAGGGAGAATTAGACAGCACTGAATTTTGATACATACTTTTCTCTAAACAGCTGTCTTGCCTGTGAAGGGAACTTGAAGGCAACTGTAGATAGCTAACCCCTCTCCATATCAAATTCCTGTTTGTCCTCTAATCTGCTCGGGGAACCTTGATGTGTTCCGAGGCAACCTTCTCACTCCGGGGATGGTTTGAGTAAGTTGTGAAGCTCTGCCTGTTAAAAACTCGGTTTCCTTAGCCTTGATTCTTATCTTCCTTTCCTAGGAAACGTTCTTAAGTCTTTCAGGATAGCTACGGTGTTCTCTACCTAAGGGCTTCACTGAACCTCTTGACATCTTGCGCACATTCCTCTGAGATGAACTTAGATCTTTTCAGATTTGTACCCATCTGACCCTGCCGTACAGTTTATTTACAGTATGGGCTCACCAGGCTTCAAGGAGGGGCATAGAGAGCAGGAACAAAAAGCCTCCAGGGTCTGTATTTAGCCCCAGTCACAGGGTTTCCTGTTTATCCTACCTCATGGTCAAGTGAGTGCATCCCAGCATCAGGATTTGGTTCTCAGGCACACCGCTGTAGCGTGACCTGAAGCGTGTTGCAGATTGTAAAACAAGGAGAACACTAACAGACCAGCCTCATTAGGGCTCTTTGTGAATATCAAATGATTTAATCAGTCCTAATCGGTTCATTACACAACATACCATAAATGTCCAGTAAATGGCTGTGAGCATTAAGCAAAGTTATCTGGCACGTAAAACTTTGCTTCAGTGCCTCTAAAAGGCACATTGCAAATGGATTTGATCTGATCGTATTGGAGTCTCAGTGTATGTGTGTGTGTGTCCCACTTTCTTTGAGTTACATGATCCTTATTTCTCTCTATAGGTGATTGACATCTTTTTGAAAAGTGATGTTTTACCATTTTAAATATTATGCAGGGTTTTTATTTTTGAATCTCTACAGTAAGCTCTGCAGTCTAATTGGCATCAGTTCTAGAGCTTGGACTTTTTGATTCCAGCCAGCCACTCACTTTTTCTGAGGTCAATCCATTCAGTGCTCTCTGTGCTCTCATTTCCTGTGGGCGAAATGAAGTGGGATATGAAGGGATTCTAGAAAGAGCCTCCCGGAGCTATGCTTTTAAAGAAGCCTTTTCCTCCTTGATTAAAGGCAGGTCCATACCTACAGTTGCTCACGTGGAAACTTAAGGTCACCCATGGGAAGCCCCACGCCCGACTGTCGGCAGATCCCATCCACTCTGCAGTGAGCACATGTCTGCATCAGCCGCCCCATGCCCTGCTTCTGACCCTCCGCTCTCCTCTATTGTCCTCACCTGTGTTGCTGCAGTCCTCCCCTACCCCAGCATCTGCCCCTCCCCACCCCCCATCCCAGCACAGTGCTCCAAGAGAGTGTGGTCCCCTGGGATACCCTTAGAGCAACACAGCCTGGGTGACCCCAACAACAAAGACGAAAGCCCAAGATCATCCAGCTGGGGCCTCCTCTCTGTGTCATCTCCAGGTGGACAGTGAAGGGATGAGAGCAGTCACATCTGCTTTTATGATGAACTTATTCTCGAGATAAGGACCCCGCCACCCCGACAATGACAACCTTCTCATGAAATCAGGGTCCTCATGACCTGACCGCATTTCAACAGGACTGTGCTGGGGCTTAGGTTTCTGATGGATGGATTTGGGGGAACGAGTTCTAATCACAGGAAGATCCATCCACAAGTCTTTGCTGAGTAGCCACTGTGTCTGGTGCTGGGGAGAGAACAATGAGGACAAGGGAGAGATAGCTCCTGTCAGCAGAGCCTTGAGTCCCTGGGAGGTCGGACTGAGTGAGCCCATCTGTGAAGGGCACAGGGTGGGAGCAGCACAGGGTGGGACAGAGCAATTGGCTGTTTAAGGGGGGGCACCTCAGGCACCATTCTCTGACGGTCAAAGGAAAGAGTGGCCAGATGATGCAGAATAAGAGAACATTCTAGTCATTTCAGAGGAAAGGGTATTGCTGTGTACTCTCCAAATGGGGGACTGAGATTTTTCATATGAAAAGAAGAGCCTCTGGCAGTTACACTCCAAGTTTTTAGAAGACTGGTCATAGAAAATGAGAGCAAAGGAGTGATAATAGGAAAAGGATGAACTATCCTTCCAGCAACAACATTCCCAATGGGTTTAGTAGTACACCTGCATAGGGAAAAAGTATACAGCTCATGCAGACTGGCCTGTCTCGATCTGAAACTCTACTCTGTATATATTAACTCTGACGTGAACGTTATTGTAAATAGAATGGCTCGACCTCAGCTCAAATATAAAGGAAGCTTCTGTTTTAGCACAGGCAGTCCAGAGTGAACATTGATCAACCTTCCCCAGGAGGGTCCTGTAGTCGTCTGCAATTCCTGGCAGCGCCTATTAAACACTGAATGCCAGGTCATCATGACAGAAACAGAAATCAAACAGGGCCTAGGGTAGAGTGCTGCCAAGCATAAACGAAGACCTGGATTCCATCCCCAGTGCTACCTGGAACCGGGAACCGTTTTCATTCACAGCCCTCAGAAGTGGAATCAAGGGTGTCAGGTCAAGGTCATCCGCAGCTTGACGGCAAGTTCCAGGATAGCCTGGGCTACATGGACACCTGTCTCAATAGATAGAGTGTCTTCTCCAAAATATTGGTAAACACAGAAATACAATTTATCATTTGTTTATATAATCCCTTTTTCTTTTTGCATGTGAGCTAGGGATGAAATTGTTACTTGTTGAGAATAAGGAAAAAGAAATCATGTTTAAATTGGACACAAGAAATTGAAATCTTCAACATGCCCCCTGAGGGAAAAATCCCTTTAATCTCTAAAAATCCATGATGTCATGATTATGTTTGAAGCTTTCAAGGAGCCCAGCTCAACTTGTAACCCTAGGGCAGATCCATTTTATGGTATTCGTTACTTTCGGTCCTGTTGCCTCAAGGTCACAGGAAATTCTAAAGAATAATTGCTGGTCCTGAACTCCTTGGGCCCACCATTTCCCTCAGCCTTACCAGCATGGCATATTAACTGCGCCAGCTTACATTTGTAATGTTTGACCCTCAAGTCAGAAGGCCCCGTGGTAAATAGCAGACATGACTCATTGCCCTAGCAAAACGAAACTCCCAAGGTCTCAGCGTGGCTCGATGATAAATTGGCATCGATTTGAAGCCTCGTTTTGTTGGTAGCATAGCAAAGGGCATTACGTGCACTATGGACATGAGAGGGGGAATATTCCTTGTCCATACAAGAGAGCTTCAAAAATCTCTTGCGTTTCTGATTCAACATTTGCCCCTGCTTCTTGGAAGCCAGATTTACCAACCTCCTGTTTCAGGTTAGTTCTTTGATCTCAACGTATTGACTTACCCTTAAGGGTCACCCATACATAGTGTTTTTTCCAGCCTTAACTGCTCTTCCGAGGGGTGTGATTAGGCCTCAGTGCAAGGCGATCTCACGAGCAAGACCTCTTCTCACTGCATGGTGGGCAAGCCGCTGGGTGGCAGAGAATTAAAATAAGACAGCACCTATGACAATGGCCACATCTCTTCCAGTTGTGAAATGAAAACTATCGCTGAATGGCAAGATGGCTCTGGGTTGGGAACCACTGACCTGAAGTATTATCCGTGGCCTTCTCTTGAGTCTCTTCAAAAGCAACTTCAGGATGATGCCCAGAAATTTGCAGTGGCCCATGGGTGACAAAGAATCAACCGAATCCTATTGTGCAGACTCTCTATTTGCAGTTTCTCTGACTGGCATTCTGGAAGCTAAATGTACGTTAATACTAGGCTCTACTGGTGACCTGTTTGTACCTCCTTTACTTCCGGAGCAGCTGTTCATTAATACATGGGTCCTACCCTAGCTCTTGAGCCTTTCTTGTTATGTTGCCCAGATCCATGGTTCACTCCACAGCACTGTAGTGCCCCAGAGATTCACCGAACAGGTGAAGGTCATCATATCTGTCTTAAACCATTCAGATAAGCATTCTTCGACACTTAACATGTAGTTACTTCAAGATCAAATAGACTTTAGAGTTCATGGTCTGTGTTCCCTGGCCCCCTTCCCATTGGCCGAGTAATTGTAAAAATCACAGATAAGCAATAAAGCATTCCACCTTAGTCTCCTAGGTGGGGCCTTTGTGAATTCTCAGTGGGCTACTGAAGATCAAGGTAGAATTTAACACATTTAAATGAACTTGTCTGTGCTGCAGAATACCACTAAGGGGTACATAAAATTGTGATTGTTTTTCCCCCATTATCAGAGTGGAAAACCCACTCTGTGTTAAGGGTATTTGTCCAAGGTCACAACTAAAGGAAACAAACTTTGCTGACTCGGGGACTAGGACTGTAGAGTCAGGTTCCTAAACCTTACTCGGTGTTTAAACGGGCACCACGGGCCTCAGTCTCCCAGAGGGAAAAGTGGATCTCTGCTCCCCAACATCTGAAAAGCTCCAGGGAGTGCAACAAACATAAGCACGTGGGATGTTTTCATGCTGCTACCTAAGCGTGCTAAGGAGGTGTCACAAGAACACTTAAAAACAGCCTCCCGGCTGACAGGTGGTCCTCCACTCGTCTCACAGAAACACGCCGTCAGTGTTTGAAATCCTCTACCATCTTCCCTCAGAGATGTAGACGTAGGCCAGTAAGACGACTCGGTAGGGAAGGGCACTTGCTGCCACGCCTGGTGACCTGAGGTCGCTGGGACGCACATACTGGAAGCGGAGAACCTCTGACCTCCACACAGGCACAGTGGCATGTACACACGCACACACAAATATTTGCAAAGCTTTCGGTGTTCAGAAGGGTATAATTACTATTTTGGTTTCATAGACGAAGACACACCATCGCAGTAAGGATCTAAACGTGGCTCTTCTCACCCCGGGCCTTTAGCTTCTCCACTAACCAGGTGTCTACCTTCTCCCTGCCTACTCCCCCCAAAAAGCTAACAAAGCTCATTGTTTCCCCCACCACCCACTCTGAGTTTTCTCTTCCACAAGCATGCTGGGTATGAGATACAATTTACACAACAAATTCATAACAGTGGGCTGTGACCATCTTTAGAATGAAAAGCAAGACTAGCAGATGTTCCTACAACCCATCTTATTCTTCTGCAATGCAGTTTGCTGTGAGGAGCACCAGAATGGGAGTTTGTTAGGACACTTACAGGTGGGTTTGATTTGAGACGTGGATGGTACAGCTGTTTTTGGGTAATTTGGATGCATGTAACACATGGTTGTGGATGAGTAGGTGTGGAGAGAGAGCAGGCTAAGATGGAAGAGAGCTTACCAACCATTACCAAGCTCTGCACTCCAGCCTTGGGTAATAAAATATTGTCACCATCATTCTCCTCCTCCTGCCCACTCTATGTTCGTTCAGTGACCCATCCCTGCTTTATGTAATAATTATCTATTGTCCATCATCTGTTTTCTCGATAACAACTAAGGTCACAAGAACCATGATTTGATTTCTCCTTGGGGTCTCCCTAGAAGCAAAAACAACCTGAGAACCTTTGTTTGTGAAAATCAGTGGACAAGAGAGTTTGCCGAAAGCAGGAGGCCTGATGTTCGCAAGCTAAATACTAAATGCAGAGTCATTTGCAAAGCCTGAGTGTAAAAGAGTCCAATTTTGGTGAGAGGCTCATGTGCATTACCCTCTTCATTGCGTCAATGGGAAAGTAAAAGCTGTATCCCCTCTTCTTTGTCCCACCCCCACCAAGAATATTATTTGGGCAAGGTTGGAAAACTCAGCTATCGATCGGTCAAGTAGGACACAGATAAAGAATGCAGGGGGCAAGCTGGGCACGGTGGCCAAAACCTGCAATCCTGACACCAGGGAGGCTCATGAGAGGCCACCCTATGCTACAGAGTGACACCCGTCTGGAAAAGACTTACACGCACTGCTGTGATGGCTCCATTGCTGCAGTACTCGCCAGTCAAGTGTGAGGCTCTCCGTTTAGATCCCCAGCACCCATGTAAAAGCTAGATGCAGCCGTGCGTGTCTGTAACTCCAGCGTCGGGGCCAGGAAGATCCCTGGAACTCACTGGCCAGTCCTAACAGAACCAATGTGCTCTGGCTTCGGTGAGAGACCTCGTCTCAAAAAATAAATAAATGAAGTGGAGAGAAATGAAGATCCCAGTGTCAACCTTCGACCTCCATTCTCAGGTACTCATGTTCCTACCAATCCAATGGTCACGTTTTCAAGAAACCACTCTCTAGTCTCCGAGAATTAACAGACCAGCTGTTCATATTTAGTACTGGAGAGAACCAAGACACCAACCCGATTTTTAATGATTCGTAAAAGAAATTAATGTGGAAGTATCAGCAAGCAGCTGGGGTCATTCATCAGAAAGGTCCCCTTTCCAGATATCACTTTTTCTCCATGGCACGGCAATAGGCTGGTGGGCAGAAGGCCCTGTGACCCACCATCCATGAATGGGAATTATTAGCTAATGGGCATCTCTGTAGCCCACATAAAGAATCCAGGCCAAGTGCTGAAGTTAAAAAAAAAAAAAATCACTGTCCTAGGCTGGGGAGATAGTTTGGTCAATCAGGGATTGCCAGGCAAGCATGAGGACATGAATTCAAGTGACAAAAGTAGAGCATAGTCCATGCTTATAATCCCGGTGCTGGGAATATGAGTCAGGCAAGTCCCTGGTTCTCACTAGGAAGTCATTCTAGCCTATTTGGTGAGCCACGGGCCACTGAGAGAGACAAAAAGCAAACTGGATGTCTCTTAAGGAATAGCAGCTAAGGTTGTGGTCTCTCCACACTCACATGTGCATACATTCACCTGTATAAAGCCACACACACAATCACTATTTTAAAACCTTAATCACTCTAAAACTTTTTGAGGTTAACCGTAACATCATTCCTAAAGAAAAACATGTAAGAAAGGGACATTGCTTTCCAGCATGAATCTGTGGTTAAAATGGACCAAGAAGACATTTATCTTCCCCCAAAGGATAGAGAAAATTTATTACCCACAAATATGACATGGAAAATGAAATTAAATTCCAGCAGGAATGAGCTGTAATTTCATCCGCGTGCATTACAAAGAGAGATTTCAGAGGGGAGAGAGAGCAATCGGCCCTTTTCCTTTCGGAGATCAAAAACGTGTGAGAAATTATGCTACAAATTGCAGAGCCTGAGGCTGGAAAATGACAGAAATAGCCACTAAAGCCCAAGAAAACAGTTCTTCAACTTCATTTTAAGAAAGCGGATGCGGGATGCACGATGAACGGTAGCCCAGGATTAGCCTGCTAAGATAAGCGTGCCATTAGAGCATTTGTTTTCCCTTGGACTTCAGTCAGCAGGAAGCTGAGTTGTTCCCTAAATAGGCTAGGGTGCTCAGCCTTCTTGAGGAGAGGGTGTATTTTGAGTTCCTTTTTCCACACGTTGTAAAGGATTTAAATGAATTCTTTTTCCCACCTGTTCTCTGTCCTTCTAGGGACCAATGACCCATATTTCTAAAACTGTCTGAGGTTTGGTATGTGATGGGTAACACCATATACGATACACAGGCTGACCCACAGACTGCCCCTTCCCAGTACACTCCATTTCTGATGGTGAAATCAGGAGTGGTGTTTGTACCTGACATCGTCTCTAAGTGTCTGTAAATCTCTTAGGTCGTGCTTGACCGTGTGGGCATAAGGGATGGTACTAGAAGCCAGGGCACGGAGCAAGGAAGACTAGCTGGACCTCCCGGTCTTCAACTCTGCTCCTCCTCAGTTAACTGGGGAGAGATACTTCCTGACCACATGGCTGCTGCAAGGTCAGGGGGAGACGCTGGTGCTTTTCATACATGCTGCTGGCCATTGCTGTCTTCTCCAGCGATACACAGAAACACCAGCAGGTTATCAAACAGTAGTCATGATGACGTATCCCTGAGTGGTGTGTTAGAGTGTGTGAGTATTGTGTGAGTGCATGAGTGTATTAGTATGTGTATATATGAGTTTATTTGTGAGTATATGTGAGCATGTGTGACTGTGTGAGTATGAATGTGTGTATGGGTGGGTATTCTCTCTCTCTCAATCTCTCTCTCTCTCTCTCTCTCTCTCTCTCTCTCTCTCTCTCTGTCCCCCTCTATCTGTCTCTCTGGAGCCCAGGCAGGCTTCATCCTCCTGAGTGCTGGGTTTGTAGGCATGTACCACCACACTTGGTCACCAAGAAAATCAAAGCATAAGCAGCCAAGCTTTGGAACAGGGCAGAATTCCTACTAAAGTGAGCACAGTAATTCAAGTGCATGTTTTCTTTGGGAGCACAGTTCCTTTTTTTTCTTTTTTTTAATCCTCTTGAGACTCCAAAAGAGCTAATGAGAAGAGGCCAAAGGCAATACTAGATCTTCTACAATGCTCAGGACGGTCCCCAATACAAAGAATTATCTTGTTCAAAAATGTTAAATACACCAATATTGAAAAGCCTGTCAAGGCCACCATTAAGGAAAATAATGTCTTTGTCACTGGTGGTTCCTAAAACGAGTTTAGGGCAACCTTTATGAAAGTGTTAGTGTCTGATTAAATATGTAAGTACTAAAATATATATCTATAAAATGTATTTGATATGTTCTAAATATAAACAGTGCCCTGATGCTTAGATGCCCACACCCTCCTGGCTGTGATAGGCCAAAGTAGCTTCTTCCTCCTTTACATTGCTTCTTGTGAGATACTTGGTCACAGAAGCAAGAACAGGAACTGTGCTAACTAGCCGTGGCACAGGCCTGAGGCAAGGCTGGCCATCATGGCGCTGTGAGCATCGGGCAGACACTTGACAACAGTAGCCTGGAAGCAGAGAGAGTGGCAAACAGGAAGGAACTGGGGCCAGGTAACCTTCAAAGATGCTCTCCCAGGATCCCCACTTCAGACTCTAGCTTCCACAGTTCCACAGCCTCCCTAGAGTCTGTTCAGACTGTGACTGTACCAGTGGCCAGTCCCCTGATGAAGGCAGGACCAGCCACTGCCCCTGAAGCCCTGCCTGTGAACTCCCCTTGAAACAGACCAGGAAGCTTTTTAATACCTGAGCTTTGGGGAGGGGTTCCACATCTGAACCATAAGAGGGGAAGACGGGAAACAGACAGATGCTTATCGTTTTTACAACTGAGGGATCTTCTGTGGCATAGGCAAAGTATTGTTGGAGACAAATGCTGAAAGATAGATGGGAATGGAAGGGATGAAGATGAGCCAGGAGCGCGTTCTAGGCCAAGAACACTGATTGCACAGTGTGAGCTTTGTATAGACACATAGGTGATAGATAACATAGACCCTGTTGTCTCAGGTGCGGGGCACCATGCCAGGTTTGAACGACTATACCCATAAGCTGATAGGTTTTACTTTTCTTTGTCAATGGGCATCTTTACTTAGAGCAAATATATGGAGCAACTCGATCATATAAAACCAGCACTACTGAGACAACCACTTCTCTAGGCCTCCTTTGCTGCCACACGGGGGAGGCCACACACAGTCAAATGCTGCACTTCCTGGAGTTGGCACTTGGCCTTGGATAGTGCAGCTCGCACTGTCCTAGCTGGATTTTCCATTTGTGTTGCTGCTTTCGAAGACTTGGGAGCCATTCAAAATTCTCATGGCAAAGGCAACTGTGTGTTCTTTTTAGAACCTTGCCCCAGCACGGGTGGGCTGACATTGATAAAAGCTTCTGGAAGACTTATTCCTGTAACTAACAAGGCCATGTTGACAGGGCCAGCTAGTGTACTACCACCTTCAACAAAGGCATGATCTGCACAAGTTTTCATGTCAGAAAGTCAGGTCTAAGGCTTGATTCCCTAGCTGGAGTCCCATCATGACCTCGCCGGCCTCTTTCCTGCTCACTTATCTTCTCGGAGAGTTGTCTTCCTCTTAGCACCTTCCCTGATCTACACTTGCGGTTCAGTAGTTACTTAGTTTATGGAGCCGGGGTCTCACTGTGTAGCCCAGGCTGGTATGGAGCCCTCGACCTCCTTGCCTCAGCTTCCCAAGTGCTAAGATCGTGGTTGCTCACCACCAGCCCCAGCTTGGATATGGATTAGTAAAATACGTTCAGACATTTCCCTGGATTCACGTGGGTTCCTGGAAAACACTATTCCTAATTATACAAACAGAGGCATTCTAGTGCCTGCTAGATTGACACTTCAGGAAGAAAGCGGTGTCAGTCTCCAGCTATGTTTGGAATGTCCCGCCCAGGTAGTTGTTAGCCACCTATATGGGCGTCCTTATCTCGCAATGCTATCGAGGTAATGTGTTACACCTATCACTGCATCTAGGTGTCCTCTTGTGGAATCCTGCTCTGTTCCCCATCTCATACTCTTAACTTCAAGGAGAAAAACCACAGCTATAGCTGTATAGAGACACCATGACCAAGGCAACTTATAACTGGGTCTTACAGCTCCAGAGGGTTAGAGCCTATGACCATCATGGCAGGAAGTGTGGCAATGGGCAGGCAGACAGATGAGCATGGCACTCGAGCAACAGCTGGGAGCTTATACTGCTATCCACAAGCTGGAGACAGGGGAGAGCTAACTGGGATTGGTGTGCGCTTTTGAAACTTCAAAGCCCACCCACAGGGACACACCTCCTCCAGCAAGGCCACACCTCCTAATCCTAAACAATTCCACCAACTAGGGACTAAGTATGCAAATATAGGACCTATGGGGGCCATCCTCATTCAACCATACCACCCCATAAGGTTGAGTTTCTTGTCTCTTTTATTCCCCTTTCTTCTTCCATTTGGACTCTCTTTGGGGCTTCCTGCCTTAAGGCATTCTTGTTCTAACTTTTCTTCACACCAAACAATGCCTGTTATCTGCATCCCATCCCTAACTCCCAGATGTCTGCCCTGAGCTCTGTGCCTTTTAGGAACCATGCTAATTAAGTTATGAAAGTAGAAAGAGAAGGCAAAGGTAAGACAAAACATAGATGTAGCAGATGTGTTGGTCATCATGTGGGTTCCCTAACAATGGGAGGAGGGGCTGTCTCTGACTCTTGCCTGCCTCTGGCTCCCTTTCCCCTAGCTGGCCTGCCTTGTCAGGCCTCAGTGGGAGAGGATGTGTTTAGTCCTCCTGTAGATTGAGGTGCAAGGTAGATTGGTACCCCCTTGGGGGACTCCCCTTCTCTGAGAAGAAGGAGGGGGTGGGGGGAAGGAGTGAGCGAGGGTGGGACTGGGAGGAGAGGAGGGAGGAGCTGGGATCAGGCTGTAAAGTGATAAATAAAAAATTAAATTTATAAAAAGGACAAAACACAAGCTCATGTAATTACATTTTGTGTATCTTCCATACACCCCTACTTTCCATGATACGCAAGGAAGATACCCAGGCACATCTGGGATTTAGTCACTATATTTGCTCCGTAGGGTGGGCAAAGCAAATAAGGTGCCCACTCACTCCAGTGTATAGTTGGACACTGTATTTGTCACCCAGAGACCATCCAGCGTGCGTTCGCCCTGCCTGCTGCTCCCGTTGCTGTGCCTGTTATAATTAGCTAGGAAATGGGCCCCCTCACACCACTCATCTCTAAGAAAACATTGCATTTTTGAAAACACATGATTCTGTCCTATTCGGTAATTGTTATTTTTAAGTTGATTTAGTTCATTGCCTTGAACAGCATAGCTCATATGGTGTTAACTGGATTTCCCATTTGTGTCATTGAAGAGTTATGTGGAAAATACAAAGAGGAAAACAATGCTTTGGAAACAGTGAAGGGAAGAAAGTTAATTGAGTTTAAAATTGGACACAGCAATAACTTAAAATATAATTGAAAGCTTCAAAGGAAACTGGTGTTTTCATATAACATAGTAAGATGCCTTTAGGATAAACTATTTTAGTCTAATGCTTTGATATATAATTTACCTTCACAATTCATTTGTTTATGAATGTCTAATACTTTTTTGATGTAAAAAAATATTTTGAGTTTCCTATGTTCAGAAATTTTTAAATAAGGATATAAGCTCTATTTGTTTATGACTCTGAAAAGGAATAAAAATTTTTATCTGATCTGGGGCTATATGTGTGTGGTAGAGTGCTTGAGGAGCAAGTCCTGAGGCCTTGGTTTCAATCCCCGATACTAGAGAGAGAGGCCGGAGGGAAAGAGGGGAGGAAGAGAGGGAAGGAGGGAGGAAAGGAAGGAAGGAAGGAAGGAAGGAAGGAAGGAAGGAAGGAAGGAAGGAAGGAAGGAAGGAAGGAAGGAAGGAAGGAAGGAAGATGTTTTTGGATTCTTGTTCCAGTTATTATTTTTTAATATCATAATACATTTATTGTTTTTTTCTTTCCCTATTTGCAGTTTCCCCTACCTGTCCTTCCTACAACCTCCCCTTTACCCTGGATCTACCTTTCACCTTCCCCCAGAAAAGGGCAGGACATCAACCAAATATAGGTTACAAGTTACAATAAGACCAGGCACAAATTCTCAACACCAAGGCTGGATGAGGCAACCCAGTAGGAGAAAAAGGATTCCAAAGACAAGCCAGACAGTCAGAGACAGCCACTGATTCCAATGTTAGGAATCCCACAAGAACACTCAGCTACTCAACCATTACATATACGCAGAGGACCTACGTCAGACCCACACAGGCTCCCTGATCTCTGTGATCACATGAGTCCTGATCAGTTGATTCTGTGGGCCATGTTCTTATCGTGTCCTTGACTTCATATGGAGGACTCTGTTGCTGTGGGATCTTCACATAGGCACTATTAGGAAACTGTAATGGTGTATATTTTCCAACTATCAAATAGTGGGTGCTTAAGGAGTCTTTTTAATTGAAAATATATTAAATCTGAATTGACTTTGAGGGGACCATTCTTGCAAAACTGACCAGTAGGGTGGGGCAGGGAGCTAGGCTAATGTTACCTGTGACTGCCTGTTGAACCCCGATATCATGCTTGGAAACAGAACCTTCCTCTGGGTGCTCCATGGCCATATCCACCTTGCTGTCCAAGTGCGGGGCTCAGCCCTTCACTCATCCCAGGTCTCCTCCTCCTCTGTATGTCCATCCAGACCATTTCAAACTCTCAAGCATTTCAAGCAGTTCCTGCCACTGCTCTACATAGGTTTCAAAAACTAGAACCTTGCTTGCTAGCCTTGATTTGAGATCAGGTTAATCCTTACTCCAGTTAGGAGGTAGGTGACTTGCAGAGAAGCCCCACCTTAGTGGGTTCAAAGCGTGTCATTCAGTGACTGCAAGTTCTTATGCACCCATCATCACCATCCATATAGGGTTCTCATGTCTCAGGCCACTGCCTCCCCCACAAAAGTAGTGCCCTAAGCTATACGGTGAGCAATGGATCCTTTGACTCTGAGAACAGGACAGCTGAACTTTAAAGCAGCTCCAAGGCATGAACAGAACAGGCTGGCTAAGGCAAATTTCCTCTTTCTTTTGTCTCTAAGCAGCTCCGAGCAACGAGTCCCCTGTTCCACTTCTTACCACAGCTCTGGTTTGCACTCGAGTGACAGTGTCACGAAAGCAGGACCCATGGGCCTTCCGGAAATCAGACAAGTGCCAACTGTTGTGATTGAATGTGATGACAATAAAGAAAATGTGCCTCGCGAATCTGACTATGAAGACTCGTCCTGCTTGTATGCACGGGAAGAGGAGGACGAGGAGGAGGACGATGATGACGACGCCTCCCTGTACACCAGTACGTGCAGGCAGCCTTCCCATGGCCGTGGGGGAAGTGTGGTACTGTAGAGACAGCGCCCAAGGTCACAGGCACAGCCCAGGTGACTTCTCCAGGCCCCACCTCCTTAAGCAGTAGTAAGAGAGAGTAAAAATCATGTAGACAGCTGCATAGCTCTACACACATCACACCACTATTTGATCACCTCCCGCCTCTGCCTTGGTTGCTTTCTCGAGCTGTAACCCTCTCTTTCAAACAAGGGGTCAGGAGAGGGAGAGCTTAAAAGTTTGTTAATACCTGCTGTGTTTGCAGCATGTTCATGTTCAAGTGTACCTAGTTAGCATTGGAAAACCTGAATTTAAGTTCTCCATTGAAGACTTTTAACTGTATTAAAAATCAGAGAAAGCTAGTTAGTTATCTATTACCCTGGACATGAATAACTAGGGTTTAATGGCGTAAGGATAGCTATAGCTTGACTGGTGGCCAATTGTCTAGTATGTGAATTAATCATAACAGCAGACATTTGTTGACTATATAGTGGGGTCCCAGCCATGAGCTAAGATTGTGTTCTCACATCTCTATCTTAAAACAGTCTTAGGGCATCAACATAGTCCCATTTTACTGGTAAATGGAGAAAGAAGGGTGAAAGCGATGTGGGAGAGAGAATCGTAGAGCTGCAGTTGGAGGCTGAAATGACCCATGAGTGGAATGGGGAAGCTGCTGAGCCTACTTGTCTTGTGCTTGAGAGTTGAAGCCCCTGTGCCATGGTTTCTCACCTTTGCACTCTTGACCCTTGGGGCCAGATCATTCATATGTTGTGGAGGTGAAGCTGCATGTCACAGAAAGATTGACAGGTGCCAGGGTCTCCACCAGCTAGATGGCAAAACCAACCTCCCAACCCCCACCTAACCTTCAACCACCAACAATACCTCTAGACCTCTCCAGCTGCTCACTAAAGAGAAAAATCAATTCCAATTCCAATGGAAACCACAGATTTATAGCAGCCCTGGATGCTCAGGAACCTGTATGTTCCAAAGAAAGAACAGTCCTAGACTAGTGCTCATTCCATGGTCCTCAACTCTGCTCTCATCCCAAATGGTCCCACCTTGACTACAGAGCATCATTATATTATCTCTGTATGCCCTGAGCTCCAAGTAGCTGCTCTTGTCTGTCTCCTGGGGGTACCCAGCATCCATGAAAACAGATATATATGCCCACAAGCCTGCTGCCCGTGGGAATACCCCCTGTCCTGGCAGCAGCTCTACTCTGTGGAACCGTCCCTAGCTGTTAAGACCACTCTCCTGTCTGTTCCTCCTCCCTCTATGGCACTGCACAGCAGGTCCTGTTCTCTTCCATCATGCAGTGATGTTGCTGCATGACAGGGATTTCTAAAGGGAGAGATTCAGTCACAGGCTACCCCTCCTCCTAATACATCCGACACCATATAAAGTGTCTAAAGCCTGGCAATGGCAGCAACACTAAAAACTCAGACTTTGGCGTTCTTGAGTATTAAGCCCTTTGTGCCTGTCTTCCTACGTTTTGCTTTATAACCCACCCATGGCTGGCCTCATGGGCTTCCAAACAGATAGGTGTCTCTGGTAACTAACTAACTTCTCCCCCACCCCCCTTGCAGGCTCTCTGGCCATGAAGGTCTGCAGGAAGGACTCCTTAGCCATCAAACTCAGCAACAGGCCCTCTAAGCGAGAGCTAGAAGAGAAGAACATCCTCCCCAGGCAGACCGATGAGGAACGGCTGGAGCTCAGGCAGCAGATCGGCACTAAGCTCACCAGGTAGGAAAGCAGCGTCACCACCCTTCTGACCCCAGGACAGGCTCTGTGGCTCAGTAGAAGCATACAGCCTCCATCTCCAACCTGCTTCTCTGTGTCTCTTAACAACTTGCTGCATGCAAAGCCCGTGGGTAGCAACTTGTTTGGTCCCTAAGATTACTTGTACAGTCCGTCCCCTTCACTAAGGCAAACCTTAGAGATTTCACTTGATTTAGGGGTTAGGACTGAAGAGCTGTGTGCATATAAGTTGTGATTAGTTAACTATGGTGACAACCAGGCACACTCTGTTATATAGTCATGAGTTTGGTAGTGGTGTCTGTTGCTACTCTGGGATGCTTCTTGAATGGTGCATGTATGGTTATTAAAGACATAGCCATAGATTTGTGTGGTATTAATATCTTAAACCCTGTGTATGATTGTCATCTAAGTTTATATCGCATCAGATAACATTGAGTGCTTGCTATTTGGTCATGCTTCTAAGCATTTCTACATTGTATATAGTAAATCATTTCTTTGTTGAATTTCCTTTAAGATAGGTATGCTAATGCTTGATCTACAGTTGAGGACATCAGGCTTAGAGAACTTCAGTTACTATATTAGTTGCTTTTCTATTATTGCACATTACTATATATAGCTTCTTTCCCACAGTTACCTTAGTTTCTTCCTGGAGGGTGTTGTGGTAATGATATGGGGCTATGTGAGGTAGTCAACACTGATATGATTTAGCATTGCATTACATAGTCTTCAAATGTGAACAAAGATATCAGAACACACATATATACATTTTCTCATGCATTTGCTCTTATTCTGTGTGTGTGTGTGTGTGTGTGTGTATCATCATCTCTGTCTACCTCATTGAATTTCAGTGGTGTGGGCACAGAATGGTTATCTAGTTCAGCCAGTGATAGTTACAGCTTTCCAGAAAGCACAACCCATGTCCTATTCAACAGCTGCTCAAAGCACACACACACACACACAGTTACTCATGCTTAGGAATGTCCACTTACAGTCTTGTTGGACAGTGACCTACTCACTCAGGCAACACATAACCAGATCTGGGAGAAGGGAGTGGCAGTGAATGGCTCTGAACCGGCTCCAAGTGTGTTCCAGTATAAACATGGTTCAAATGAGGCTCTCCTTAGGTGGAGGGCAGGCCTGGGGAAAAGGAAAGGAGCACATGCTTGGCCGTAGTCCTTCCCAGAGTTCAAATCCACCCATGCATGTAGATTTCTTTTGTTATAGATGTTTTTTCTTTTACTCCCATTTCCCAGGATTTACTATAGGACAGATAGAGCATGCAGTATACGGAGGCTCAGTGAAAGACTTCTCACACCTGGTTGCCTAATGTAACATTGTGGTGAAAGAATCAGAAAGAATAAAAGTGAGAAATAAGGAGAGGAAGAAATGAGAAGTGCAGAAAGCAGCCCTGTTCCCTTGGTGTTGACTATTAAGTAGGAAAGAACGTTTTTGCTCTCTAGCATTCTTCCCAAAGAGAGAATTCTCCCAACCTCTCATGCTGAACATAAAACTATATCCCCACCCACCATAATGCTTAGCAGCCATGGCTAAACTCAGAAGAGGAAAAAACATGGCTGTCCACATTTGGAAAAGTTCTATGTTCAAACCTTTGTCCAAGAAATCCTTCCTCTTACAACCCTTCTTCTTTACCAATACATAAATTCTGCTGGGGAGCCATAAGAGCCACTGAAGACCCACCATGGTGACTATCTCTCCTCAACCATCTTTTATGCTGGCTAGAGGGCCACACCAACCAAGGAGGGAGATAGGAGTAGGAACAGTGGTGCTGGTGATGTCCAAGGCACGTTGTTCTGTGACAAGACCTTGGGCAGCTGTAGTCAGGTTACACAGCAAGAACCCAAAGCAGGAACATCAGCATTGTCCAATGTTTCATTACTCAGATGGAGAGGCCACGTCCACATTGCATAGGCATCCTTGTAGAAACAGATTCACACAGAGAGAGTTTTAGAGACTGTCCTCTTTAGAATGAGAGCCCATCTCTACTTCCCAAGCCAGTCACTGATCCTGAAACTAAGGCAGAAAGTCTGGGCTGGAGATTTGCCAAGCTGTTCCAGGACAAGAAGCCTAGCTTCAGGCGCTGGTTCTCAGTCCTCATTGGTGCTCCCCCACCCCCACCCCGCAAACCTCCCAGGGTAAAATTCTGATCACTGCGTACATACGCACTGCAAGCTTGGTTATTACAAAAGGTGAAGTAAGAACGTGGAGGTCTGTTCCACAGCTTGGCGGGCTGTGGCATTCTGTACGACAGAAGAATTATACTGGAAACCATAAGCACTCTGAAACCCTCCAGCTGAGTCTGCAGTCCTCATGGAGTGAGCAAGAAAGACAGCTTTACTTAGCCTGATGGCTTTAATAGTTTAAGGCGGGAAAAGGTGCAGCAATCCAAGAGTAATCCCAGAGTGGGGAGTGAGGGATAGTGAGTCAGTTTCTACAGAACCTTCCAGCATGAAAGTAGGATCTCTGCCTAAATAATGACTGTTCTTCCGTTGGGGTCTGAATATGAAGTATCGCCTACAGGTTTAAGTGCTTGAACACCTGGTTTTCAGGTGGTGGTGCCGTTTGTAGAGGTGGAGGTTGCAGAAGCCTTAGAGTAGGCGGAGCCTGGATGAGGGGGATGGGGTGTGGAGGGCGTAGCTTCTTCCAGCTAGAGCTGTTTGCGTCCTGCTCCCCTGAGATAGGAGCAGTGCCACGGATGTGGCCACTGTGCACGACCTCCACCATGCTTCTCTGCCTGTAAGTGGGACCCAACGAAACCCTTCCTCCCCTTGGTTGCTTCTATACGGCATCTTATCCCAGCGCAATTTCTGTTAGCATTGCCTTGCAGATGCTTTGGAGCAGACATTCCTGATTCTTATTTATAACAGATAACCACTTCATTCAGCCAGGGTAGGAGAAATATGGAATTCTCTGATTAGAGATGGGAATAGGAATAAGAGGTTGCGCAGTGTTGCTGCTGAGGATTCCAGAATAGTACAACAAGCAAAGGAGTAAGCAAGTCTGCCCCCTGAGGAGTGGGACAGAAACAGCAGGGCTTCTATTTTAGTTATTTCCTTCTTTTTTAATTTCCTTATTTAGACTTCATAATAATGTTCTTAGCACATCCATGAAGTAGTCCCTACATATATATAGCCATAAATCAGTAGCATGTAGCCATGCATGGTGGCACACTCTTGGAATCCCAGCTCTTAGGAGATAGAGGCATGGAGATAAGAGGAACAGAAGTTCAAAGTCATCCTTGACTACACAGGAAGTTCAAAGTCAACCTACACTACACTGGACCCTGTCTAGAAAGGTGATAATATATAGATAAATAGGTAGGTAGGTAGGTAGGTAGGTAGGTAGGTAGGTAGAACAGTACATGTTGGGAACATGCTGAGATTCTTACTAATGAGAATACTTAAGAGTCCATTGGTCTAATAGTCCCTTATCCAAGCCATGTGAACAAAGCTATTCTCTACAGTAGCCCCTAGTCAAGGGAAATATGAAGACCATAGTGCAGTCTCTCTGAGTATCTTTGGGAGCTTTGATCCCTAAGAAGCAATCACCTTGACTCTGGAATGGTAGAGATCTAGTTTCCTTCAGGAACGAAGCTTTTCCTTCATCTCTTCCCCTACATGATATTTCATCCACGTGACTCAATTTTTTTTTATTTCCAATCTAATTTAACAGATCAAAAACAATGAGATGTGGAGCCATGCTTTTTAAAGTTCATCAGGAGGGTGTCCGGTCAGAGTGGCCTCCTGAGAATAGGAGAGCATGTTTCTTCCCTTATGTTTCTAGTTTGGTGTACTGATTTATTGGTGAAGTGGCTGTGTTCAGGATTGCTACAAGAGGGGTTGTCAGGGACAAAGAAACTTAAATGCTAAAGCATGACCTGATAGTGGTCACAAAGACCCAGTGCCCTCAGGCCCCTGGGTGACAGCCAGAATTCCACCTTTGCCAACAGGGATCTGCAGGCTTGGCCTCTCCCATGGGCCTCTGGGCCATTTGGATCAGATAGGGAGAAAGGCCTGTGAAGAAACAAACAGCCAAAGGTGCCTCACAGTAGCCATGGGACCTTCTACTCCACATCCAGCCTGGCAGTAGATGACAGCTAAAGCAGCCTGCTTCTCTCTTCTCTGTTAAAATACCACTTCCAGGCCAGGGGGATGGCTTGGCGCCTGAAGGTAATTGTCATCAAGTTTGGACAGCCTGATTTCAATCCCAAAGACCCACACTGTGGAAGGAGAGAGCTGTCTCCCACAGAGTGCCTTCTCATCTCCTCACGCATAGCATGGCATGCTCCCCAACACACACACACACACACACACACACACACTTTTAGCAGCTGAAATACCACCTCCCATTCAGATCAGAGATCAGCTGTCAGGCTCTTTGCCATTATGGTTGACCGGAAGTTTTTTTCAGCACCCACCAGAGCCATGGCAGACACAGGCTGCACTGGCACCTGGCCATGGCCCTGTTAGACGCTCTAAGAAGGGGATGGGGGTTGAGATTAGAAAAGGACTCTCTCCTTGTGGGATCCTTTCCCTGTACTGAACATGGCTCGTGTTATTTGAGACATTCACCTATTTTCCCCCCTGGGCTCAAAGGAAGAAGCTAACTCAATTTCAGCCCTCTGGAGCACTTGGTTGCTGGAGATGCTGTGACAAAGTGTCTGCCAGTTAGGGAGTTTACACAGTAGAGCACATTGTCCCACAGCTCTGGAGACTGGCAGTCTGACTCCTGCCTCAGGCTTACTGCAGGGAGAGGCAGGCCTGTGGCTCTGTAGACTACAGTACTCATCCCTTCCCAGCTCCAGCTCCAGCACCAGCTCCAGCACCACATCTACTGGCTTGCTGGAAATTTTAGGCAGTGCCTTGACTTTGTTTTCACATCCAGCTCTACCTTCAGTTTAACATGTCATTCCCCCAGGTGAATTCTCATCTGTAAAAGGACAGCAGTTGTATTAAACTAGAACCCAGCAAATAACCTCATTTGGAATTGGTTCCCTCTATAAAGACCCTAACTCTATTCTCAAAGGTTCTGAGGGTTAAGGCTTTAACATGTAAGTTAGAAGAATACGGAATTCATTTCAGGGATACTTAGGGAAGCAGAACATGACTCTTGAAGAGGGACTGTGACCTCAAGTGCATGTGAGGACAGAGAGATATTGTATAGACGTGAACCGGGAAGTTACAAGCTTGTTAACAGGGAGACTTGGGAGCTAGAATGGGATGAAAAGCCCTTTACATTAAGGAGCCATCACTGTTGAAATGAAGCCTCCTGTTGTTTTGAAGAAATGAAAGACCATTTCTGTTGTCTCTTCTGAAAAAAAATTGAACTATTAAAATAAAAAGTTCCAGGTTTTAGTTAGTTTTCCATTTCTGTTTTAAAAAATACCTGAGACAATCAATTGAAAAAAAAAAGATTTAACTCACAGGTTTAGCGTTTTCAAACTGTGATCAATTGGCCCTGGAGCTTTTGGTTCTGTGGCAGGCAGCACATCATGGTAACACACATAAAAAAGCAAAGCTTCTCCCCTTGTGAAAGCCATGAAGCAGATGAATGAATCATCCCATAATTCCGTTACAGGTATACCCCCAATTACCTGAGGACATCCCACTATGACCCCCTCTCAGAGGAACCACTACCTCTTGGTAGTTTTAGTAATACCACTGGGTGGGTACCAAGTCCTTAGCACATGGCCAGTGATAGACATTTATCCAAACCATGACTTGTCTATATACCAAAAGATATATTTGTAGACTGAACTTAGCCCAAGGCCCCCAGCTCAGCCCTGGACCACATAGTTTCGATCTTGGACGTGACAGCCATAATCTATCCTATTTGCAGAGCATCCATGAGGCCTCTGAATGCACTAGCATGTTGATGAGGTAGCTACACAGGACCAGCCTGTGTGCCAGGAGTGCAAGTTCAAGCATGTTCATGTGTGCATCTGTAGCAACTCAGAGTTGACAGGTGGATGGCAGAGACTGGCCCGAATGTATGTTCTTGTTAAAAATGATCTCGAGAATGTCACTCCACATTCCTGAAAACAAGATCGTTTCTTACTTGCTGTGCTTCGAGGATTTAGTCAGGCAGTTCTCGGAACAGTGACAGGTGTCAACTAGAGGAGTGTGGGTTAGATAAAGATGTCGGTTGACAGAGCTGCACTGCTCTCTGATCCTTACCACTCACCAGCCTAGGAATTAGGAGCTTGCGGTAAAGCTGCTTAAAGCTCTACTGAAGCCATGGAAACCAGCACCCAGCACCAAGGGCTGGGCCGGATGTAGCTCCCTGCTTTTTTGTTGTTGTTACTTTTATACAGGGTTTCTCTGTGTAGCCTTGGCTATCCTGGACTGGCTTTGTAGACCAGCTGGCTTCCAACTCACAGATACCCACCTACCTCTCTCTCCCTGAGTGCTGGGATTACAGGCATGTGACATTGCGCAGTTCCTGCTTTAAAATGTCCATTTCTCTCTGCTCTCTGAATCATTAGGTTCAATGTTAGGGCATGAGGAGTGACCCATCTTTGTATATGCAAAGGGCCTGGCAAACCAGGGAAAATAGTTGTTTGACTCCCCCATGAAACCTCACCATCTCTCTCTCTTCTACTTAAGATTGAATAATATCCTATCTGAAAGGCATCCTAGATCTCTAGACATTCTGCCACAGCATCACAATAATCACAATAAACAAAATATAAAATCATATGTACTGAGGGTTGTGTGCCTTTAAGTCATAATGCAGTATTCAACAGAGAAAAAAAAAATGAAACCTGTTTTTTATGCTCGTAGCCCAGGCAATAAAATACAGCAATCCCAACTTCTAATGTAACATTCATAGTGTTTATTGTTTGGTAAGATTGATGCTTGGAGTCTGACACTCCAGCACCTACCTGCAGAGTGGCAAACAACGTGTCCCCTAGGGCCTAAGGACAAAGGCTGGGTGTGAGTTGGCATCACCCCAGGCTACATAATTTCTTCTGCTGCAGAAACACTTTCTAAAAATAGGAATACCAATCAGAGGTTGTATGAATTCTGTTCAGCCTGAACTTGCTTAGTGTCTCTGGGTACAACATCACTGTGGATCCCACTTGGGAGGAAGAAGGGAGGATGATAGGCTCTTAATTCCTTGTAGACCTGGATGGTGCATCTTTGCACCCTCTTCACCATTGTCGTCATCATCATCATGCTGATGTCATGGTTCTTTTGGCCACAGAGGTGGTGGGAAAGAGGACAGGCTTTGAGGAGCAAGAGAGGGATGGGAAGGGAACAGTGGTATGCCTGTCATTAGACTCACACGGCCTGCGTGGGGCTGGCTTGTACTGGGTAGACATTGTCCATGAATTCAGAGACCCCTTAGGAAAGACAAAGGCCAGGCCAGTCACTGAGCTGACTTTTGTGAGGGGAGCATGCTGGGAGGAGTTTTTGGTGAGTGCCGTGTTTTGCTGTGGCAAATTTGCATTAAAAACCACAGGGATGTTAGCCTGGAGAGAGGGCGAGGTGGTGAAGAGCATTAGCTACTGTTACAGAGGACCAGGATTCAGTTCCCAGCACCCATACGACAATTCACAACCATCCATAATCCCAGTCCCTCTTCTGGCCTCCATGGGAACTGCATGCAGGTAGGGCACATGCAATCGTTCAGGCAAGACACTCAATTACCTAAAATAAAACTAAACAATTTTTTAAAAAATATACACATCAATCCTTTGAGGAGTGGACACTGTTTTAGATCATCTACATCTTTCTTGAACTCATGGCACAAAGTAGAGACTCCTCCAGAAAGCTGACGGATGCTCACATCTCCTTAGGCTACAGCCATGTGCCCGGTGGTTTCTTATTATTGTCATTTAATGAAAAGGGAGAAAACTAGCCCTAAATGAAGGTTTGAGCAAGGTGCTTTGGGAGAGGGCAGGGGGAAAGGCACTCATTTGAGTATTATTTAGTTTTCTTTCCATTGTTGTGATAAAACAGTGATCAAAAGTAACTTGGACCGGAAAGTGTTTATTTCATCTTACACCACCAGGTATACCTATGCACTAGGGAAGCCAGGGTAAGAACTCCAGGCAGGAACACAGAGGCAGGAACTGAAGCAGAGACTATGATGGAGTGCTGCTTACTGGCATGCTCCTCATGGCTTGCTTAGCCTGCTTTCTTATAGAACCCAGGACACCTACCCAGGAGTGTCATCACCCATTAATCATTTATTAAGAAAATGCCCCCCCAAAGACCTGCCCAGGGTCCATTCTAACAGAGACAATTTCTTAATCAACGTTCCTACTTCCCTAGTAACTCTGGTTTGTATCAAATTGACAAAAAACCAACCAGCCCTCAGAGGTTCTGGCATGGAGAGCTGAGTGACTCCTATCCCAGGACCCATGGTGGCTGAACATCTCAAAGCTATGCAGGGATGTTTGCACTCTTTTTCCTTCTCACCACGGCTTCTTACTGAGAAGCACAGAATAAAGACTGAGCTGGTGGCTATCAGTATGATGGAGTCTTAACTGCCTGTGTGTGCACGTGCATATGTACACGGATGCTTGTATGTGTGTCTGTGTCTCAGGAGGAGGGGAGTTGGTCTGCAAGCCACCCCCCCAGGATGGTGGGGAACAAAGCCACATCTCTGTCAAGCACTTGAGCCCTGCATCTGTGCCCCGCAGCTGCCACAGAAGCCTGTGCATTTTTCAGTGATGTAGTAAGGGGGGGGGGGGGTTCAGAAGAGCTGTCTCAGGCCAGTGAGAACAGATTGAGCTGTGTTTTAAGATTGCAAGGGTTTTTTTTTTTTTTCAGAAGAAAGAGGCTGTCCCTGGAGAGTGTGGGTCTTCTGTTTTTCAATTTCATGACTTTTTCTTAATTACTAATCAGTCATTAAAGTTCCTACTACCCTAGTAACTATTCCCTGACTATTCCAGCCTATTTCAAACTGGAGGTGCACAGGCTGAGGGGGACACAAGTACATTCGACTGCAGAGTAAATGGATTCGTAGACCCCTCTGAGCTGCTTTTCTAGTCATTTTCTTTAAAGGGCTTTTCTGGAGCTGAGTTAACAGGAATCCTCCAAGGTTAGCCGAGTACAGGCCCTGGTTAGTTCTCCAGTCGATTTTCTCCTAAACATTGTTGAGCTGTCCTCAGTGATCTTTCTTTTATCCTTCACCCTGGCATATAGAAAGGAAAGCTCTGACCCATCAGCTGCTCGGCTAAATAAAAGTGGGGTCACCCTGACCACGTGCAGTGGGGCTCTGGGTTCTGGAGATGTGTGGTTTGGAAACCTTTTGCTGTTGGTACAATACATTCCAACCAGTACCTCCTCTAATCGTGCTCATCACAGCCCTGCAGAAAGACTGACACCAGAACTCTTCCTTTGTATGTGAGGAAAGTAAGCTAACAGAGCTTAGACAAAATCCATGCTGAAGAAAAGCACCTCCCCAGTCCAGAGTTTCCATGTTTTTTGACCTATCTGTCTGTTAGGAGAAAATTGGCAGTTACCTTTCGCTTTTATGCTGTGCAGAGTTTCCCTCCGAGGCATCTGTGGCTTAGTAGATTCTGATGTGTGCCACAAAGCCCTACCCAGATCAACTCATTCTGGAAACTTTGCCTCTGTGAGGTTGTGCCTAAACATTGTAGCCAACTACAATTTCTTTATAGCAGCTTTTTTTCAAAGATGATAGCATTCTTAAACAAATGCTTGCTACTGTGTCTGAGACCCTTCATTTTACAGATAAAACCAAGGCTTGTATAGACCATGCTTCTGACCAAGTTTACACAGGTAGTGATATTCTGTGAACAAGGGTTCAAACCCTTGTTTGAAACCAAGTCCCTAGACGCTATCAAATGCTGTAAATTAATACTGGGGGGAGGGGCACTAGACATGTATCCCAGTGGTAGATTGCTTATGTAACGCACACACACACAAGGAGTGTGAAGGGGAGAGAGAGGCATGTGCTTCTTACTGGCCAGTTATTTGCTAGTACACATGACAAATCACTTTTCTTTGTTGCTTTTTGCAATGTAAGAAGAGCCAAGAAAGATGATTTTCAGGAAACAAATGTCTTCAAAGAGAAGTTTTGGATTAAATCTTCAAGAAATATGTCCAAGTCAAGTGTGGTGGCATATGTATACATATAATCCCAGTACTTGGGAGGTGGAGGCAAGAGGCTGGGAAGTTCAAGGCCAGCCTCAGCAACACAGTGAGTGTGAAGGGCAGCCTGGGCTACATGAGACCCTGCCTCAAAATGGAAGGAACAAAGGAAAGAAGGAAGGAAGGAAGATTTCTAGATTTCTTAACAGGCAAAAGGCCTGTTAAGAAAAGAATTCCTTGAACTTTTCACAGTGTAGTTTTCCATGGACGATGGTACCCACGTTAATCCCACTTAGCTGAAACATGTAACTAAATGCGTAAGTGAACAATGTCTCCTTGTGTAGACTGCTGGAGGCTCATCCCAGCTGAGTAAGACATTAACAGTTGTGAGGAAGGAGCCAGCTAGATAGCTCAGTGATTAAGAGTACTCACTGCTCCTGCAGAGGACAGAATTCAATTCCCAGCACTTATGTTAAGCAGCTCACAACCACTTGTAGGTGCCCCCGACCTCTGTGGACACCAGCAATCATGCATACATACCCTCACAGAGACATAATTAAAATTAATTTCAAAAAGTACTTGTGAGGGCCAGAGCCAAGTGCTCAACTTAATGATAGAGTGGTTACCTTGCAAGCCCAAAGCCTTGGATTCAGTGTTCAACACTAAAGGAAAAAAAAAGCATGATAATATTTTTAAAGACCAAGAAAGATCGTTAAACGAGTCTTCAGCTGTGACCTTCATTTGACTTGGCCCATTCTAGTGATGTTGTCTCCAAAAGGATGACTAACAACTAAACATTTGTATATATTGAGAATTCCTGGTACATGCCTTTAAGCTGGTCTCTGTGAGTTTGAGGCCAGCCTGGTCTACACAGCAAGCTCCAGGATGGCCAAGGCTACATAGTGAACCTCTGTATCAAGAAAATAAAAATTTAAAAAAAACAGATTTCTTTCTGGAGGTTGGGGGAAGGCATTTCTTGTCCCCATAGTCACTTGCCAGGTATATAATGCCCTTTCTTTCTCCCTCACTCACCAAATCTGGCTTTGAGTTTAATGGGATGTGAGCTTTCCCTGCTCTAACCACAGAGCTTGCACATAGCCCTGGATGTTTAAATGGCAGAATTGGAAACAACTGAAATTTGGCACTTAAGTTGTTTCTTGTGTATCCCTTTACATTTTTGTTCCCTGGCAAAAGACCTAAATCTCACACAGAATGATAATAAGAGCAATTCATTTCATCTGTCTTCATTATATTCATTTCACTCCTCTTAGAATGCCAGGATTTTTATAATAACCTCCACAGTATATATGCCAAACTAAATAGCAATGTTTAGGGGAAAAAAACTATCAACAAGAGAAATAGAAAGGCATCCAAAGATTAAAATGATGGGAAATTGCTCTCCCCATGATTCCAGAAAGCAAATCCTTTGAAATCTAAGTGAGCACACTTCTATTTTAGGAAATGTGATCATGAAAATTTGATGATCTGTGCCCATTGAATCATTAAAACAATAGTTTTTCAAAATGCAAAGGCCCTGTAGCTCCTTTGAAAGGAGCTGGGCAGACAGGCATTGTGGGCATTGACAGGTAATCAGGATAGTGAAAAGAAGCTTGCCGCCTGTGAATTCTACCCTTCTTTTGTCTGCTCTAATCATCCTTGCTTTGCCTGCCTTCATATTATAAGTCATCAAGTTCCCTCTTAGAAGATGCTAAGACAGTCCCTTGCATCTTGGAATGTGCTGCAGTGACATTGTGAGGCACTGCCCGTCCCCGCTTTGACTGAACCCATGAATCTGCCACCTGCGCGTTGTTTCCCAAAAAGCCTGGTTAGTGCCCCGCTGCTGTGCTTGGGTTAGTTAGCCCTGCCCTTGCTTAACGGAAACAGAGTGGCAGGTTGGCGTGAAAGCCCACCTAGTCAGGACAGCCCATCCTGGCAGCAGCTCTCAGAGTCACCTGCCACTGCTCTGGCTCCACTTTCTTTCTCAGTTCACAGTCCTTAATCAACAGCGCCGTCAGGAGCCATTCATCACCTGTGAGCTCTGCTTCTCATCACACAGCACTGGTTCGGGAGCCGTGTACTGGGCTGTGCTCAATAGTCCCCAGAAGAGAACTGCAAATGTGTATAGCTTCATCTGAGCAAAAATACAATAAGCCTGTTTGCTGAAGTCGAAACAAACCAACACTATATGTGTATATGTGTGTGTGTGTGTGTGTATATATATATATATGTATGTATGTATATATATATATTCTCCAACCCAGCTTATATATATACATATTTATGTATATATAAAAGCTGGGCTAGAGACACAGCTTAATTTTGTTAGGGCACCTTCAGAGGACCTGAGTTCAGTTTCCAGCACCCACATCATTTGGATCATATCCACCTGTAATTCCAAGCAACAGCATCCTCTTCTGGCCATCTTGGGTACTGATACTCTTGTGGTATACATTCACACACACATAAATATACACATTCACACAAACATACACACTTGCACACACACATACATACACACAAAAACATACTCACACACATACATATAGCACACACATAAACATACACAAACATATTCACATACATACATACACATAAATATACACACACATCACATACTATCACACACCCATACACAAAAATAAGTCTTTTTTTAAGATTTAGATTGCCTTAGACATTAACTGAAGTGTTAGTTTGCACCATGCATTCAATGAGTAATTATTGAATTTGTGAATAATGCAGGACTGAGCTACTTGTAAGACTCTGTGAAACATTTCCAAACATTAAACTTTTCACTTATATACAGTTTTCAAATGCCCTGTTAGAGAAACACACTTGACATAAGAAAACCTGATGAGCTTTGTGTGTTTCGTCATCACCTTCATCTGGTCAGGAGCAAAGTCCTAAAGCTCCAAGAGCTAAGTCGTCATTGGAAGGCCAATTAGCAGACAGAGCAACCAATCATTAGCTGCCCCTAGTGGAGGAGCTCATGGCTGCAGCCACACCCCTATAGCAGAGCCACCAGGTAGGCTAATCTTCCTGGGGGCCAGCTTGCAAGCAAGGAACCAAAGACTGGACCTCACACTGTGGAAGGTGACACTCAGCACAGAGTGTGAATGTGAAAGTATTCAGTGTGCACAGCAAGAAAAGCTAATGTGTGAGGGGCATGTCATCCTCCAGATGTTCTCGTCATAGGTGATGACAGAGAGGAAGACAAACCAAGCTTGTCGTCATGTGTTGTCACCTAGGATTGGGAAAGGCTTACACTACTGCTGGCCCTTGTCGCCTGCTGCTTGTGCTCAGCCTTCTCAAGGCAATGTGAAGGACCCGGCAGAGGGCACCTAGAAACTGTCATCATCACTACTAACCAATCATCCACCTTACTTTATATGAAGGAACCAAAATAATTGGCATTAAGTTAGGCTGTCATGGTTTTGTTTTTATTTCTCAAGAGTTTTTCTGTATAGCCTTGGCGGTCCTGGACTCACTCTGTGGACCAGGCTGGCCTCAAACTCACAAAGAGTGGCCTGCCTCTGCCTCCCCAAGTGCTGGGATTAAAGGTGTGCACCACCACATCAGCAGCTGCCATGGTTTTTGTGGTTTTCTCCATAGCCTAGGCTTCAAGGAGACAGTTTCCAGGCTTCCATGTCACCCTTTGACATGGGAGCTCACGAGTGACAGCCGATGTGCCAGACCCATTCCTCCACACTACCTTTGTCAATAAATCTTTACTGGAACACAACCAGCAGATGGAGTAGGTGTGCTGGGGACCGTGTGGTCTACAATGCTTGAAGCATCTGGCCCTATGAGGTAGAGAGAGGTAACACCATCAAGGATGTAAACTGAAGACATCAAGAGAAGCTGGCCTTGATCCCACACTGTTCAGACTGGATCCATTTAAGAAATGAATCCACTTAAAAGACCAGCGGCAAAGGAGAGAATTCTATTATCGCCACACGCACGTGAATTTTCTTTGTGTTCCTTTCTCTCTAATCATTAAAACTATCCCATTCATCTTAACTTGTAGCACAGAAATGCTGGGAGGAACTGAGTCCGGTTTTTTTTTTTTCATTTTGATTTATTGCCTGAGTATTTAGAAAAGCTACTTCAAGAACCATGGACCAGCCAACTTGGAAGCACAAGTATGAAGATGGATGGAGAGAGGGTGAGTCCAATTTAGCAGAGGTGTGCGGTCCTTACAAAAATAGGCACCAGCCTCGCCACACAGATTTTGTGAGGCCTCCTGGCTAATGAGTAAAGTTCCAATACTAAATCATGACTCCCCGAGTACAAGATGGACCTGACCCCTAAGCTCTAGCCTCTGGACAGGTGATACATAAACCGGGTGGCCCCTGGGTGTAAAGCAACAGCTGTGGTCCATTTTAAATCATAGCCAGCAATGAGGATACACATAAAACAGAGGGGAGATAGAAACGCTCTGCATTTCCTGTATGACGGAAAATGATTGTTTTAACAACACACCTTGTACTCAGGCAACACACACACGTCTGAGCCAGATAAATTAGACCCAAAGGATAGTCTCCTTCTGCTCCGTAGCTCACAAGCTCTGACTCGGCACACGTGTCTCTCCTGTGGATGGTGGCAGCTGGAGAAGGTGGCTTCAGGGTGGAGTGGTCCTACCTTCCTGTGTGCTGTGTGTGGGATTCTGATTGTCACCTTCCCTCGGCCACTCAGTGACCTCTGTTGAGGACATGTCAGGTCATCGCTTTCCTGAGAAGAGGAGATGGCTGCTCTGACTGAAGGGGAATGTGGAATGTCATTGGGAAGGAGGTGTGTAATTGTCACACTTCAGGAGTTGGCCCTGCTGGCTCTTCCTATGAGGGATGTGACAGTCACGGGCACTGGGCTGTTAATGGAATCTGCCCAAGTTGTCCCTTGCCTCTCCCTGGGGCGGCTGCTCCGGTCTGCCATTCCATCTGGCCTCAAGGGCTAAAGCGGGCATGGAAGAGAGTAGGAGTGTGTGTGACATGCGGTGTTGTATTTGATGAAACCGCAGCGTGAGGAAACGAAAAGGGAAGGAAAAGAGTCTACAGGCCAGCAGTCCTGTGGCCGAAACATGAAGAACAGCCGTCTCCACTCTCAAGGAATTTCTCCGTCCATTAGATAAACTGAACAGGTCTGAGAGAATTTCCTTACATTTACTGTTTTTGTTTTTATTCATTTTAAAGTTGGCAGACAAAGTAATGGGTTTCGTTTTAATATCTTTATACATGTCACTTATTTTATTCGTGAATGAAGTCTATCTGAAATCTTCCAAAACACTACTCTTCATGTTTTCTTTTTTTGTTTTGTTCTGGTTGGTTTGGGTTTAATGGCAGAATCCCACATAGACCAGTCCAGCCTCAAGTTCATTACATAGCCAAGATGATCATGAAGTCCTGACCCTCCTGTGTCTGCCTCTGAGTGCTGAAAGTGCAGCTTGCGCCGCCATGCCCAGCCTCATTTTTCTGTTCATTTCCCTTCTTCCCTCTCCCACATGAGCAGGTCTTTTCCAGTTGTGAATGAGCAGGCCTGCCCATCACTAATGTTCCATCTATCCTGAGCCTCCTAGAGTTCAGAAAGGTGGTTTACTGTGGTTTGGTTTTGGAACAAGGTCTCACTTAAGCTCATGATTTATTTGCCTCATGGCCCCAAGTGTTGGATAAAAGCATGTGCCACCATGCTTGGCTAAGAAATACATTTTCAAATGATGTGGAATACAAATTCAGATTGGTTGGACGTTCCTGAAAGCTCCCATGCTTGACACACACATACACAAACACACAAACAAAACTGGGGGAAGGAGGTCTTTCCTTAAAAATGAAAGTTTAAAATTGGGGACCTAAGAATCCAGAGGGAGGAGAGTAATGAGACTTTGCATGCTGCATTCTAGAGAATAGCAAAATTGTGAAACCAAAACTGTTACAGTAGCCAGGGACTGGACCAGGTGTTTCTGATTCTTAGGTTCTTATCCAAAGACATGAAGTCAAAGGGCCACATAGATGTGCAAGGGTGGTAAAGTGACCTCTGTGGAGGCAAAGCAGTAGTGCAGAATAGAAAAGAAAGTCCTGTGAAGATGGACAGTGGCCACATGCCTGACAGTACTCAGGGGCCCCAGGTCACAGCCTGGGTATTGTTCCTATGGGGTCTAAAGAAAAGAGGAGCTTGTTACTGAGGGGCCTCCTTTGAGTAGATCTCCATTTTGGTTAATAGAGTTGGTCACATATTCATTTTCCTACTGCACACATTCTTCCCATAACACATCTGATTTTAATTGTCTGAATGTTCAATTACATAGAACCATAAAATGCTAAATAGGTGATTCTCTAATAAAAGTTCACTTGAAGGACACAATATTACTTATTGAACATGTGTCCACAGCTCGTTAAGAATGGATGGGCCCTTCTAGTCTGCATACCAGATACATTGGGGAAAAGTTTAAATAGAAACTGTATGAATTTGATTTGTTGGGGTAGGGAACCTTATAGTATTTTATAGAGAAGAGTGTGCATGTAGCTTGATGCACTGTTTAAAATAGTGTGCACAATACATACAGTTGAAAAGCTGGGCTGCCATGTGCATTAGTACAAGACAGGTAGTATATGTAACTAAAACCAAATAGAGTTCATGGTTACTAAACCACATCTAGGATTGTCTGCCTCAAAGCCCTGCTGCTCAAGTACCTGATACCCTTTGGTGTTTGTGTGTTTTGGGCACTAGACTTCTAACCAGCATGGGACCATCTGAACTTGACTAGTTGCTTTCTCCAGAAACTTGAACTCAGGAGAATCCCTGAAGCAGCCCTAATGAAAGTAACATAGCCCCATTGAATGAGTAGGGAAATGGCGGAGACTCTTGCCCCCATCTCCAGGCATCTGCTTTGCCTTCTTCCCCATGACTTCTTCTTGAAAAGTATGAATGGCCCTAAGAGGAGAGTCTGACTTTTTGGATGGGTTACATTACATGAACATGGGCTGCTTTTGTATCCTGAAACTCCTGTATAGAATCCGAGATTTCTTGGGGCCTGTTTCTAACCTTTCTTAGTCTTTGGAGAATGATCACAATTGTTTATGCCATTTGCTGAGGCCTCAGAAGGCAGGGCTGCTGGGAAGATCCAGAACCATTGTCTCTTATGACTAAACTAATTAATTATGACATTTGGGGGAGGGGGAGGTGTTAGGGGGTTTTCTTTCATTGGCTTTCTTTTCTGGAGGCAAGGTCTCACTAGGTAGCCAAGGCTGGCCTCAGACTCACAGCTCCCCTGCTTCAACACAGTTACGATGAAGATGTTTTTAATCATCTAAGCCATACACACCAACCTGTGACATCCACCCTCGGTGGTGTACCCAGGGTCTCTGTCTTGTCCAATCACTTTGCCCTTGTCCCGGTGCTCTGTGGTTGCCAAAAGCACTATACGAAGTAAAAATGATAGGTACCAGGACACGTAGGTAAGGCTCCAGTTAAGAGAGGAACACCAGCATACTCACACATAGCAAACATCCCCGCTGGCTAATTCAGACAGTTGTGCACATATCTGCTGGGCATATCCTGAATCTATAAAGGGTCTGGGAGGTTGGCCTCATTGCCATGGACAGCTATTTCCTTTCTTTGGATATCAGTATAATTAGGGAGACTACCCTGCAGATGGAAAGTAGGTAAATGGCCAGTGCCACCTGATAGACTTGCTTTGAGACACACGTTGCAAACCAGCTAGGGACTCCCAGAGACAAGTGGGACAAGATTAGAGGTTGTGCATTTGTGTGACACGGGGAATTCTAGATGGATCACATATTTCTTTGCTTAACCTTCATGGTTGGAGTGTGGTGCCTTGTCTGAGCCTCCACCTTTAAGGAGAGATGATACAAAGGAGCTTTGTGTACCCTTGTCTGTCATATGTCAATCAATGTGACATGTGACTCAAAGGCCATTGTCTCCTCCCCCATGTGGTGTTTATGGTGTCTCACATGCAAGCACCTTCATCAGGAAGGAGGCTTTCCACAGTGCTTCCTCCATCATTCAACGTTTCAGCAGGAACTGGTGGATCACTTCTTTTGAGAACTTGTTTGCAAGAAGGCTAATGGCAAAGGTGAGGACTGGCCTCAGAATCCTCCAGGACACAGCTCCAGGCAGCCTTCCCCAACACCTGGATTTGACCAATGAAAGAAACCTCTTTTTCATGGAGGCATGTGTGCACTCTGGCTAGTTCTGTCTTCTGTCAGCACCGAGAAAGCAACGGCCTGCTTGTCTGTTTCCATGTGAAGACGCTGTAAGCATGTGTGGGGTGCTCACGTTCTAGACTGGGAAAAACTCGCCTCCGTCCCCAAAGCCAGGAGGCTAACATATCTGTCAGTCTTCATTGTTGTCATCTTCTTAATTCCCGCCCACACAACAGCTCCACCAGAGAACAGTCAGCAGACATCAATTTTAGAGTAATTTTTGAATAAAGTTAAAATACTAAATATTAAATAGATAGTTTACTATATTGTCCAAATTGTGGCTTCCTGGCCCCTTTAAAAACTTCAGTCTCTTTCCTTGCTAACTGCTCATGGCCCGCCCCATTACAGTGAAGTTCATGATGGCTCAGCCTCCAACAAGATACACAGGCTAGCTCCAAATCCTAGATGCTCTCTGAACTGCTCACCTACCAGTGGAGCCTCCTATGTGTTATGCAAAGAGGGCCAGTGCTCTCAAACTGTAGCTGTGTGTGGTTTTTTCTGGAAAACCTGTTGAAACAGGGGGCTGGTGTAATATGTCTGAGACTAAGAATTCCCAAGGGGTACTGGTGCTGCCGGCCCCAGGTCCACACTTTGAGAAGCACAAGTCTGAATTACTTGGGAAGCTTTTTTGAAACCATCTGTCCTGGCTTGCTTTCTATTTCTATGATAAACACCATGATCAAAAGTAACTTGGGGAAGAATGGCTTTATTTCATCTCACAGCCTAACAGCCTGTCGTGAAGGGAAGTCAAGGCAGAAACTGAAGTCAAGGTAGGGACCTGGAGACAGAAACTTATGCAGAAGCCACGGAGGAATGCTGCTTACTGGCTTGTTCATCATGGTTTGCTCAGCTTTCTTTCTTGTACTGCCCAGGACCACTTGCCTAGGGTTAGCACCATCCCCAGTAGGATGGGCCCTTTTACATCAATCATTAATTTCAAAAAAAAATTGTAATGACCTCACAAGCTTGCTTATAGGCAGTCAGACAGAGGCAAGCTCTCAGTTAAGAGTCCTTCTTCCAAATGTCAAGATAACAAAAATTAAGGCCCTAACCAGCGCACTGTGCATCTCTTGGGCTGGGATGCAGTGTAGTGGTACCATGCATGTTCAGGATGTACAACACCCTGGGATGCATCCCAGCATCACACACATACAGGAAGATAAACAGCTGTGCCCGCCTTCTACCCTTGACCTTCATCTTGACTGACTGCATTAAGAATAGCTTTGTTAGCCCAGGTGTGGCAGCACATACTTTTAATCCCAGCTCTCAGAAGACAGAGGTGGGTGAATCTCTGCAAGTTCAAGGCTATCCTGTTCTACACAGCAAGTTCCAGGACAGCCAGGGCTATATAAAGAGACCCCACCTCAAAAACAAAACAACAGAATAGCCTTGCCTAAATCAGTGTGTTCTGTGCATAACTATATTAACTAACTTAATTTCTGTTGTAACAACTCAGATCCTCCTTCAGAGTGACGCCTGCCTGCCTGTTGGTATGGGCTGAAACACTGGGAGCATCCACTCTGCAGCCTGTGGAGCTCCCTTGCTGTTCTGTTTTCTTTTTCCTGCGTTGGACGCCTAGCAACAGATACAGCTCTAGTGTGATCCCAGGATGTATTTCCACTGGACACCAGTGGTATCAGTATATTGTTTCTCCTGGTTATTGACTCAGAGTGCAATATAAGGCCTCACACTAGGGTCTCGCAGGGGTCACGGCTCCCAGAACAGAAAGCCGAAAATAGTCTCTTAACTGTAACCTATTTAATCTCTTCAAGTGAGGGGCCTTTTCCTCGTTGCCCAAAATACTTCATACTTTGTTCTCATTTGTTGAAAGAGTCTTTCGTATGCTATTCTCTTTTGGCCCTCCCAACATCCTGCACAGCAGGTAGCCTCCACGTGCTGTGTCACTTGCCTCATGGAGACACTCAGGTGTGGAAGGTATAGTCAAGGACGCACCTGACTGGCTTGTGCTCCAGCTGATGGTGGTGAGTGGTGGGAGCGGGTGAGGAGGCACGCTACCTGTCCATGTTCACATCTGCCCTCCCTCAGGCTGGTAGCCAGGCTAACTGTTCATAGCTTGGGAGAACGGCATTGGGAGAGAAGACTGAAAATGACGGGAATGGCCTTGGGGCTGCTGTAGAATTATGCTATCAGTTGGAGACTTTTCTGCTACTCGCCCTAGCTCCCAAATAATTGACACACAGAGAACAATGGCAGTAAGTCACTGTGCTAAGTCGGGGAGATGGCCCAGTGTGTATAAGCACGTGCTGTGTAAGAGTGACATCCTGACCTAGATCCCCGAGCCCAGGGTGGAAGGAGAGAGCTGAGTCCTGGAGGATGCCCTCTAACCTGCACTCATGCACATGGCATTCCCATGCACTCATGACACATATCACACATACACTATTGATGATGACAGGCAAAATCAGATGCTCTGCCTCGTTTGCTGAGAGAAAAAACAAAGGTTCTGAAAAAGAAAAACCAGCACTGTGCCTTCCCAGAATAACCCTTCTGCACCGTGAAGGCCTCCACACAAACCCAGAGTTCATGCTCATCCGTGTAAACACAACCCTAGAGCTTAGACATGAATGATTTATATCATCTCCAGAACTCTGGTGGGCCCCTGCTGAATGCCAGGAACAGTACTAAATGCTGTGAGTGCATAAATAAGATGTTATCTGTGTCCACTGGGTAACGTAGTCCTGTGTCCATGCAAGGTCATCCCGTAAGCCCTCTGAGGGATGAATAAGGTCATCTTTAAAACCAGCGGAAGAGCAGAGGAACTTGGTGTCCTGCTCAGCAGGTCAGAGACATCTCAGGTTCCTTAAACCTTGGATCTGTGACCAGGTTGTCTCACAGGGAACTAGGAAAGGAAGACAGATGCGGTCTCGGGGCCACAACATGCTGAGGTTGCAGGGCATCGTTGGAATGAGTTTCCCTTCACTGTTTAACACAGTTCCACTCATGTACTCTAGCTTTCCACTCGCTCCTCCTCTGCCTAGTCTCAGCCCAAATTTGAGGAAGTCTGATTAAGACTGGCGGGGTGCTTTGTCCCATCACACAGAGGGGGACAGATGAAGGCCTAGGGAAGCACAGCAGCTTCTCAGGGCTCCAGGCCCTGCTCCTGATAAGCAGGAAACCCGAGCCGATCACAGGTGTACACAGCTCTGCCTCTGAAGGAGAAGGTACCATCATGCCTGCAACCTGGGGAAGAGCAGGAATTAAGAGCTGGAAGAGGAAGTCTTCCGGAGGCTGGGGCGGAGAGAGCTGCCCAGGAGCCTCTGGTCAGAGGGGTCACGTGAGAGAGGCCACTTGTACGAGGCAATGATGTCATCAGTGTCCTCACTAAGTGCTGAGGCAATAGAGTAGGAGGATCTCTCGTGGGTTTTCTATCCTGACTCCTTTCACCCAAGAATATATCTGCAACCCCAGGTGTATTGGTATATGAAATCAGTATACAAACCACTTCACAGTAATCATCAGGAAACGTATTTCAAAATAATCCTTCAGTGTGCATGTAATTTACCATTTATTTAAGAGGAAACAGACTTGCATACTAATGAGATGGGTGTGCTTGTCTGTCTGGTACAATAGAATCCAGAGATACAGCAATTTGATATTTACCTGCTAAAGGATGATGAAGGGAAAACATCAAAAGTTTTATTTTCTGCAAGGAAACACTGTCTCTATAAGGGCAGACAACTTCAGATTATTATAAAAGGCAAGGCAATTCACAGCACGCTATAGCACTGATTCTAAGCTAATGTGTTTCAGGCAGTGTCTTTTAGTGTTGAGAAATATGGTAAGGTGCACAGTGTGACATGTGTACAGTATATGCTCAGAGCCAAGACAGCAGTGACGGTGCAGGATCAACAGGTGAACACTGCCAGAGACATATATTTACTATACAGTTTCCTTTTTGTTTGTGTGTGTGTTTTGGTTTTTGAGACAGGCTTTCTCTGTGTATCCCTAGCCATCTTGGACTAAGCTGGCCTCAAACTCAGAGATTCATCTGCCTCTGCCTCTGCCTCCCAAGTCCTGGGATTAAAGGTGTGTGCCACCACCACCTGGCTACACATTTGATTTCCAATCCATTTCTGATCATCACATGTTCAGAAACCTTTTAACCATGGCTATGTTTTCAAGACATCAGCATTCAGTTGAGATCCTGGGCTACAGAACAGGATTTCTCAGCGTTGATACTGTCATGCTTTGGACCAGATAACTTTGTGGGCAGGCTTACCTGTACATTGTGGGATATTTAACAGCAGTCTATCCTACTAGATACCGAACAGCTACCAATGGTGACAACCAGAAATAACTTCAAGGGGTGTGCCCTTGGAGGTAAAAATCACCCCTGCTGGAGAACCAGCATGGTAGAGGGATATGGACTGAAGCTGGGCTGTTGGTGGGTTGGAGCCATCAAGTCTGGGCAGCCCTTTCGGGGGCCTCTGGCAGCCAAGAGCGGGCAAGTAGTGGAAGCCACAAGAATGGGGTTAGGACAACTTGTGTGATGGTTGTTTTGTTCTGTTTTGTTTCAAAAGAACAACACATTTGTTCATCCTACGGAAAGAACTAGAAAGGAGGGAAAGGTCAAGATGTGGGATGGCTGTGACGCAGCCTCTCTTCACTTATCTCACAAGCATCAGGTGTCTCTGCTTACAGATATCAGGCTTCCTGGATGCCATGGTGAATAAATGAGAAGTTCCTTATTTTAAAGTGAGGGGCCAGAGGGCTAGAAGGATGGCTCCGCAGTTAAAAGCACTTGCCGCTCTTGTGGAGAACCTGCGTTTGGCTCCCATCACCCGTACGGTAGCTCACTAGCACCTATTAACTCCAGCCCAGAGGTTCTGATGCCTCCTTCTGGTCTCCATGAATATTGTATGCTCATGGCTCACACACTTCCAGACAAAGAAAGCATTCAGACTCAAAAATAAATAAAATAAAAATGAATAAATAAAATGGAACTACAGGGGTGGCTCAGTGGCACAGCACATTACATGTGCAATGCCCTGGATCTGATCCCTTGCACCAAACATATGAGTGCGCATATATACCTGTGTATGTACACAAGGGTATCTTAAATTCCAGAGCATTGAACTATAAGCTGTCCTAAGCAAGGGGTGGGCTCCTGTGGAGCAGCTCATCTCCTGTGGCTAGGAAGCCAGCCACAGTGAAGAACAAACACACAGCCCCTGGCACACAAAAGTTATACTCTGAGGGCCCTAGGGCAAGGCAGGCAGTAACAGGAAGCAATTGCAAGCAGCAAGCCCAGGGTGTGATGGAGACATCTCAGCCAGAAGGCTACTGAACATGAGGCATTGCTTAAAGTTTACTTTAAGGATCACTGTTAATTACAGAGACAAGGAGAAAAGAGAAGGAGGCTGTTGCTGTAAGAAAGGGAGTTCTGAAAGGGCTGAGAGGGCAGATGTAAGGAGAGAAAGGGAGATGTTTAGCCAGCGGCCAGATCATAAAGATCTTACAGAACTTCATCCTAACTGTCCTGTGTGTGATGGGAAAGCAGGCAGAGCATTCAAGCAGGGAATGAAATAATCCGATTTGCTTCCTTAGAAGAACCAGGTTGCTTTGTCTGCTAGAAGCTCCATGTGTCCATGTCTGGTGGTGGTGGAATCTCTAAGAGCTGGAGCCCAATAGGAGGTGATTAGGGCAGGGCACAGGGGTCTTGTTTGAGACGGTTTCTACAACCAAGGACCACGTGTGGATGTGGCCTGGAACCCCCGCTCAGATGGGGCCCATAATAGCTCGGTGTCCGACTGAAGACCCTAGTGAGGGAAACAGGGACTGTTTCAGTCATGAACTTGTTGGCTGACTCTTTGACCCTCCCCCATACAAGCCGGGGAGTGACAGACTGGCTAGATCCCAGGGGAGGACATTGCAGCCAGCCCTGAGGAGACAGGATGAGCTGGGGTTGGATGGAAGGGGAGGAGGTCCTCCCCTGTTGGTGGACTTGGAGGGGACGGGGAGGAGGGAGATGAGGGAGGGAGAGGGAGGGTGGGAGG